>JABSSW010000009.1:0-600000 GCA_018902385.1 Physcia stellaris | reverse complement strand
CAGAATTGATTGAAAAATTGATCAAATTTGAAACGACGAAATTAGTCGCGATCGTATCGTGCAAATTCTCATAACTAATCGTCATAATCGCGTCAGCTGTCAATCGAAACATCAAATTTCAATGTTTGCTTGAATCAATTTTTAGAGACAGATTTATGAGCATTAGCAGCTAAATGAGCGTATTTCGAATTAGTTAAATAGCATTCTTTCTTTTCGTATTTTTGTACGAATCTCAAACGCGTATTTTTGAAAATGTAAACATTTTCAAAGTTGACGTTGTTCGTTTGAATCACTTCTGTATGTGCATCAATGATATGAAAAAGTACGTTTTCATCTTGATTTAGACGTTCAATTCGCGAAAACGTGAACATAAAGTCGCGTTCAGCAAATAAACTATTCTTTTCACGTAACTTGAAAGAAATCGTAAAAATTGATTTAATTGATATTTTAATAGTCTCGCTGACACGAGTCACGCGTTTGATTTGTGAATCTGCATTGATGACATTGAGTTGTATCTTAATGTTCTTGCAATTCTCGATAATAACAATTTGCTTATCTACATCTATATTCATTCGTTTTGAACTCAGTATATCATTGTCAAGAAAAATCTTTGTTTTCAATTTTTTCACTATGTAAATTTGTCGAATGAACGTGACGATCGCATTTTCGTCATTAATCGAGATTTCGAAAATTCGAAAAATTAGTGAAATATGATTCGTCGTGATTACAACGACGTTCTCAATGTCGCGAATTTTGAGAAATTTCATAGTTTGTCGCGCATGAATTTGATAATCAAATATTTTTTGCATCAGAAATTTACGATCGATTAAAAATGCATCGCATTCGATATCGACGCATATATCAATGAAAAACTGTTTTATGTTTGCTTTCATCGTGACGTAACGTCACGAGCGAAATTCGAAACTGAATCGTGTATTTGTTTTGACACTTGATTGTATGATAAATGTTTGATAACTATGAACATTTTTCGTCGTCGATGTGTCAAACTTAATCGAAATTGCTTGACACGAACGCAAATGTCGATGAAACTTGTTATTAAAATAAAATTTCGATTGACAACGTCTGCATAAATAAATCTTTGTCTGTTTGATTGAAATATTCACAAAATACTCGAATGACTCATGAATCACATAGCTTTCATTAGATTTCTGAATTTCGAAATGCTTTTCGTCATGATATTCATCATTTATCATAAATATTTTTGACGCGTTTTCAATATTCATGTTGTGATCATTTTGATAGTTTTTCTCATCGCTTGAATAACTGTTTTTTGTTTCTTTTTTCGCAAAGTACGTTCGTCGATATAATGCTTCATTTTGATTAGACGCTTCATTTTGATTAAAATAAGTATCTTGTTTAGACGAAAACGAGAATGAATTTGAAAAATCAGCAAAATATTGATTAAAACGTAAAGATTGCGAGTATTGAAATCGCGAATCGAACGTGTTTCGATTTTTTTGAGTTTCGTCTTGTTGCGTTTGTTGAAATCGATATTGTTGATTTTCGTATGAGCGTTTTTGCATATTTTGTGTCGACTGTTGTCGATTTGAATAATTTGACTGATATGAACGTTGTTGAGAAATGTAAACGTTACTTTGTTTTTCAAATTGATACGATGTCGAATATTGAATCTGACGAAATTGCGAAAAAAATTCATTGAGATTTTCGTAATTTACACGCTCATTGATAGCAAAGAAAATATTATACGAATCGAATGAAATTGATGTTGATAATTGAGAACGATAAATGAGTTAAAAACGACGTTCGTTTTCGGACGAATGATAGAATCGATATCGATTTTCGATGTTTCATCATATTTTCTTTTTATCATCGAGTTGTTGAAGAAATTCATTCATTGTAATTTTTTCTGTCGATTTGATCAAATCTCGTCGAAACTTCAGTTTCAATTCATTGTAAATTAAATACAATTGCGAATAAATTGACATCATTGTCGATTTAATTTTTTTGACTATAATTTCAACGAAGTCGAATGACTCGCGATGTCGACGAACATTTTTTATCGTGTATTTTTTTTTCGTGATGATCGTCAGCGTTGTTGATGACGATTTTTTGTATCGCTTCAACAACAAACGTTTTCATTTTTTTACGTCATTTTCGAATTTGATCAATCGTTTTTGATCATCGTTGACTATTTTTGTGTATCAACGTAACGCGTGATCACGCATGCAACTATAAAAATTTGTTCGAATCACGTCGACATTTTTGAACAACGCTATATTTTTGATTTTTTCAATGTAAAAATGAACATTTCGGAAATATGTATTTTTGTTCGAGTGTTCGATCGAATTGTTTGTGATGACGTTTTTTTTCTCGTATCACGAATCAAAGAAACTCGTTTTTTGAACATTTCATTTGACGTCATTATCATTGTCAGAAAATCCGATTGAATTTGATAATTCGACGAATTTTTGAAATTTTGTCTGAACATCGTTTCGAACATTTGTAATCAATGTTTGAAAAATTTGTCATTGCTGCTGCGTGAATTTCGTGTTCTGTCAATTGTTATTTTCGCTCGTCATATTTGAATTGAATGCGAAAATAGATTCGATATTCTTTGTGTTTCGAAAAATAATATTCAACGAAAATATGATGCTGTTTCGTCGTTGAAAAAACGACGTCGACGAAATGATTTGAAATTTACGACGTAAATTTTTCGAAAAATGAACGTAAAAAATATCAAAAAAAATATTTGCAATCGTCGATTTTAGATCAAAGATGAATGACGTAATTCGATCACTAATTCAATCGAGAAATGATTGACTGTTTCGATACGCTTCGATGACGATCACGAAAACTTTAAGATTTTTGCGAAAGCGAATTCTGTCGACGATTCATTTTGTTGAATAAGCAATGTTTGTCGAAACTGAATGATTAGTAATTGACAACGATGTTGATTTAGAACAATTAATTACGATATTGTTCACAATAATTTCTGCAAATGTATTGACAAAATAAATTGAATCAATTGTATCGATGTAATCGAATAATTCAAACGCAATGCGAATGACTTGTGATGTGAAAACAATCAAAATGACTTAAATGAAAATGATGTGCCGTATTGAAATCTGAAATAAAATGATGATAAACAGAACAAAAAGAAAAAAGCGAACTGAAATTTTCAAGACTTGTTGAACAAATTATCTGTTGATGAAAAGACAGATGAAATCGTTGAACTGAATTGCTCGAATCAGACAAAAATTCGATGATGAATTGACATTCAAATGCGTCGTCATTGAACGATGACAATGCGAATTCTCACGAAAAATCGAGATGCTTTGAATATTTGAATGAAAAATCAGTCGTTTCTGTTGAGAGTTGTAAAAAATTGAGAAAATTTGATTGAAATTTTCATTTTCAACTAAGTGTTTGTTGTTGATGATTGATTTCGATCGGCACGTCAATCAAATGACAGTCAAGTCTTTGATTGCGATCGTGAAAAAAATACTGATGAGCAATTGATTTGCATACAAAATGCAAGATTGTTCGAAGACTGATACGTTAAAAGACAGAAAATGATGTCGTTTTGTCTACGTACAAATCATCGTTTGAATGATGTTATCAATTGTTATGCGTAAAGTCTGAATTCATTGATTTAGAAATTATGAGCGACAGAGTGTCAATTTATGTACAGTAATTGCGAATCAATTGCTTGATCATCACTCATTTAGTATGAAACGATGACAGAACTTTTGTCAAATGTCTTGCAAGAATATTCGATCTAGTTTCAGATCATTCAATCTGACCTTATGTCATAACAGATTTCAATCGATATTTCTGTTGTATAAAGACTCGACGATAGACATTGACTTTACTGATAAATTGATTGTTCATTTAACATGATTGGCTCGAAAATCGTTTCTGACGTCGATTTCTCAGTTGAAATACTGTTTTGACTTTGAAATAAAAACGACAAAATTGTGAATGATGTTTGACGTAATCATTGTGATGTTTGAGTCTGAGAACTTGAATCGTATAAATGAAAAAAGGAAAAAATAAAGCGTATGTGACTCGTGAAGTCGTGTAAAACGTGTGAATTTCATGTCGTATTTGTTTCTTTTTTTCATTTCGTAGCAAATGAGTTCGAAACATCAATTCGAGACAATGACGAAATCATTGAATCATCGAGTCGTGTATATGAAATTTCGTGTTTTTTGAGAACGTTTTCATCGAGATCGAATGATCGATCGTGCGTTCGGATTTGACGTTCGCTTGAACGATGAATGACGTTTTCATCGATCGACGTCGATGTTGATTCTTTGAATCTTTGAGAAATTAGATGACGATCGTTAAAATAAACAATATGCATTCTATTGACGGCACTAAATGACGATAGACTCGTTGTGAATTCAATTTGATGTTTTCGAGTTTGATCGTCGTTTAGTCAATCAGAAATTTCTCGATCGATGCATGAAATCAACGCTTGAACGTTGTAAAATAGTATGAATCGATTCGAATGATATTTGACAGACATTGTCGGACTCATAATCTGTTACAAATATGTAGAGTGCAACGTGCTTATTTTTCGTGATAATATTATCTATCGTACATGTGGTGAATGTGAATTATTGTACAGAGTTTGCACGCTAGCCTATAACAGAATAACGCCTTGGCATTGCCTTTGGTGGTGAGTTTACTCCAACAGGACCGTTGCATCAAAGAGGACAGGGGTTAGCACTGAAGTTCTTGTTCTCCAGCTCCAACAACAACCTGTGTAATATGATCATCTCTCTCAGCTCCTAAACACTCTAGCTATGATTCTCTATGCTGCTTCTGATATTAGCCGCTAGCTGGACGATTTCGAACCTCCACTAGAGTATCTACAGCTCAGAGCTTGATTTTCAACAACTTCCCACTACTCCCAACTCCACCCGTACTCCCTTCTCCTCCACTCGTAGTTACATACAAGTCCTTCTTACTTTTCTCTCCTCGCGCAAGTCTCACACTAGTAGACCCCACAGTCAACCCCCCACTACTCTCCTTACTAGCCAATACCTTCTTCACCTTATCCTTCAAATTAAACACAATAACCTTACTCCCTCCATTCTCCGCCACGTATACCTCCTCGGTGCCAACCTCAATATCATCCGGCAACTCGAAATCCCTACTCAACACCTCCGCTTTCCCCCTTGCCGTGCCCGCCTTCTCTCCCTTGAGATAGATCGGGATGCGCACGAGCGCGTTGATATCGCTGTTCGTATAATACAAATATCCACCCCTTATCCTGAGCCCATTGACGCCAAATGGCGCCACGGGCGTGGGCGCCATGGTCGCGTCTTGGATCACGATTTGTGACTTGCCGGTACTGACGTCAACGCGCAAGACGGCGCCAAGGGCAGAGTCGGCGGCGAGAACATAGCGGGAAGAAAGAGTGGCGAGACCGTTGGGCAGAGAGGCGGTGGAGAGATGCGCTACTTTCTCGACTTTGGGTTTGCCGTTTGTCCAAGATGGTGAGGTGGATGGGTGGATGGGGGACGTGAAGTCGATTTCCCAAATATCGAACGTGCCGTTAGTCAACGTCCGTGTGGCGGCATCGTAAGTGCCTGCGGCGAGGTAGAAGACATCGAGCGCGCCCTCCGTGATGCCTAGCAGGGCAGTGGCGGGGGCGAAGTTATGGATGAAGGTCGCTTGAGTGGGGTGGGCAGGGTCAACGAGATGCAGATTGGGTTCGTTGAGGAAAGTCACGATAACTTGGTTGTTTGGCCGGACGGCAAGGTTTTCGAGGGAACTGTTGGGGGGGAAAGCGTGAATTAGGGAGACGCTTGGGAAGGACGGGAGGTGACGAGTTGGAGAAGAGAGAGTTTGGGGAGAGAGGTATAGGATGGAAATTGAGAACAGAAGGTTGAAGTGCATGGTGAACGGTTCGTTCATCGATAAATGGATGAGATCTGAAGGCTGAGGTTCTTGTGGTGGGACGCAAGATGACTTTATACTTCTGTCAATACACTTACCTTATGTACGAACAACCGAAGAGGCACAGTGGATTAGAAATATAACCCAGAGATAGAGTCGGATACTGAAATGTATTTCCGAGTATGATGAGATGTATACTCAATCTTCTAAGTTGGTGATTTGTAAGTTAAGCTTACGAGATTTAGTCGTTGGCGAACGGGATGGGTGACACTAGCTCAGTTGAAGCTACCAATGGCGAACGGAATGAGCGACCGATCTGTTGGATGCGGCTGACGAACCAACATGTAGTGGCATCAGATGATATGGATTATCAATCTGTATCTGTGGAAACTGAGAAACGATTCGTCTCGTCAAGCGGTGGGTAACTTTGCAATCAACTGTCCACACCCTCCAGGCGAGCCAGGCTTGTGCACGAGTGCTCTAGGATCAAGTTGAACGCTCTGAATTGCATCGTTGATACAGAGCTGTAGATCAAGAACTTTGACAGGACACGCTTGATGACCATAAGTCGAGGGACGTAGAGCCGCAATTCCAATCGATGAGAGACAGATGTTTGTCCCACTACCAACCGCGACATCGCACCCACACGTCAACGACCGTGTCCCGTTGATCCTCCGGTAGAGTCGAGTCCACGATCAGGTACCAGCCGTAACCACCGGCGCCTGCAACACAGGCATGGTTTGGCCATATCCGTACTTTTTGACCAACGTGTAGCTCGGCACAATCAGAACCTTCATCTCTGGTTAGGATAGCATGCTCTTGGCTGATGCGACCAACCATCAAATTCGTGCTCTTTCCACTTTCTGCAGCCGTAGTGTTCCATGGCGTGACTTTACCCCATCCAGGATATGATTTGCAGGGCTCACGGCCAAGGGCCAGTGTGCCAGCCGCTAGAAGAGCTTCCTCGCGGTCAGGATAGACACTAGCGATCTCGGCCAGTATCGTCAGAGCTATATCAGAAGTGAGTAGTTCCGTGCACAGGGCTTGGCTCTTCGTTCGAGTTGCTAATTGTTGCAAGTCCAGGATCGGATAAACGCCAGCGTGCAACTCAATAGAGTAAGTACTCTTCGATCGCTCTAGAAAATTTAGGAAACTATGAGCCTGATCGCTAAACTTGCTCCCAGGGTTTACATTCCTGTTTATATCCTGAACTGACGTAGCAGTTGGTGTTGCACCGACAGAAAGTACGAAATTTCTCGTGGCGTTGTCGTACTGTTCGAGAATGTTACTGGCAGTCTCAGCCGCGCGAATCAACCCTTCGATCTCTTCTTGCAATAGATCCAGAGAGCCGAGCGTCGTTTCTGTATTATAACTATGACCGGCGTGGCTGTAGAATCCACAAAGCCTTGCCCTCCCAGACGGCTCCAGGGTCGCCGAGATATGGTGAATGATTGACTCGAGCTCGATTGTTCCGGGTTCTACACCCGCTCGGTGATACCCTGTGTCGACCTTAATGAAAAGGTCTATCATGTAGCCGGAGAGGTCTCTTATCTAGCATGACAAAAGTTTAGTATACAAGCTATGAAGTTGTATCTGTGGAGGTGAGTAATTTGGACGCACGTTGAAGAAACCAGAACTCTTTGCGCGAGTGGAAGTGCATCGATGAACTAAGCCAGGGTGTTTATGAGATAATGAGACTTTGATTTAATATTTTTACTTATGCACAACATGCCTCTACATTGCCAAAGGACAAATGAAACGAAACTCACAATTTGCACTGCGTTTAACTGATCGACATGGTCGATAAGAAGGCTCAGTCCACCATGACCACCCATTCTAGCTAGACTACCTAGACGCTGAGCCTGGGATGGAGGTAGTGGTACACCATATAGGACCTGGACCCGAATTGTTTAAACAACTCGTGAGGCATTTGCGATTCATTCCCTTACATGAATTTGCCTCTCAGAACCGTTGATCCATTCATAGCGAGAACCGATCAAGTATTCCGCCTCGGCCAGAGTAGAAACTACAATCCTAGCGGGTGTTTTGGAGTTTCCAATCTGTAGACGAGTGACTTCTGCTGTCTTGACAGGTCTATTAGCAGTGCACAGTTCAAGCATCAACAGATGCATGAGCTTGTAAATCGTCTCTATCAAAATAAAGTCCACTCTTATAAGAATAGCGAACGCTTGGTAAGTGAAAGACAATGCTACCCCAGCTACAAATAGACAAGGACCAATAAAAAGTTGTTGCACGGAACAGGGATTTTGATGGCTACAGCCTCTTAATGAAGTAGTAATCGAACGACGTTCAAACGCCCATCATGTCGTTGATCCAGTCGAACCCTCGGCACTCAATAAGTGAAAGAGACATGATGAAGGAAATGCTAAGGGTATTCAGTAGTATTCAGAGCCTCTCAAGCGCTTGCTTCGGTTCTTTGTAGAGGCCCGCATATATCTGCCATTAGTTGTGGAAAGATCGAACACAACGAGGGAGACGATGTACGTTGATCTTACCTTGTGTGTTTTCACATGAGCCCGGAAGTCTATTCCGAGGTGTTTGCAGGTTTGCAGCATCTTCTGGCAGTGTCTTTGGACAATTGCGCGGTCAAGTACGGCCGCGGGTGTAGGGATGTCTTTAAGTGGCTTTCCAACGTACGCCTCTTGCAGCAGGGTCTTGGATGGTCGTGGGTAAAGCGCAGAGGTTGAGTCGTCCATTTCGATACTACCTACGTATCGTCTTGAAGTTCTAGTTATAGTCACCTCTAAAGAATGGTCAAGACTGGGGAGTTCTTTGGGTGAGTTAGAGCACGGCCCAACCCTTTGAGCTAAGTAGGTATCTAAAATGGGCCCGGGCTTCACACATCTTACTCCGTGCCTTCAAATGCGAACTCAATCAGCCTTTGCAGATCCGACATGCATCATTCTTGCATAAGCTGACATAACAGCCATTATCTGCTGTGAGCTTGCATGCAGACGGAGACAGCAGAGACAACGTTGCGATCCGCAGTGTGTGATCATCGGCCCCCATGTCGCTCATTCTGGGCTGCGCCGCAAGATGAAACAATCAAGTCCAAACCAATCAGACCACGTCCACCTCTCCCGCTACGCCACACTTGGAGCTTTCGCAATTGGGCCCACGGCAAGTCCCTGGTAGTCCCAAGGCCCATAACAGCCACGGCGGAAATAGTGCTGCTTTCCGGGTTGGCAGTAGTGAGAGTGGGCTGTGGACCACAGACAGGAATAATCATTCATCCTTCTGTTCGCGGGCAATGAGGTATCCTCCATCGTCGAAATCGGGGCTCCTGCTTGCCTTGATGCTGTGTGTTTCAGCTTCAGGCGACAGGCACTCACAGGTACATTACATCTTCCACCAAATACTCTCCGGTCGCGTGAATTGACGGATCTGGTCAGGATTCATATGCGATGATATCAATATTGGATCGCTTGCTTCTCTGCCCGCTTGATTTGTACTCGGTCATGTGTGATTGAGTCCCCGGTATTGCGACCGACAAGAACGACTGTTGCAGAGCCCCACAGCATTCGAGCTCTTACGGTGTACTGCCAGTGCTGCGCCGTCTGAGACACAAAACCTGCGGGGCTAGCTCGGGCAAACTATATTATACCTACCCAAAGAATGACTGTTTCTCTACCTGCCGAGAGCGGATGGCTTTCTGCAGACAGGATGTCAGATGTCGATTCGGATTCCGATGGCGATCTGGATGGTCAGCCACCTGTACACCCTGTACCTACAATGCAGGGTGCTTTCGAAGAGTCTATGGCCGAGACAATGGACGAGGCCGAGGATCCCGACCCTCCAGATCGGCATTCGATTGCAGACTCGGTCAGCCGACGGAAGATGCTTTTGGAACAGGGGGAATATGAACGAACGGTTGCGGGGAGGTGGAAACAGAAACCGGGCGAGAGATTTCATCCGTTGTGGAAGCTGGTCGCCCAGATATCGTTCGGCATGCATTTGCTTCAACAAGGCATGGCGAAATCAGACGAAGAGGTCATCAAGATTTTACAGACACACGTTGATGAGATCGACGGATTCCTTGAACGGACTACAGAGGACTTTGACCTTGCTCAAAACGACATCAACGAACGCATTCGCTATCTACGACTGCCCCTAGAGCATGGCGATGTCTTTGACACAATGCTCAATGATCGAAGCTTTAGGGTGGCGATAGTAGAAGGAAATGAGAAGATCGAACACATCATCGATAGAACTGCGGCGGCCATGAATGATGCTCTGAAAGATGTACAGAAAGGACTCGATGCAACTAGGGAACTGGCAAAATATCTTACGAGGATTGATAAGAATTGGGATGACCGCACGGAAGAGCACGATTCTGTATACCTGGCCATGATCGGGAACACCGAGGGCTGGACAAGGGCTTTCTTAACGCTACAATCAAAAGGCAACCACCTGCGCAAAGGACTTGTTCAGCTTGGCAGCATTGTTGCCGAAATGCAGAGAAGAGCGGGCAATGCAAGTCGTAAGAATATCGTAAGTCGGAGCTGGCGTTTGAAAAGTGGATGATAGACTAATCGAAAAACAGGTTCCTTCTAGGCCATCTACAGGCAGGTATCTAGTTGAGAAGACTTCCTCTAACGTCAGTCCTCGACAACCAGCATCACCACGGTCGCCGATGAAACCGTTACCCACTGCTCCCAATGCTGAAGCAAAAGCTGCTCGGCATCCACAGATGGCCAACGGACACCATTCTAATAGTAGAACTCATGGGGGTGCAACACTAGCAGTATCGAGTCAAAACCCCAATATGAGAAAACACTCCGGGTCAAGTCAACTAGAGAGTATGACCTCCTCGCACACTAGCTCGAGACACCACTCAAGCTCAACTCAAGTCGTTGATTCAGGACTACACCCTGGGTCGAGACAAGAGTCAAGTCTCACACAGTACTCCAGCTCTCCCCAACATTCTAGGAATCATTCAACTCCAGGACAGCAACAAAGTCCGGCCTCAAACACAAGTCCTGCGCAGTCTCATCATTCTCCGCATATTGAGAGCCCAAGACAAAGAATGCCTTCCAAAGAAGTCAGCCAAGGCTCTTTAGAATCGCCACACCTACAGCATGCAATGTCTGCCAGGAGAGTTTCGCCCGTAATGCGTATCAGCTCGGAGAGAGTGCCCCAGGACAGATCTCCAGAGCCCACGTTAGCTGCGAAGGATCCAGAGCCTACGCCGGCAATACCAACAAAGTCCACATCCCGTGAGCCATCTTCATCAAAGCCTCAACAAATGTTGGCCGAGCAGGTATCCCTCGTCGATAGTTACAGGCAGAACACTGAGGCTGGCGGACATATTAATAAGCTTGACAAGAATGAGAATAACGACGTGGACGAAAATGATAATTCAGGCACTGATTTGCCTATACAAGCCACATCAACGACAAAGACGCCACCGCCGAGCAGACCGCCGGTTCTCAAGCGCGTCTCTTCTCATAGGATTACGGTTATGAGCACTTCTGATTATTCTCAAACCTCACCACGGAGAAGCCTAGAGAATCCCATAACTCGCGAGACTAGTCCAGAGCTTCATCGTAATTCTCAGGGGGTGGTGCCTTCACACAAAGCCTATGGCTCGATCTCGTTTCTACCTATGCATCCACTCCTTTCCCCTCTGCAAGATCCGTCCGATCCTTGGGAATCAGGCAATCAGAGTGAACCCGAGAAAGACAGGCCACGGTCTCCTCCAGATCCAGTACAGGCTGGCATACCTCCCCCAGAACCGATACCAGCGCAGGTGGATACGGAAGGAACTGTGAACACTTCACACCCGCTTTTACTGGCGGAGCGTCATACGAGATTTGCCACAAGAACCGCTCCTGGTGTTCCTAAAGTCTCAAAAGACCTACCATTACGGCATTATCGGAGCTCGGAAGCGTTTCAGCGGGCTAGATTTGGCCCGTCGGATGAGAAGGAAGTGTTTGTACCTCCAAAGCGCTCAAGTTCCCTCGCTTTTGATCATGCACTAGGACTAATAGGCAGCTCCTCGAAGCCTACCTCACCGCAAGCCACTAATCTATCGCCACCTCCAACCCGGTCCTCTGCAACGCCATCACCACTAAATGTCATTCAAACCCAATCTGCGCTGACGCCTGCTCACAAGTTAAACCTTAAATCATCCAAGGCGTCGATTATCACGGGCCCATCATCTGCCTCTATGTCGACCGAGTCTGGTCTAGGCGACAGTGCGACTCCACCCGCCATCAGCCGTATTCGAACACCCCTAGCTCATTCAAAAAGCACACCAAACCTCACGACAACAAAGCCTGATGTAGGACTGGCAGACTCAGGAAAGCCTGATTATGCTCAGCACAAGAAGACGTCTACTACCACCACGCCTATTTACCTCAACCCCGTATCATCAACTGCACTTATCGACTTCCTGGCGTCAACACCCCCACCCAGTCCTCCAGGTCGCCGCGCCAAGTCGCCTACGATACTCAAGTCTCGCGGGAACTACGGGCCTATCGGCAAGCATTCGGGACCATTCAGCATATTTCCCTCAAGTCCTCGCATCGCAAGTTCTGGAGGCAAGGTCTTAGCTGCGCTAGATACAGATCTTGATTGCGCGAAATCAGTCCCTGCTTCTGCTTCAGCGACAAGCGGGAAGAAGGGCTGGAAGAAAGTGTTTAGCGGCAGCTCGAAAAAGCCAAAGGGCGACAAGAGCGAATCACCCGTGCTACTGAAGAGCCCGGAGTTAGAGAAGCCGAAGAAAAAGAAGAAATCTTCTGGAAAAGAGCATAAGAAGCAAGCCTCCGAGGACAATGCTCAGAATGGAGCTGAGCGGGTGATCCCCGATAGCTCAGGATTCATGGGGGTAGGAAAAGATGGGGTTTGGATAAGTCGGAAAAACTTTTTGAGAACCTGAGCTCGAGATCATGATCTGTACATTACTGCTGACTTACTGGGCGAGGTGTCTTGGTGCTTTTTGGAGTTCTTGGTAAATTATCCAAAATATTCCCCACGCCGCTGACGGCTAATGTGGATGACGGGGGATTTTTGGATTACTTTGGTTCTATGTACGATATCAAATAGAGAGATGCCTTGAATTTCAACGGCGCACTACAAGAGCAGCGCCAACAGATGTGTCATTGCGGCTCTTTTTGCATCGATATTTTGTCCCAGTCCCCCTTCAAATGCTGACCATACGCCGTCCAAAGCGTTAATGCTACGACATAAATTCCAAAGTCCTTGCCAATTGCATTGATATGGATCGATGTTGGTTAGCGACACCTAATACCAGGCCCGATTCAGCGCAGTATCTGTCACCTCGACTACAAAATCGAACAGAGTACACTTCGAACCCATGAGTCCCAGTTCGAATACGACTCCACCTACAACCATATCGGCTCTTCAAGTATTCCCCAGGGAGCTTCTTCGCATCAAGCCTCAAGCGTTCGAGGCAACGAGTCAATATCCACGCTCATCCACCATCGAATATGCACTAGCGCTCCCTGCAGCCACGAAGAACGAGTATATCCGAAAAGAACTACGGAAGGACCTGCCATCCAGTGCCCTGTGCTCTGGCCCCTCCTTCTTCGTCCATGACGTCTCCTGTACGACCGAAATTCTCCTTCAGTACTTTTCTTTTTTGTAACACGTCATTCCAGACGGGATGCGTTTTCCTCTCGCTACATGCCTTTCTCTACTTCCCCATCAACCCTTCTCCCAGTCTCTTACATTACTTTCCCTGCCTCAGCTCTCACTAAACGCTCTCCATCTCACTTCCATCCCCATTTCCTGTAAATAATACCCAACTCCCCACCATGCCCACGACCACCACCGCCCCAAAACCCTACACCATCGCCATCGTGGGCGGGGGCATAGCCGGCCTCGCCCTCGCCATCGGCTTCCACAGACAGGGCATCCCCTTCCACATCTACGAGTCCGCGCACGCGTTCGGCGAGATCGGCGCCGGGGTCGCGTTCGGGCCGAACAGCGTGCGCGCGATGCAGTTGCTGGATCCCCGGGTCCGGGACGGGTTCGAGAAGGTCGCGGCGAGGAGTTATGATCCGCGGGTGAAGGAGACGTTTATGAGATTTAGGCTGGGGTGTGAGTGGCGTGGGGAGAAGGGGGGGGAGAGCAAGGGGGAGGTGGATGGAGTGGGAGGAAGAGGTGGGGATGGAGAGGAGATGGTGGATGGAGAGGGGAAGGAGAATGGGAAGAGGAATGAGAATGGGAAGGAGGGCGTGTGGAAGGAGGGGTACAGTATCGCGCATATCAAGTTCACGGGTGCGAATTTGGAGGTTGGACAAGGGGCTGTGCATCGTGCTAGGTTTTTGGACGAGCTTGTCAAGCTGGTGCCGGAGGGCAATGTCTCGTTCAACCACCGAGTCGTCGCTATTGATGATCTGGGCTCCGAGGGTGTGAAATTACACTTTGCGCATGGGGAGACGGCGACTACTGATGCCGTGGTTGGGTGTGATGGTGTCAAATCGCGTGTACGACCAATCCTGCTTGGGGAAGACAATCCAGCAGCCCATCCATCGTTCACAGGAAAGTATGCGTACCGAGGGCTGATCCCTATGGACAAAGCTGCGGCGCTGTTGGGCGATGAGCTGGCGCGGAACAACACGATATATAGTGGGTATCACGGACACGTCCTTGCCGTCCCTATCGAATCTGGGAAGACGATGAACGTCGTCGCTTTCAGGACGAAAGAAGATGGGAAGTGGGAGGATGAGAAGTGGGTTCTGCCAATGGGGAAGGAGGAAATAAGGAAAGATTTCGAGGAATGGGGTCAGAATGTGAAGGATATTGTGAACTTGATGGAGAAGCCGGACGTCTGGGCCTTGTTCGATCACCCACCTGCGGAAACGTACTTCAAGGGGAGAGTATGTCTGCTTGGTGATGCTGCGCATGCTAGTACACCACATCAAGGGGCAGGCGCTGGAATGGCCCTCGAAGATGCGTTTGTGTTGAGTAACATCCTGGCGCAAGTGGACGACGCGAACGGCCTGGAAAAAGCTTTCCGAGCTTATGATGAGACTCGGAGGCTGAGAACGCAGAAACTCGTGACAACTAGTAGAGAGGCTGGTGAGATGTACGATCTGGAGGGGCCTGGAATTGGCGACGACTTGGAAAAGTTTGGAGCGAATATGAACGTACGAATGAACTGGATTTGGGACGAGAATTTAGAAGAAGAGCTGGAAGGTGCTAAAGATATTCTGGCGAGGGGCTTGCAAGGAGCTGATATTAATGGTGCAAAAGCAGATTGGCTTCCAGTCCTGGGGAACTGAGCTGGGATTGACATTGACATCTTATGTGATATCAAAAGGCGCTGGAAACGAGCGCTAGGTCAGAAGGTATTGGGAATCATCGTACATTTTTGCATTGGAACGTGAGCCCAGCCCTGCTTTGGGCGGTAGATTAGAATTCCGGGTCATCTCAACGCCCATAGTGCTTAAGCCTTCCGGCATTCCTAGCTGATGATACACTGGTATCTGTACAAAGGTTCTTCGTTCCGCTTCAATCAACTATCAATATCCATCTTCTCCACGACCACGACATCGTCGTCTGAAGACAATTCGTGGACCGTAACATATTTGCTAATCTCCTCTTTGGTGATTATCTTCTCGTTGAGGACAGCTGTCGTCCCGCGCGGAAATTTATAGCTTCGTTGCTTTTGCTCTCTCTCGTTGGGCTTGATGTAATTTCTCATCAAGGTTGTCTTGTCAGAGGTGATAACGCAAACATCGACGTTCGATCCAGAACCCAGGTCATTGAAGATACCAGCTTGTATTGCATTTGACGTCAGCTTTACTGCCTCTTCTCTGGTCATCTTTTGCTTCCATTGTGTCTCGAAGACTGACATAGCCGCTAACGAACCGCTGCCCATTGTCACGTATGGAAGCTTATCCGTGCTGCCGTGTGCATGGACTGTGAATAGACCCACACCCGTCGGGTCAACTCCGGCAACTACTAGGTATGCGCCGATGTGACCTTGATACTGAAAAAGGTGTTGTTTGAGCATCGTCATGCAGGTGACGACTCTTGGTTTGCGGCCTGTGGACAGAGCGTGGAGTTCAAGGTTTGAGGAGATTATAGCAGTGGTGAACTCAGTATCTGCTGCTGTTCCAGCGCCCGCGCACCATATCTGAGGAGCAATATAATGCAGTTTTTCGCAATTCTGGGGGAGAATAGAAATTAGGCCATGCTGCGTGTTGGGGGGAATTACGGACTGACCTTGTCGGCGACTATTGGACCGCTGGTGGCTCTGGTATCGGCTGCAATAACCACACCGCCATCAAATATACATCCTACAATAGTTGTTCCGGTGCTGGTGGCTTTGGGTAAGGGAACGCCTTGGGCGTGAAGTGCTACATTGCGATTATGATTTGAAAAGTCAAAGCCAGTCATAGCTGCGGTGGTAGGTCAGCTGCCGATTCTGCGGTGTACCTCTCGTAGAGCTTCGAGCGTTGGTGACAAGTTATTCTCGTGGCCTGGGGTAAAGCGAGCGATGTGTTTGATGCTGGATCGTGCGAAAACTGTGTCGATGAGCTTGCTGTCGAAGTACCTTAGAGGTGACGAGTCTAAGAAGCCTGGGAGCTAGAGCTCCAGATCACGTGACTTGCACGGAACACGCATTTGCCTTTGAGCAAACGCGCTTGTAGAAGACTCAGCGTGTTCCGTATCATGACACGAGTAGTCCCAGGATGAATTAGAGGGCTGCAACTTTTACTTTTGTTCTCTCACCTATCTTGGACCGTGCCTTTCGACACCTCTGCCGGACTTCTCGACTATCCCGCCGACATTCTTTTATTTCTTTACTTCGGACACCTCCCAGAAATGTCAAGAACGACTTCGATACACTGAAGAGTGAGGCGAGAACAGTCTCACCTGCCTTCGAGAGAGCCAGAATGGCTTTCCCATTCAACCAGACAGCCTCTTCCGGGTTTGGGACTGCAGCTGCCCCAAACAATGCTCAGACTCAGACTGGCCCCGATCTCGAGGAGGTACAAACGGAGGTGAGTCCCAATAATTCGCGCATCGTCTGCACTCATCATTGAATGTGTTACAGGGGCTTGGCTTCCATTCCATCGCTGGAGACACAAAGCTTCGACTACTCCCTACCTCTTGGCCTAGCGATGCTCTACCTCCTCCGACCGCTTCGTTGCTTAGCATTGCATCCAAAAAAGGATTACTAGCTGCTGCTGGCCCAGATTCTGTCGTTATTGCGGCGACAGAATCCGTCCGGCAGGCCTTTTCAGCGGCTGGCAAAACAGATGGCAATGTCAAACCGTTTACATCCCAATTGAATCTAAATATTGGAACAAGAGTCTCTCAAGTCACCTTTTCGGCCGACGAGGAATTCCTCGTCATATCTGCGGAGAACGGCGGAGGCTTAGCAGTATACGAGGTGTCAGGCCTCATACAAGGACAGACTACTTCTGCTTTCGAGCTTGCCACCAATGGTGTTCCTTTACGTTCTCTTGTTCCCAATCCCACACCAGAAAAGGCAGAGCTTCTTGCTTTAATAACAAACAATGGAGAGTTGATGATGGCTAATTTAAAGACGCGGAATTTTCTCAACGGCGCTCAGGGGCCGACACTGAAGAACGGTGTGAGTTGTGTATCATGGAGCACTAAAGGAAAGCAACTCGTGGCCGGCCTTGGGAACGGCACATGCTATCAGATGAAGCCAGACGGAGAAGCAACGGCAGAGATCCCAAAACCCCCGGATGCTGAGAGCGAATATCACGGTAAGCTTGAATTCCACACCTCAATTCGATATATTTGCTTATTCATATAGTTGCCTCAATTGGCTGGATCGAGAACAACATTTTCCTCGTCGGTCTTAACGCGACTACACTCGACGATCCCATGACCCCTCCTACGACATTTCACCTTGTTACTCGGAAGGGAAACGAAGGTCCTTTTATGTTTCAGAAACTCCCTGAAGTCTGCCCACCTTTCGGAATGAGTCGATTACCCCCACATTACTTCATGCAGCGACTGAAGGATTTTCCTCCGGACTTACAGGATGTGGTCGTGGTTGCATCTACAGCTTCTGCGGACATAGGCCTGTTCTCAAGGGCCAAAACGCCCCTAACAGGCGACCTCCCTGCGGAAAAAATCACCAATGTTTTTACTACCACTACGCCGACTGACTCGCGTCGTGCACAACTCCCCATGAGCGAGAGTATGGAAGACACTTCGCCTATCGGAGTTGTAATCGATATGTCCGCAAAAGAGAAGGTGTTACGGCCTTTGCCAGGCGAGGAGATGGACTCTTCTCCGGGTCCTGTACCTGCCTTGATGGTATTGAATAATGAGGGGTTACTATCAGTCTGGTGGATCATCTACGCAGAATCAATAAGGCAGGGAACTACATACCCAGGGTTGGTATCAGAGCTAAGCCAAGGACCGCATCAGTCACAGGGTACTGCACAACTACCAGCGTTCGGCGGTACAAGCGCCTCTGGATCTAATTTTGGGCAAAGTGCGCTGGGTGCTGAGACGGCGACCGGATCTAGCAACGTAGGTGCCAAGAACCCCAGTCCATCTCTCTTCGGCGGTGGTAATGCACCTGGTCTATCTAGCGCTTTTGGTGCGCCATCGACGATAGGTGCTTCATCATCCCCATGGACTTCCAGCGGCTTCTCAAATGTAAATGCAAATAGCGGAGCTTCATCCTTTGGCAAACCATCTTTCGGCAGTGCCTCCACGATTGGCGGATCTACTGCAACTCCAGCTTTCGGATCTACTGGCGGAATTGGAAATCGTGTTTCTGTCTGGGGTGGTACACCATCAGGAGCCCCACAAACTGGAGGCAGTGTCTTCGGTCAGTCTGCCGGCCTTGGAACGGGGGCGGCTCTACATTTGGTGCTCCGTCGACCAGTGGGACATTTGGAACAGGGGCTACATCTGGCTCATCGCTAGCACCAGCTCAGGGAGGCTTTGCAAGTTTCGCGAATGGTTCAGGTTTCATGTCTGCTTCCTCTCAAGGCACTGTGGAGAGCGCCTTTACCAAGGCCGGCACTGGTACTTCTTTCGGATCTACTATGGATACAGACACTCCATTTGGAGGAACCCCACAGAAAAAGGCGGGCGCTTCTAACAGCTTTCTTTCTCCAGGTGGATTCACCTTAGGTTCGACTTTCACCAAAGATGATTCAGGACCAGCAGACTTGCCAAAGCCCACTACGAGCAAGCAAGATTCAATGTTTGGAGATTTCGGCACAGCGCTCGGAGAGACCAACAAAGAAGTACCCCAAGCTGAGTCTAAGGAGGCTGATATGGATGATGACGGTGACGTGGCTGGCAGCGAGAGCAGCGAGGAACCGCCTGCAAATTCTAAGACGAGGATGACAGCAGCCAGACAAGCTCAGCCTCGCGGTGGTATAGCTGATACAACGACGCCAAAATTCGGTGCAATGTTTGGCACCCAGTCGAATACCACAACCACGCCTGCTGCTGTACAGAGCAGCACCCCCACGCCGTCAATCTTCGGCAGAGTCCCACCCTCCACTACAACTCCAGCTGAGACACCCCAGAAGCAACAAGATTCTAGTCCACTAACCGCCCAAACACCACCCTCTCCTTCTATTAAACCCGAACCAGAAGAACAAGAAACTCCGGTGGGGGTATCAAAATCTATCCCAGAAGCACCCTTACCACCCGAATCAACTAGTAAAGTCAGCTATGCACCTGGTGATTCCTCTAGCTCTTCTAAATCATCTGCTGAAGATGGACCACCCCTAGACTGGAATCCATCGAAGACCAAGCTTCGAAGTGTAGAGAAGGCGCCAACAGGATCACCAGAACCATCTAAAGATGGTGGCGACGCGCCAATGCCGCCAGATTCCGTTGCACCAAAGACACAGTCCAAAACCCTTGAGAGGCAAGCACATGAGGACTTACCACTGCCAGGAGATGAGGGCGACGATGGTCTCGACGATGAAGGTAGCGGCGTTGACGTCGCTCAAGAAGTGAGCCCTACCTCGGATCCCAACCAAAGCCCTCGTATCACACCTGGCAGCTCGTTTGGAGCCTCTTTCGGACCGAGCCCTGTTAGCAGTATGTTCAGTAAGCCGCAGCCACCTCGACAGAGTGTAAAAACTCTATTTGGGGAGGTATCGCAGTCAAATGTACCTCTTCTTCCACCCCCTAGTAGAAGCCAGCAGAGCCCGAGATCTCCAAGCCCTATTCGCCTTGCGCCTCCAGGAGATAGTCTTAGGCCTGAGAACGCAAGATCGATCAGCGCTCCCAGCCGTCCTCCAAATGCATCGGCGCAGCAGAAGTCGGCAAAGCTACCCTCAGGGCTTACAACTCCATCGCTTCCTAGTGTTCAGGAACAGCGTCGAAAGGAAAGGGAAGCGCTCGCCGCTCGACGATCAAAACAGCAAGCTGAGGAAGAGCAGGAGCTCAGTGATAGAGAAGATGAACGAGTTCGAGAAGAATTGGAGACCGAAGTCGAGCCGACCACAATCTTGGACGAATACCTTGCACATCAAGACTACGTTGGCGGCGTGACTAAGCCCGGTATCCCTGGTCAGATCGAGAAGGTATACCGAGACATCAACTCTATGGTAGATACGCTTGGCCTTAATGCTCGCGCCCTTGAAGGATTCGTAAAAGGGCACCTGGCTATGGCAAAGGGTGATGGCCGCTCTCTCGATGATCTAGAACACTCCGATTGGCGTCTAATGGAAATAGATGACCTAGTTGGTCTGGAGAAGTCGCTTCAGGAAGAATTAGATGAAGGACGTGTTCAGGATGTGCAAGCAAAGTTGAACGCTTGCCGAGATATGCGGAAGGATCTGTCCAAGTTTCGAACCCGACGTACCGATATCGCCAAGGTCCTGAACTCATCACCCGATGAAGATGGAGCCAACACAAGCAGGTATGCTCCTCTTAGCGCCGAGGGCGCTCAGAAGCAGCATGATTTGCGGAAAGCATACACCAAAGTGCAGAAGCTGATCGCTGAAGCGGAGAGCAACATCGTACTACTGCGCGCTAGTCTTGCATCTCACGATACGAGTGATGGCAAGGCGGCTCCGTCTAAAAAACCTACAGTAGAGGCAGTGACCAACACCATCCGGAAGATGACAAGCATGGTCGAGAAGAAGAGCGGCGATATCGATTTCCTGGAGGCACAGATGCGGAAGCTCAGGTTCTCGTCTATCAATCAGGATAGCAGGGAAGGATCACCGCTTGCGCCTGCATCACCCGGAATGAGGAGCCCCTTGGCCAAAACTCTGAGCGGCCCAGCGCCTGGTGGTAAAGAATCTCCCAGTAATGCCATGAGGAGATCGGCAGGCGAGAGCGGTACACCGAGAAAACGGATGAGTGGTGTCACGCCAGACGAGTTGGCGAGATATCGGACGAAGATGGAGCGCAGGAAGGAGGTCAATAGGATTATGCATGAGGCTTTTGCCAAGGCAGGGCCGAGGACCCAGAGTTTGGATTGAGCCGTACTCGTACGGGCCTGATGGATGGGATTTGTATGCATAGCGTGAACCGGATAGCGAACTGATGATCGGAGAATTTAAGTAGCGAGTAACTGCTTGTGGCACACATCTTTCTTCGTGCTGTCCTTGTGAGGATCTTATTACAATGTGGGTATCGATGATGATGTTACTGACTGGAAAGAATGTATTGGGAAGAACTTATTCTTCTCCTGTTCGTATGAGAGTATGCCATGTTCACTAGGCGTGATAACGGGCTCTCGATGTGGGAGAACCGTCAGCATTCGTTTTCGGGTTTTAGGCCCAGGTCCAAGATTTGGTCGATTCAGTAGGTAGCAAGTGACTTTATAAATATGTAGTCTTATCAAACCCCATGCCAGGACCCGCCTCGAGAAGCTAATCTTCGAAAAACCTCGAAACGCCACCGGGTATCTTAACGACCAACCACAAACGCAACGCAGCAATCTCTCCGCCTAAATCCCTCAATGCACGATCTTAAACCCCCCAGCCCCAACCTCCAGTCTCCCCTCCGCCACCTTGCCCCCCAGAAACGCCCTCAGCTCATCATTGCCGAACGGGAACCCACCGGGCACAACCATCTTCAGCATCATGACGATCCGCTCCAGGCGCATCGCCCCCTGGTTCGTCAGCATTGCCTTCACGAAGTTCCAGTACACCTCCATCTTCTCCGCCAGCATCTCCTCCTCGCTCTTCACGGCGCTGCTGGCGGCCGCTGCGTGGACTGCCTCTGAAGCCGCTGCCACGGCGGCCGCTTGCGCGATGTTGGTGTTTGTGGTGGTGGACGGGGAGGAGGCGGAGGGATTAAGGGTGTTAATATCTGAGGAGAGGGTTTCGAGGACCCGGTAGGTGTCTGGGCGGTATTGGACGAGGACGAGCTTGGAGACCCAGAAGGTGAGGGCGCTGCGGACCAGGGACTCGGACATTTCGAGGGATTCCGATAGGTCGGAGACGGTTTTAGTGATGGGGTCGATGGAGTCGGTGTCTGAGGTGGAGCTGAATGCGTAGATGACGCTCGCTTGCCATGTCTGCACCTCTTCGCGGACGACGCGGTCTTCGAGGTCGAGGTTTACGACTACTTGGCCGAGGGAGGGATGCCAGGTTAGTTTGCGGGTGGCTTTGAGCTTGGAGAAACCATCTGAGTAGCGGGCTTGGAGAGCGGCGACGGGGGTGGGAGGGCGAAGTGTTCCGTGTGCAGCGAGGGCCAGAAGAGGTGCGAGAGGACTTTGGTGTGCAGGCGTTGGTTCGAAGCGAACCCTTGCTCTTTGTGTATGAAAGCGTCGACGCGGCGGGAGTCCATGATGTCGCGCAGCATGACTTCGCAGGCTTGAAGGTTCGACTCGCCGAAGCGGACCTTGAGGATCTCGAGGACTTGAACCTGCATTGAAATTGTTAGCATATCTTCGAGGTCGTACATGATCTGAGTACCTCTTTGTCAAATTCATGCTCCTTCCTCAAAAGCCGTTCGCCGAGGATTTTTTGGAATTCTTTGGTGAAGGCCTCTTTTGTTTCGAAGAGGCTTATCAAGGCACCGATAATATCGGCATCGTTGGACTTCATGTACTCTATTATCTGTTAGTAAGCCAAAGACAGAATGAAATTCAATCCCTGACCTAGAGGAGCATCGACTGGGTCTGGTTCCCACGTCATGTCATCAAAATTTAGGTCTCCACCGTCATCGCTACTCTGATGCTGTGGAAGTCCCCCAGTCAACTCTACCACTTCAGCAAGATCATACAGTGTATCTGGAACTGCAGGGTCTTCATCCATATCTGCTAACAGCCCTCCAACCACTATGTTCACTGTGTCCTCCCGCTCTCGAAGGTAACGTCGAATCGGTCGGGCTACGCGATCGAGAAGTACACCCTTTGGTTCGAGTGTTGTGAAGGCTCGAATGATAGCTATGTAGACCTGCAGAATCTCTGTGGTAGACGCGCCAGGCTGAAGTAAACGACGGGAAACGGCCTCGCTGAATTTTGAGGTGAGCTGGAATCTCCGTTTTCCTTCGCGTATGTAGTGTTCCAAATCTCGGATGGCTCCACTCATACTCTCATTCCATCGGCAAACCACATCGAAAAGTTCTTCAGTACGTAGTTCTCCCAACATTCTGATACCCGTCTGTTGCCATTTCTGCATATCCCCGTAGCTGATAGGGTGGTCGAATTTTCCCTTATCATGGCTGGTGTCCCTGATTTGAGCTAATACATCGACGATGAAGCGTGAAAATTTATTCTCTATCCAGTCTCGCAGCCGTTCTGGGAGGTTCAAGTATGGCTTCCATTGTCCACCATATTGAACTCGTACATATCGACCAAGAATGCCGGTCATCACCTCTGCAAAGAGACGCTCGGCCTTGGGACCAGCCAACCCTACGCTATTTAGACATTTCATGACTCGGCACACCTTTTCGTGTGCATCCGAGATTGCTGCTCGATCAGCCTTCTGATTCCATCTGACGTTGATGCAAAGAACAATCGTAGCATGTTCATCGAGAAAGTCGCCGACGCGTTGAACGTAGATCTTGGTAGGGATCGAATAAGTAAACAAACCGTATAAATTCTGCCTAGCTTCCTCGATCTCGTGGGCCCCATTTTCGGGCAGAAAAGAAGAAATATGAACATTGAGTGGATAAAGATAGAGAGCCAAAGCTACTTGTAGAACTTGGCTTGCATTAAGTAGAGCATCCCTGTTGGACGCATCGTCGAAATACTACTACTGATCAGAAGGAGAAGCTTGGCTCGGAAGACTCCGTGCTTTACCTTGACTATTGTTGGCGATACGTATTCCACATAATGCCGGCTAAGCATCTCTTCGTAATACCACTGGAGCAGATTGTCCTTGTTGGACCCTCTCCGCAATTTGTTGCCTGGACTGTTGATGGATACCAGATAAGAGACTGCGCTAGCAATTTCCGTTGTGAACGGCTTAAGCCATCGTGCCCTGAGTGCTTCTTCACTCTGTGTAGCATGAGCTAATGTAATGAGCTCGTTGGGTAACGATAGATAGCTAGTGGCAGTATGCCATGCACGATCCCATTTAATTTGTTCTTCTGCACTACTTTGTGGTTCCGAAGCTGGCGCTACAAATCCTCCAAAAGACTGACCCAAGCCTGTTGAGCCAAGCACAGGTGTGGCCACAGGCGTAGGAACCACGACGTCAGCCGAAGGAGGGAACACCGCCGCGAAGATACGCTCGTAGTCCGCCATTACGGCTTTTATACGCAATGATTCCAAGGACAGTCTCAAAGGACGCGAGTCACGCGACTCGCGAAGACAGAAATCCGTGCTAGCCGCAATTTCCGCGCGGCTATCAAAGGCTGTGATAGGAAATAAACAAACAACTCTTGACACGCTACCGAGGTAGTAGATAGAAGTCACCGGCAAAATCCATGACGACATTTCATCTTGGTCGAAAGTAACAGCAAGGTCGAGTGACGGTAACATCCTTTTGTGAACAACTTTGCCTGGATCGGCTTCAAATGGCTACGAGAAGAAAATTTGTAACTACCTAAATCGCTGGACATCCAATGCGGACAGGGAGCGATGAACTTTACGTCAGCCTAGCAGCTTGAATTGTTTTATCAACTTTCCTCTTGTCATTGTCATATGAACCAAAGTTGGAATGCTGCTCGTCTTCATTCCCAATCTTGATCCCCATATGTGAAGAGAGCGGCATCATCGTCCGCGGTTTCTACGGTCACACCATAAAGTTGGGTAGCGCTGTATCAATAGCCTGCACCTAGCCATTTTGAGTGCAACATACCTATGTCCAACACCCGTCCTCAACGTGAAATTGGTTGAAAAGCACCTGGTTTCCATCGTAGATGCAAACCGTTCTCGTAATACAATAAGTATTTCAGTCATTTTAAGGTCGGTTCCAGTGATGTCCCCCCAGCCGTCAATAGAGGTGTGCCTTCAGGTAGACCTAATATGGTACCTGCCATGTCAAACTCGGTTTACTCTGGTGATTCTTATAACACTTAGCAGTAAGCAGCCGGCCACCAATATAAGATATGGTGGAGGACTTGAATCTGGATTAGTCAATTTGCTACGATCGGGACATTATCAGTGCTTTGATGCAAATTCTTGTGAAGAGATACCTGTGCTGAGTTAGACACCAAATGCATCGCAATCCTGTGGTAGGAGCGCCACGAAACCTTCCATGGCGACCTTCAATCCTAACAAAGCGGATTACGTTACATTCACGACCGCTGAAAAACCAAAGGAATACGACTTCCTTTCGAAGCCAGCAGATTTCAGGCCGGCAGAAGTTACACAATAAAGTGCAACCCTTGGGCGTTGGGATGGTGGAGCCATGATCCAGTCGAGCAGTGCCTCCAGTATTTCGACACTCACGGAAACTTGCCCCCTACAGAATCGCCATCACTACCTTACAAGCCGGTAAATCAAGTTTCTTTTGAATGTCGATAAGAAATGCCTGAGCCACCAAAGATCGAGGTATTGATTGGGGCGTCTTCTAAAATGTCGCTTTCTGGAGAAC
Source organism: Physcia stellaris (assembly GCA_018902385.1). Taxonomy (NCBI): domain Eukaryota; kingdom Fungi; phylum Ascomycota; class Lecanoromycetes; order Caliciales; family Physciaceae; genus Physcia; species Physcia stellaris. The sequence continues at coordinate 574,147 of JABSSW010000009.1, read as the reverse complement.
CACCGCTGACTATGTTCATCTCTCATGCCACAAAGCCGGTCACAATTCTAGCGCATCGGTAGTACGACATTGTCACGAGTAGTGACATTGAGACAATTGAACCAACAACAAGGAGGCGCGTAGCGCCTGCGCCTGATCTCATTGATAACGGCGATATTAAAGGGCCGTAGGATGATAAGGACTTTTAAACATCAGACACGAAGAGCCTTATAGAGAATGGAGAGCCCTACCTTGAAGCATGGCCTCAATGACTTGCATTCGGACAACGAATACATCTTGCGCTTTCCGAAAGCTCGATGGACGTTGTGGAATTTTGACCAGAAGGATGATGTTATCATGTTATAGAACGGAGGCTTGATGATGTGCCAGCGATCGACCTTATAGGTCGCGATGAGTTGAGATTTCGCGTTGAGACATAGTTGCCGTGTACAAGATGGATGGTGGCCAAATTAGAGAGAATATCTCGATAGAGGTCCTTTCTTGATGATCAGGCATACGAGACCCTAAATTCCGCAGCGCTGCTGCGTGCTACTGAGACATCTTCTGCGCTGAACCCGGAGGCGCTCTTCCCTAAAGCTTTGGTCCTCGCCGGCCATATGTAGATGCTTATCAAAACACCAAACAACAAATTCAATAGAAGTGAGCTTGACGAGGAAAATCTCGTCGCCCAGAAACATGATTGCCCTCTCGTAGCTTCCAGAGCGGCCGCATGGAGTAGGCCTAAACATTCTAGCTTCAGAGCACGTTCCTTGCTTAAGATCCATCACCCTCAAGTGATAAAGGAGCCCTGGATTTGCACGGGACCTTGCTTCCTCAAAATATGCTATTCCTTTCCATGGAAAAACTTCAATCATTTCCATCATTTCCCCTCCCGGCAGACCGTGGCTGTGCATTAAGGTTGTCTGCTCCAGGAAATGTAATGTTTTCTTGTCTAAGAAGTATCGCAGATGAGTGGCACCCGTTCCCTCTAAATCTGATAGGTCGCTATCGTTGATTTCAGCCACCATCCAAATATCCAGGAATCTATCTTTGTGGATAGGGCTATTTTCATGAATGTTCCACGTGATATTTTTGGAGAAGGAGCAAGCTAGTGACCCCTTGAAGAGTTTCTTACCTTCAGCGCTGAGATGTATAATATTGAACGTATTGCTGCGCTTAGCCTCATCAACCACAGACTGGAGCACAATCAGGTGCATTTCAGTACGATCAATGTAGAGGTCATGCCAAGAATCACCGGTTTCAATTTGCGTGGAGAAATGCGACACTGCTGCCTGAGGTGGTCTATCGAGTGGCTGGTCTTGCCAGGAATCTCGCAATTTCCACAGTATTATCGGAACGTAAGACGTGGGTGGTACAACCTGGAGAAGGGCAAAGGAGGTCTTACAGAGACGGAATATGTTTCGTCGACATTGTGATGTTAACCGGAGACAATAGGGCGGTCTCGAAGTGTCATGAGCCCAAATGTAACATCTTGAAGATTTTGTTGTCGCAACCAGAAGGGTCTCGGACAGGACGATTTCGTCAATTTCTTCTCTTTCGGTTGGCATGAAGGTACGCTCAAGGCCAGACTCTAGGTCACGAAGATACACAGCGTCAGATTGACCTAGTTCGCCTACCCAAGCTAATGAACCGTGCGAGTAAGCGTGTGTGAAGAGCGTAACGTCGTCATGGATACGCTGCCCATGTGGTATCTGGATCCTACTGAATGCATTTCCTGTCTGGAATGCATCTTGGTGTTCGGCATACATATCCAGCACCTGTTGGGATGATAGTAGTGGGTGAGGCGTACGTAGTTTGATGTCTTCGGTAGAAGTCCAGGGCCGAATCAGCGTTTTGACTACTTCATCAGCAGACAGCACCTCAAGCCATCGCCGAGACACGCGGCGGAACTGGAAAGTGTGAAAAAGCTCTAGATGCTGGAAGACGAAAGTCACTAATTCGATAGGTAGATTTGCTATAATATCGAAACGGAAGTCGGTGGACTCGATCAATGCCTTCAAGTCCCGTATCTGCTGCTTCGAAAGACTGTGATAAAGGCTCCTGACGTCAAGCTGTCGCGGATCCTCTAACCGAAAACAGTCGAGACTGCGCGTCAGGAAAGTAGACATGATAGCATGGAAGGTTTCAAACTCCTCTAGAAGGAATTCTTAAGAATTGATGCCTTTGGAAGTGAAAAGCTGATTTGCCGCTCAATCATACATGTGTATTAGCGCGCTTCTAAAAAGCCGGCTACCCGGGTTGTCCGCTTAGGGTTATACTCCTTCTAAGCCAATAGAAAGCGTTTCCGAGGCAGGGGTTCAGGAGGTGAAAACGCTGCACGAGTCCTCCTGCTCCTTTACCCTTACACCTCAGTATGAGCTCCGTCTATCGGGCTGGGAGTATACAGCTAGGTGGCCACTCATACACACAGAACTATAGTCATCCACGGCCCAGAACGGACCTCAATCAGTATTAAGCAATCCTTAGCAAGCGAAACAGTTTCTACACAAGCTCTCTAATGTCAATACCCATCCGCTTGGCATCTGTCTCAATTTTTACCCACTGCCAACTCGACGGAAGATGTCTCAGAGCCATTGTTGATGCTCTTCATTTCAAGCACTTCTACGAGGTTAGACTGGAACTGCAGGCTGTGATCACGCTTCTGTTGGAGGTGGATCTCACAGTTATCAGTTGAGAAGCCGGTATCGATTAAGTGGTATATCAGTCTTGGAAAGAAGTGGTTGCGCTATGGTCTCCCATTTGAATATGCTCATGTTCTTTCGCTCTGTCTCAATCACACTCTCTAATCACTGCGGCTTTCAGGAAAGGTTTCGCTATATTCAATCCTTCAAACCCTACCTATGTGAAGGAGAAAGCAAATTCGAGTAACCTGTCGCCTAAATAGGATTAATTCGATCGAAGGAAAAAACTGTTTCAGGGCGCCTATCAAACACGTGGTTCGCAACCCTTGAGTCCAGAATAAGGTTGTAAGGTGAGCAAGATATTGTGACAGGACACGATCAACAGTTTCCGTCTGAAATCTGAGCCAACTGTAAACGAGAAAGCCTATTCCTTACATGTCCGTTTTTCTGTGCTCCACCTTCCTGTTTTGTTGGAGCGCTCTTAGTAATAGGAGTTTTGAATGCCATCGATAAACACAACAAATATATCAGTATTGAATAAGTCACCGTATCATCCCTCTAATCGTCATCCTTCACTACTATCGTTCGTTGAACATGCATTACCTGCTCGCAACTCTATTATTCTTAGTCTCACAGTGTACAGGCGCCGTCCAAACAGATTCGAATTCAACACTCGTTCGTTGTGGCGCCGAACCCCCGTCAGCATCATGGTTCAATACGACGTCTTCAATGGCAAACTCAACTGCAAAGGCAGGATCAAATGCAGCTACAGAATCTATCGCTATTAATGTGTATATGCACGTTGTGAATTCCGATGAGGAAAATACTGTCACCAGTCAAATGATCGAAGACCAGGTTCGTACATCAGCGGCTCACATTACTAGAGCTGCGGCTTCGCTATCGCCTACAATTAGACGGCTAATCCATGCTTCTTGACAGATCGATGTCCTAAACCAGGATTACAACGCTCATGGAATTACCTTTTCTCTCACGGAAACCAGCTGGACTGTGAACGAGGACTGGGCGGCAGGATACGAGGACGTGGAGATGAAAACCGCGCTTCGTCAAGGCACATACGCCGACCTCAACCTCTACCTCCTGTCCGAATACGCAGACTCTGGTCTTCTCGGCTATTGCAACTTTCCGACCTACATCAGCTCCAGCGAGGACGTGGTCGTCAAAGATGGGTGTGTAGTCGCTGCTGGCACCCTTCCTGGCGGGAACTTGAGCCCCTACGATGAGGGAGGCACATCGACGCATGAAGTAGGACATTGGTTCGGACTGCTGCATGTCTTTCAGGGAGAATCCTGTTCGGGCAATGGCGACTACGTGTCGGATACGCCGCAGCAGAAGATTGCAACACAAGGTTGTCCCACAAGCCAGGATAGCTGTCCGGATGTGGCGGGTCTGGACGATGTTCATAATCCCATGGACTATTCCATCGATGAATGGTAAGTCCAGCCTTCAAAATCTCGTGTCCACAGTCATCGCTCGCTAGCATGACTCGTTCTTTCTGTAAAGCACCAGGTTGCTGACGAGATCGGTTGCAGCTATAGCACCTTCACCAATGGACAAAGAACCCGAATGTTCCAGATGTGGGATCAGTACAGAGTGTTTTACAAGAATTAAAGCTAGACAAGCAGATTGATATCCGTTCTGTCACCAGCAAGCCATTCGACACCACTCAAAGGTCTTATGAACAGGGCAATCAGTGGATCAGGCAACTAACAACACTAAATGGGCAAAATGATTTCTTGCTTAGTCACGAGAGCGCAAGCAAGAATTCTAGAAATGCATCATCTTCGGACAAAATGGGGGTCACACGGGACGAACGCCAGCAGCGTGTACTCTTGATTTTCAGCTTCCCTATACTTACCGAACATGTGTCTTTCTCGTGCCAGCACAAAACGCCCGTTCAATCCACTTTGGTACATTGCCCAAGTGACAGAGGCGTTTAGCGGCACACCTTGGCCTTGGGAGAATACTCTGGTAGCCCATCTCCAGTAAAACTTGTTTGTGGTTCAATACTTCACGGTCCTCGGGCTTGGGAAAAGTACCCTGGTAGCCCATCTCCAGTAAACCTTGTCTGTGAGTCAATGCTTCGCGATGCTCCGGCGTAAAGACTATGAGGACTCACTAAGAACCAGACTCTTCATATCAGCTATCATTCCAGTACCAGAAAATGAAGCGCGTGGCATCGTTAAGAAACCTTGGTAAATGTGTAAAGCTACCTAGAACGTGTATCTTCCGCCATTTTCCGAAACTTTGCAATTGAAGTGTAATCTTTTAAGACGACGGTTCCCCAAACTTTCTTTTACCGTTCTTCTTAAGCATTGATAGTCTCGATGTGCTAGAATTTCTATCGGCGGAGTAGTCGTGACCGCGACAGGCGTTTCCCATATGGAGTGGTTGTATGTACGGCATGTTGACACGATGTACTTAATTGGTTTGCCGTAACTGCGGATTCGGCCTTTTGAGCAGCATGTCGTTGGTTATTCTTTGCTGCTTACTTACGTTTGTAATACTGTATTCCTAAATCTTGCACTACTTCAAGATATTCAAGTTTTTCTTACTTCGCCTCCCCCTCCCCCACCCACCACCTCATACCCATCCTCCAATCCCTTCCGACCATTCACCCCCCCGCCATTCTCCTCCACCATTTGTACCTCTGATACCCAATCAACACAGTTCGAGGTCGCGCGATGTGGAAGGCGGTTCCGGGACCTCGAACGGGAAACCGGAGGTCTCGCTCCGTTCTTCGATATTGAAGCTCGCGGGGAGGAGGGAAGGTGCGACGGTGCTTCCGCCGACGCCCTTGGGAGAGGATCCCAGCCAACCTCTTTCCTCCATAGATGAGGTCGCATATGGCTAGTCACTATTTTCGGAGGGAACCGTCGTTGCTGCTTTCTGAGTTCTGAGGAAGCCATTTTTTTGAGCTCGTTGGTTGGGGGGATTTATGATGGAAAAACTGGGAAGGAGGGGGGGGAGGGAGATGATAGGAATACAGTTGCTTACGAAGAGGAATTATTGATAGCTGCGGTGGTGGTGTGCGATCAAGGGCATGTGCATTTTGCTAGCTTAATGAGTCTGAAGATGTCTCTGGTGTATGCCATTTTTCCCTTGGTTGCCTGTATATATTCACCGGTAGCGAAGTCCGCCGTTATGAAAAGAAAAATTCCTTGTTCCATGATTTGGGGCAGCCGCATACTGTACATATTACCAGTGTCGGAAAATCGTGGCTCGAAGAAATTTTGGGAGGATTCAGATGGAGAAAATCACAGGGATGACGGGTGAAGGGTTGATGTCTCTTAGCTTGAGAAGAAAACATGGGAAAGATCATGAAGGGAAAAATCAAGGAGGATGAAGAAGATTGGAAGAAAACATGTGAATAAAAAGAACTAAGACGAAACCGACAGAACCTAGAAAAAAAGCTGGACGATCGACTTATCTATCGTTGACGATTTGAAAATCATGTCGAAGTAGAACAGCAAGGTCGAAAGCTTCTACATTCTTGAGATGCTCAAAAAAAAAAAAAAAAGGTAGTAGAACGGGTATTGGAGTCAAGAGATTATTTGAATTTGATGAAGGGATATCATCTTGAAGGGGGAATGTATCTGCTCTTCCCTCCCACATTGTAGCCAGAACGGAACAGCCACTAACAAGTGCGAGAAGGACTTCACTGTTGCGTGCCTAGCAGATAGCTTACCCACATGCGTGTCCGCTCCACAACCAAGCACCTCCTAAAGCCCATCGTCTCCAAGCCTCCACTCCATCCCACACAAGGCAACATCCTACCCTCCCAAACCTCTCCTAAACAGTGATTTCCTCCCTCTCACGCACCCCAGCACCACAACCACCGTTTCCAACTCCGATTCTCTCATCCCCATAACCTACACCATCTGCTCCCTGACCTCCCCCAACGGCTGCACCCTCGCAGCATCGACCTCCTCATCCCCCAACCCCGCAGTCTTCGCATGACCCTTACCCGCACCGGCCTCTTCCTCCAAAGGCTCGATTTTGGATTTGTCGATAGTGGCATCGTTGCCGATGACGCCGGCAGTCGCGTGCGGGGCGGGGTGTTGGTACTGTCCTGCCCATTCGGACGGCATGTTAGTAATGACCCATTAGAAGAGGAAGAGCGGGAGAGAGGCAGATGGATGGGAGAGGGTATACCTTTTCCGCCGATAGGGTCAATACGGGCTTGATCGATGTTACGGTCTGAGCCTACGACGCCGCGAGAGGATGTGTCGTGCGGTACGTTGGCTTTGATGTCTGAGGCGAGGGGATCGATTTTGGAGCCGGAGATTTTCTCATCGGAGCCGCTGGTGCCGGAAGACATTTTGAGTAGAAAAGATTTGGTTGCTTTTGTAAAGGCAGCTAGTGGACGTAATTGATAGCTTTTGAAGTTTGCACGGAGTCTGACAAAGATGGTTGTAGCGGAGAAGTAATGGTGTTGGCGATCGAGGCTCAAGAGGAGCTGGAAGTGGGTATGACTTCATAGTGACGGCAGCTAGTTTTTGAGCGGGGCCTGCAGAGAAAGTCACGCGTTTCTTCTAGAGGGGTGTTCGATCTTACTTCATGTAAGGTAATTGGCGGTAAGAGACGGGAAGTCTGATATGACTTGATGTAATGCTTTGGTCTTGAGAGTACAGTAACACGGAGAGATAATCGGATTAAACGACGCACAAGAGACCATGCGAGGCTAGCCACCAACGTTGGGGTTAAAACAGGAATTGGGTTTTTTCTGGAAATTGAATATTACCTTTGTTGACCGCGAGACCCAGTCGGAGCGAAGTGAGGAGCAGACAAGACACAGACATTGGCAAGTGCGCCGAGAGGAGATCAAGTAATTCATTTTATCGTCAACGGAATCAGAACAAACGGCAATTTCGATCAAATCAAACTCATCTCAACACCCGGGAGCGAACAGCCAAGATGTGAGGGAGCTGATGTAAATCTAGAAGATCTGAGCAATATGCTCGAGAAAGCCGCCTAATTACTGACCGGTAGACTTCATGGTCTTTCCCTTTTTCTATCGCAGAGAGGGACTATAAGAAGAAGCTCAATTACACATTTTTTGCTATGAAGCAGGGAGTATTTGTAGATGAGGTTCGTCTATACCTCACGGATTATATGGGAAATTATCTCGCCATGTTCATGAACATAGTCCTCGCGGAATTGAGCAGGATGATAGCAATCAGAAGAATAATGTCACTTGCGTGGTGATCTAGTAGCTGTCGTTCAGATTCGCGAAAATTTGTCTGTCATGGTGAGTACTCTACGCTAAAGGGTGAATAAGGTAAATCTTTTGAAATGTTCGGAATCCGTGATAGAGGCAGCAGGAGTATTTGCAAAACCGGCCCATCTTTTACATCAGAAACAATAGAATAACATCTCCTCTATTTGCGCCGCTATGCACAAAGAACGAATATCGACGGAAAGAGAATTTTGGATACAGACCGAACTCCGACGCTGGCTAATCCAAATGCAGTGGTATCTTACGCTTCGATCGAAGGTGCTAAACGGCTTCAACGTAGTTACTGAGAGATCATCAGCGAAATTCCCAGGTTTAGAATGTTTGTGAACTTGCTACATACCTTGGAAACACTCCTGTTCGATCTCCGATCTTACCAGTCCACCAGTCCGCAGCGTTCTCTGTGCGCTTCGTAATCGTAATAATCTCGCCCTTCTTGAAGCCTAGATCGCCGGGCTGGTCCGCGTCGAATGTATACAGAGCCTTTGCTTGATCTTTGCTAAGACTTGCTGCACTAGGCCTGGGTGTAAATTTGGGTTTTGGCGCCGTGGGTCGACCTGGCTTAGGACCTGTCGGACTGTTGGTTGGATTGTCGCTGTAACTGTAATTATCGATTGCAGCAGCGCTGGATGTTCGAGACCGGTTGCCCAAAGTGTCGAAGGTTTCGGACGGATTTGCACGTGTACTGAAAGATCGATTCGGTGGAGCTGTGAGGGCGCCTGGATTGCGGTCGTATACATCGTCTTGCCACGTAGAAGCTCTTTGCGGGCGATCGCGGTATTCGTATTCATCTCCTGCGCCTGATACTGAGCCAGTACGGTTTGTGCGAACGCCTTCGTTGTAGCCCGATCCCGTGCGACCTTCCCAAACTACATTGTCGTGAGTGTCGCTGTAAACGGGAATATCATTGTACATCGAATCAGACGCCGCAGTGCTGGTAGCTACGCCGGCAAAAACACGAGAATTTAGGACCCGCATGAGGGGTTCGGCAGCCGGAGGTGGTCTTACGCCTCCAGTAAGGATTTGAGCTGCCTTTATACGGGAGTTGTAGAGCTTCTCGTTGGCGTCTCTTCTTTCGATCAAGACGCTGCCTTCTAGCGAAACGCCAGCGAAAAGGCCCTTGGTCTTTGAGTAAGAGAATACGCCCGCAACGCCTTTCATGCTAGCGGCACCAGCTGCTTCGGCATTGCGTCCTACGGGACCCGCGGCGATTGAAACATTGCCACCCAGAGTAAGAGAGCCTTGTTGAGAAAACGCCTTGACAGCATTCAAATCATTGAGGATGAAGACGAAATCCGTAAGCTCGAATCCGATTTGTCCGCCGAATCCACCGCCGCCGACCACAATCGCGGAGGGCGCTGACCATGATCCATCTCCAAGACGGGCAACAACGACACCGGAACCGAAACGACCAGAGCCTAGGAAGCCCGCTTTGAGGACGGTGATGATAGCAAGACCCTGGTTGTCCTATTAGCGCCAGCGCATACTAGGTCCGAACTGCTGGTTTCGACCTTTGCATTCGCTAGGATTTGAGGTGGTATGATCTTGTCGGGACCGAAAGCTTGCCGTGGGTCGACAAAGGATGCGAGTATCTCCAGGTGGAATGTGAGTAACGAGCTATGTCTCAGATGTCGGTCAGCTGCTGACCTTGCCAGATTTCTTGCATTCACTGCCCACTGAGGTGGGAAATGGGTTATTGATTCCGAAAGGCATACCGCCTGGTGAGTCTAGTCGTACAGGAAAGAGAGAGGATGGAAGAAATGGATTTACAGGAAAAGTATCGTCGCTAAGAAGAATAACATTTAATGTGATTTCAAGGCAGACTCAGCAGTGTTGTGACAGACTGCCAGCCGTATTGCCGAGACTCTGATGACGTACGCAATTCTATTATTATTACGTACCTTATTGGCCCGCTGCCACTCCAATTAACGCGGCTTGCCGGTCCGACACCCGCCATTGCTCGGCGTGGACATGTTGTCGCAGTAGATGGGCATCGTCCTCCCAGATTGCTCGCATCTCTGCACTTCCTATTCCATCACCTAGCGTTTGGGCGTAGTCCCGCAGGGCTTCGACTGGGAACTGAGATGCATCATGATCTCGGAACCACGTCTTGGTGGCTCCTCTTGTCAGGTAACAGAACTCCATTCGGTCCTCACGAAATTGACTGATGGCGACGTGATTGTTGATAGGTGCTGCTCTTGCCTTCCGGTCTTCTGCACGATCGAGATCGAAGTCAGCTGCTTGTTCCATCGCTGTCACGCGCTTCTATCAAGATATGTATTGTGACTCACCCATGTAGGCATGCATTCTATCATCAATGCTCTGGTCGTCCGAAACCTTCTGGATATATGCGGACGCAGCTTTGGCCATCGTTTGGCCAGTTTGAGGAGATTCGCCCTTATCTCTAACAACACGAATGTTGACATCGGAAAGGAAATGTAAGACTCCTTCCACGGTGAATTTGCCATCGACGTGATTCGCAATGAGGTCAAAATCCCCATTTTTGGGCCCCAAGCTGTTTCCCTGATCCTGGGTGTCGGCCGATAGCGGAAGATCCTCCACGAGGGTGACAGAGCTCAGTCTTTCGTATCTAGGTTGTTTCCCAGAGTCAGCTTTTCCGATATCGACGATTTGGGATGCTGTCCGGCATGGCTGGGAACCGGCTTACCCAGTATTGTCCGACACGGAAAAGTGGGTCGGACCTATTATTGATTTTCAAATCAGCTTTGTTAACGCACAGCTGAAGAATATATGCAATATTGCTAGCAACAGTGATCGACAATGACCGAGAGCTTTGAAAGGCTTCTTGATCTCCGCAAAGCTCACCTGGGCTGAATTGAGGTCGGTATTCCCTCAAATGGAGGTCTGGAGTTGCTTGCATGTCCTGATCTTGAAGGTCCAGGGCTCCTGCGTCACCAAGTACATCGATCTCATCCTGAGTCCCACCGAGGACCAAGTCTTTGATATCGTCTCCCTGGCTGTTCCACCACCATTCCCACATACTGTAGCATGTATGGTTAGCATTTCCGCTGGTGGTTAAGTAGGTTTTGATGCATGTCTGCTTACCTGCACCTTTTTCTTTCCTTCTTTTCCGCCAGTTCTTCTACGTTCAACGCGCCTAATTCTTCGCAGTCCATGGCATCAAGGTAATCGTTCCACTCGGTACTGCTAGCATTTGAGGAAGGGCTGTCAAAGCCCGCTTCCTTCTTCGCCGTAAGCTTTCTTAGCCTGTTGATTGAGTTCTCCTCAGCTGCCCAGCAGCTGGGATGAGTAAATGCAGGCATATACTCTCGATTCCGGTAGCGATCGATGAACGGAAGATTGTGTGTCTGATGATGCTTCGAAAGCCATTGTAAACTGGCGTACTGCTTGTCACAGATGATGCAGTGATATGGCTTAGGTTTCCGGACCCGAGATGTATCCAGTCTCTGTAGTACTACTCCCGATGATCTGTTTCTCGAAGTCAGCTCTCTGTCCTTTCGGCCGCTACCATTATTGGCCACGCGCTGGTTCACACGTAATCTCTAGGAGGGAGTATATTTCTCCAATCATCTAAGGCGCCGACTGCATGTAAATGTGGCGAGGTCTGAACACTCCGCTAGGCAAATACAAGGCACACAGAAGGTAGAGCAATGATTCCAAAAGAGGACTTACCGAGCAACAGAGCGAGTAATTGGCCGACTTGGTGCCATGATGGACAACGAAATGCTTCCAGAGCAAAATGAGAATTTAAAAGGGTATATCCAACTATGGCCAAGCAATTATCGGCGCAGTATATATGCTACCAGAGCACAGAGCGGTTTGATATGCAGAAAGTGTGTGGCAAGGAATTAAGATGCTATATGGACGAGGGAGAGAAGCATAGATGAGAGCTGTCAGAGAATGAAAAAATGGCTTTGAGTATATACGTTCGCACCTTGTTGTTATATATTTACCCTTTCCTATTGTACATGGCTTCATTCGTTTCATCATTGCTATTGTCATTCTCCCCTTCTCTTGAAAAAGTGCTATTGTCTCCTCTAGCACGGGTCGAAAAGGCGGAAATTGCGGGAGTGGTGAATAGTCTTCATTGTCATCAACATTCACAAGTTCTTCAACACAGGACTGTGAGAGCTAATTATAGCCAAAGATCCGAGGCTTACAACACAGAGTATCTAAACTTAGCTATCGCAATGATTGAGCAGGCGTTGCATCGATACACCTCGTACGAAGCCTTCCGGATTATCATCTTCCAAGGTAGGGATACTCAGCTTTTGATCAAGCGTTCCAAAGATTGGCATTCACATTCCCCTAGCTCTAAACCGACCGGTGTCAACGCATTCAACACATTTCTCTAAGGAATGTTTGGCGAGCATATCCCTGAAAAGATCGTGTGGTTGGAGATGGGCTAAACCTGTAGGAGACTCCGTCTCTGAAACTGCTCGGTGTAGGTAAGTGATCGTATCATAGATGCGATCAAAACGACGAAGTTTGGGAGCGTGATGCCTATGCCCATCAATAATGTTTACCCGGCACACTGTCCCAAACTACACATCTCACTCTCCCGTCCATCTCTCTTCTTCGTTTCTCCTCCAGGCGTTAGCTAGAACAACCGGAACACGCGTTATGTAGAGAGTACATTAGTCTGATTAGCACGGGGTGGCCAGAAACCACCATAGAGATAGATACCGCATACGCCCTTCGAGTCTGCTCATGAAATCACTACTACTACTTAGATCAAGTTCTTTCTCAGTCAAATCACTGAAAACTCACTACGGTGACAACCAATGGTTGGGTTTATTATTAGTCTTATTAGTCCTGGCTCTGCGATAACAAATCGCTGAGCTTGTTCATGTTTGCAGGCACTTTGTCACTTGCTTTATACTGCGGCGAGTTGACGTGAGACATAAGTACTCTTGCATCATTGTCTTCAGCTTTGTCTGAGGCCTTCGAGAAGAAGAAGATTCGTCTGTTGGGTTCTCTGGTCAGTCTGATTACTGTTGATGTGGGATTTGGAGGGAGGAAGGGAAGAGGGAAGGGGGAAGTGGAGGGAGGGAAGAGTAGCCTCTAATGACAAAGAGAATTGAAAAGTGGAGTAACATACCAATGGAACTCAAGAGTGTACAAGGATCGTCGCCGCGACTTTTCCTCGAGTGTGCAACTAGATCAATTCCACCTTGGTCTCAAAAGTCGTATAGATAAGTAGTGTGGCAAAGCAATCATCAGCCAGCTGGGTATATCATCACCGCGCCCCCATTACCAAAAACCTCTGAAGCGCCGTGGCTATGCTCCCGTGCAAGTAATCCCATCTGTCTCTGATAGATCAAGCAGTCGTTGCATCCTTCTTCTTCCCCCTCCTGATCTTAAAAGCTTGTTTAATCCTCTTCAACCTCGCCCACCTCTCCTTATCCTTCTCAGTCTCATCCTTGCTCCCCCCCTCCACGGCAGTCGTCCCCGTCGCAAAAGTACTGCTCACACTAACCTCATCCCCTCGATCCCGAGGGGTGGGAGGAACAGCAGGCTTCTCCTCCCTCCGTTTCGCACGCACCACATTCAACACCAGCCTTGCTGAAAGCTCCCAGCCCGCCTTACTCTTGTCTTGACTGCTGGCGGTTTGACTTTCACTGGTATTCGGCCTTGAGGGCGGGCCGTTTTGCGAAAGAGCGTCGATCCAGGGGCAGTAGTCGCGATGCTCACCGACGACATCGAGCCGTGCCATGGTTGCTTCCTTTTCTTCGCCGTTGGGCAGAGTGCGGGGGATGAAGAGCCAGAGGCCGAGACGTCGGAAGCAGGAACTGCATGTTGCGAGGCCGGGGATGTGGCCTGTTTCGGCTTGCCAGCCGAACATGGCGAGGATGAAAGCTTCACGGTTGAGAGGTGGGGCTGGGGGATTGCGTGTTGGCGAGGGGGGATGAGATGAAGAAGGGCTCGTTGGTGCTGGCGTTGATGAGGGCTGAAGGGATTGGAGGATCGAGGCAATTTCGGGTTGATAGTCTGAGAGCTTAAAGGAAGACGGTGTTGAGAGGTTCGTGGGCAGATCGGCTGCCATTTTCAGCAGGGACTCGTAGCGCTGGCGAAGATTAGTGATGGCGTTAGCTTGGTGGTAGAGGGGGAGGCGGAAGATGATGTCTGGGATATCATTAGCGTTGTCCAAGCTTCGTATAAAGGTATGTGTTATACCGTCACAACCTCTCCTCCGCCAAAGACACCCAGCACCATGTCCTGTGATAATCTTCTCAACGTATTTCTCGACCAACTGCTCCTGTGCCTTCTCCCGCCAGTCATCTTCGTCATCCTCTCCCTCTTCCTCTTGCTTTACGTCCTCAGCTTGAGTGTCTTTGACAGTCTCTCCTGGATCGCCTTCAAGCTTGATGACGAGCTCATGCGAACATCCACCAACGCATCTGACCGTGTCTCTCCCGACACAAGACCAGCCACGCTTTGCCCATTGGACTTCGTTGATCTTCTCCGGCTTGCTCATCCACTTGTCGACATGCCTGAAGCTTTCCAGTCGCTTCAGAAACTGTACGCGATCCCAGGGTGCAAAAGCAGGAGGTTCAGCACCATGGACTGTGGTAGGCATCGCTGATACTGTCGTGGATCTGCTTGCAGTAGAGGAGGCTCGAAGTCGAGATTGAGAGACGCGAGGTAAAGAGGTCACCAAAGCTGACACAGGCCGAGTCGTTCGAGCCTTTTTGGCCGGGGACTCGGATGTTGAGGGGAGAGTGGTTGTTGAGGCATTCTTTGTGTCAGTTGGTTGGACGAGCGAAGTGTTGGATGCGTTGGAGATTGAGTCAAGGATTTTATGGAATTTACGCTTGGTCGTGCTCAGCGCTACTGTCATAGTGGATGAGGTGGACGTGCTCACTAATCTCGGTGAATTTGTAGAGATATGAAGCACGCTCGTCACGATGCAAGAGAGATTAAGTGGAGGACAATGAGCTTGAGTGAGTTGCAGGGAGGGTGTTTCGCGTCCGCGTATTAGGGTTAGGCTTACACTCAGCCAGTCCGAGTGGACCGCAGCAATTAATTACAATAATTTGGATGGAGAATATCCGAGATTTACCTCTTGCTCGACCAATTGATCTTGATCACAGAAAACACCAGATCATGTAACCGGCTAAGTTCAATCTCAATTGATGAAATTTGAGATATCCGCATTGCGAAGTCCCTTAATTGTAGCATTCACAATCCTGGCATTCACATCGCTTTCCATACTTCTCCCGCGATTGAATCTCATATCCCATCATCTCCTCAAGTATCCTTCTCTACGACCTTTCACATCTACACCTACTATGTCCTACCAGAAAGAAGTCCACATAGCCCAGCTCGCCGTCCAACGAGCCACCATCCTCACCCAACGCGTCTTCCACGGAACCAAAGGTACAGAATCCAAAGACGACAAATCGCCCGTCACGATCGGTGACTACGGTGCTCAAGCTCTGATCATCCAGGCTATCAAGCACAACTTCCCCGAAGATGAGATCGTCGGTGAAGAAGACGCCAGCTCGCTTCGAGGAAACTCAAGTCTCACCAATCAAATATGGGATCTCGTCAAAGACGCTCGATTGGATGATGCAGCCGCGGAGCAGGATCTCGGCGGCCCAATAGAGAGCTCCGAGCAAATGCTAAAGGCGATTGACGCTGGTAACAGCGCAGGTGGATCGCGTGGCCGGATATGGGCTCTTGACCCTATAGATGGCACCAAAGGTTTCCTGCGTGGCGGACAGTACGCTGTGTGCCTAGCTCTGATCGAGGACGGCGATGTCAAAGTCGGCGTACTCGCTTGTCCGAATCTTCCAATTGACGATGCTGCACCCCTGTCCGCCGACGTGGGCGAGAAAGGCTCAGATGGCGCAGGGCGGGGAGTCTTATTCGCTGCTATCTTCCGCACGGGCTCAACCAGTAGGCCGCTCGGACGAGGCGCTCTGCAACCAAGTCAGCCGATTCATATGAAAGACGTCCCAGACATCACCCAAGCTACCTTCTGCGAGAGCGTGGAAGCCGGGCACTCATCGCATGGCGACCAGGCTGCCATAGCCAAGAAGCTCGGTATCACGAAAGAAAGCGTGCGGATGGACTCTCAAGCTAAGTATGGGTCCATAGCCAGGGGTGCGGGCGATCTGTATCTCAGATTACCGGTCCGAGCGGATTATGAGGAGAAGATTTGGGACCATGCTGCGGGAGACCTGATCGTGAGGGAGGCTGGAGGCATGGTAACCGATGCGGAGGGGAAGCCGCTGAATTTTGGGAAGGGGAGGACATTGAAAGATAACAAAGGTGTAGTGGCTGCACCCAAAACTGTGCATCAGCAAGTGCTTGATGTGGTGAAGATCGTCTTGAGCTCGAAATGAAAACTGCTGCAGGGTTTCTAATTCTCACGAGCCGTGCATGAGACGCAAAATGTGAACTCCTGCATCTCGTATCAGTCCTGCGGAATTGGGGAAGTAAGTGCTAAGAGTCGACATAACTGCGTTGACACTGTTCCTTCTTTGACCTCCACGTCTACCACATGAGCTGGGAGCTTGGCCTGACTCCTCTCCATGATAAGATTCGATTATATAACAAGGGAAGTACGTTACGTACTCGTACGACGAGACGCTGTAGATGATACGATACTTCAGAGCCCAAGATCTAGCTACATCATTTTCTATGGTCAGCCTTTCCTCCACCTCCACAGATCTACTACGCAAGGGCTTACAGAGATACCAAAAAGAGAGAGAGAGAGATAGGCCATCGCTCGGAAGGTCGATTGCTATGTTCATTGCTAAATGCTAAATCTAGGGGTATCTCTTGGGTATCGTCTGAAAGCAAAGCTCATAAGCCAAAATACATAAACCACTCCAAGTCCTCTCCCATACCATGCGAGGTCGTCTTCTTCTTCCTCCACCAAATCTTTTCCTCGTCCGTTCATAAGCGCAGTAAGCCAAAATATCTCCTGAACCTAGTGGCCCCCCAATGCTCCAGCAAATGCGAAGGTTCGTGAGTCGTAGTAATGTCGTCAAGCAGAGCAAAATAGATGTTCGTTGTAGTATGCTGTAAAGTCTCCTATCTTTGTGTGTAAGCTCTAGAAAGGCTGTATCCTCGTCCATGCATTAGTGTGCGAGCGTTGACAGAACCATCTAATATGGTTATCAGGATTAACCGTGTGTTTTATGATGTATGATATGCAGATCTAGTGCAATCTAGATCTTGAAGCTGCGGCCAGCATCTAGGGAGTCGTTTGCGCGATGAGTAAAAGGTAGGCTAGATGTAATCCTGAGCATTCGATCACGGACCGCACTGAAACGATCTGATAGACAGTAGACCAGGCTGACTGTGACAAAGACTAACAGCAATGCCACGACCTTCAACGTCGGTATCAAAGGTACTTGGTACCCGGAGGCATAGTGAATGAGCATTGTGTCAGGAGGTAAGCTAGCAAAGGGCGAGGGAAACCCAGATGCCCAAAGAAGCAGAATGGTGCCCAGTCCCGCTGCTAAGTATCCAGCGTACCGTGGATTGAGAAGGTAAATGATAAAAATCACCAGGCTGAGCCAGCCCCACCGGAGAAAGGAGGCAGTAACACCGCTGAGTGTAGCCATGTTTGCGATTCTAGTAGCGGTGTTGTCCACTGAAGCTTGGAGGCTTGCAGCGCTTGTAGTGATGTCAGCAAGCAGACCACGAGCGACGTGCATCTCCGTTTGCATCTGGTCAATGAAGAGTGCGTGGGACTCTGCCTGCTTGGTCTGGGTCGCATGTATTGCTTCGGCATTTCTGTTCAGGCTCGTAAGTAGTTCATCATGGTATGCGAAGCGCTACACTTGGTCAGCCTCATAGTTATTCAAGGTCATTGAAGAGCTTACTTCGTCGAGCGAGGACTGTCGCAGGTACAGTTGTGTAACCAAGTTGTGCGACATTCGCTGCTAACATCAGTCCTAACTCGGGTAACCATGAAGTGAATTCCCTTACTAGCTCATCATGCATAACACCGAATGCACCGATGAGACCTTGCATCTCAACCTCCTTCAATTTCTCTAGCGAATGTTGCAACTTGGTGGCTAAATGCTGATTCAATTGCCAATTCTGTGCTTGGCTAGAGGCGAGCTCTGCGCCCCCTGCCACAGCTTGCTGAAACACGCGGCCAACGTTCTTCTGTAGGTCGATAACGTCATCTTTCGATTTGTGGATATGCTGCGTGCTGTTAGCAGAGCTGGAGGCGTTTTTCTTACTAAACTCACTTCGTCCAATATAACAATGTCGTCCTCGACCGTTTTAGCAGCATTTGTCAGTCGGTCGACAAAGCTCTGGGCAAAAAGCTCCATGCTTTTCACCGCCTTCGCGAAGTATGACTGAGACTCGACGCTTGAGCTCTCAAGGTCACGGAGCAATTGTCTCTGGAAAAGATCAACCGCTTTTGCGAACTCGGACTGTCGCGTCAAATCCTCATAGGTCTGTTGAACGGCGCTGGAGAGGGCTGAATGTGCTTCGGTGTTAGTGTGAACTATGGACTGATGCAGCTTGATCAATTCGTCTGCAAAATCGTTCAGTGACTTCGTGGCCTCACTACTTCACCGTAAGGTAGATTCACCTTTCGCAATGTCTTCCCTTGCAGCTTTGCACATCACAACAGCATTTTGCCTGCTGTTGCTGTAGCTGGTCCACCACTGAGGTCTAGACTCTAATGCTTGAAGACACTGGCTCAATTGACTAGGCGTGACGTCAATTTGACCTGATGAAGTTTGGCCTCGCGCAGCGTTCGCGAACCCACTCGGCTCTGGATCGCGGGCCTTGGCCTTCGTGGGCTCCAATGATTTGCATTGATGGGGAGTTGCCGACCCAGCACTCAGAAGCTCACAAAGAGCAAGCTGAGCAGCGTAGATTGATTTCGCCTGTTCGATTGATGATTCAAAACTGGCAGCAGATCCGTCAATGGCCTGACAGCCAACCAAAAGCGCTGATGCAGCCATTCGGTTGCAGGAAGGCGCTGCTTGCATTGAAGTCAGAAGTGAAAGTGCTTCAGCATATATCTCGGATCGTTCAATTGTCGACGGCCTCACAAGGGCCGTAAGGTCGTTCTGCAGGTTGCCTCGCAACTCAACCGTCTGAGGAGATGTATCTTGCTGAGCGATTAGTTGCTAATGCCTTGTGGAGCCATGACTGGTTAGATGTAACAGCCAAAAACTCACCCTTGCCTCTAGCAGAAAACCGAAAGATACCAATGCCGCCACAAAAAACCGCCTGAAGTTCACCAATGACTATCAAGGCCAGCCTCAGACCCTTATAGTTGATCATAATGATGCCTGTTGCCGAAAAAAACATTAAATTGTAGGAAGAAGCGCGCTGTGAACCAAAGAAACAAATACGACCTGAGTACTCAATTGATCGAGTACTGGAAAATGTTGCGAGGGGTGGTGAAGAGGAGAAGTGAGAAAGAGTGATCATGAAGTCATCGGATTCGTGATGCGCATGCTCATCGTCCAGAATCGATTCATCGTCAAGAAAGGAAAGTCAGAGGGATAACGAGATGGCAACTGCCACCTTTGATCAACGCTTTATGAATACTGCGATGTCGCCTGGGCTGCACGGCTTTCTTGGTCTATATAGTGACTTCAATTACGCTCCAGGACTGTTTCGACGGCTTGTGCTGAAGACCTAACTTGGGTAGATGGTCAGCGACCAATGTGGTACTCGTTGATGGAGTGCAAAATGCACCTTCCTCAATTAGCCTAGTCTAGCAGTAGCATAAGTGGCCATCTGGCCACCAGAAATTTCTTTTCACCATCATACAATGCATTCTGATTCTAGTCATTGATTTTCATTCATCAATGATTAAAATTTCAATGAAAACTGAACTGAAATTGTAACAAATTGATGTTGCAAACTCAAACAAAAATACGTGTTTGAAAATTTTTCATTCGTTTTGCATTTTATTCGCGTTGTTTCGATCAAAAAAATTTGATCGAAAAAATTTTTTTCATTTAATCATCGTTACGTGCATTTTGTCATAATCAAAAAAACTTGATTGAACAAAATTAAAAATTATCGAAAAATCGAATAATTTATGACGAATCGAATATTTCATTTTTCATTTTTCGAAAAAAATTTGCAAATTACATCAAAATTTAAAAAAAAAATCATTTTTTTTTTGTTAAACAAACGATTGTTAACAAAATTAAATTATTTTTTAAACGTGATTTTTTTTATTCACTCAATCAAAATCAATTTTACACAATTTTTTTTGAAAATAATTTCGAAAAAATTTCGTCATCGTTAAAAAAATTTGTTTTTTCGAAAAAAAATTCATTTAACAAATCAAAATTCGATTTAATTTTTTTCAAATTAATCATTTTCGATTCGTCAAATTCAATTTTATTTATTATGATTTCAATCAAAATTCGATTTTTCAAAAAATTTCGAAACGAAAAAAAAAATTCGAAAAAATACATTGAAAACATAAATTGAACATACGAACGAAATTTCAAAACAATTAACATCGATAAAATTACGATTAACAAATTCAAACGAATGTTATTTCGTCAAAATTTGAAAAATGATGTTCATGTTTGATACAAAAATTTGAAATCAAATTTCAAACAAAATTGATTTAAATTGTTGAAATTTTTTTTAAAATATTATGAGATTTTCGTGAAAAATGTTCAAATTAAAAAATTTGAATTAAAAATGCAATTAATTCAATTGAAACAAAAAAATCAAAAATTGATTTTCGATTATATCAAACGAATTTCAAATATTTCGCGAAAATTATTTAACGACGAAATTGACGTCGAAATGATTATTTTGCGAAATATGAAAAACGTTTCGAAAAAAAAAACAAATAAATTTCGAATGTCAAAAAAAAAAAATTACAATTTTATCACAATGAACAAATTGATTAAAACGATTTATAATCAAATAAACAAATTTAATTCATTTGATTCGAAATACAAAAAAATTATACAAATAATATTGTTTTATACAACAAATTTTGATCAAACGAACGATAAATTGTTTAAACAAATTTTAATAAATAACAATCAAGTTTTTTCAATCATATTTCAAACATTTTGTTCATTGAATTTCAATTTTGATCAATTTATTGATTTTGATTAACGAAAATTTACGAACACGCAATCAAGTGATTTTAAAAATTTTTTATATGTAACATGTTATATATGCAAACAGTCAAATTATTATGTTTCAAATTGTTCAAAATAAACGTTCAAAATTACGAAAATCATTAATCATGCAATGATATTAATTAATTAAACACAATTACAATAATCAATTGAAATGTCATTTATTTTTAATTAATCATTTTTTTCGAATGAATTGATTCGATTGAATGTTACGTTTAATTAATCATTTTATGATCAAATTGTCAATAAATCGCAACACGAATTTAAATTAACAATGTTAAATGTAATAATTTTGACATCATCATTGTCGATTTTGAAAAAAATTAAAATGAAAAATTATTATATCGAAAACGAAAATAATGATCGAAATTTTTTTTCATCAATGATTTGTATTTTATCAACACAAAAATCATATTTGATCACAATCATGATTGCGCAAAATGTTAAAAACAAACAAAAAATTAATCAAACAACGACGATTTCGTTTTTCGAAATCAAAAAATCAAAATTTCGATTGAATTCGTCAATTAAAATTTCGAAAAAAAAAGTAAAATATGTGTTCAATGCGAAAAGTCAAAATAATGAAAAAAATAAAAAAAATCAAAAATCAAAAAAAATGAATATTTCGAAAAATGAAATTGACGAAAATGAATTCACATTTATTTATCAATCGATTTCGCAATCAATTTTTTGAAAAAATAATCGATTATTCATTTTACAATTGTTTCAATCGATATCGCAAAATTCAATTTAATATGAATTTCGAAATTCATCGTCAACAAAATTCAATAAAAAAAAATTTAATTTATTTGATTTCATACAAATTTTCAAAAATTTTCGATTTTATTCGAAATTTATTCGAAATTAATCGATTCAATATAAATATCATCATGAATTTGTTTTTGATTTTGTCGTTAAAACAACTTTTCGACAAATTCGATATGATTAAATTAAAATTGACAAAAAACATGCAAAAATTTATTGCGAAATATCGAATTCGAAAAATTAACGAACAAAATCGAAATCAACAAAAAACGACGACGTCATTGATTATAACGATCACAAAAATTAAAACAAAATTATCGATCATTATAATTCATGTTCACGAAAATGATAAACAATCACAATTTTTGATGATTATTTTTTGAATAAACAATGTGAAATTGTCAAAAACATTGATAAATGAAAAATCGATGATGAAATTAATTAATCGTCAAAAATTTTTAATCATGAAATTTGCATTTTTTGTACGAACAAACGATCATTTTCGAATTAATTTAATCACGAATCACGTTGAAACGTTCACAAATTACATCGTATTTTTTGTTAATGTCGAAAAAATAAAAATTGTGATTAAAACGTATATCGTGAACAATCAAATTTATGATTTGCTATTGAACATTTCATGAATGAAAAAAATAATTTTTAATTCGCATTATGACACAAACGAAATAATCATAAATGAAAAAAATAAAATGAAACAAAAAATGTCAATTCAAATTTTTTCAATTCATGTTGATTTATCAACGATAAAAATGAATAACGACGACGAAATTAGCGATTTGATCGACGTTGTTTGTCAATTGTTTTTAAATGAACAATTAAATTGAATACGTATTCAGCGAATAATCATTCGTTAAAACGTGAATGTCGCAAAATTGATTAAAAAAATTTTAATATATTTAATCAACATTCAATAACGTTCATGACGATTATCATTATTTTTATTTTCGTGATTACGAAAACAAAATTTATTTTATTTAAATATTCGCTAAATACAAAAAGTGATTTTTTTACGCAAAAAAAATCAATGCAACGAAAACTAAATAATGAAAACATGAATGTTATTGAAAAATGATTCGAAAAAAATGAAATTATTATAAAATTAAACGTTGATACAAAAAAAAAAATGATTAAAATTAAACGATTAATTTACATTTGAAAAAAATGTTTTGCGATGACAATTAAAAACATACGAATTACAAATTTTATTGAACATTTAATCGATTTTATTTCGAATGCGAAATCAATTCGAAATACGTTATTTAAATACATTTTCAAAAAAAAAGAATTCGCAAATCGAATTTTTCAAAATTAAAAAATGCAAACATTATAATCAGAAAAAACAATTCATGAAAAATTAAAATCAAATTTTTTTTCTCAAAAAAAAAAAAATCAAAATTATTGCGAATGATTTATAATTTTATATTCATCAACAAATACACGATTAAATCAATTTATTTTATGCATCACATGAAAAAAATTATAATTATTTTTTTGAAATTCAAATTTTCGATTTATTTTTGCTCGAACGCAACAAATGATTATTGAACGATTTCAATCAAGAAAAATAATGAAAATAAAATTGAATTTATTATTTTCAACGATCAATGAATATATTTAAAAATAAATCAAAATTTTAAAAAAAGTTCGTTTATTTATGCGCAATTTTCGAATTTGATATTTGATTCATTGTCATTTAACGACGTCGATTGTTATGACACAAAATCAGATTAAATGATATGAATTTAAATCAAATATTCTGACATGACTTTTGACAAGAATTTTGTCGTCATTTCATATTAAATGAATGATGATCAAACAATTGATTCGCAATTATTGTACATAAATTGACATTTTGTCGTTCATAATTTTTAAATCAATCAATTCACATTTTACGCATAACAATTGATAACATCATTCAAACGATAATTTGTACGTAAACAAAACGACATCATTTTTTGTTTTTTAACGTATCAATTTTCGAACAGTTTTGCATTTTGTATGCAAATCAACTGTTCATCAATATTTTTTTCACGATCGCAATTAAAAATTTGATTGTCGTTTGATTGACGTTTCGATCGACAATCAATTATTCATTTTCATCAACAATCAATATTCATTTGAAAATGAATCATTCAATCACGTTTTTTCGATTTTTTACAATTTTCAATAAAGACGATTGATTTCTTTTTCCAATAATTGAACATTTCAAATTTTCGTTTGAATTCGTGTTGTCATCGCTCAATGACGACACATTTGAACGTCAATTCATCATCGAATTTTTGTTTGATTCGAACAATTCAATTCAACGATTTCATTTGTTTTTTCATCAACAAATAATTTGTTCAACAAATTTTGAAAATTTCAACTCGCTTTTTTTTTTTTTTGTTCTGTTTATCATCACTTTATTTCAAATTTCAGTACGACACATCATTTTCATTTAAATCATTCTGATTGTTTTCACATCACAAATCATTCGCATTGCGTTTGAATTATTCGATTACATCGATACAATTGATTCAATTTATTTTGTCAATACATTTGCAAAAATTACTGTGAACAATATCGTAATTAATTGCTTTAAATCAACATCGTTGTCAGTTACTAGTCACTCAATCTCGACAAACATTGTTTATTCAGCAAAATGAATCGTCGACAAAATTCGTTTTCGCAAAAATTTTAAAATTTTCGTGATCGTCATCGAAACGTATCAAATAATCAATCATTTCTCGACTGAATTAATGATCGAATTACGTCATTCATTTTTGATTTAAAATCGACGATTGCAAATATCTTTTTGATACTTTTTACGTTCATTTTTCGAAAAATTTACGTCGTAAATCTCAAATCATTTCGTCGACGTCGTTTTTTCAACGACGAAACAACATCATAATTTCGCTGAACATCATTTTTCGAAACACAAAAAATATCGAATTTATTTTCGCATTCAATTCAAATATGACGAACGAAAATAACAATTGACAAAACACGAAATTCACGCAACAACAATGACAAATTTTTCAAACATTGATTACAAATGTTCGAAACGATGTTCAAACAAAATTTCAAAATTTTGTCGAATCATCAAATTCAATCGAATTTTTTGACAATGATGATGACGTCAAATGAAATGTTCAAAAAACAAAATTTTTTGATTCGTGATACGAAAAAAAAAACGTTATTATCGACAATTCGATCGAACATTCGAACAAAAATACATATTTTCGAAATGTTCATTTTTACATTGAAAAAATTAAAAATATAACATTGTTCAAAGATGTTGATGTGATTCGAGCAAATTTTTATAATTGCATGCGTGATCACGCGTTACGTTGATACACAAAATAATCAACGATGATCAAAAACGATTGATCAAACTCGAAAATAACGTAAAAAATGAAAACGTTTGTTGTTGAAACGATACAAAAATCGTCATCAATAACGTTGACGATCATCACGAAAAAAAATACATGATGAAAAATGTTCGTCGACATCGCGAATCATTCGATTTCGCTGAAATTATAATCAAAAAATTAAATCGACAATGATGTCAATTTATTCGCAATTGTATTTAATTTACAATGAATTGAAATTGAAATTTCGACGAGATTTGATCAAATCGACAGAAAAATTACAATAAATGAATTTTTTCAACAATTCGATGATAAAAAGAAAATATGATGAAACATTAAAAACAAATATCGTTTTTATCATTCATTCGAAAACGATCGTCGTTTTCAATTCATTTATCGTTTTCAAATTTCAATTTCATTCGATTCGTATAATATTTTTCTTTCATCAATGAACGTAATGATTATGAAAATTTCAATGAATTTTTTCGCAATCACGACAGACGCAATATTCAACTTCGTATCAGTTTGACAAGCAAAATAACGTTTACGTTTTTCAACAACAACAACGTTCGTATCAATCAAGCTATTCAAATCGACAGCAATCGACACAAAATATGCAAAAACGTTCATACGAAAATCAGCAATATCGATTTCAACAAACGCAACAAAACGAAATTCAAAAAAATCGAAACACGTTCGATTCGCGATTTCAATATTCGCAGTTTTTACGTTTTAGTAATTATTTTGTTGATTTTTCAAATTCATTTTCGTTTTCGTTTAAGCAAGATATTTATTTTAATCAGAATGAAACGTTTAATCAAAATGAAGCATCATATCGACGAACGTACTTTGCGAAAAAAAAACAAAAAACAATTATTCAATCGATGAAAAAAATTATCAAGATAATCACAACATGAATATTGAAAACGCGTCAAAAATATTTATGATAAATGATGAATATCATGACGAAAAACATTTCGAAATTCAGAAATTTAATGAAAATTATGTGATTCATGAATCACTCGAATATTTTGTGAATATTTCAATCAAACAAACAAAAATTTATTCATGCAAACGTTGTCAATCGAAATTTTATTTTAATAACAAATTTCATCGACATTTGCGTTCGTGTCAAACAATTTCGATTAAATCTGACACATCGTCGACGAAAAATGCTCATAATTATCAAACATTTATCATATAATCAAACGTCAAAGCAAATACACGATTCAGTTTCGAATTTCGTTCGTGACGTTACGTCACGATGAAAACAAACATAAAACAATTTTTCATCGATATATGCGTCGATATCGAATGCGATGCATTTTTAATCGATCGTAAATTTTTGATGCAAAAATATTTGATTATCAAAACACATGCGCGACAGATTATGAAATTTTTCAAAATTCGCGACATTGAAAATGTCGTCGTCACAACAATTGATCATATTTCATTAATTTTTCGTGTTTTTGAAATTTCGATTGATGACGACGATGCGATCGTCACATTTACGCGACAAATTTACATAATGAAAGAATTGAAAACAAAAATTTTTCTAAACAATGATATATTGAATTCAGAGCAAATGAATATAAATGTAAACAAACAAGTCGTCATTATAAAAAGTTGCAAAAATATACGAATTAAATTAAATGTCATTAATGTTGAATCACAAATCAAGCGCGTTGTTCGTGTTAACGAAATTATTAAAATTTCAATCAAATCAGTTTCTACAATTTCATTCAAGTTACGTGACAAAAATAGTCTGTTTATTGAACGCGATTTTATGTTTACGTCAACACGAATTGAACGATTAAATCAAGATGAAAACGTGTTTTCACATATCATCGATGCACATACAGAAGTCGTTCAAGTTCACAACATCAACTTTGAAAATGTTTACATTTTCAAAAATACGCGTTTGAAACTCGTACAAGAATACGAAAAAAAAAATGCTATTTAGTTAATTCGAAATACGCTCATTTAATTGCTAATGCTCATAAATCTGTTTCTAGAAATTGATTCAAACAAACTATGAAATTTGATGTTTCGATTTTGACAATTGACGCGACTGTCGCGACTAATTATGAAAATCTGAATGCGATCGCGACTAATTTCGTCGATGCAAATGTCGATTTTGCGTTCAATTCTGCACGCAATTTTAACGATTTTACTGCTGTAAATTTTAATATTAGTGTGAAAAAAGTTTTGTTTGTTGAAATTATCGTTTACGATAACGTTAACGCTCGAATTAAGTTTGCAAACGTTGCGTTAAACTATTCAAATTTATGAAACGACAATAAATTTATCGTGCGAATTTCGAAAAATGAATGAATGTCAATTGAATTCAAATTCGACGCGAAAATAAAAACAACGAAAATTTATTTTTCGATTTCGCAAATCGAAAACTCGTTAATGAGATTTTCGATAAATTGCACGCTCAAAATCGCATGAAATACACAACTCAATTCATTTCGCATGATTATTCTGTTTTCGCAATATGAAAAACAATATCTGAATCGAACGATTTAGAACGCAAAAATCGAATCGTCGTCGACATACGCGAACTAAACAAAATCATTTTCATCGATTTTTATTCAATGTTTTTTCAATTTGACATTATTTCAGTCGTTGTCGATTGCAAATTCATATTCGTCTTTGACGTTGCGAATTTTTTTCATCAATGATTGATAAAGTTTGTAAACAGACATAAGTTTATCGTCGTTTCACATAAAGAACAAAAACAATTTAACGTCGTCGTGATGAATTTCAAAAACTCATCATCATACGTACAACGACGAATCGATTTTATTTTTCGAAATTTTCGCGAATTTGTTCGTGTTTACGTAAACGACATTGTCGTTTTCTTCAATACTTTTGAGAAACATATGATTTATTTACACTCGATATTCGAACGACTGAATATCTATGAAATTAGTTTGTCGTCGAAAAAGTCATTTTTCGACTATTTTACGATCGCACTCTTTGATCAGAAAGTTGACGTTTTTGATTTCATTATCGCAACAAATAAATTGAAAACAATAGTCAAACTGAATTTTTTTTATACTTTCAAAAATTTGAAAGTTTATTTAGATTTTACAAAATGATTACGAGACTTTGTCGCGTTTTATGCTCAAAAGACGAACGCGTTACAACGTCGCAAAACTTTATTTTTACGTCAATTTTCAAGCAACAAGAAAACAATTCGCAAAATCTATTCGCAAAAAATTGTAATGAACAATTTTTCAATTGAGAAATTAAAATCATATCGATTATTGCAAAAGACTTTTAACAAAATTTCATTTTTGATACATTTCAATTTCGATCGAAAATTGTACATCGACATCGACGCGTTTAAACGACGCGAATTCGACGCGATGATTTATCATTTTAAAACAAACAACAATTCAAACAAATTCAAACGTAACGACATCGAATTTATTTTATTTTTAAATCAAAATGTTGAACGAAATCGAAATCAAATATTGATTCATCGAATTCGAAATGTGTGATTTAATATGAATTGTCAAAAAATTCGACATATGATAAAAACAATCAAAAATATCATTGTCGTTTTCACGAATCATGTCGTCAATATTTTTATCGTTAAACAAATCACGATGAACTTCGAACAACATCGATAAATTCAATTTTCGTTTCGTTCGTGTTTCAATTTATTTGTTACAATTTAAATTGAAAATGAAATATAAATCAAAAAAATCATGTCGTTTCGAATGCGTTATCAAAATTAATTTTTGAAAATGAGCAAATCGACAAAAACTCAAAAAATAAATTTGATTTGAACACATATCATAACGAAATAATCGATTTTTCGAATAATTTTGACTGTTACGTTTTTCAAGACATTTTTATCGCAATGTCGAAAGATTTAAAGAAAAAAATCAAAAACGAATATCAAAACGAAAAGACATGACGAAACATAATCACGATGTTAAAATCGTTGACGATTCGAATGCACGAGAAAAAACAAAATTTGTCGATTCGAAATTTTCAAATCTCATCGTCGTTCGAAAACAACGTAACGAAACGAAACGTCAATGAGCAAAAAAATAACGATACGAAATTTATATCAAAAAAATTCAGAACAAAAATCAATTTCGCGATAAATACGAATGACATTATATATCATGTTGACATTGATTCGCGTCGATCGTGTATATCGATCACAATGAAACGCGAAATATTTCGTTTAATTCACGATGCAAATCAACACTCAAAATTCATCGATGTTATGACAAAATTTTCAATACGTTATATATATTTCGATTTTCGCGAAAAATCAAAAAATACATCGAGCATTGTTTTATTTGTCAATTAATTCAAATCAAACGTCATCGATTTTACGAAAAATTAATGTTTATCACATTCGTTTCGCGTTCGTTTCATATCATTGTCATTGATTTCATTCTAATTATGTTCGACGAAATGAACATTGTTATGTTTGCAACATGTAAACATTTTCGTCGAATCTCATTGATTTTCGACAAAAAAATTTATGAAACGAAAAAATGAATCAACGCATTATTGAACAAATTGTTAATAATCGATTGAAATGTGTTTGAAACTATAATTTCAAATCGAAATTTCAAATTCATGTCGAATTTTTGACAGATGTTTTTCATCAAATTAAACACGAGATTGTTAATCTCAATGACATATCATTCGCAAACGAACGATTCGTCAAAACGAATCAATCAAATTGTTGAAATTGTTATCAAATATTTCGTCATCGAGTTTTCGAACATCGATTACATTTTAATTTTTTTGCAATTCAAATTCAATTAAACAACACGTTTAACATCGTTACAAACTTATCATTCAATGAAATCATATACGAATTCAAAATCAGAAACGCGATATCAAATCTAATCGCATTTAACACAACAAAAATACAAAACTTGTCAATTCAACGCATGAAATATCAACGAAAAATTGTCGATGTCACGAATTTTGCGATTGTCAAAATCAAAATATATTATGATTCGCGTCATATTTTTATTCGACTAAAACAAGACGAAAAAATTTATTTACAATTCAACAAAAATTACAAGTTGTTTGACAAATCAAATTCGAAATTATTTCAACAACGTTGTGAATCATTTCGAATTTTTGAACGCATCGAACGTTTCGCGTACAAATTGAAATTGTCATCAACATGACGAATTCATTTCGTCGTGTTTATTGCACAGCTCGAATCAATATTTGTCGAAACTGATTTTTACAATCGCTCGCGTTTTCATTATTTTGACTTCATTGAGATCGAAAACGATACGAATCAGTACAAATCTTATGAAATTGAAAAGCTAATCGAAAAGCGAATTAGAAAGTACAACAAAATTCTCGTAACTCAATATCTAATCAAATGAATCGATTATGAATCGAAATATGACGAATGACGATTTATTTCAGAATTGAACAACGTCACGAATCTCATTGAGCAATATGAACTCAATCATTCGAATGATTTTGATGATCGCAACGACAAAAAAAAAACGAAAAAAAAATAAATTGATGCATGATATGATTACGCATGATGATAAAACATGAAACTCAATAAAAACATTGATTTTTCTTTTTTTTGATTGACAGATTGTTATGACACAAAATCAAATTAAATGATATGAATTTAGATCAAATATTTTGACATGATTTTTGACAAGAATTCTGTCGTCATCTCATATTAAATGAGTGATGATCAAACAACTGACTCGCAATTACTGTACATAAATTGACATTTTGTCGTTCATAGTTTCAAAATCAATCAATTCAGACTTTACGCATAACAAATCAACATTTTCTTTGTTGAATTTTGTTCGTGATTTGATCGTTAAAAATCAATTCGTTTTTGAAATTTATCGAAAATTAATTATTTTGTTAACAAAAACAAACATTTGACAATATAAAAATGAATTTTTGTATTACGACGATGTCGTTTACATTTCAAAAAATTTACGTGAAAACGTTATTCGTGCACATTACGATAATTCGTTCGTTAATCATTTCGATATCAAACGAACGTTAAAATTGATACGTCGAAAATATTATTAATCGAATCAAAATTTTATCGAAATTTTTGAAATGCGACAACAAATCAAAAAATATCATAAAACATGCGTCGTTTGTAAATGAAACAAAATTACACGACACAAATCATACGACGAATTCATTTTTTTTTTTCGATTTTTGAATTTAAATGAATTGATTTTTTTATAAATTTCGTGACAAATTTTTTTTTTAAATAAAACATAAAATGAAACGATTTACGATTCGATTTTAATAATTATAAATCGTTTAACGAAAATGATTTATTACATATCAATAATTAAAACGATTTTCGCAAAAAATTTGATCGAAATTTTATTTCGCGAAATCATTCGATTTCACGATTTTTTTTCGTCAATTATTATCGACAAAAATTTCATTTTCACGTTCAAATATAACGATACATTATGTTACGTTTTAAAAATCAAACGTAAATTATCAATCGTTTTTTATTTTCAAATCGATGAACAAATCGAACGAATGAACAACGTCATAAAACAATTTTTTCGAATTTTCGTCAATTTCGAATAAAATGATTGAATGAAATTGTTATTTATGATCGAATTCGTTTACAACAATAACAAACATGCATTTACAAATATTTTTTCGTTCGAAATTATGTTTGAATATTCATTTCGCATGTTTTTCGAAAAAACATAAAACAAAAAAATTAAATTCAAATTTGCAAAAAAACACGTTGAACATTTAATTGAATTATTTCAAATATTGAAAAACAATTTATTCGTAACACAACAACAACAAACGATATATAAAAACGAACGCATAAAATCAATGTCATATAACGTCGAAAATTACGTGAATTTGAACGATAAAAATATCAAAATTAAACGAAACAAAAAATTGAAATGAAAATTTTTTGAATCATTTTAAATTTTAAAAATTATAAAAAATCAAATTTATCGTTTAAATTTATTTAAACGTTGACGCATTCACGACGTTTTTCACGTTTTTTTTTGAAAAAAAAAAAATTTTTTAAAAAAAAAAAAATAAACATTTTTTTGAATTTTTTTATCAAATTGAAAATATTGAATTAAACGAAAACATAAAAATGAAAATTACGAAAAATTTTTATGAAATCGAAATCATCAAAAACAACAAAATTTTCAAAACAAATGAAATTTTAAACAAATTTTACAACGAATTCGATTTTTATTATTTCGTGAAATAAAAAAATTATGAAAACGCGATTTGAAAATTTGCATTGTTTGTTAAATGTTTTCGAAAAATTTTGTGACAATTTCATAACGAAAATTCGAAAAAATTTGATGTTAATAAAAAAACAAATCATCGAAAATTAAAAAAAAAATGAATTGAAATATTTATTACATATTAACACATTTTTCGTTTTCAACATTTTGTGTGTTATTTATTGTTTAAAATTTACGACGCATAAAAAATTGAATCGTGTCAAAAATATTTTTAAAAATTGTTATTCGATTTGATCAAACGATAAATCGTTAAATAAAAATGTGAAATAAAATAAAAAAAATTTCGAAATTTGAATATCAATGCGATCGCGATTAATAAACGTTTATCGCGTTTACACATTTTTTTCATAATATCGATGTTGATATTCGAAATAAAAAAATAAAAAAATAAAAAAATGTTCGAATTCAAAATTTTTTGTCAATAAATCAATTGTCAATTATTATATCGAAAATTGTAAATTGTACGAAATCAAACATTCGATCATAAAAACAACAAACAATTGATTCATTAAATTATGTTTTTTTTAAATCATTCAAAAAAATATTTTTTCAAATTTTTAACGCAAATTGATTATTGAATTCGAACAAAAATATTTCGAAATGCGAAAATCACGATTATAATAATTTTTCAAATCAAAACAAACAAAACACGTTAAAACAAACAAAATACGTCAAAGTTTTTGTTAACATGTTGATTTCAAAAAATTTCGATATTTAAAAAAAACGTATGTAAAAAATTTATATTCAAAATTTTCGAAAATGCGATTCGCATTTCGTCAAACAATTCGATTATCGAAATTCGAATAATTTCGAAAAAAATCAATTTCAATTATTTTACAATTCGATTAACGATAAATTCAACAAATTCATATTGTCAATCGAAATCGATCGAATTCGTACGATTGAATAAATAAAATGTAAATAAAAAACAATTGCAAAACGTAATTTGTTTTGTAACGATTAATAAATCAATATATTATATTTCAAATTATACATTTTTGATGTCAATAATTCATTAAATTATATTATTTCTAATACGAATTTTACAATTGTATTGTTTAAATGTATTTTATTAAATGCGTGCAAATAATTAATTTGTTTTTGAATCAATAATATTATTTGATTGAATAATTTATTTCGTGAACAAATAATTGCAATATTAATTATCGCAAAAAAACAATCTCGAATATCGATTGTAAATGTTGTTTGTGAAATTTCGCATTATCGATTTTCGCGTTTTTAAATCGATTTATTTTGTTCGAAATCATTAAATTAATTGATCGAAAAAATCGTGAATCGAAATCATTGTGTTGAATTTTGATATAAAAACACAAAAATTGAAATATAAATTTGTTACAATCAACGCGACATCAAATATATATTTAAAAAAAATCGATGTAATTTAACGCGAAATGTTTTTGATTATGATTAACGAAATTGATTGAACAAAATTTTTATTGTCGATTAAAACAACGATTATTTGTGTTAAAACAAAATGTATAAATCAATGATATAATAATTAAAATAATTGAATTGTTATTATTTAAAAAACAAAATGCGAAATATAAAAATTTTGTCGAGATTTTGCGAAAACGTTAATTTTTTCTGATCAAGATATTTTAATTTCAATTTTATGTGAAAATTTTATCGTAACAAATGTTATCGAACGAAAAAAATCACAACGTTTTCGTTGTGTCGCGTGATTGAAACATGCGATTTATTTTTTGAAAAATTTATTAATAATACATGTAAAAAAATAAAAAAACAACGTGTTTTTTCATCAATTGTTCAATTTTTTTCAAAAATCGTTGAAATTGCGACGACGATTTTTCAAAACAAAATTCATCGTGAGACGTTTGAAACGATTCGAAATATTAAATCGAACACGTCAATTAAAATTCGTTGATTCAACTCGTTGATAAAAAAAATTGAAAACATTTGCGAAACTCGATACGAAATTGAATACGAAATTTCGTGCAATTGCAAAAAATTTTAATTTCGCAATATTCGAATCATATATTGTTTGAAACTTTTCGATTTTAATCGTTTCGAATTGAAACAAACTGTTTGAAAAACGAATCGATTCGTATGAAATTTTGATCGTTATTTTTGCAAAACGTATTGATTTTTGAAAACATTTGTCATCGAACGATTTAATGCATGATCGTCGATTTGTATAATCGTTTTTTGATGTTACATTTGCGAAAAAAATCACAAATTGATTGTGTCAAAAGTAAAAAATAAAACGCATTGTTTTGTTAAAAATGTTAAAAATTTGAATTCGTTATATACATATTGAAACGTCAAGATCGTCTAAATCACGTGACAAAAATATAAAATTAATTTCGAAATTTGAATTTTGACATTTTCATTTAAATTTATTTTTTCAACATTTTGTATTTTTTAATTTGTTTTCACAATTTTCACAACTTTTACATTTTTTTTGAAATGTGAATGTTAATAAAAAATTGTGAATTTTTTTTTTTTATGTTCGAAAAATTTTTTTGCGACGACGATAAAATCAATATAAAATTCGAAATCAAATTTTTGTCGATAATAAAACGTTTTGTAAAATGCGCGAAAATAAAAAAAATGTATTTTTTTGACAAAAACGCGATTTTTGAAAATTGTTTTTGAAATTTAACGTATGTTCGTTATTTTGAATCAAAAATGAATTTGAAAAATATATGAAAAATATAAATGATTTCATGTGATTTCGTTGTTAAATGAAATTGATGTATGAAAAATGCAAATAATAAATTTTCGAAAATACGAAAATAATAAATGTAAATAATAAAAAATATTGAATAATGTTTTCACATAATTCGAAAAAACGAATGAATAATTTTCACATGATTCAAACGTTAACAATAAACAATAAATAATTTTCACAAATGATTGAAATGCGAAAATAAATAATTTTTGTTCGAAATAATGCAATGTTTGATATGTGATTTGAAAATTAAACATTTGAATAATTTGTTCGAATGTCGTTGTTTGATAAATTAAACGTGAAATTATAAAATTTTTTTTGTTTTAATGTATTTTCGATGAATTGTATGAATTTCGTTTTTCGAATAAAACGATAACGATTTTTTAAATTTGAACATTGATTGATATACGAATTTTTGATATAATTTTTGAAACGTTTTCAAATCAATTTTTGACGAAAATCGATTTGATTTGAATGTTAAAATTTTTGAATAAATTTTTATTTTTGATGAAATCATTTGAATATTAAAGTTTTTTGATGAAATTTTGATAAACATTTAATGTAACAAAAATTTTTTGATACGTTTTTTGAATTCGATTTGAACGTTAAAATTTTTGATTCATAAACAAATTCGTTTTTGAAAAATTCATGAAAATCATTGAATAAAAATGATTATGTGTTTGATTAAAATGATTAATCGTTCAAAAAATAATTTCGATTGAACGAATTTTTATTTAAAAAAAAAATTTATTTAAATTTGTCAAATAACAACATTTTTCGATTACATCAAATCAATGTCGCGACGAAATTTTAAAAATTTGTTTTTGAACAAAAATTTGATTAAATTATCGACAATTTGTTAATCATTAAAAACATGTTACAAATTCAAAATATCGTTTTGCATTTTGTTTTTGACGAAATGTTGTTAAATATCGATATGTTTGTTTCGAACGTGTTGATTGAAATTACGAATTAACGTTTGTATTTTTTGATTGTCGCAATAAATAATGATGACAACGAAACAATAAACAAAAATTTCATAAACAATTAAATTATTTTTGATCGTATTGAAAAATTGCAATTCGTTTAACAAATTCGATAATCAAATAATTTTTTGATAATTTAAATTTGATTCATATAATCGATTTCACAAATAAAAAAAATTACAATAATTTATCGTTTGAATGATCAATTGATGATTTCGTTATCGAAATTAAAAATGTAATCGAAAATTAAACGACGAATTTTGTTGTCGTCAATTCAATCGATATCGATGTAATTTGTCAAAAAACGAAAAAAATCGAAAAAAAATGAAAAAAAAATCGAAAAAATGTCGAAAATATTTGAAAATTTTGATGACAATTTTTCAATGATTTTTCGTGAAATTAAATGCATATCGATTTATTATTGATATTGTATTTTCTTCGCATTCAATTAATGAAATTTAGCGTGTTTATTTCGCGATTTTTTTTTTTATTTGCAATCATCATTTATTTCATCAATAATACGTCTATTCTGATCATTGCGACGTTGTTTGAATCGTCTGAATCGAGTTTATTTTATCATATAAACAACATGTCATTTGCTGAGTCAACATCTGAACTAGTCATCGTGCAAGAGAAGAAAAAAACACGCGTCGATGCAAACGTTTTCATTTCGAAATCGAAAAAACGATTTTTCACTGTATTGAAGCAGCAGAAAGTCATTCAGACGTTTGAATCTGATTATACATTTTTTATTACATTTATTTATCGATCATTTCAATTGAATCACGCTTGTATGACGTCTTGAAAATTCGTTCAGTTGTTTTTGTTTTTTTTGCAATCGATATTCGACTTATTGTTTCATCACATCAATCAGACGATTTATATCAAGAAAATCAACTGAAATGCACTCACTATGATGAAATTACGTCAGTGAATTGTTATACGCATTTTCATGACTCAGCATCTTGCAAAAAATTCAACAATTCAATCATTTTGATTTCAGAAAAGTGTCAACAATTTATCATTCAATCGCGATCGATATCAAGTCATTGAACGTCATTTGAACGTTGAATTTAGTCAACAGATGTTATACAACAATGCATCATGATTTTGGAAGATCGAAAACGCTTTGAACGTTTTCAGATTTCAGTTATATTCGTTTACTCGTTTTGAAAGTCATTTTGCAATTGACGAGTTCGCAATCGAATTTCACGATCGTATGAGTAACAAATTTCGTCTATCACACAAATCAACGAAAAAAAATTTCGTTCTATACGCTTTGATCAGTGATAAAGACATTTTACACGATTTCATGATGTGAAAATCTCGCGATGATTTCGAATATCACAAAAACGATATCACGATCGATATATTTTCAAGAACGATTCGAAAACGTAAAAAAAACATTACTGAAATCACTGCTATGAAGATTAATTTTTCATTTACGAAAAAAACAATATATATTTTTTTTCGAACGAGTTACACGCAATTTACGTCATCATCATTTCGTCTGTTTCATCGACAATTTTTTCACGAATTTTCATTTCGTCAGAACTTTTCTGATTTTTAATGTTGATATTTGTGACATCGTACGAACAATGCAATTTAATATATCACAAGAATTGAAAAATTTTTAACTGCTTGAAAAAAGTCACAATTGAATTTAAAGCAATGAATATATCGAATTGTGAATGAATTGATCAAATTGTTTCGTGTGAAGAAATTTCGAACGAAATCACGTGATTTCATTTGCTATTATTGCATATATTTCACAAATTTTGATTTAAAAACATCACGAAAAACTCGATTCACGATCGATATGTTTCTTCGTGACGATTTCAAAAAGTCGTCGTCAAACAACTTTTTATTGCAAATGCAATACAATTTTCATATGAAAATTTGAATCGTGCAAATCAATTTCGAAATAAATTGACGATATCACGATTTGAACAATTCAAATGAACGAAGCGAATGATCGAATACATGATGAATTCGATCAATACGAATGCATACATCGTTTGAAATCATCATCAATCACAAACGAATTTTGATCATCGAAATCGACGTGTATTTATTCAGAAATTGATTGATGAGTTTTTACGAAATTCAAATATCATACATCGATCGTCAAAGTGTGCCAAATCGACGTATTGTAAGTGAAGTGATTGTTCGATCAATTTTCACACGAAATCTCGAAAACGTCAAGCATTCAATTTCAGAAATGTCAATATACAGCAAAATCGTAAAACGTTTGATTATTGTATCACATGTAAAGTGAATTTATTGTGTTAATTTGATTTGAATGCTTCAAGATTTATCATGACTCGAAGAAATGATCATACGAATGCTTTGATCAATAGAAGATCTGAAGACGTTTCGAAACACTTGAAAATTGATTTAGTTTTTTCAAACGAATTTCGAATGTAATCATATTTCAATTATTGAATGTTTATATACTAAATTTCTTCAAAAATTATACACATATACACGTAAATTTGATGAAGTAATGATGATTGAAGTGAATTTTTCAAAGAAAAAATCGCGTGAAAACACGCTAAATTTCACTAATTGGATGCGAAGAAAATATGCAATGTCGAAACGAATTTCAAATATCGCGTACATGAAAAAATTTACGACGAATTAATAACGAAATTTGTCGAAAACGAAATAAATGTAATTAAAATCAACAAATTCAAATTTGATATTAACGTTCATGAATGTAATTTTATAATTAACGTTTTACATTTCATGATTTTTGAAATTTTTTTTAAATATGTTTTTTGATTGAAACAAAAAATTTGTTGTTATTTATTTTTTGTTACGTTTATGTTTAAATAATAAACAAATGATTTCATGTTCGTCATTTGAAAACGTTTATTGAAATTTTTTTGATTTGTTAAATGAATTTTTTGTTAAATTTAACAATAAAAAAATCGTTCACGTAAATAACGATAATAATTTTGTCGTTAAAAAAGAAATTTTGATTCGCATTCAAAAAAAAAATAAAAAAATTGATTAAAATATTGAATCAAATTCGAAACGATTGTTTGAATTCATAAAAAATTTTGCGTAAACGACAATACATTTTTCGTTTAAAATCAATATATTCATGAAAAATTTTCACATAAATTTTTTTATCGATATTTTTATACAAAAAAACGATTTTGACATTTATTTGTTTTATTTTTCAATTATTTGTAACGACGATGACGAAAATGATTTTGTAATTCATAAATTTAATCACGATTGAAAACGTTTCGTGATAATCAAAATTTTTTTTTGTTCGAAATTTCGAACACATTAACGTGTTTTATATTTGATCATTTTATTATTGATTTTTTTGTTTTATAAATTTATTTATCAAAAAAATTTTACGATTTTGAAACACGAAAAACACGAATTTTCAAATGTTATTGTTTTTATAAAATTGCATTTTATTGTTTATATTTAATTGTCAATTCATTTTGTGTTGAACGTTTATCATTGTTTTATTGTAAATTTTGAATTCGTGAAAATTTGAAAAATCATATTGAATCAACAAAATCAAAAAATTTATTGAAAAATCACGAGAAAAACGCAAATAAAAATGTTGTTTCAACATTTTTTCGAATTGATTGACAATATTGACGATTTCGAATTGAACGAAATTCAAAATGTTAATAATCAATTCGTCGACATTATTATCAAATAACGTAAAAATTGATCGAATTGAATTTTTCAAAATAAAAAACGAAAAAACAAATTGACGTTATTTTCGCGATTTTTCGAAATCGTTTTCGAAATTGAACGTGTCAAAAATCACGAACGCATTATTTTGAAAAAATTTTGCGATTGAATTTGTGTGAAACGAAAAATGATATCGATGCAATAATTGTCATTTTTGAATTTCACGTTCAAATTGTTTAAAAAAATATCGATTTAATTTTTAAATGTTTGCGCAAATAATTTTGTCGTTAAATAAAATCGTTTGTTGTTCAATCATTCGATATTAAAAAAACGATAAATGTTGTTCGAAATAATAATTATTCGATATATAATTTTTTTATCGTATTTTATCAAAATTTCACGTTGACGATAATTTTGAAATTTTTTTCAATCAATGTTGAATTTAATTATCAAATATTTTTTTGATCGATACGACGAAATTTTTCGATAAAATAAACATAATCGATAAATTTTTGATAAAAAAATATTGATTTGTCGTTATCGTCGATTACGAAAATGAAAATAAAAACGTTACGAATGTGATTAATAATATTGACAAATTCGAATTATCATTTTATAAACAATTTTGAATTTTTCAAAAATGTATTAATTTTGCGCATGATAATTTGATTAAAACGTTCAACGCATTCGTTCATTTGAAAATTTTTAACAACAAAAATTTTTATTATGATGTCGCGTTTTTTTCGATAAATCGTAAAAATATTTTCAAAAAATTCATTATCGTTGTCGATTCGTAAACGAATACAACGAAAATGATCGTGTTCAATAATGTTCAAAAATTTCTTGAAAAAAATCAAAATTTCGAAAAATGTTTTATCTTATAAAATGTTCACGTGAAACATTTAAATGAAATCGTTAATTCAAATCATTATTCAATAAATATTATTTTGTTTTTTTGAAAAAAAAATTATCAAATTATCGTGAATGAAATCGTCAACATGACATTTTGATTTGATAAATTTTCGATAAAATTTCGTTTTATCATTGATTTTTTCGCAAAAAATGCACGAATTCGATAATGATAATTTGAAAAAATCAATATTATGTTAATGAATTATTTGAATAATATTTTGAATGTTCAAATAATTTAATCGTTCGTGTTACATTTTCAACGTGTTTTGATTGACAATTAAATAAATTACGAATTTATCGAATTTAAAAACGTAAAAATTTTGTTATTTCAAAACATGAATGTTTTTATTGCTCATTGATGAATGAATAAATAGCGATTTTCGTTAAAAATGTCGCAAAAAAATTGCACAATATTGTAAT
Source organism: Physcia stellaris (assembly GCA_018902385.1). Taxonomy (NCBI): domain Eukaryota; kingdom Fungi; phylum Ascomycota; class Lecanoromycetes; order Caliciales; family Physciaceae; genus Physcia; species Physcia stellaris. Next base: position 533,050 of record JABSSW010000009.1, on the reverse strand, counting down.
CGAAAAATTTGAATTTTTTTTATGTTTTCAATTGAAATATCGAAAATGACAACAAAATTGATGAAAAATCAACGATTATTAATCATGTGAAAAAAAACGTTCGTATTGAACAATCAAACGATGCTAAAATTCAAAATTTTGATAATGACAAAAATGAAAAAAAAATTTGACGACAATAAATTTGTCAAAATTGATTGATTTCGAAAAAACAACAATTTCGACGAAAATCGAATGCGTAATTATCGTTTCGTTCACAAATTTTCAAAATTTTCGTCGAATTTCGTTTTATTTTTGTTTTTTTTTGTTTTTGTTTTTTTTCGTTTGATTTTGATTTTGATTTTGATTTTGATTTTGATTTTGATTATCGTTACGTTGTTGATTTTTGCGTTTACGTCGTTTTTTTGTTTTTTCGAATTTGTATGACAACGACAAAATGAAAATGTTTGATAATGCATTCGATAATATCGTGATAAAATTTTTGACAATAATCGCATTATTTAATTTTTTGAATAATAATTTTGATGTGTTCGAAAATGACGTTTTGTTGAAACGATTTGATGAAATTTGAAACAAAATCGATAATCAAAAAAACAAAATCAATATCGTTAATAATCGCAATTTCAAAAAAATTGATATATTAAATTTCATATGAATGAATAATATTCGAAAAAACGTGTTTAAAATTATTTTTTTGATCATTGTCGAAAAATTCATGTTTCAAAATTCAACGATCAATAAAAAAACGAACGAATTTTGAAAAATTCGCAAAATACTTGTAAATAAATCAATTTTCATTCATTTTTGAATTGAATGAATAAATGACGAATTCGTTAATAATATTTCGAAATTTGAATTTATATTCATTGATGTCAACGCAAAATTTTTTTTTTGAAAAATTCAAATTTGTTATAAATTGTAATACGTTCGCGTTATCGAACAGTTAATTCATGCGTTAATTTTGAATACGCGTCTGCGTAACGCAAATGCTTGACATTAATAATGAATATAATTCAGATGTAACATAACTATAAACGCACGTCTAACAAAAACGTCATGAATTGATGTTATAATCATGACGTTAATCAAAACGTCATAACTATTACGTCAGATACGAATATAAATAAATTGCTCATTTTTTTTCTCGTTGAATTTCAACGATTAGTTTTATATTTACAATATTCATACGATGCTGATAATTAATAATTGAAATTTATTAAATTTCACGTCTTTCAATAGTTCGATGCGTTATCGTAAAATTAATACATTATTGAAATTTGTTTTACGTCAACGCGTTTAAATTTTTACAGTTTTAATCGTTTCATTTTTCGAAAAAAAAGATTCGAAATTTATTAGCATCATGACTGAATCAAATATCAACATTTCAAGCTTTAGAATAGAAAATCTTGATGATGTTTCAAATATTTCAAATAATTTTATTTTTTCGAATTGAAACGACGTGAATCAAACTCAACAAAACATTTTTATTATCGACAATGCGACGACGCAAAACATTTTGAAACAAATGACAATTACTTTTCGAAAATTTAACGATGAAATCGTTCAATTGCGAATTCAGATTCGAACAAATCAAAACGCAACGCAATTCGTTATCGCATCGCAAACGCAATCAATATCAATTGTATTTATCGTTCATTTCAAAAAGCGAAAATTCAAAAAACAGTTTTTTTATAAAGACGAAAGCGAAAATGAACATATTCGTTGATTTCGCGAAATCGAACTCGAATTTTTGACGTGTTTTAATTATTTTATGAATGATCGATCGAAAATTTTTTGATGCATGTCATCGTTGCAAAAAAATTCTCAATTTCAATGATTTAATCGCATCGACAACGATAAAGATTTGAAAAATATTTTTTACGATTATTACAAATTTTTTCTTTTGAATTTGATAGCAAATTCAATGAATCGTCGATTTGTCGTTTACGAAAATTGAAAACGAATTCGTCAACGTGCGAATCAAAAAATGTTTAATTTCAAAAATGAATTCGAGAAATACGAAATTCATTTGTCGTTTTTTGATGAAATTCATTCGATCAATTTTTTTTTTGTAAATTATTGTCATCGTTGAAAAAAAATTTGTTAAATATCGAAAAAATATCGATGAATAAAAAAAAATTGTTTGCGAAAATCGTCATGTTGAAAAAATATTTCAAACGTAAACGACGAACAGATTCGCGTGTTTAAAATAATCAAAACATTTTCAAACAAAAAAAAACAAAAACAAAAATAAAAAACAATTTCAACAACAAAATCAGCAACAAAATCAATCGCAAAATCGTTTCAATCAAAACATTTTTCACGATTTTGAACGCAATACGCATGCGAAAAACAAACGAAAACGCAATGAAAATAATCAAAATACAAAATCAACGTGTTATCGATGTTATCGCAAAAATCATTATGTTTTCGATTGTAAAATTGATGTAAATGAATCGAATAATCAATATATCATCGTTGTCGTCAACGTCACATTTGAATCAAAAAAAAATCAAATTTCGCGAACGTTTCGCAAGCGAAACAAAAAAAATCAATAAAAATTCGAAATTTTATCGTGATTCAAGATTGAATCAAATTTTTGAAAAATGAACGATTTGTTCGCGCGTTCGTAAATTTTGAAATTAAAATCAATTTTATCAATCAAATTTTTGTCATTCAATGAAAAATGCAATCGATAAACGAAATTATTTTATCGTTATCGAGTTTTTTGAATGAACAAAATCGTTATTGTCATGAGACGCATGAATTCATTTACAACATAATAAATTCGTGAAATCAACATCGTCAATGCAAAATTTTGTTTTATGCAATTGATTATATTGAATCGAATTTTATTTTGAGTATGTTTATGTTGATTGTCGAAAACATATTAATGAATTCGACGAAAAATAATTGACGTTTCAAAATCAAATTCAAAAAATTTCAAATTGATACGTTTAAACAATTTGCAAAAAATTTAAAAAATCACGAACAAATATTCGCGTTGATGTGTGCAAAAATCGAAAAACAATCAAAAAAACAAAAATTTAAAATTACGAAAATGTCAAAACAATTAAAAAATTTAAAAATCAATTTGACGACATTAAAACAAATATTTTATTCGAATTAAATAAAAATGATCATGTTATTGATTTGAAAAAACGAAAAATCGTCGTTCATGTCGTTTTATAATTTATCACAAAATAATTAACGAAATTTCGACGTTACATCGAAAATGTCTTGATCAAAAAAAAATTAAACATTCAATTTTTTTCGTTGACGCGTCGATATTTTTTGTATCGAAAAAAATGAAAATTTTCGTTTTTGTGTGAATTATCGAAATTTAAATGCGATAACAATCAAAAATCGTTATTCATTATTTTTAATCACAAAAATTTTGAATCGTTTTAATGATGTTAAAAAATTTATCAAAATCGATTTGAAAAATGTTTATTATCGAATTCGCATCAAACAAAACGACGAATGAAAAACGACGTTTCGTACGCGATACGAACATTTCGAATATCAAATTATGTTTTTTGAATTAATCAATGTTTCAACAATTTTTCAAATTTATATCAATAAAATTTTGCGAAAATTTGTCGACGTCATTTGTGTGATTTATTTGAACGATATTTTGATATATAACAACGATTCAACGCAACATTGACGACATGTGCGTTTTGTGTTCAAACGATTGAAACAATATGAATTGTATGTCAATTTAAAAAATGCGAATTTGTTATCGATCAAATCGAATTTTTAAATTTCATTGTGTTCATTGAAAATGTACAAATGAATTCAAAAAAAATTCGAATTATTGAAAAATGATCGCAATTTAAAAATTATCGCGAATTACAAATGTTTTTAAATTTTGTCAATTATTATCGTCGTTTTATTCATGATTATTCAAAATTAATTGCATTATTTATTGATTTGTTGAAAAACAATAAACAAAACAAAAAATTTGAATTTTTTGTTTGAAAAAAAAAATCGAAATTGACGTTTTGTCGATTACGCGATATTTTTATATCGATTTTCATTTTTTATCATTATGATTTTGTCAAAAAAATCAAAATGAAAATCGATATTTCGAATTTCGAAATTTTAAATATTTTTAATCAATTTGATGAACAAAATCATTGACGTTCGATCGCGTTTTGATCGCGAAAAATGATATCGACAAAAATGAATTACGAAATTCATAATCAAAAATTATTAATTATAATTATGATTTTTCAACAATGACGATATTATTTCGAAAACGTTACGCACGCGATGAAAATGTGATTTGATTACAATAATTTAAAAAAATTTATGAAACAAAAAAAGTTTAATTCAAAACAAATCAAATGAATTTTTAAATTAATTGTTTATGATTTCGAAATTTTTCATCGTGCAAACAAAATCAATTCGACAAATGAATTATCGAAACGTTCAAATTACGAAAAAATATCGTTATTCAATATCAAATTTTTGTTCACGTTGCAAAATAAATTTGCATTATCGTCAAAAAAACGAATCGATTTTGAAAATCAAAATTTTGTTTCGAACATCGCAACAAATATTCAATTATTTAAAAACAATGCGCGTGCGAAAAACAAACGCGAAATATTAAAAAATTTAAATTCATTGTTTCAATTAATTGATGTACAAATTGTCATTTTTAGAAAAAAAAATACGAAATTTATTTGAGAAATTTTATGAAAAATCGCAAAAATCGATGAAATTTTTGATTAAAAAATTTCAAATTATCGACAAAACGATTAAGAAATTTGTCAAAAAAAACAAAAAATCATTTCGTCGTCGACGCAACAAATTTTATTGAAAAATGAATTTCGAAAATTTTTTTAGATTTAAAAATTGTCTTTATGTATTTGAAAATGCAACAATAAAAAAAATTCATAAACAAAAATCACAATGATTCATTGATAAAACATTTTGATATTGATAAAATTGTGAATTTGATTCAACGAAAATTTTATTGATTCGTTTGCGCGAAACAAATTCGTTCATATATCAAAATTTGTGACATGATATGTTAACGTATCAAAATTCATCGATATAAATTTTATGAAAAATTCAAATTTTTATTTGTTTCGAATATTTTTGAAAAAAAAATTATCATGAATTTTATTATCGATTTGTTTTTCAGCAAACGTGTTACGATAAATTTTCACACAATCAGAATATCTTGATCAGAAGAAATTAGCGTTTTCGCAAAATTTCGACACGAATTAAATATTTTGTCTTTTGTCTTTTAGATAATAACAATTCAATCATTTTATCATTCATATTATGTTATTGCAATTATTTCATAACAAATGATAACATCATCGAGTTACGATTTATAATAAATCGTTATATTTATTAGTAATCAACGATTGTATCAATTTGTGCAATAATATCAACATTAACGAACGTTTCAAAACAAACGTATCAACAAAAGTTTTTCGCAATAACAAGTTCATCACAACGATAAAAACAAATTTGAAAATCGCATCTGTTTTTTTGTCAAATAAATTTGTCATTTTCGTGTTTTTCGTCGAATTTCAATCATTTAATCAATTTCGAAAATATTCATCAATTTATTATACAAACGATCGTTTTTTTTTCATCGACGTTTTCGATTTATTTATCTGTTCAATTTTTTCAAAAACGATCTTTTCGAATCAATGTATGACGACATAACGTCGATTCGTTTCATACATGATTTCAAATGCGAAACAATCATATGTTTTCGATAATTCGTCAAATGTCGATTCTTTGCATATTTTTCACGATATGATTATCGATTTATCTTCGTCAATTTCGATGAATTCACGTCGCAAAAATAAGCAATCGAAAATTCAAAAACAAATTTTTGCAAAAGCGAATGAACGATCGTTGAACAAAAAAAAAAAACAAGTTCGAAAATTTTACGACGTTTTTGAAATATTTCGACTTTCTGATAAATCAACGAAACGACAAACGATAAAACATTTGTTCAAAAAATCTGATTTTATCGATCAACACATTTTCGATGTTGCAAAAATGCAAAACGAACAATTTCGAAAAATCGACGAACGATTCAATCAATTCGATATCAAATTCGATGATCGTTTCAATCAAATCATTGAACATTTAAAAACGCTCAATCGAAAACAAAATGACGATCGTGAAAAACGACGTCATCATAAACATTTTGATTTTTTTTCGATCGAAATGTCGAAAATTATCGTTTTCAAATTCATTACGTTTGATTTGTACGATAATTTTAAATTTATTCAATTCAAAAACGATTTGAATAAATTTCATTTCAATGACTTTTTCAAGTCAATTCGATTCGATGACAACGATTTTTTACAAAACGTCATGTTACGACTAACGAAAAGCAAAAAAATGAAAAGTCTGAACATCGAAAAAAATAAATTTCGTGAATCGAATATCGATTATTTCGATTCACACAAATTCGAATCGTATGACAATGATGATTATGTCATCGTGACGAACAAAATATATTATCGAAACGTGTGATTATTCATCGATGCGATCAAATCGATTGCAATTTCGAAAAAAAGTCGATTAATTCGTACACATTTGCATAAATGTTTTCAAGACGACGTTCAAACATGATATATCGACGAATTAAACGATTTACAACGATTTGATTTGAAAAAAATCAAAATTTTCAAAATTGAAAAAAAAATTTCATCAATCGTTTCAAAATGAACGAATCAAAAATCATGAATTTGTTGATCGAAAATAAATATATTATTGAAAACGTGCGCAAGAAACGTACAATTATTTCGTACGTTCAAAACGTAATTCGTCATGCGAAAAATACAAATTTCACGACGATCAATAATCAATTCACGTGAATTTGAAATCATTTTGCATTCGATTTACAACGTGATATTAAGAAATCAATTTTCAAAATTATCGTTTTAAAATTCATGAATCTGCTAAAAAAATTTGAGCATGTATGAAAACGTTATTATGCAATGAAAATTTCATCAAGAAAACGTTGAAATTCTCAAAGTCAATCGAATTTACTGTTCGCATTTTCAAATCAATATTTTCAATATCAACAGTCAAATCAAAATTATTCGCGTGAAAAAAAATACATGAACAATCAAAATTACGATCAAGTTTTTTTGCAAAATTTTCAGCGATCGTATCAAAACAACGATCAAATCAATTATCAAAACAATAATCGAACAACATATTCGCGTAACAATCAATGAGACAATCAAAATCGTCAAAATCAATATTTTAATAATTTACGATCAGTCAATTAGCAATATAATCAACAACGTATGATTGAAAAATTTTCACAACGACAAATTTCGAGAACGAAATCAATATATAACGTTTTCTTTGTCAATCTCGTTCAAGTTCAAACATTCGTTTATTATGCGAATCAAAAAAATGACGATCAACGAAAAGTTTATCACGATCACGAAAAAAAAAAATTGAACATTAACAATTCGAGCATTACAATGCAATGATTGAGATTTTTTTCAACGATAACAATAAATTTGAATTGAATTTAAATTCTTGAACGTGTGACAAATGTTCAATTGCTTTCGATAATTCAAACGAATTACGTGATCATTTTTTGAATTATCATAACGTTGATTCACGAATCAACACGTATATCAAGCGTTTGCAAAACGAAAAATATGTCAAGCATGCGAAAAAGCACGTATACAATTATTCGTCACAATTTTTTTTCGAATATGTTCAAGTGAACGTTTTCATATTCGATTACGATTTTATTTCGTGTTTGAATATCGATGAAAAAATGAATTTTTGTTTTAAATCGTTATTTTTTCAAAACAAAAATCTGTACGACATCGTACATCGTATTCGACTCATTACAATCACGAAAGTTGCAAAGCAACAAATATGCGACGAATACATCGAACAAAAGATTTTGTTAAATTTCAACAAATTTTCGATCAAAATCAAAACATATTTAATAAATCGTTTGCAATCAAATTTAATTATCGATATGAACGTTTTGAATCGCGACGATATGAATTTTCAATTCAGTCGCAATATGCTCGTGATAGAAAATGTAAACGTGTTTTTACGTTACTCGTCAATGAAAATTCAAACATTTTATCATTTCGTCATTTGCAACATCATAAAGTCGATACAGAAAAATTTCAATAGAAAATGAAAATTTGACATGAAAAAATCGATGAATTTTGCATCAAAAATGTTTTGCATTTTCGATTCAGACGTTCGTATCGAAATTATCAATACAGATTTCGAGACATTCAAAACATTCAATCGGCGTTCAAGAAAATCGATCAATCAAAAATTCAAAATTACAAACAATGCGAAAACGCGAAATTCGAAAAGTTTTCAGCAGAATATGATGATTTAAACAAGTTTCGAAATGTTTCATTTCTCGTCGTTCGTTTCGCAATCAATTTCGTTTGCGTTTTTCACATATGTCGTCGATGCAAACAATTTTTCGATTTTGATAATTTTTTCATAAACATTTTATTCATTGCAATCGAAATATCAAATTTCGTGACGTTGTTCGCGATTTGATCGCTTTTTGAAAACGTTTTTAGAAACGAATCAACACATTTTTCTTTTCGCTTCATTTGTATTAATAAAACGTCTAGTCATAAATTTGACGTTTCGAAAACATGCGATAAACGAATTTGACGTCATGAATATTTGCAACATGCATGATTGCGAAAGCGCAATTTTTTCGTTTTTTGTGAACATCTGTTACGATAAATCTTCACATAAAGCTGAAATCAAAATATCTTAATCAGAAAAAACTAGCGTTTTCGCAGAGTCTCGACACGAATTCATATTTTGTTTTTTGTTTTCTAAATAGTAACAATTCAATCACTTTATCATTCATATTATGCATATTGCAATTATTTCATAACAAAACGTCGCGATATCGTTTATGATTCGATTTTAATGATAATAAATTCATACATTAAAATGATTAAATACATTTCGATTACGATCAAAATCGATGTCGTTACGTTAACGAAAAATTTTTATAAAAAAATTGTTTTACGATTTGACGTTTCGAATGATATAATGAATGACAAAAATTTTGTTTTCACGAATGTTTTTTGATTTTCGATATGTTATCACGCACGCATTAAACGACGATTAAACATTGTTTTTCATTTTCAAACGAATGATTTAATCGAACGTCAAAATTAAATTTTTGAAACGTATTTACGTACATTCGTCGACGCGAAACAAACGAAATGAACAAATATGCTTTCAATGATTGAATTTGTTTATAATAACGTTACGCGTTTTTTTACAAATGTTTCGTTTTTTTATTTAATGTATGATTATCATTTAGAAATTCATTATGTGATCGAAAACGATTTGACAAAAAAAATATTTATTGCAAAAAATAAAATAAAGCATTTGCATGAAATAAAAAAAACGTTAATAAAACGTTTTGAATTCGTTGTCGCAACGCAAACGAAATATTATAATCAAAATCATAAATCAAAAAAATTCAATGTGAATGATTTAATAATGTTCAATATCAAAAATTTTAAACAACGACGTTCAAACAAAAAAATGTCGCACAAATTTGTTGAATTTTTTCGTGTGAAAAATAAAATCGATACGCAAACGTATCGTTTTATTTTATTCAATATTTATCGCATTCATAATATTTTTCATGTTTCGTTATTGAAAAATTATCATTATAAAAAAAACGATAAACACGCGAAACAACTTATACAAATTTCAAAATTCATTGATGATGAAAAACAATAAAAAATTGAAAAAATTTTGATAAATTGAATGACAAAAAAAATATTTGATACAAAATCAAATGATTTGATTGAAATTCGAAATATAATCAATAATTATATGAAAATAAATTCAAAAATGTTTCAAATTTGATAAAAAAATACAATGAACGTGCGTCGCGCAAACGCAAACGACGTCATTAATTTAAAATTATTTATTTTGTTTCAATATTAACAATGATTTGATTTTTTCGTTTTATCGTTTAAAACGATAAAAACGATGAAATCGTTTAACATCAACATATAATCACGAACAAAAATAAATAAACAAACGTCAAACGTTAAACAAAAAAAATTTATGAACAAAAAAAAATCGTTTATTTATCGCATATTTTTTTTGAATCGAAATCAAAATCGTTCGAAACGAACGAATCGAAATTCAACAAACTCGAAAAATTGAAAATATTCGAAAAATTCGTTTCATCGAAATTGCAAAAAAAAAATTTTTCGAAATTTTCGATTTTTGAATCATCATTTTTTGAACGAGAATTTTGTATTCAATCAATGCAAAAAAAAATAAAGAATTGTTTCGTTTGTTTATCGTCAATTGCGCATTTTTTTTATCAAAAAATTTATCAATTTTTTATTTTTTTTTTCAATTTTTTCATTTTTTTCGTCAATTTTATTTTTTTCGTTTTTTTTTTCAATTTCATTCAGCAAATCAATGATTTGTTTTTTCGTTTTCGTCAATCGTTTGTCAAATTGATTCGTCAAAATCGTGACACGATTGATCGTTGATTGTGCGCGATTTGCGATAATCGAAATATATTTATGATTGCGACGTCATTGTTTCAAATCAACAATTGTATTTTTTTTTCGTTTTTCGATGCGAACGAAAATGAATTGATCGCGACGTTCGATTTTTGCGAATTCGCGCACGATTTTTTTCATTTGTTTTCGAAATCGTTTTGAAAATTGTGATTTGTTAACGTCGTCGCATCGTTTGCGCAAACAAATACATATCGAATAACAAAAATTTGAATCGTGATGTTGAAAACGACATTTTTCGCAAATTTTCAAAATATCGCGAACGCACGCATGACGATCAAAACACGTCATACATGCGAAATTTTCGCAAATTATGACATGTTAATTTGTTGTTGTTTGCGTTCGTGACGTGTGCGTTTCAAAATATTTACGTCGATTTTTTTGAAAATCGATCATAATTTGAAAATAAATAAATTGTCGTATTGATAATTATATACATAAACAAACGTTGCGCAAACGTTGAAAAATATTCTACGCGAAAAAAATTGTGATAAAAAAAAAAAAAAAAATGCGAATAAAAAAATTGTTGATAAACAACATCGTGAAATTATCGACACGTTGTTTTTGCAATCGACGAAATTTCATGTTTATTAACAAAAAAATTCGCGTCGACGTTTCGATGAAATTAAATTTGAATTTCGTTATTCAAATTTTGATATTGACATTTCGATTTTCGATTTTGAAACATTGTCATTCAAAATTTGCATTGAAAACATGTTTTACGATTACGCAATTACATCGAAAGTTTTTTTTTTGAACAAAGATTTGAAAAATTTTTAATGAATTTTTGAACAAACGATACATGAACGTAATGTGATATTTCACATGATATTTCTTGAAATTTTTTTTTTTCGTTTGTTTTCGAAATTTTGAAAATTTTTTGATACGAATTTCGATGAATTTTTTGAAACTTTACAATCAAAATATTTACATGTTGTTTCTATTTATTGCATTGATATTGTTTTTATGCATTGAAAATCAACGCATTGAGAAAAAAAACAATTGTAATACGTTCGCGTTATCGAACAATTAATTCATGCGTTAATTTTGAATACGCGTTTGCGTAACGCAAATGCTTAACATTAATAATGAATTTAATTCAAATGTAACATAATTATAAACGCACGTCTAATAAAAACGTTATGAATTGATGTTATAATCATGACGTTAATCAAAACGTCATAACTATTACGTCAGATACGAATATAAATAAACTGTTCATTTTTTTTCTCGTTGAATTTTCAACGATTAATTTTACATTTACAATATTCATACGATGTTGATAATTAATAATTCGAAAAAAATTTCACGTTTTTAATAACTCGAAGTCGAATTCATCGATAAAACGTTAATACGCTATTGAAATTTGCAATTTACGTCAGCTTTTTGATCATTTTACATATATTTGAAAACGATTTCATGTTCGCAAAAATATTATCAAAAAATTTCAATCGATTTCGAGCGCATAAAATTGATGCAATCGATATTTTTATCGAAAAACGATATTTGATTTTTGCATCATTGTATTGTAAATATTTTAAAGAATTGAACATATATGAATTCAACTCGAAACATTCAATTTCGATTTCAAATCATTTTTGCAATTTTAAATTTGTTTTATTCAGCATTATTTTTAATATTGTCATGAAAAAATAATTTTGATTATTTGTATCAAACAAAATTTTTCAATTTTTAATTAATTGTCGAAAAATTGACGAATTTAACAAATTGTTATTGTCGTCGTCGCGCAATACGCGATTTTTTTTTGCGTTTTCGCAAACGAAATAAATTGATTTCGATTGTTTATTTTTCAAATACATTTGTCGAATTGTGTTAATGTCATATCAATATTCAAAAATGAAAAATTGATTTGAAATAATATCGTAATCGTCGTCGAATATTTGTTTTCGATAAAAACGATTTTAAAAAAAGTATTTAATCGTGAAAAAAATTTTGTTTGAATATTTCAAAATTTAAAAATTTTGACGACGATTTTTTCAACGAAATGTCAATTGATATACTATAATTATTTAATAATATACGTCAACGATTTTTATTTTGTAAACGTAAAATGTTGAAACGACGAAATAAACAAACGTCAAATTAACATTTTTATTATTTTGCGTTTTTATTTCAACATTCATATCGCGATCGATGTAATTTGATTTAAAATTGACGAAAAAATCAATTTCAAAAACGAAAAATCAAAATGTTGAACAATCTGAATTCAAATTTCAAATCATTTTTCGACGTAAAATTTTTCATTGTCGATAAATGTCATTGATATTAATATTGATCGAATTGTCAAAATTTATCAAACATGAATCGTAAAATGATTATTGTTTTCGATAAATTTCGACAATTTGATAAAATACGTTTTGAAAATTTTGTTGATTGATTTGATTTTGCAAAATTTAAAAATTTTAATTCGACGATTTGTTTTGATGTTTGATAATGTTTCAACGTTCGATAAAATTTGAAACAATTTTTGAAAATATTTTTGACACGATCAATTTTTTTATGCGATGTAAATTTTGACTGTAAATAACATCGAAATGATAATAAAAATTGAAAATTGAAAAAAATCGAAAAAGTAAAAATTTAAATGAATATATTGAATTTGAAATTTTCAAATTTTAATCGAATGTAATTTCAATAAAAATCAAAACGACGATTTTTTTTTCGAAAACGACGACGATTTGCAAAAAAATTTTAAATATCAACGACGAAAATATTTGATTTAAACGATTTTGAACTTGCGACGATAAAATGATTTCGATAATAATTTTTTATCACGTCGCGAACGTTATCGAATTCATCGTTATCGACGTAATATCACGTTCAATTATGTAATTAACTCGATCAATTGACACGATATTAAAAACGATTGTAATAATATCGAAATTTCAAAATATCGTTCATTTTTCACTCGAAATATAAAATATTCAGAATTCAAATCGACATAAAATATGATCGAATTTCAATAAAATCGAAATATGCATCATGATCATATACAAAAAACATCGAATTCGAAAAAATGTTGTTTGCATTTTTTTGTACAACAACAAACAATAAATCGAATGATTTGCAATTGAAATTTTTTATTTTTTTATTCGTACATTTGTAAAAACGAAAAATAATTTTTTTTTTTTAGAAATTAATTTAATTATCAATCAGAAATTATACATTTTGATGTCACATTTCGTATTTTACATTTTAATTTTTATTATAATCATCAAATTAAAATTTCGTGTATACAACACATCAAGTTAACAATATGTTTGTTTTTTTTTTTTCACGAACATCAATTTCGAAAAAATCAAACGTTATTTCGCAAAAATATCGAGCATACATTCAACAACAAATTGTTCGATATGTTACGAACATGTTTGACAAATAGATAATTAATATAATATGTGATCGAACAACGAATCATGTTTTAATTTTACGTCGAAATTAATCATTTGAAATTTGACGTCGCAAATTGTTTGCAATTTCAACATTTTGTATTTATTTGTTTTTGCAAATTTATTGTTTTTGTTTAATTAATCAATCAATACAATCATATAAACACGATTCATGATATTACAATAAGTTTTCAATTTTTATCGCTCGTCGTGATACGCGAATTTCAAAAATAAAATTTCAAATCGATCAAATTTTTCGTTTTTTTTTTAACGAAACAAACAACGAAAATCGTGTAATTACAAATCGAATTTACACGCAAACGACGAAATTTTCGACGATAAAAAACGACAACGATTTTTTATTTTTTTTATTTTTTCGAAATGATTCGAAATTATCATGATACAATTCAATTCAATTTATTTCGTTAAAATTGAATATCGACGAAATGCACGAAAACGTTTTATTTAAAAAAATACACGAAATCGACGAAAAATTCACGATTCGTTACAAATTTCGTCAATTTTTTTTATTTTCGACGTTGTGTCGAATCAAAACGACGATATTAATTTTTGAACATAAATCGTTTGTCAATTGAAATATTCAATTCAACATCATTTCGACGATTTTTTAATTTGTTCATGATTTACGTTTCGATCGAAACAAATATTTAATCGTTTTAAAAAATTTTCATCAATTCGTCAAATTGTTCAAAATTCAAAAACAAAATTTATTCGATATCGAAATATTTTCAACGATACGCGACAAATTTAAAACGTTCGAAAAAAAAATTTCGAATGAAAAATCAATTTTTTTTCGAATATAACGATTTGATTAAATTGAATGAAATTCGTCGTTTCGAACGTATTTTCAATTTCGATTGAAATAAAAATTCAAACAACATCGATAATGACGAAAAAACTCGTCAATAACGATTCGATCGTTACAAATTTTGTCAAATTGTCGAAAAAAAAGACACGAACAAACATTCAAATTTCATAAATTCATCAACGATATGAATTTTGATTGATTTATTGAAAACAACGTTCACGATAAATAATCAACAACGATTGATACGAAATTGTTCAATTTATGATCATGAAATTTGAAAATTGAAAAAACACAATTAAAAAAATTCAATCTTCGATCTCGCGTCGAATATTTGAATTATTTCGAAAATGAAATAATTTTAATTTTTCAAAACATTTAATGAAAATTCGAATTATCAACGCAATTTATACGTCGAAAATATCGAATTTGATTATGTTCAATATTCAAAATTTTCATTTTTTTTTCGAATATTTATCGTTTGAATATTTAAATTTTTGATCAAAAAAAATAAAAAATAAAAAATTCATTATGTTTATAAAACAAATTTTTTAAAATCAAAACGAATTATTTTATTTTGTTCGCGTGAAAAAATGACATTCAAAAATATATAACGATTTTTTAAAATTCAAAAAAAATTCGAATTTTTTTTCGAATTCAAAAATTTTTCAATTTTAATGTTTTTCAAAACGATTTTTGTTGTTTCGATTTTTTTTGTTAAATCAATTACGTCGACGTTTTTCGAAAAATTCAAAAACATTATAAATTGATTGATTATCGATCAAAAATGTAAAAATGTAAACATTGCGTGACTAGAATGTGCGAATAATAATATGAATTGTTATGATAAATGTTAAACACATCGTAAAACTAATTGTTAAAAAAACAAAAAAATTCGTGAAATTTCGAATATATAAGCACGAAATGCGACAGTTAAATTCACAACGTTTTAGCGTTTGCTTGATCGATTTCGTTTCATTACAATTGTTTTCTTTGAATGATCGATTTTTCGCGTCAAATATCAATGTTTTTATAACATATCAAAATGTATCGCAACAACGTTGTTTTGTAGATAACTTTGTGTTTTCGACGTGTAATCTTGAAGCATTGTAATTCAATAAATAAAAATAACAATAACAATGTAATGCAATTTCAAATATCGCGTTCGTGTTGTGAAGTCGAATCGAAATGAATCGCGTCGTGTGTTGATGAATGTTTATTTCAATTTTTCAATTCATTTTTTGAATTTTTTTTTAACATTTTTATTTCATAACATAATAAATATTTTATTTGATTTTTTTTGTTTTTGCGATAACAACAATTATTGCGACAATGATGTCAACATGATATATCGTTGTTTGTACAATTATCACATCGCTTTTGCAAATGATGATGTTGTCGCAATGATGTTTCAATGACGACGAAATTGATTTTCGAACGTCGACAATGCAATGCGTGTGTTAACGATGCAACAAATCATGATTTCATTTTTTTTTTCGTCGTTGTTTGTTACGTTTCGCAAAAACACGCAATTTGCTGTTTTTGCTGTAAATGTATTGTAAATAGCGATGACGTTGTTGACGCGTGTTAAATTGATAAATTTTTTACGTTCGAATTGTTGAATACAATCAATACAACAAACATGTATTCGAATCGCGATGTTCGCGATCGCATCGTAATCAAATTCAATAAACAAACACACACAATTGTTTCATATCAATTTGACGCGTAACAAAGTCAATTTATATGTGATGTCAACGTTGCGTTCGAAAATTTCGTTTTGATTCAAAACACGTTTGCGTTTTTTTTGACGAAAACAAACGAAACAAATGCGAATTTTGCAACAAAAATTTTCGCTATTGTGAAAAAAACAATGTTTTTTACAAGTTGCAAAACAACGTTCGCATTCTCGCTGTCAAAAATAACGACAATTTGAAATTGATTTTTCAACATTGAAAAAATAGCATACGATTTTTGATGTATAACGCGACTAACATGAAACAAAATGACATAAAAAAAATTCGTTGTTTTTTATCAAATTTTTTTCGCAAATTTGCGTTGATTGTCACGTCAAAATTCGCTGAAAAAAATCATTTTGTTTGTCATTTTTTTTTTTTTTGCTTTTGTTTTGCTCGAAAAAAATTCGAATTTTTTTGTTTCGTTTTTCGATTTTCGCGTCGTTTTTTTTCGTTTTTTTCGTTTCGTTCGTTTGCGTTTGTTTCGTTTGTTGATTTCGTTGCGTTTGCATCGCAAACAAATTCGTTTGTTGTCGCGTTTGTTTTTGCGTCGATTTCGATTCAGCAAATCGCGTAATCAATGATAAACAAATTTCATTAAACGCGACGACAATTAACATGACGCAATTGAAATCGATTTGATTGTTGTGATGTGAATTTTGATTGATAAATTTACTGACGCGTTGATTTACATTTTCGTGTTTTTTTCGATTTAATGATCGCATGATTTTGCTTGTTGTTGTGTTTTTTTTCGCTGAATGTTGAATTTTGTTTTTTGTTGTGACGTGTTGTTTTGTTGTTTGTTTGTTGTATGTAAATTGTGCATGTAATCAAAAACAATTTACAATATCATTTTATTGTTTGTGTTTTTGCGTCGCAATTATTGTTATTTTTGTTTTTTGAATCGTTCACGTTTTTTCAATTTTAAAGATTGACGTGTTTGTTTTTTGTTGAAAATTTTTCGCTCGATTTCGTTTTGAATTTGTTTGTTTTTCGACGTTTCGCAATTTTTTCAGATTTGCGTAATTCGCGCGCATTTTCGAATTTGACAATTGCGTTTTTCGCATTTTCGAAATGTTTCATTGATTTTCACGAATTTTCATATGACGATGAATTTATTCATGCAATAAAATATTCAAATTGATTTTTTTAATGCGCTTGTTTAGCATTTGCGATATTTTTCATTTTTTTTCGTTTTTCATTAATATTGATTGCGATTTTGAATTTGCGTCGTCACGATTATATCAAAATTCGAATAAAAAAACATGAAACACAAAATGTATGAATTTATATTGTTTAAACAAATCAAATTCGTAAATTTGCGTATTTATTTTTTTGACAATTTCGAAAAAATTCAATTGTTTATGATCAATTTTTTTTTTGAAACGCAATGTGCGTATATTTACATCACGTAACAACATTTTTTTTCAAATTCAAAAGTTTTTCATTATATGATTCTCATTATAATATTTGATTTGTTGTTCGAAAATCGTTTTTCACAATTTCATTAAATGCGCTCGATTGTTTCGCAACGTTTTTGCTTTGTTTGTTGCAAATGTTGTTTTTTTTTTTTGAAAATTGTTCACAGAATCGCTGTTTAGAATCGCAACGTATTCAGACAAAAATTTTTGAAAAATTTGATCAATGTTTGAATGCTTGTTATTATTGTAGACAAATTGTGTCATGAATAGCAATTCTGATCAATTATTTTGCTTGAAATTGCAATACATACGCAAATAATGTTCGAACACAATATTTTGTTTTTTTGTTTGTTCATTTGTTTGTGAATGAAAAACAATGTTAAATTTACGTTTCGTTTTCAAATTTCAGCACAAAATAAATCAGAAATTGTTTGTGAAAAAAAATTTTCGATTCGAAATAATGTTACGCATCATTTCATGACGACATACGAATTTTCGTCATAACAAATTCGCAAAATTTATCGCGTTTAACGTTTTTGTGATTGTTATGTACGTTGCGTATTTCGTCAATTTGTTTATCAATATTAATATTGAATCGCTAATTTTTTCGTATAAAAATTTTTAACAAAAAACATATTTGTAATGAAATTCATGATAATTGTATCAAATGATTGTTTTTTTTGACGAAATTGTTATCATATCGTTATAAAATTTATGTCGATAAATTCGCATTCGTTGACAATTTAAACAAATGCGTACATAATTTGTTATTTTTTAATTATATCAAATCAAAAATATTTGCGTCGCACAACATTTTCGATTTTTGTTCGCGCAAAATATTCAACATTTGAATCGTCATGATTCATACGAAAAATTTCTTGTTTTGTAACAAAATTTTCAAACACATAAATTGCGAAATCACGACGAAACAATTCATTTTTTTTCAACATTTCATTTCGAAAGTTCGTTTTGTTTGTTTGCGTATTTTTGACGTCATTGTTTTTCAACAACAAAAACGTTTTTTTGTTGTAATTTGAATAATCACGCAATCATTGATTTTCGCAATTTTAAATAAAATTTTTCGATTTCATAATTTGATGAATTAAAAATCGAAATGCGACAATATTTAAAATTTTGCAAACATGTTTATCGAAAACTTTTTCATTCGAAACAATATTTCGAATATTTATCGTAACAATGTTACGCAATCGCGTTGTCGATGTTGCAAATTTGATTGAAACAAACACACGTTAATCGTTTTGCAAATCAAATTGATAATTTTGATTGCGAAATTTGTTTCGCAAAATAAACAAAAATTTATCGTTGTTTTTGTCGTTATCGTTCGATTTCATAAAATCAAATTTTTTCGACGACGCGTTCGCAAAATTCAATTTGTTTTTGCGATATTTTATATTGAAATCAAACGCAATTAGTTTCTCAATTCAGCGAATTTGTTTCGCATTGAATTCTTTGATTGTTATAAAATATCGAAAATTGTTGTGATCAAAAATAACGCGAATGAAATGTTTGTTATTTTGCAAATAATGTTTTCAATTTTTGAAATCAAACATTATCGCATACAGTTTTTTGTCATACGTATTTCAATTAATTTTTGCTTTTTTGAACTTGTAATTGAAAAACGCAATGAAATGTCATTGATCGTTTTTATTTTTTGATTGAACACATTATTTGTTTCGCGATCAAAAACATCAATTTTCATGCGTAATTTCGCTTTTCAATCATAATGCGTAAAAATAAAAACAATCGTGAATTTAATTTTGAACTCGTTGAACGCAATTTTAATTTTTTTGTCATAACAAATGAAAAACGATTTTTTTTTCGCATCACGCGTCAAATTCGTAAATGATGTTACGATTTGCGAAAATTTTCTAACAAAACGTTTATAAAATTCAACAAAATCTAGAAAAATCATGATATTTTTCGCATTTTCGAATTCAAATCAATCGACGATTGCGTTTATACGCGAACGTTTTATTTGAATATCATTGCGTTCAACAACGAAATTTAAAAAATTGATTTTTTTTTTGTTGAATTCGCATTTTTTCAATTTGACATACAAACGATAACGTAACAACGTTTTAAACATCAAACGAACATGTTTTCAATGTTGTTGTTCATTTTCAAAATAAATCAACACATCATTCAAATACATCACGCAAAAAACGTCAATGTATGACTTTAATGTTTCATTAACATAAAATTGAAAAATAGCAAAAACGTTAACAAAATCGAAAAACATAATTTGATATTCGTATTTTTCATAGCGAGTACGAAAAGCAATTTTTCATTCATTTTTTTGACGAATACGAATTTTATTTTACGATACGCATTTCGAATGTTTATTTTGATAAAATGTTTAACATTCGCGAAACGTTTTAACGTCTCAAACAACAACGATAATGAATAATTGTTTTTGATCGTGATTTCATTGAGTTTTCGATAATTCACACATAAACGCAAATTGTCATTTGACTTTTTGACAAACAACACAGATGTTTTCGCAAATGCGTTGAAAAAACGAATTCATTTTTTCGTCAACGCGTTCTCGAAATAATTGCGTATAACAATAAATTCGTCATGTGACATATTGTATATAAATTCAAAACGCGATTTTTTGTTTGATTGTAAATCAATAACATGTTCGATTTGATCATGCGTATTCAAACTGTTCGACAACGTTTTGAAAAATATTTCGATTATTTTTTTGATAACATCAAAAATGTAATCGTTGCGATTCATTTGTAACGCATCACAACGAACAACATTTCGTTTTCGATATTGATAATTCTGTGTTAAAAAAAACATTTGATATAACATTGCGACATAAAAACGATCGCGATTCGCAATGACAATTATAATTAAATCAACGAATTTTTTCGCAAAACAAAAATTGATTGAAATTTGTTTGAATTTTTCATAATTATCATCACGATATAGTCAACGACGATCATGTTAACGAATGTCAAAATCGATAACATTTAATCATGAATATTCAAAAATCATGTCGTATTCACGCATATCAATCGTTCAAAAATCAACATTTTGCTTTTTTACATGTTTTTCACTATTTCGTGTCATGATATGCACGTTTTTATGATGTTCATACATTTGAATCACACGATCGTCAACAATTTCTACATGTTATTTAGCAATTTTCTTGAATTCAAACAATTGCATTTGTTTGACAAAAATCTGTGATATAAAATTCGTTTCGACATCAAAATCAATCAAACAAATAATTGTTATATTGTCTGTTTGCGTAACAAATGTTTTGATTGATAACGTGATTATCAAAACACGAAATTTATTTCGTTTTAAATTTATTTTCAATGTTTTAACGACAAACATCAAATTCGTTTTTTTTTTTTCGACGATTGATTTTGATTTTGATTGCGTTTTTTTTGAATTTGCGCATAATTTTCACACAAAAATCATTTGTTATGTGATTCGATTTGTGACATGAAAAACATGTGCGTTTTTCGAATTCTGAAAATGCGAAATTGTGATTTTGATTTCGATTTTCATTTTTTTTTTATTTTGTTGATTTTGCTGCGATTTCGAAAATTGATTTTGATTGTTTTTTTGAACGTTGTCAAATTCAACAAATTTGTTACGCGAAATTTTTTTGTTTTTATTTTTGTCGTCGTCATTGTCATTTTCGTGATTTTTTGATCATTTTCATTATTTTGTTTTGTTTTCGTAACATTGTTCGACGATTTATTTAACGTATTATCGTCGACAAGCAATTGTTTCGCAATCAATAAATTGACGATTAATTTAAAATAAAAATCGATTTCATGATTTCGCATTTTTACACATTTGATGCGAATGAAAACATAAATTTTGATTAGCAATTTTTTTGTCGTTTTTCGTTCGAAACGTGACGTTTCAATTTGTTTCACAATTTGATTAAATATTGATTGAACGCAACAATATTTTGTCGAAACAATTGTTTGACATTTTCAATGACAATAATCGTGTTCATAACACGAATTATCGAATTGTTAAACAACGTCAACAAATAATTTTTATATTGTTTTTATGTTTGTTTTTCAAATTGAATATCAACATAATTACGTCATTGATTTTTTTTGTCGTTATCAAAAACGACGTCGATCAATTTGTTTTCATTTTTTTTGTTTGAAAATTAACAAAATCGAAAACGATATATTTTTCGCAATCACGCAATCAACTTTTCAAATTGTTTCAATTTTCACATTTTTGCGTGTTTGAAATTTTTGATCGTGCGATTCGTTTTTTGATATGCGAAAATGAATTTTCATATTGATCATCGTTGTTGCGACGACGACGACGATTTCGATCACGTTTCGTTTTCGTTTTGATCAAAAATATCTTAAAATCATTGAATTTTGATTCAGTTTTCAACATTTTGATACGCATTTTTATTTGTTTGAAAATCACGTTTGAATCGACAACAACAAACACAACGACATCGTTATTTGACGACAACGAAACAAAATTGTTTTTTCGTTGTGTTTCATTTTGATTAAAATGCGTAACAAATGTTGAATTGAAAAATTGATCAACATTTAAAATCAAAAATTCGAAAATTGAAATATGTTTAATTGAAACGTCGACATCATCAAAATCGACAAAATCATTGTTTTTATCAAAATTTTCGAATTGAACATCATCGAACAATTCAATAATTCGATTGATAAAAAAAAAAAAAAACATAAAAAAATTGTTTGATGAAATGATGTTTGATTGTGATGCAATCGATACGATCGCACGATCACGAATTTGCGAACGAATTTCGCGACGACGAAACGCATTTGTTGAATTGAACATTTTTAATCGAGCAATTTTTGATGTAAAGCAATTAAAATTGTAAAAATGTAAACATTGCGTGACTAAAATGTGCGAATAATAGTATGAATTGCTATGATAAATGCTAAACACATAATAAAATTAATTGCTAAAAAACAGAAAAAATTCGTGAAATTTCGAATATATAAGCACGAAATGCGACAATTAGATTCACAGCGTTTTAGCGTTCGTTTGATCGATTTCGTTGCATTACAGATTATTTAAACATGAATCAATTGTCAATCAAATAAAAATTAATTTACAAATAATGTTTTTTTCGTTTGAAATCAAAAAAATATCAACGATTATTTAATTTGTGTCAAAAAATAAATAATGCAAACAATTTTTTTTTTTGAATTGTTTTGTTTGCACATTTTGTTTTGATTATTCGACATTTTTCGCAAATTTTATTTTCGTTCGCGCGTTTGATAATTTCGATATTAAATTAAATTGAAATTAATTATTAAATCAAATGATAATGACAATGAATTTACACGTTCGTTTCGATAACGAAAAAAAGAAAATTTTGCGTTTTGAAAAAATTTAAAAATTAATATTGATTTTTTTGTTTTTGAATTCATTTCGAATTCGACAAATTGTGCATTATGTTAATATAAAAAAATTAATATTTGATCGATGATAATGATATTTTATACGTATCGAAAACTCATTCGCATTTTGTGTTTTGAAAAAATGAATAAAATTTGAATCATTTTGAACGATTAACATTTGATATTAAATTAATTATATAACGATATTTTATTTTTGCAAAATGATTTTTTTTTATCGCGTTATTCACATTCGTCGTGTAAAATTTCTAAAAACAATTGTTAATTGATATACATATGAATATGAATGATTGTTCGCACATACATTTTGATTTTCGTTGTTAAAAAAATTGACATTTGCGAAAAAAAATTTAAAAAATTAATTGATTGTCAATTGATTTACAATCGAAAAATATTTCGCGATTTTCGATTTTTTTATTTTCATGTGTCGCATTGAACATTTGAATAATATCAACATTGTTGTTTAATTGCGTAATTTTTGACAAATTTATTTCGAAATCGATGACGTCGTCAATCGTGATTATGTCATTCGACGCGAATTGAATTTAAAAAAATATTAACATTTAATCAATGATTTTTTTCAAAAATGATATTTCGTTTTTTTTGATCATTACATCAAACGCAAATTGATTTTAAAAAATTCAACAAATAATTATTAAATACGTTGTTTAAAAAAACGCATTTTGTCGACATGTTTTGTTTCGTTCTGTTTCAATTAATAATTAGTAATTTTTTTTTTGCATTGAATTTATTTTGTTTGCATTTTTCAATGATATTTGTGTCAATTAAAAAAATATCAATCAATCGTTTCGAAAATGATGTTTATTTTGTTCACAATTTTGATTGAAAAATCGTTTGCAAATCGACTTTGAAAAAAAATCAATATTTAATAAATAATCAGTTTTCAAAAATCGCATTTTGATTATTTTTTTCTGTTTTCATGTCAGTTGATAACTAGAAAAAAATTAATTTATAAAATATTTGCGTTGATTTTTATTTAAAACGATTTATTTATCGCAAATTTGTTTTGAAACAATCAATAACGAAAAAAAATATGTTTTTTGTGATTTTTATTTTATTGTTTTTCGTTTTTTTGATCGTCAATTCGTTTTGATTTTATCAAAAATTCATTATTGATTGATTCGTAAAAATGAAATTTATTTCGAAATTGATCACAAAATTGTTCGACGAAAAAATGAATTATTGAATTTTAATCAATGATTAAAACTTAATTGAATTACAGAAAATTTATTTTGTTCGAAAATTCAAAAAAATTTTTTATATAATTTTTATTTCGAACGAATCGTTTGCTGTTTTGTCTGAAAAAAAAATGTTAATAAAATATTAAAAATGTTTTAATTAACATTCAAATTTTTTTTCACGTTTTTTTTCATGAATTGTTCGAATAATGATTGACGAATTTTCATTCGAATTTGAATTTGTATGTGTTTTCAAAAATTAATAATTAATTTTTATTTAATTGATCAATTTTGAAATTTATTGCATTATTGTCAATTTGACGCATAAAATTTCGAATAATTTTTGATGTTATCAATAAAAAATTGATTCATAATTGATGAAAATTTACGCAACGATTGTTCGATTTGATCGTTTAAAAATCGATAAAATACGATCGAAATTAAAAACATTTGTTTGTGTATTTTTTCAACATGTTTGCGCAATTCATTGACATTACGATAAAATTGTTGAAAAATATTAATCAAATTAATATTAAAAAAAAAATTTGTTTGTTTGTGACACAAAATTGATATTTTGTTTTTTTCGTCAATTTGTACGCGACAGAAAATTTTTTTAAAAAAAATAAATTAATTCAAAATTGAAAAATTACGAATTTTTTATTTGCAAATGATTATGATTGCATTATCATTGTTTTTGTTAAAAAAAAAAAAATTCGAAAAATCGATGAAACAAAAATGTGTATCGTTTTAACATTTTTTTTGTCAAACATTATTGTGATTTCGATTATAATCGACAAATTAATAAATTAAAAACAATTATTAAACATTTTGTCAAAAAAATGTTTGAAAAAATAACAAAAAAAAAAATTCGAAAATTTCTGTTCAAAATTTAAAATTTTGCAATTAATCAAAACGAATTTAATCAACGAAATCGAAATTCAAATTAAAATCAAAAATAATTTGATAAACGTCGCATATCGAATGTTTCGTATTAATTTCAATGCAATTAATTCGATAGAAAATTAGTAATGCAAAAATTTCGTTTATTTTTTTCGAAAGTTAATTAGTTTACGCATTAAATTTTGACGATCATTCGAAAAAATTTAATTGATTTCACATTTTCGTATTCATTAATAGTTTTCGCATGTATGTGTTTTTGAAAAAATCAACGAAAAAAAAAAATCGATGTGCAAAACAAAAATTATTAAAATTTGAATTGTCAATTCAATTGATAAAAAATTAATTACAAATTTTAATAAAAACATTTAGAATTTAATATTAATAATAGAAAATTAATAATCATTTTTGAAATTCAATTCGCGTGTTTTCGAAAAAAAATCAATAAAACGTTATTTCAATTTGTCATGTAAATTATTGAATTCGCGCGTGAATAAAATCGAAAATCAGAATTTTCATTGTAAACATGTGTTTTGTAATATATTCGAATTTTTGAAACAAATTTTTTATACAAATCGATTGATTTCAATCTGATTAATAAAAAATTAATTATTTTTTTCAAACGTTTTAATCATGTAATTTAACATTGATCAACAAACTTTAACTTTATTAATTTTTTAATTTTTTAATTTTTTAATTTCGAAAAAACACAATAGATGAACATTTTTATTGTTTTTTTAAATATTTCTATTTATATAATAAAGATTATTTTATAATGTTATAATTGTTTTTCATTAGTTTTTTTAAATTAAAAAAAATTTATGTATTTTGTTATTATATTTAATTGAAATTGTTTTTAATATTTTTTTATTTTTTCAATATTATTTTAATTTTTTTTCGATAACATAAACAATAATTTACAAATTATAATAAATAGAATTCGAAATTTTATTTTCAATATAAATATTGATAAATTTAAAAAATTATTTAATTTTGTTTTATTTAAAATTGTCAATTTAAATATTGTATCATTTAAATAAAATTCAATTCGAAATATTTTTGTATTCATTGTTAAAAATTTTTTTTGTGATGTTATTTTTTATTGATTTAAATTTATAATTAATAAAATTTGTTAATTGTATAATGTTTTTTATTTTATATCAATTCAAAATAAATTTTTTTAAATTATCATCGAACACAGTAAAAATAATTAATACAACAATTAATTTTCGAAATTTATTAAATTTTCGAATAATCACGACAAATTTTGTATTTGATTAAAATTGAAATTAAATTGTAAAACTTCTAATTATTTCATAATTAGTTTTTTTTTGATTTTTTCGAAATGAAATTTTAATTTCAAATGTCAAATTTATTTAAACAAAAACTCATTAATAAACATTGAATTGAATTTTGAATTAAAATGAAAACTGATATAATAATTATTAATGTTTTATTAGTTTTTGTTTTGTTCAAACTTTTTTATTTATTTTATGTGTCAAACGTCGTTCATTTTGTTTTAATTTGATTTTATTCAATTTCAATTGAACACGTTCATTTTCGATTCGAATTTTTTCAATTTCAATAAATCGCAAAATTTGTTTTTGTTTCGTTGTTTGATTTTGAATATCGAATCGAATTTTTTTCGTTGACGATTCGCGAAATTTTTTTTTCGAAATTGCATCAAAAAATGAAATTGTGTAATTTGAAAATGAATTTGATGTCAAATTCAAATTTAATTTATTGAACGAAACGAAAAATTTTGATTGCAATTTGAAAATACAAAAATTCGACGATAAATTGAAAATTGAATAAATCGAATTCAAATTTTTCGTCGATGTAAATAAAATTGAATTATTAATATTCGTGATCGAAAATACAAATCGAAATCGTGCAAATGATATGACATTATTGTGTTCATCGAATGTGAAATTTGTACGATGAAATCGATTTTCGTTATGTTAATTAAAATTCAATTAATTTTTTATTGATTGTTTATCATTTTTTTGCATATTTCGTTTGTTTTTTTTCGTCGATAAATTGTTTATATTCGAAAATCGTACATTTCATGTTCGAACGTTTAAACAAACATTTAAATGTCGATCGTTTTGATTTTGCGCATTAAAATTATAATTAATTTTTGATATTTATTCGTTCGAAATGATTTATTTTATTGCGACTTTTAACAGAAATTGTTTCATTTCATTTCGATTGATGTTAAAATGTGTAAATTCGATTAAATTGAAATTTTTTTCGAATTTCAAAAAGACATTTTTGTTTATCAAAATGCAATGTACATTCAAATCTGAAATAATTCAGAATCGAAATTTATGAATAGTTCAATGACGAATCGATAAATTGAAAAATAACTGATTTATTATCAATTTCAAGTCATTTTTGATGAATTGTTTCGATAAATTTTTCATTAATTTTTTTAATGAATGATTTTTGTATTCGATTTGAATTGTTCGATCAAAATAAATTCGACAAAAAATTATAATCGTTTGAATATATTGTTGTCACGTTTTGAACGAATCGACATTGACGAAATATTTTTCGAAATTTGCAAAAATATTAAAATATTAATCATAAATTAAAAAAAATTTAATAAATATCATGAATTTGTTTTTCACATATATTCGTCGTTACAATTCATAATTTTTTATTGTGAATATGTTGTCATTTGATGAATGATTCGTTAATTCGTCGCAAATTGTTGAACAAAAAAATAAAACATTTTAAATAAATTTGCTTTTTGTCGTTGTTGATATATATTCGTGTTAAACGAAAATTTAAAGATTTATTAAATCATGACAAGATAATTTTTAATTTTTATTTATTTTTTTCAATTTTGAAATTTCAAGTTGCAAAAATCAATTCATTCATTTTTTCATGAACACGTTTGAACGTCATTGTTATGACACAAAATCAAATTGAATAATCTGAAATTAAATCGAATATTTTTGCAAAACATTTGACAAAGATTCTGTTATCGTTTCATATTAAATAAATGATGATCAAACAATTGATTCGCAATTATTGTACATAAATTGACATTTCGTCGTTCATAATTTTTAAAGCAATCAATTCACACATCACGTTTAACAATTGATAACATCATTCAAACGATGATCGTACGTAAACAAATCGACATTATCAATTGTTTTTGACGTATCAATTCTCGAAATAACACACGATTTTAAAATGTCAATTATTCATCATTGTCGTCGTTGTTATCGTCGAAAACTTTATTGCTTTTTCGATTTGACGTGTCGATCGAAATCAATCATCAGCAATAGACATTCAGTTGAAAATAAAAATTTCAATCAAATTTTTCATTCTTTTTACAATTTTCAGCAAAGACGATTGATTTCTTTTTCAAATATTCAAAACATTTCGATTTTTCGTGAAAATTCGCATTGTCATCGTTCAATGACGACGCATTTGAATGTCAATTTATCGTCGAATTTTTGTTTGATTCGAACAATTTCAATTCAACGATTTCATTTGTTTTTTCAACAACAGAAAACTTGTTCAATTATTTTGAAAATTTCAACTCGTTTCTTTTTTCTTGTTTTGTTTATCATTTTTTTATTTCAAATTTCAATACGACACATCATTTTTTTTTAAATCATTTTGATTGTTTTTACATTACAAATCATTCGCATTGCGTTTGAGTTATTCGATTACATCGATACAATTAATTCAATTTATTTTGTTAATACATCGACAAAAATTACTGTGAACAACATCGTAATTAATTGTTTTAAATCAACATCGTTGTCAATTATTAATCATTCAATCTCGACAAACATTGTTTATTCAACAAAATGAATCGTCGACAAAATTCGCTTTCGCAAAAATTTTAAAATTTTCGTGATCGTCACAGAAATTTATCGAAATAATCAATCATTTTTCGATTGAATCAATGATCGTGTTACGTCATTTATTTTTGATTTAAAATCGACGATTGCAAATATTTTTTTTAATATTTTTTACATTCATATTTCGAAAAATTTACGTCGTAGATTTCAAATTATCTCGTCGATTTCGTTTTTTCAACGACGAAACAACATCATAATCTCGTTGAATATTATTTTTCGAAACACAAAAAATATCGAATTTACTTTCGCATCTAATACAGACATGACGAATGAAAATAACAATTGACAAAACATTGAATTCATTCAACAGCAATGACAAACATTTCAAATTTTGTTCGAAAATATCAAAAACAACATTCAAACAAAATTTTCAAAATTCGTCGAATTATCAAATTCAATCGAATCTTTTGACAATGACGATGACGTTAAATAAAATATTCAAAAAACAAAATTTTTTGATTCGTGATACGAAAAAAAGAACGTTATTATCGACAATTCGATCGAACATTCGAACAAAAACATTTATTTTCGAAATGTTCATTTTTACATTGAAAAAATTAAAAATATGACATTGTTCAAAAATGTTGATGTGATTCGAACAAATTTTTATAATTGCATACGTGATCACGCGTTACGTTAATACACAGAAATAATCAACGATAATCAAAAACGATTGATCAAATTCGAAAATGACGTAAAAAAATGAAAACGTTTGTTGTGTGACGAGCGTGCATCGGATTCAACATTTGGCAGAACTAACACTCTTATCTTATCACATCGGGTGGCAGGTTCGGGTTTCGTTTATGATCAAATCTTCTACATATGCTTTGTCAAGTTTTCATGTATTTGCTCCCCACTTCGATATTCTCGTGTAGTTATGTATTAGTATCATATCAATGCATGACATTTCACATTATATCGAAGTCATTCATTTTTTCAGGCTGCTCGAGATACGACAATTTATTCAATAAACAAAATCTCAAATTCAATGCGAAGATCTAAGACGTCACTCTTTTTTTTCAAAGTCAGGCTGAACAACGAGGCTCGACTCTATTCAGCGGATCAACAAAAAAAAATAAAAAGCATAGCTCGCTTTAATGTTGTACAGAATTTTCAAGAAAGTGTTTATCGCGAAAGCCGATGTATCAAACAAAATTCATCGAAGAACGAATTGCAAAAATAGTCGTCAAACAAATTTATCAGTATCAAAAAGCAGATTTAAGTCATTAAGTCAACAAAACTTTTTACGTCAAGAAAATATCATATCAGAAATATTTGAGCAGTGATCAGATCAGTAACTTCGTCGTTGAGTCAAAAATCAAGTTCTTGATCATCAATACTCGAAACATTCTTCTTTTTCGAGAATCTTTCGAAAATCCTATTTACATTCTTAGTAAAACGATTTTCTTCTTCAGTCTTTGCGATCAATTCAATATCAGTTTTTCAGAATCTCTCATCGAAAATTACGGTATCAGAAATTTAATCATTACATCAAAAACTTTCGATCGAATTCGGATCATCTATTTTTTTCGAGAATCTTTCAGAATTTTATTTATTTTATTAGCAATTTCATCGTTCTTTTCTATTTGCTCGATAGCTTCAATACTCAATCAGGAAGTTTCGGAATTGACTCAAATATCAAGTCAAGAAATTCACATATTTCGATTCAACATTACGTCAACATCGAAGTTATTCTCTTTGTTTGAAAGCTCGTTCGAAAACATACTCATCGATTTATCGATTCAGTGTTATTTTTCTACTTCGATGATAGACTCGATATTCAGTCAGAAAGTCAATATCATTTCGAGTTTAGAGATTTTCAATATTCACATTGTCTCAGTATCGAGATCACTTATTTCTTTGAAAAACATTGCGAAATTATATTTATTTTTCTCAGTGAACGGTCATACTCTTTGGTCTCAGCGATAATCTCAGTATCGATTTCAAGAATCGTTCGAATTTTCATCAGCATCAAGTATTGCAATCATTTTTTTCATTCGAGAGTCTTTCGATATTTTATTTATTTATCTAGCAAATCAGCATTTGTTTTCTGTTTCATTGTTAGATTCAATATCAAGCTTTCAACGTTTAAAATCTTTTAGTGAAGCTCTCTCGTCGCATTCGATATCAACATCATTTGAAATGTTTGAAAATATTCAAGAATCACATCTGTTTGTTTAGCAAATCGATTTTGATCTTCAGTTTCTGCGATAAAGTCAATATCACTTCAATTCAGAAAACTCATATCGATTTTTAAAATCTTTTTCAATATTCAATATTTTTATCAGTTCGTTCATTCGAAAATCAATTCGAAAACGTATTTATTTTTTTGTCAATCGACTGTCTCTCTTCAATTTTCACGATGACTTCAATGATTCAACATATCGATGTTTTTTATTCAGAATTCATTTTTGAAAATTTGAATGTTGAATTGTTCAATGAAGTCGTGGATTTTCTGCAACATCTTCAACAATGTCGAAATCAATATTCGGAATCAGATATGCTCGAATGATTATCAGCATGTTTTGAAAAGTTTGCTCTCGAATGATTTAACGATCAATCGAAATTTACTTTTTTGTATGAATTCGATATAGTTTTGACGAATGCATTTTTTTTCAAACAAGACAATAGCTCATCTCTTTCAATTCTTGCATTCGAGTCAACGTGCGAAACTCCCGAGAGTTCAACAGATTTTACTTTGGTCGTTTCGGCTGTTTCGCTTACTTCGTCAAAGGAACAACAGAAGTTGGAGATTTCAGTCTCAAAGTGCTGTCAATGATGTCAGTCAGATTACGAGAATTATTACTCGCATCGTCTTCAATATTCTTCATGTAATGCTCGAAATCAGCAAGCATACGAATCAGCTTTGCAATTTCTTGAAGAGGAGGTTTGCGAAACTTCCGAAAATTTAACAATTTTTGTTTTGATTATTTCGTCTATTTCGTCTGTTCAACAGAAACTAAATGCTCTGAAAATCGCGAAGAAGATTAAATTCAACGCAATCAAGAATGTTAAACGAGCCAAGTCAAAAGCTTTGAAAGCAGAAGAAATTGCAAAATCAACATCAACACTTCAAGATATCGATATTTTCGATTCAATTTTTACATGTGAAGATCGACAATTCAGCGAATTCGTGAAATTCTTGCAACATCTTCAGCAATGTCAAAGTCTGTATCGGAAATCAAATCTGCTCATGTTGTTGCTCACTTGCTTTTGAGATTCTGCTTTCGATATTTGGTTTGTTAAACAAACAATCATGAAATCAGCATCACTAAGTGAGTGAATTGAAATCTTACGAGTCGATTTCGCGAATGTCTCATTTGCAAGAGTTCAAAAAATCATTTGCATGCGTTGCGATTCAAGCTTCGATTTCAAAAAAAGATTTCGTCAGCATGTACGTAATCAACATGCGAAGAAACGAATCAGCAATTCGAATTTCATGATCAATGCAATCAAATCAGCATGCGAAATCGTCGAGAAGTCAACGATTATCGATTTGCTCGATTCGCCTGCTCTGCAAGAATCGCTTGCTTTTTTTGCAACATCACGAAAGCACGTATCGAAATTTGAGATGATTTCCGAAGCGATTATCTCATCAACGAGTTCGATTTTCTCGATTGCGACAGTCAATAATGCACTACAGTCGATGAAAAACGAGTCAATTCAATGCTTTTTTGTTTCGCGAATTTCATCCTCAACACTCGAGTCAAAAGATCAGAAAATTCAAGTTTCGAAGCTCGTCAAGAACTCTCATCTTTCGATCAATGCAATCAATTTAGTATGTGAAACAATGAAGATGTCGATAATTGCATGTTCGTTTGTTTCGCAAAAACTCGATATCTCTACTGCAACATCAAAGCAAAAATCCGAATCTGTCATGATTTTCGAGGTCAATCATTGCATCAGAAAATTCATTTTCTCATTCATTGCATTCGAAACTGTATCAGATTCGACAGAAAACACGTCAATTCAATGTTCATTTATTTCGTCGAAATCATCGCTTTCTCAAACGGTCGAATCAAGATCTCAAGAAATCTCTGTTTGAAAACTTTCAGAATTCTGCTCACCTCTCTCAATCGATATAGTCAAGTCAGTATGTGAAAGCAAAAAAAATTCAGCTGTTACTTGCTCATTTGTTTCGTTTGTTTCGCAAATATCATTTATTTTCTCTTCAGTCTTCAAGAAGCGTTGTTACAAATGTCGAATCAATATTCTGTCAGTTCAAGAGCATTATCTCCAATCTCATTCGTTTGATGAAACATTACGTCATCGATTAGAACAACAACTCGCTCGTCGTGCACATCAACAAGAGCAAGAGACTCAAAAGCAAACAAGAATTGAAAAAGCTATTAATCGATCAATTTCATCAATTTGTTTGAATTTCCCGATTGCGACATCTGAAATCAAGTCGAAATCAACGAAAAGATCAGCAACATGTCGACGTTGCAACAAGATATTCAATTTCAATAACAAGTTTCACAAGCATGTACGCGAACATTATGTTCGAAAGCTCGTCAAGAGCTTGAATTTTCGAGCCTTCACATCAGAACTCACATACAAAATCATTGAAAAGTCAACAGGCATCCGTTTGCTTGTTTCGCTTATTTCGCAAAAATCATTTATTTTCTTTGCAACATCAAAAAGTCAAAAATTCTGACTTTCAACAATCTTCGAATCAGTCATCGCATCGACGCGTTCGGATTTCCCGATTGCATCATACAAAATCAATTCAAAGTCGATGAAGAGCGCAGTCGTCAATTGTTTACTCACTTTTCCATTTACTTCATCGTATACATCAGTTCGAAAACATCAAGAATTTCACATTCAGAAATCTTATTTGATTATGAATGATTTGCATCGCATGTTTGTTGAAAAGTTTACATCATTTGGTTTGCAACAGCATCAAAATCGTTGTCGTTTTTCGCAAAGCTTTGATTTTCGTCAATTCGATCGATCACGTTCAATTTCTTCAAAGAAGTCTTACCTCACGATCGAAAATCTGTCCGAGATGTTCGATGAGAAATTCAGAAGAAAAAGTCTGTTTTCAGGCCAAAATAACGTTTCTTTCCGGGAATTTTTCTCAGAACAGTCGCAAATGACGATCTATTTCAAGTTTACAATCACTCAAAAATCGTCGATTAGTCAAGATTCGAAAAGCTCAAAATCGAAGAGTTTGAATCAGCACAAGTTTACGGAATCAATTCGCATTGTTTTCAGCAAAAACTTGTCTGAGAAATTGGTC
This sequence comes from Physcia stellaris, assembly GCA_018902385.1. Taxonomy (NCBI): domain Eukaryota; kingdom Fungi; phylum Ascomycota; class Lecanoromycetes; order Caliciales; family Physciaceae; genus Physcia; species Physcia stellaris. The sequence continues at coordinate 498,453 of JABSSW010000009.1, read as the reverse complement.
AATTTATCGTACAAATCGACAAATGTTTTTTGCGTCAGGAACAAATCTTTGCAAATCTTAGACTTTTACAAATCGAAGTCTTCGAAGTCTCGTGTTTCTGTAGAAACTTTTTTTTTAATTCTCGTATTTTTTCGTCTTTTTTCGGCCTTTTTTCTTGTTTTCGCATTCGTTTCGACCGTTTCAGTTACAAAAACGAGCTGCGTTAACGCTTACGAACAAGTCGTTTCGGTCATTGGTCGTGTCATTCGATAAAAGTAATGAATTTGTCGCTTCGAAACGAAATTGAGAAAAGACGAAAAATAAACGTTTACATTAATGTCTTATTATCTCACCGAAGCTATTTATAAGACTCGCAAGAACTATCTATTTTTCAGAAAATTTATTTCATACACGTTCTATTAGATGAATCGTACACATCGATTATCGCATGCATTCAAATATCGATGCGTTAATCGTTGTTACGTTGATTCTACTAATGTGATGAAACTGCTTGTTTCACGATATAATCGGTCTGAAATTTTCGAAAATTCTCATTGTTTGCTTACTAACTGTCGCCGGAGCTACTCGTAAAAAATTGTATGAATTGATCATCTTTCAGAAGATTCATTACACTCACGCTTTGTTGAATGCAATGTACACATCAACTTTCGCATATGCGTAAGTATCAATGCATTAAACGTTGTTGCGAAGATTTTATCAACATGACGAAATTGCTCGTTTCATCGTATAATCGATTTGATGTTGCAAGAATTCAACATCTACATTAATGCGAAACATTTACATTAACATCTTCAGCAAATTCAACATCAATATCGAGAGTCAGATGTGCTCGATTTATTGCTCAAATGTTTTCGGAATTTTGCTTTCGCATGATTCAATAATCAATCAAGTTTCATCATCATACAGAACTTCGGCAAAGATTTAGCATGTGCATTTTCTATCTTCATTGAATTCGCACCGAAAACACTGAATCAATCATTTATTACATTTATTTTTATTTCAAATTCTTCGCCGCAATATCACTCGTGCGTTGAATGTTTCGCTCATTTCTCGTCAATGAGTCGTCTGTTAAAACATACTCAATTTCATTGTACGAGCTCGAAAGTTATTTGCAAGCATTGCGATGCAGATTTCAATTTCAAAAACAAGTTTCACGAGCACATACGCGAGCATCATGCTCAGAAATTTGTCATTTCGGCTGTCACATCAAAGGATTCGAATTTTCGAGCTTTCACACCAGAATTCACGTACAAAATCATGAAGAAATTAGCAGTCGTTTATTCGTTTGCTTCGTCGATCTTCGCTGCAACATTTACATCGATATCTGAATCAGTATCATCAAAGTGTTCGCATCTTTCTATTGCGACACTCAATATCACATCGAAATCGATGAAGAAACTATCAGTCAATTCACTTACATTTACGGCTTCATTTTTTCGAACATTTGTACGAAAACATCAAGAATTTCACATTCAAAAATCTTATTTCATCATCGATGATCTGATTCGCAGATTTCATGAAAAGTCTAGGTCATTTGATTTACATTCGCATCGAAAATGCTTTGCTTTTTCGCAGCGTTTCGACACTCGTTCATCTAGTCAATCACGTTTTTTTTATCAGTCACGAATCATTTTTTTACTTCATGTCTGCAGCCAATCAGAAAACATCAATTAGTCAGGTCTCGAAAAGCTCGAATCCGAAGAGTTTTCAGCAGCATACGCTTGCGGAATCGATTCGTCTTGTTTCTGTTTTGTCAGAGAAATCGGCTTTTTCGCCATACAAAAAATCAATCATTTTTTACATCTCGCTGCGATCAAAATTCTCATCAAAGTTTTCATTCGCATGATCTACGTTTTCGTCTACGTTTTCGTTTACGTTTTCGTCATTCTTTCGATCTCGGACTTTAGATTACGTTTGTTGCATCTGTTTCGATCATTTCAGCTTTCGCAATGATTCGTTCAATTATTCACGTTTTAGTCAACGATATCTCTCGAATCGCCGGTCGATAAGAGAAGTGAAAGAAATGATTAGTCGCTTCGAAACGAAACTGAAAAAAAACGAGAAATAATGTGACGAGCGTGCATCGAATTCAACATTTGACAAAATTAACACTTTTATCTTATCACATCGGGTGGCAGATTCGAGCTTCGTTTATGATCAAATTTCTTACATATGCTCTGTCAGATTTTCATGTATTTGCTTTTCACTTCGATATTCTCGTGTAGTTATGTATTAGTACCATATCAATGCATGACACCTCACATGTTGTTGAAACGATGAAAAAAATCGTCATCGACAACGTTGACGATCATCACGAAAAAAAAATACACGATGAAAAATGTTCGTCGACATCGCGAATCATTCGATTTCGTTGAAATTATAATCAAAAAAATTAAATCGACAATGATGTCAATTTATTCGCAATTGTATTTAATTTACAATGAATTGAAATTGAAATTTCGACGAAATTTGATCAAATCGACAAAAAAAATTATAATGAATGAATTTTTTCAACAATTTGATGATAAAAAAAAATATAATAAAATATCGAAAATCGATATCGATTTTATCATTCGTTCGAAAAAAAAACGTCGTTTTCAATTCATTTATCGTTTTCAATTATCAGTTTTGTCAACATCATTCGATTCGTATAATATTTTTCTTGTTATCAATGAACGTGTAAATTACGAAAATTTCAATGAATTTTTTTCGCAATTTCGTCAAATTCAATATTCGACATCGTATCAATTTGAAAAACAAAATAACGTTTACATTTTTCAACAACGTTTATATCAATCAAATTATTCAAATCGACAGCAATCGACACAAAATATGCAAAAACGTTCATACGAAAATCAACAATATCGATTTCAACAAACGCAACAAAACGAAATTCAAAAAAATCGAAACACGTTCGATTCGCGATTTCAATATTCGCAATTTTTACGTTTTAGTCAATATTTTGCTGATTTTTCAAATTCATTTTCGTTTTCGTTTAAACAAAATATTTATTTTAATCAAAATGAAACGTCAAATCAAAATGAAACATTATATCGACGAACGTATTTTGCGAATAAAAAAACAGAAAACAATTATTCGAACGACGAAAAAAATTATCAAAACGATTACAACATGAATATTGAAAACGCGTCGGAAATATTTGCGATAAATGATGAATATCATGACGAAAAACATTTCGAAACTCAGAAATCTAACGAAAATTTTGTGAATCATGAATCATTCGAATATTTTGTGAATATTTTTGCAAAACAAACGAAAATTTATTCATGCAAACGTTGTCAATCGAAATTTTATTTCAATAACAAATTTCATCGACATTTGCGTTCGTGTCAAATTGTTTCGATTAAATTTGACACATCGTTGACGAAAAACATTCATAATCATCAAACATTTATTATACAATCAAGCGTCAAAACAAATACGCGATTCAATTTTGAATTTCGTTCGTAACGTTACGTCACGATGAAAATCAACATTGAACAATGTTTCACGAATATGTGCGTCGATATCGAATGCGATGCGTCATTAATCGATCGTAAATTTCTGATGCAAAAAATATTTGATTATCAAATTCATGCGCGACAAATTATGAAATTTTTCAAAATTCACGACATTGAAAACGTCGTTGTAATCACGACGAATCATATTTCATTAATTTTTCGAATTTTCGAAATTTCGATTAATAACGAAAATGCGATCGTCACGTTCATTCGACAAATTTACATAATAAAAAAATTGAAAACAAAAATTTTTCTTGACAATGATATACTGAATTCAGAACGAATGAATATAAATGTAAACAAACAAATGATTATCATTGAAAATTGCAAAAACATTAAAATTCAATTAAATATCATTAATGCGAAATCGTCGATCAAACGCGTGATTCGTGTCAACGAAATTATTAAAATTTCAATTAAATCAATTTTTACGATTTCTTTCAAATTACGTGAAAAAAATAGTTTATTTATTGAACGCGATTTTATGTTCACGTTTTTACGAATTGAACGACTAAATTCAAATGAAAACGTATTTTCTCATATTATTAATGCACATACAAAAATGATTCAAACGAACAACGTCAATTTTGAAAATGTTTACATTTTCAAAAATACGCGTTTGAAATTCGTACAAAAATACGAAAAAAAAATGTTATTTAATTAATTCGAAATACGCGCATTTAATTGCTAATGTTCATAAATTTGTTTCACGCAATTGATTCAAACAAATTATGAAATTTGATGTTTCGATTTTGATCGTTGACGCGATTATCGCGATTATTTATGAAAATTTGCACGATGCGATCGCGTTTAATTTCGTCGTTTCAAATTTCAATTTTATGATCAATTTTGCAATTAATTCGTGCGAGAATTTTAACAATTCTGTCTCAAATTCAAACATTAATGTTGAGAAAATCTTGTTCGCAAATATCACTGTTTACGATAATATTAACGCACGAATTAAGTTTGCAAATGTAATCGAAAATTATTCAAAATTGTGAAATGATAACGAATTTATTGTGCGAATTTCGTCTGAAAAATGAATGTCAATTGAATTCAAACTCGACGCGAAAATCGAAACAACGAAAATTTATTTTTTCGATTTCGCAAATCGAAAATTTGTTGATAAAATTTTCGATAAATTGCACGTTCAAAATCGCATGAAATACATCAATCAATTCATTTCGCATAATTATTTTGTTTTCGCAATATGAAAAACAATATTTGAATTAAATGATTCAAAACGCAAAAATCGAATCGTCGTGAATATACGCGAATTAAACAAAATCATTTTAATCGATTTTTATTTTATGTTTTTTCAATCAAATATTATTTCAACTGTCGTCGAATGCAAATTCATTTCTGTTTTCGACGCAACGAATTTTTTTCATCAATAATTGATAAAGTTTGCAAACAAACATAAATTTATCGTCGTTTTACATAAAAAACAGAAACAATTTAACGTCGCAATGATAAAATTCAAAAAATTTTCATCATACGTACAACGACGAATCGACGTTATTTTTCGAGATTTTCGCGAGTTTGTTCGTGTTTACGTAAATGATATTGTTGTTTTTTTCAATATTTTTGAAAAACATATGATTCATTTACATTCGATATTCGAACGATTGAATATTTATGAAATTAATTTGTCGTCGAAAAAATCATTTTTCGACTATTTTACGATCGCATTTTTTGATCAAAAAATTGACGTTTTTGATTTCATTATCGCAATCGATAAATTGAAAACAATAATTAAATTGAATTTTTTTTATATTTTCAAAAATTTGAAAATCTATTTAAATTTTACAAAATGATTACGAAATTTCGTCGCATTTTATGTTCAAAAAACGAACGCGTTACAACGTCGCAAAATTTTATTTTTACGTCAATTTTCAAACAACAAAAAAACGATTCGCAAAGTCTATTCGCAAAAAATTGTAATGAACAATTTTTCAATTGAGAAATTAAAATCATATCGATTATTGCAAAAAACGTTTAACAAAATTTCATTTTTGATACATTTCAATTTCGATCGAAAATTGTACATCGACATCGACGCGTTTAAACGACGCGAATTCGACGCGATAATTTATCATTTTAAAACAAACAACAATTCAGACAAATTCAAACGTAACGACATCGAATTCATTTTATTTTTAAACAAAATGTTGAACGAAATCGAAATCAAATATTGATTCATCGAATTCGAAATGTGTGATTTAATATGAATTGTCAAAAAAATTCGACATATGATAAAAACAATCAAAAAAATCATTGTTGTGTTCACGAATCATGTCGTCAATATTTTCATCGTTAAACAGATCACGATGAATTCGAACAACATCGATAAATTCAATTTTCGTTTCGTTCGTGTTTCAATTTATTTGTCACAATTTAAATTGAAAATAAAATATAAATCAGAAAAAAATCATGTTGTTTCGAATGCGTTATCAAAATTAATTTTTGAAAATGAACAAATCGACAAAAATTCAAAAAATAAATTTGATTTGAACACATATTATAAAAAAATAATCGATTTTTCGAATAATTTTGATTGTTACGTTTTTCAAAACACATTTATCGTAATGTCGAAAAATTAAAAAAAATATCGAAAACGAATATAAAAAAAACGTAACAAAACATGATCAAAATGTAAAAATCGTTGACGATTCGAATACACGAAAAAAAACAAAAATTTGAAATTTGAAATTTTCAAATTTCATCGTCGTTCGAAAATATTGTAAAAAAACGAAACGACAATGAGCAAAAAAATGACGATACGAAATTTATATCAAAAAAATTCAAAACAAAAATCAATTTCGCGTTAAATACGAATGACATTATATATCATGTTGACATTAACACGCGTCGATCGTGTATATTTGTTGTTGTGAAACGCGAAATATTTCGTTTAATTCACGATACGAATCAGCATTCAAAAATTCATCGATATTATGACAAAATTTTCAATACGTTATACATATTTCGATTTTTGCAAAAAATTAAAAAATATATCGAACATTGTTTTATTTGTTAGTTGACACAAATCAAACGTCATCGATCGTACGAAAAATTCATGTTTATTACATTCGTTTCGTGTTCGTTTCATATCATTGTCATTGATTTCATTTTAATTATGTTCGACGAAATGAACATTGTTATATTCGCAACATACAAACATTTTCGTCGAATTTCATTGATTTTCGACAAAAACATTTATGAAACGAAAAAATGAATCAACGCATTATTGAACAGACTATTAATCGTCGACTGAAAAATGTTTGAAATTATAATTTTCGATCGTGATTCAAAATTTATGTCGAATTTTTGACAGATGTTTTTCATCAAATTAAACACGAAATTGTTAATTTCAATGACATATCATTCGCAAACGAACGATTCGTCAAAACGAATCAATCAAATTGTTGAAATTGTTATCAAATATTTCGTCATCGAGTTTTCGAACATCGATTACATTTTAATTTTTTTTGCAATTCAAATTCAATTAAACAACACGTTTAACATCGTTACAGATTTATCATTCAATGAAATCATATATGAATTCAAAATCAAAAACGCGATATCAAGTTTAATCGAATTTAACACAGCAAATGTACAGAATTTGTCAATTTAACGCATGAAATATCAACGAAAAACTGTCGATGTCACGAATTTTGCAATTGTTAAAATCAAAATATATTATAATTCACGTCATATTTTTATTCGATTAAAGCAAAATGAAAAAATCTATTTATAATTCAACAAAAATTACAAATTGTTTGACAAATCAAATTCGAAATTATTTCAACAACGTTGCGAATCATTTCGAATTTTTGAACGCATCGAACGTTTAACATATCGATTGAAATTGTCATCAACATGACGAATTCATTTCGTTGTGTTTATTGCACAATTCGAATCAACATTTGTTGACGTTGATTTTTACAATCGTTCGCGTTTTTATTATTTTGATTTCATTGAAATCGAAAACGATACGAATCAGTACAAGTTTTATGAAATCGAAAAACTAATCGACAAACGTATCAAAAAATACAACAAAATTTTCGTAACTCAATATCTAATTAGATGAATCGATTATGAGTCGAAATATGACGAATGACGATTTATTTTCGAATTACAAAATTTTCAAAATCTCATTGAATAATACGAATTCAATTATTCGCAAAATTTTGATGATCGCAACGACAAACGAAAAACGAAAAAAAAATAAATTGATGCATGATATGATTACGCATAATGATAAAACATAAAATTCAATAAAAACATTGATTTTTTTTTTGATTGACAAATTGTTATGACACAAAATCAAATTGAATGATTTGAAATTAAATCGAATATTTTTGCAAAACATTTGACAAAAATTCTGTCGTCGTTTCATATTAAATGAATGATGATCAGACAATTGACTCGCAATTACTGTACATAAATTGACATTTCGTCGTTCATAATTTCTAAAGCAATCAATTCACATATCACGTTTAACAGTCATATTTAGCACAAAATGTTGAATTTTGAATCATTCGTGAATTTGCTTTTGAAAAAAACAAACGACAATATTTTCATCAACATTGATTTTCATTTGTTGAATTCAAATCGTGTTTTTATTTTTATGATTCATTTCATATTCGTAAATGAATTTTTTTTGATATGTGAATTGTTTTTTAATAAAAATTTAATTTTTTTTTTATTGCATATTTGTTATATTTTTTTTCATGAAATAATCAAACGTTTTTTTCGTTTGATGTAATCATTCAAACGATTGATATTCGTTAATTCAAAATGTATTTTTGACAACGATTGCAATTCATTGCTTTTCAATCAATATTGCAATTCTGAATTTCGCAAAAAATTCGTTGTAAAATGGTTAATATTAATTATTGAAATTCAAATTGATTATTTATCAATTGTTTGATTGATATTTCGATTTTGTTCGATTAAAATCATAATTTTACGTAAAATTCTGATCGGAATTTTGTCGAGAACAGATGACGAATGATTGTGTGTGTTTCGATTTACAAAGAAAACAAAACGATTGATTGTAAAATCGATTGATATTAAATACGTGTATTTAATATCGCACGTTCGAAAAACAATTTCGATCGATTGTTCGATATGATTTAAAATTAAAATTCTTTTAGTAATTAATTAAATTGTTAATAAATAAATATTTTTATTTACGACAATTGCGAAAATTTGATTTAAAAAACAAAATAATATTGCAATCGATTTGCGATTTCGAATTGACGTTTTGAAATAATTGTTTCAAATACGATCAATCGATAAATTTTCGAAAATATAAAAAATCGAAATGATGTTTAATTTCGTCATTGAATTGATATTTAAAACAATCGACGAATCGTTGAACAAAAATCGAAAATTGAAAATTTAATGAAAAATTAATTAAAAACGAAAACATGTTTGATTTTTTAAATAATATAAATTGACGTGTGCGCAACAATGAACGTTTTTTTTGACACATAAAATTTGATTTACATGATTTTTTTTGATAATTGTTTAAAAAAATCAAATATATCGTTTCAATATGACGTGCGCGTTGAAATTGATAATCGTTCGATTGAAAATTATCATATATTGTTTGTAATGTTTCGACAATGATTAAATCGTGTGAAACGTTTAATTTTGATAAATTCACATTTTGACAATAATGAATTTCATTGCATTAATAAATGCGATTGTTTATTTCATATTTGTTGATATATTGAATGTAAAAAGCTTGATTAGTTATCTAGAAATCAATGATCAGATATATATCATAGTAATTACATAAATCAAATCATTCAGTTGATTGAATGTCAATTGATTGATTAAATGTTAAATACAGAAAGTTTGTTTATTCATCTGACAGTTTTCAAGTTCTAATCATAATATCAATTCATAACAATTTGTTTCAATAAAAAGAAGCTAGCATTCGATTCGATGCTATTTATAATTATATTATCATTCATATTTCATATTCATATCATATTTTTCAGTTGAATCGAGAAAAACGACGAATCAAAACGTTGAAAAATTCGACGATATTAAAAGAATTCGTAACTTGATCAGCTGATTTGACTAACGAAATTGAAATGACGACGAAATTAATTAACGAAATTTTAAACGAAATGACAACGACAAAATTTTGTTTAAAAAATAGAATAGCTTGCGAAATTGACTCGAAATATATTGTTTTAGTTGAAAAGTCGATGATGATCTTTTTTAATTTTCGAAATTGACTTTGTTGATGATAATGAAACTGACGATAATAAAATTAATCGATCTGATAAAATAATTTGATTCATAGTTGTTTCGTAATCATTGATTAAATTCGTGACATTTTCGAATTTCGAAAAATTTCGTCATACATCATGTTCTGATTCGTAATCTTTTCACTCAACAAAATATTCAACGTTTCGTTTTTTGATTATGCGTTTGTTGATGATGCGTGACAATTCAAAAAATTTGACGTTATTTGTATCGTCGTTCACGAAAACGAAATCAAAATGATTTGATTTAAATCGTTTGAAAAAATCAATCGATGAAGACGAACATTTTTTCAATTGAATTACGTTGAAAATCGAATGAATAAATCAATTGCTGAAAATATTCAATCGATAAATCAGACGATCAATTTTCTCGATGATAGTGAAAAATTCAACGAATTATTGATCATATTTCTTGTTGATAGTCGAAAATATATTATAATTTTTGTGTAACTTGATGAGCGCGACATTTTCTTGTTTCATGAACATAAATTGATGTTTTTTGTCATAATGAAATTTAACATTCATTTGATCAAAAGTTATGACATCATTAACATTCTGACGAGTGATAAAACGACGTTTTTTTAACGTGAATTCGAAAATATCGACGTCGATAAACTTAATCAAATCAATGACTTGAATTGAAATAAAGTCATAAACGATTTCATTTGAAAAATTGTCAATGTTAATTGAATTGTTGAAATTTCGTTGTATTTGCGACAGAACGTCAAATCAAAAATCAAAATATTTCAACGTAAAAATCAAAAAGCGAAAGACGATTTCAACGATTTAATTAATTCGTTTCGACAAGTCGTTCGTTTGAGAATGATAAACAGTTGAATACAAGAATTTAATTTCTAATTTGATAAACATGACAATTCACATGTTCGATAAAAACTTTCTGTCACGATTCGAGATAATAACTTTAAATAATTCTCAATCAGTCATATCTAAACGATTTAGCAAAACATGATTTCATTGCGCAATTGTTCATGTGTTTTTGTCTGAAATTAACATTATACGCTTGAAATATTTACAGTTAATCGACATTACGCAATCGAATTGATCGATTCGTGACTTTGATAAAATCAAAATGAAATCGATAATGATAATGTGAAAAAAAATATTCGAAATGAATATAAATTGCAATGAATCATAAAATTTGTGTCGACGTGTTTGATATGTCTGACATTTCGAACAGTGCTTAAGAAAATTTCTGAGATATTTGAACAAATCACGAATGTAATAGAAAGTTGCTATTTTTTCATAACAACGAGCGAAATCTGAATGATTATCATCGTGAACGACGATTAAAATATTCTGAATAACTGAATGAAATATGCACAATCGATGAAATTCGTAAACGTGATTGTCAATAATAAAATCATCAAATCGAAAAATTAATTCATTAATTTCTCGATAAAAAGAAAACTTGACGACGTTCTCGTCGTTTTTATTTTGTTGATTTAACATTGAGCATATTTTTTTTCAATTCAAATCGTTGATGTAATCTGCGACAAATTTCTTGCGAAAGTTTTTCTCAATTTTCATTAAAGTTGTCGTGAAAAAAGCATCGAGTTCGCTTTTTTCGAATGCTACGTCAATATTGAAATTGATTAGACGAAAAAAAACGTCAAACACAATGTGTTGCTTGCTCGATTTGTGACGCAATTCGATGTCGAATCGTTGAATATAATCAAAAACGCGAACAAGTCGAAAATTGAGTTTGTCAATGAAAGTTGTAATCATGCTGATTTGCTTAACTATGTCTAAAATCGCGTCATGATTCGTGAAAATGATAATGAAACGCTGTTTCGAGAAGTCGATTAAATGCTTTATTTTTTTTAACATTCAAATTATATCAGCGAGTTTTAATTCGATGAATCAATATTTTGTTTTCGCGTTCGTTAAAAGTCGACTAAAAAACAAAATAAATTCGATAACTTTTTTAAGCGAATATTCTTTATCATTTCATTTGACGTTATTTTTCACATGATATATCATGTCAGCTAATTCTAATTTCTTGTTAGCATCGAGATCGACGTATAATTTTTTACGAAAGTTCGAATGAACGAGATAAAAGAATTTAATTAACAAAAATTGTAATATTTGAAAAAAAGTTAATTTTTCAGTAATGAGATTCTTAATTCTAATGTTGCGTGAGTAGATTTTTCTGACATTGTCAATTACAAATTCGTCGTGAAGTAATTCAGTTTTCAATTTCTGAAACGATTTGAACATTTCAACGTATCAAAATACATAATCTCGTAATCAGTTCGTGAAATTCAAATACGTTTTCAGCAGTTGCAAAATAGTAAAAAAAACAAACGTGAAATAGTTTTCAACTTTTTTTCAACGATGATTAATTCAAGAAAATCAATTTTCTGATTTAGCAAGTGAACAATGAAATAATCAATGAAAATCTTTTTCGATTTGATAAAAATGTTGTTAACTTTGAGCATATCGAAAATTTGCTTGAAATGAACTAAATGTTTCTGTAAAGTGTTTGAATGAACGACGATATCGTTTACATATGTTTTAACGAAAACTCGAAACGATCGAAACAATCGATCGATTTAACGTTGTACGTAAACAGAAAATTTTTTGTAATTCATCACAATTACGTTGAAACTTTCTTGATTTCTATGTGTGATCACAATCAATTTATGTTTGTCGTTTGAATGAATTTTTCATTGATAAAAAAAAATTGAGCAATTCAACACAATAATGTATTGACATTTTAAAACAGTTGAAATGATGTCGAATTGAAAAAATAAAAAATATACATTCGATTGAATGATAACGTTGAAATTTCGAATATTTACAACAGATCGATTTTTTTTTGTCGTTGATCTTTTATCATACACAAAACACAAAATAGTTAAATGAAATAAATTCGTCGATTCAATTAAATTTATTTGATTCATGTAATTTGTCAAAAGTTTCGTCGACAAATTTTTTATTTTTTTTGTTTAAAAAATATATTTTAATCTTGTCAAATATTTTTTGTTTTCAATTCGACTTGAACGAAATTTTCATTCAATTTTTCTGAAATAACTTGACAAAGTCTGTGTCTTTTCAGATATCTGAATAGATTGATATTAATTTTGTGATAATCTGCACGACATCGTCGCTAAATCGATGAATGATGACGTCATTATCGAAAATGATTTTTGTCGAAAATTTCAAATCAATTTTTGATTTCGCATTCTTCAAATCTGAAATAGCTGAAATTTCGTTTGTGAAAATTAAAAATTGAAAGTCGCTATAACAGATTGACGAAAACTGAACATTTAACTTTGAAAAAACTTGACGTTGCGACAAAATCGAATTGTGAAAAACTTTCGAAATTGCGACTGTAACGACGATAATTTCAGAAATGAAAAAATTATTATCATTCAACACGTTGATGACGACGTAAATCGCGACGATGATTTTTTTGAATCAGTTAATTTTATGCTTTTGAGCAGAACGTCGTAAAGTTAAATCGACGACGTGATTAATTTCGTCGACGTGAATCTGAAAAACATTGATGTAATTTATTTCGATTATGTGATCGACGCGATAATTTCGAAATATATGAACGATTTGATTGTTTTCTGTTACGATAAATCTTCACATAGAGTTGAAGTTAGAATATCTTGATCAGAAGAAATTAACGCTTTCGTTGAGTTTCGACATTCGTGCTCATATTTCGCACTCTGTTTTCTAGATAGTAACAATTCAATTATTTTTATCATTCATTTATTACATGTTTTATTTTGCTCTAACAAATGATAGCATCATCAAGCACGATTTTTTAATTTTTATCGTTAAGAAGCTCAACGTTTTCTGCATTGTACAGATGTTTTGAGTTTTGTTTTGCAAACGAGCGAAATCAATTTCGTCGCGACGTTAATATCGCATAACAACAACAACAAAACGAAGTCAATATCGCTATTCGAATCGACAGCAATTTTACGATATACAGATTTGCAATCAGTGTGCGAAATCTTCAGAAACGAAGTCTCACGCGAAATTTCGAAGTTTCGAGCAAATAACATCTCGAGCATCACTTCGTTCAGAAATCGATTTATCTTTTTTCAAATTTTTTAGAAAACAATTTTTCAGATCAACATACGAGTCGAAATGATAATCGAATCGAAAAGCACGTGTTAAAAACATGAATGACGACGTTTTCGAGTTGAATATTCAGTTTTGAATGATTGACGATTTCGTATTTGAATTTGATAAATTCTCATTCAATCAACGTCGAAGCATGATTTTTGTCGCTGTCAATATGCGAACGTTTTCACGTATTCGTTATTTTTCTTTGTCGCGAGTCGACGAGGATGATCAGAAATTTCATCACTTTTCACGTTTCGAACGTTTCGAACGTTCTTCTTACATCAGTGTTGTTTTCGAGTCTGTTCAATCTCAATCTTCTCGTAGAATTTTCATTTTAAAACAACTCGAACGCGTACGTTTTTTCAAGATTATATCGATTACTCAACAGATTTTAGACGAGCACATCGATCGATTGTACGATAATCAACACGATTTGCAACATCGTTTCGAGTTTCTCGAAAACATCGTCAAATATCAAGTAATCACGAAGAATGACATCATTGAATTGCGCGATGATTTCAGTGTGTTTCAAAATATCGTGCAAAATTGTTTCAGCGAAATAATGATCAAAATGAACAAAATCAATATCGAATTCGAAGGATTTGTTTCATTCTTGATGACTTCCGAAAAATCAAAGAGATCATTAACAAAAGCAGAAGATTTGCATCAGAATAGATTTATTTTTTTTATTTTTTTCAACGAAACTGAACAACAGCAAAAGCATTGAAATGATCAAAATTTTATTTCTTTGAAAATGGCGAAAAAAGCGCATCAAAAGAGATTTGATTCACAACAAAATCGACTTTTTTTTCAATGAATGATTTCAAGTTTGTTTTTGCTTTCGATCGTCTGCTCGAAAATAACGAGATTTACAATCGAGAACATCGTGATCGTTTCATTGCTCGCAGTCAAGCATGACGTCGAAATCACGAATCTCATATATCTTCGCAGATTTTTCTATTTATTGAGTTCGAAAATCGTGTCGTTATCGTCAAGTCGAATCAATTCAAGTTTTCGAATCTCGACTTTTTCTATTCTTGATATTTTAAGAATCAGGACTCGATTGATTATGTAATTGACGAGAAGAAAATTATCTATATCAACGTTCACATGTTTGTTGAGACTGTACGTCGATTTATTGCAAACAAGAATGTTTTTGAACATTTACATTTTTGCTTGAAAAATGCAGTTCAGATTTGATACATCGCATTGATTTTCGTCAGACGCGAAATCATTATGCGTTCGATGAAAACTTTCTGCTTTGCTTTCTGATTTCTCGCTACGAAAATCATTCAGCAGATTCGTATGCTAAGTTTCAAATCGAGCAATACACGATTCGTGACGTTCAAAAACGACGTCAGTTTAATAAATATGTGAGCATACTTATGCGTCACGTCGTTTCTCTTGATATGTTCGAATTAATTGTTCTCACGAAAATTTGAAGTTCGTTGAATAAAAAACTTCGAAAGCACGTTCGAAAATCTGACAAGAACATCATCATTGAACAGTTCACTAGAAATTTCGAAGATGTCGCGAAATATTACGCGAGTGATGTCAACAAAAAGAATGCAATCGAGATCGCATATCAGCGTAAGATGAAATCGACTCAAAAACAAATTCAGAATTTTGAGCGTTTTAATCGATATGCAAAATCATATTTTGAAAGCTATTCAACGAATTATTTCTTCAAAGCTCAAGATGATCAACCGTCACGTAATTGACAGACATTTTTTCAAAATTTTTACATTTCTTCGCAATCGCAGAATCGATCGCAGTATTCACAGCAAAATCAGATTTTTGCAATTCAGAATGCATTTTTTCAGCGTAGTTCTCAATATTTTACGCGTTTAATTCAGTATTTTTCGTTTTCGTCAAATCAGAAACTTCTCATCAACAATGTCAGTTATAACGCGTTTATATCGTTTTTCTACGAGTACGACAACAACGCAGACAGCGAATATGAAAAGAACAATCAATCAATGAGAATATCAAATATGAAATTTTTGAAATCGTCAATTTCGATGATATCATCATTTTTTTTCATGCGAATGTTTCACAGCTCGAGCAGTTCAATGACGAAAAATACATTCGTCACGATATGATATTATTATTTTGCAATATTTGTAAGAAAAACTACGTCAATCATGATGGTCGAGCTCGTTTGAATAATCATATGTTCAATATTCATAGTGTTGACATCAGGTCGAATCAGACAATGAATAGAAAGCGATACATCAATTGAATGAAACATGCAGTTTTGCATGTAATCACTATTCGAGAATCGTCATCAGAACGTGAATATGTTATCATTCAGACGCGATTGTATGATCAAAACAACGAGAAAATATCTGTTTGCATCGATATTGATTTCAGCGTCAATTTCATTGACGAATCGTTGTTATCAGAGAGTAATTTTTGAAGTCGGCTGCATAATTGTCATTCAATTATCGTACGAGATATTGCAAATGAACGAATTGTTGATAAGCAAATGAATATATTTTTGTATATCACAACGATCGATGAATCATTGAAGCGACTCGAAGTCAAAACATACGTTAGTAAAAACATTCAAGCAGACGTCATACTCGACATGAATGAACTAGAAAAAATCGAAAACGATATCGTCATATGATTAGACAAAAAGAAAATGCAACTGAATAATTGTCACGTGACAATCAATTTCACATTTCGAAGCAATCAGTTTGTGATTTTTTTCGCAAATGCAACATCAAGAAACGATTATACAGATCGTCGATCATGCCTTAAATCGTTCGATGACAAATATTCGAAAAAATCGATACGTTTCGCAATTTCAGAAACAATAATCAAAATTTCATACAAATCGATTCGTTTTTCAGACAGTTTTTCGCAAATCAAATCGATCAAAATCGAAAAATTTCAAGCAACATATGATTCGAATATTGCGAAATTAAAATTTCTTGCAATTGCACGAAGTTTCGCATTCAATTTCGCAAATGTTTTCATTTTTTTCATCAACGAGTTGAATCAGCGAATTTCAATTGACGTGTTCGATTTGTTATTTCGAATCGTTTCAAGCGCTTCACGATGAATTTTGCTTTGAAAAGTCGTCGTCGCAATTTCAGCGATTCGTGAAGAAAGTTGAGCAATTGATGAAAAAACACGTTGTTTTTTTATTTCTTTACATATATTATTAATAGATTTTTCAAAGAATGAATCGCATGTTCTCGTCACGCGACACAACGAAAACGTTGTGATTTTTTCGTTCGATGACATCTGTTACGATAAATTTTCACATAGAACTGAAGTTAAGATATTTTGATCAAAAGAAACTAACGTTTTCGTTGAGTTTCGACATTCGTGTTCATATTTCGCATTTTGTCTTCTAGATAGTAACAATTTAATTACTTTTATCACTCACTTATTACATGTTTTATTTTGTTTTAACATTTTCATTGCGAACGATAATTTGCTTAATATTGAAATTTACTAAATGAACGTAAAGTGAGAATTTCAATTCATTCGACTCAAAGAAATAATTTCGATCGAATGAAACAAACGTTTGATTTGTTGAGTTTTTGATTCGAAACGAACTCGCTTGAGAATTTTAGCAAAAAAGATTGTTTTGTAATCGACAAGACAGTTGAAAATGAATCGAAAAACTTTTGTTGATAATTTTTTGAAAACTGACGAGATTGATAATTTGACTGAAACTGATAAACTGAATTTCTATATTGATATGAGTTGTAGTTCGAAAACGATCACATATACGCTTGATTTGAATAAAAGAAATTGACGTAAAATTGTTGATTAAAATCGTTTTTATTTCGATTTTGTTTACTTGATCGATTAAATCGATCAGCATTATTATTGAGATCTGAATTGTTAATTTGATCGCGATAACGAATTGTCATATTCATTTATACATTTTTTTCGCATTCAGTTGACTCAAAAATGTAATCAAAATGATGTTTTCGAACGATTCGAAAATTTGAATTCGAAAATTCAATTCGAAATTATTTCAGACAGTGATACATTGATGAAATACTGATAAGAAATTTGCAACTTTGACATGTCGAAAAATATTTTGCATGTAAGTTCGAGATTTGCGTTCTCGACGAACGTCGACATAAATGTAATTTTCGATTTGTAATTTTTTCAAAACAATCGACGTTCGTTTTTTGAATCGTTTGATAAAATGAATGCATCAACGTTCAATATTGATTTTTCGAAAAAAATTCTTTTCAATTTCAATTAATTTCGCGTTATATCAAATTAAAACATCGTTTTTTAAACAGATAAACATCAATTTTTTGATTTTAAAATCGAATGAGATTTTTTTCAGATTCTTAAAATGATCAATGAAAATGAAAACGTCTCGATAAAAATTGTGTCGATCAAAATTGACAATGAATTGATTTGTGTCGATTGAATTTTCATAATCAAAATCAAAATAATTCACATTTTCGACAGATTTGAAAATTGATTGTAAAATATTGTTGATAGCAAAAAATGTTTCAATTGCGAGTCGAAACATCGAAACGAACGCGATAATCACGATCATGATGTCATTTCACAAAACTTGATTCATTTCAGTTGACGACGAAATTATTGAAAACATGTTGCGACGAATTTTTTCGATCTGAATGAAAAAAAATGTCTGATTATTGTCAGTCTGAATGCTGATTGAACGACGTTCACTGTTCGTGATATTTGATTCAACAATAAATTGACGAAAAGCGTTTAAATCAAAATCAGAATTAGTGATGAACGAATAATTAAAAACTATTGACGAAAAGATAAAATCACGAATTTCTGAATTGTTATTTCGCCGAAATCTTGAGTTAGTAAAAATTTCAAACTGAATAGTTGTAAAGATTTCGAATCGAATAAAGATATCGAGTCTGAATACGAAAAACTGCTCACTCGAAAACTGTACACGAAATATTAAAAATGACGACGAATTGCTAACAAACGAGCTAATTACGATTTCGAGTTTAGCTGAAAAACTTCGAAAGACGTTCGATTGTCGAAAATCGACAATGTCGATTCGAAATTGATTCAAAACGTTTTGCAATGAAACAACGTCGTTAATTCATTGAAATGAATAAACAGCGTCGTGAATTCGTGTTCTAAAAAGTCTGTAAATTTTAACAATGAGAATTTCAATCGTACGTCTATTTTCGTTGCTGAACAATGAATTGAAAAAATGATCAATTTGCAAAAACTCGTGTATCGATCACGCAAACTGAATAATCTGATTAAAAACTGAAATCAAAATGTCGAAAAAATGTTAAAAAAATGTCTGAAATTGCCTTTCTAGTCAGTGATAAAATGTAAAAAACTTTTTAAATTAATCGAAAAATTTTTTCAATCATAGAAAGTTTGCGACAGAAAACAAATACAAATCAAAAAAATGTAATAATAGTTTATTGCAAAAAGAGCAATCTGATATCAAAAAATGATTTTAAAACGAGACAACGAACGTAAATGAAAAAAAAGAAAAAACTGAAAAAAAAATTCAAATAAGTGAAATTTAATTTCACTCAACGAAAAAATGCGAAATTGACAAATTACATCGATGACGAATCAAATGTTTCGATTGATGACGTAATTAATCTGACTCGACGCAACGATAATGCAATGAAACACATCGAAAAAAAAAATTGTCTTGATGATGAAATAATACAAATTGATTGATTTCTGATTGTTGTTAACTATAACTAGCGAATTGATTTGATGATGTGATAAATGATATTATCAAATTGTTGATGTATTGAATGTAAAAAACTTGATTAATTATTTAAAAATCAATGATCAAATATATATCATAATAATTACATAAATCAAATCATTCAATTGATTGAATGTCAATTGATTGACTAAATGTTAAATACAAAAAATCTGTTTATTCATTTGACAATTTTCAAGTTCTAATTATAATGTCAATTTATAACAACATTGAAAAAATACATTGTGAAAAAACTGATTGATATAATGTTTAAAAACGATGAAATATTGAATTTAAAAAATTTTTAAAAAAAAATTAATTTTTTGTTATTTTCATTTACGTTGCGCATTGTTTTTTTAAATTTTTTGTCATTTTTGATTTCGTGAAAAAAAACATGACATATTTCGTTTTTGAAAAATTTTGAATATTCAAAAACATTCATGTAATGTAAAATTTTGCATGTTCGAAATTCGTTGTTTTTGTTGACATCAATGACAAAAAAATTTTGAAAATTATCGTCGAAACAATTGACGAAATCAAAAAATTAATTATTTTTTAATTTTTTTTCAAATGATATTTAGAAATTTTATTTCGTTTGCGTGACGATAATTTGTTTCGCATTCGATCAAAATTTTTACAATTTTTTGATCAATTATTGTTGATACGTGAAAATTCGAATTTTTTTTTTAATTAGAACAAAAAATGAAATCGTGATTGTTACGTCGTTTTGAATTAAATCAATGACGTTTGACAACATTTTGTATCAAATATCAAGAAATTTTCGATGTTCAAAACGATGATGAAAATGATAAAAAAAAATATCGATTTGAATTTTGCGACAAAAAACAAAATTTTTCGTACATATAATATCGCGTAAAAAACAATTACATTTTAATTAATATTTAATATTTGTTTTGTAATTTGATTTAATTTTGACATTAATTACGTCAAAAGTTATTAATTATATCACAAAAAATGTAATTTCTTGAAATCGACGTTTAATATTATTTATTTAGTTTTTTTGATTGTTTTCATTTCATGAACATTTCAAATTTATTTTTCAATAAAGAATTAATATTGTTCGATTTTCACATGAACAACAAAAATATCAAAATTTGTTTTCTTAATAAAGAATTAATATTGTTCGATTTTCACATGAACAACAAAAATATCAAAATTTGTTTTTTTAATAAAAAATTAATATTGTTTGATTTTCACATGAACAACAAAAATATCAAAATTTGTTTTTTTAATAAAAAATTAATATTGTTTGATTTTCACATGAACAACAAAAATATCAAAATTTGTTTTTTGAATAAAAAATTAATATTGTTTGATCAAAATTTGTTTTTTGAATAAAAAATTAATATTGTTTGATTTTCACATGAACAACAAAAATATCAAAATTCGTTTTTTTAATAAAAAATTAATTTTTTTGTTGAATTTAAAATTGAACGTTTTATTGATTTCATGAATATATTGAATTTTTTTCATTTTTTTTTAATTAAAAATATTTCAAAAAAAATTAAAAATTAATAAAATACGCTTGTTTTAATTGCGATTTTTTCATTATTTGAATAATTGAATTTCGAAAAATATTGTTTTATTATTTTTTTGATATTGAATTTTATGAATTTGTAAATTTTACAAATTTTACAAAATTTGTTTTTGATCATTTCATTCTTTTTTTGATTTATTTTCATTATTTTTTTACAATAAAAATGATTTATTGTAATATCAAATTTATTATATAAACAATTTATGCAACAAACAAATTCTATTCGACATAAACAATTTTTAATTTTTTATTAAATTTTTTTGTTTTGAAAAATTTGTTTTTTTTTAATAATAATCATCTAATAATTTTTTGATTTATTTTTGATTCATTCGATCATGTCATGCGTTTTGAATTAAATTAACGTTTTTGTCACAAATGTTTCAAATTGAAAAAATTGTAATTTTTGTTTATGCGAAAAGTCAAAACACTGAATAGATTTAGCGATTAATTTTAAAATAAATCTTGGCTCGAGACTGCGCCACTGCAAAAACATCAGGTTTACCCAAACCTCTTAGTTTCGTGCGAGGCAGTCCCCTTGTCTAGCAATCACTGCGGCTCATTGGTAATCATGATACACAGGCAATTGGAAATATTCAGAAGTCACATTCAGAGATAGCTGTTCTGTACCTGAAGATGTATATAACAGGTCTCCATCCTCACCAATCCTGGATGGCCCATCATTCTCCACCACATACATCCTCATTGTATCAGAACATCTTTGTCAATCCCATCACATACGATCACAGACAGCGCCATGGCCCAGCTCTTGACAGTATTTGGCGCTACCGGCAAGCAAGGTGAATCGGTCGTGGAGACCATCCTAGCACATCCCTCTCTTTCCTCGCAGTACAAGATCCGTGCCGTGACTCGGGATCCATCCAAGCCTGCCGCAGAAGCCTTGAAGAAGAAAGGCGTTGAGGTCGTCGCAGCGGACTTGAATGACAAGAAGTCGGTCCATACGGCTGTAGCAGGATCGCAAGTCGTCTTCGGAGTTACCGATTGTATAAGATTTTCTCTGTTTGCAATCCTGAGACTAGTATGCTGACGAGTACCCCACAGTCTGGAGTATCTTCACCAAAGAAGGAGAGCTTGCTCAGGGCAAAAACATAGCCGATGCTTGCAAGGATGCAGGTGTCAAGCCTTTCATCTGGTCCTCTCTCGCACATGCGACGAAAAGTACAATTGTGTGAAATGCTTGGTTTGACTTTTTTAATACTTTTTACAGTCAGCGAGGGGAAACTGGCACATATGGCCCACTTTGATTCGAAAGCAGAAGTCGAAGAATACGCTCGCTCAATAGGCGTACCAGCGACCTTTCTGTTCGCGGGTGCGTACATGTCCAACATTCCAGGCGCAATGCAGAAGGTAATTCCTCCAATGGTAGACTGTTGGGAACGGCACTAATGAATGCTTCCCAGAGCGACGATGGGTATACTCTGGGATGGAATTTGAGTCCTCGAGACAGAATGCCGTTATTTGATACAGACGACACCGGAAAATTCGTCGCGGGGATCCTGCTTCAACCTTCGAGGCTGCTTGGACAACGCGTCTTTGGAGCAACTGACTGGTACACCGTAGAGCAGATCGTGTCTACGATTGAAAAGGTATCAGGAAAGAAGGTTAAGTATCAAGAACTGCCGGATGAAGTGTTCAAGAGCTTTTTGCCAGCCGAGATAGCGGAGGAGCTGACGCAGACTATGATGTTCATGAAAGAATACGCATACTATGGTCCTGGAGCAGAGGAAGCGTTGGTAGAATCGCTCAAGGTATGCCTGTTCTCAATACGTCAGTGGGACAAGAAAAGAATGCTGACATAAATTGCTTAGATCTTAGATCACAAGCCAACGACTCTAGAGCAATTCTTCCAGAAGAACGGCTTTTGAATGCAGCTAGATTCGATCTACGCCACAGCGAGCAAGACAGGCAAAGACACGAAAAGATGTAGAATTTGGAAAGGCTTATAGTAGACAAATGAAATCGGTAAAATAGTATCCGAAGTACTGGGCCAGATGAGACTTCGAACATTCATTTTGAAAGGTTCTTATCCCTGTGAAGTAGCACAGAATGATGTCAGTTTCCTATACCAGCGATTTCTGGATATGGGCACAGGTATGCGCTTGTTCAAAGCTGGCAGCAGAAACCATGCCCGATCAGCAAAATACAATCACACAATGCCTGGCCGTTGGATATCAGTATCTTCCACAAAACAGTCATAACGGTGTGTCAAGTGCGGCGTTCGACCACTAACGCTTGTTGGCATAGTATTGCAGGTTTACTCGATCATGTTCGGTTCTAGGAAATCTTCGATAAAGCCGTCCCATTCTTCCCCGATAGCCGTATCCATTGGTACATCGAGGCTTTGAACAGCTTCGATTGTCAAATCTTTCTCTGGATTATCGTTGTTAAGGACTGTTTCAGCTACAAAAGGAGCCGTTGCTGTCTGAATGGCTTCTGACAAATTTCTGATCGGACAGCCGCTGCTGCTGTCGTCATATTGATCGTACCATCCTGCACGCTCGTACGTTCTCGTTTTCAACTTCGCAAGTAGACAGTAGATAAGGTTAGCTTTCTCCGATCTTCCCTTCGACTTTTCGGTGTTTGAATTAGATGAGACTACTCGCCCTTGAGATATTCGATTACCTACTAGTCTAAAGCTTGCGTCTAACAGTTGTCGAGTTTGCAGAGTCTCCTCATAGCCTAGGCTGCCACACGTTGTGAGGTGAAGTAGAAGTATCACCATTGGTTGAAGAGGATGGATGAAGCCTGGTACAAACCATTGAAGCCCATTTTGTGCAAACGATCGAGACAGAACAGAAAACTTTGCAAGATAGAAGCGACATGATGTGAGGACTTTGTCACCACACTTGATATACTTTATAGACTTCTCGCGGATAAAATGCTGGGGTTTGTAGCAGATTGCTCGGTCAAGCTGCAGACTAACGTATCCGCGTGGCCCGCTATTTTCCTGCGTATCTGGAATGTTGGATAAGAGATCATTGATGGTTTCTTCGAATAGCCCAAATTCCATGTCACTTGCTGGTCTTTTTCGCCATTTCCGCATGTATCGAGCCCAATGCCATCTACTCCTCACGGCAATCATCATGGGTGATTTCGGATCTCCAATTGCAGAAGTAAGCACACCAGCCATTGTCTGCTCATACAGTTCGGACGGCATCTTAGTGCTGTAATCATCTTCGTGAATTAGATTTGGTAAACCACTCAACAGGGAAGCTTCCACATCTAGGTAGACTAGATGCCACCAGAGCCTTCGGTGTAATTCGGAATTGACCGCGCTATCGGATTTGCCCTCAACGTGCAGTTTAAGAGCTTGAGCTACACGGACAGTCGAAGGAAGGAACCCGAAAGAAGCTATTGGCTCAGTCTGGCTTGCTCTACAAGTATTGACTAACACATAGGATTGCAGAAGGGGGAGTGTAGACTTTGTAAAATCGGCAGGAAAGTCATATGACTTCATCAACCTCTCATAGGACGAGTATAAAGCCGTAGACAATTCGAAATACCGCTCCTCGGCTAAACTAACGAGTCCGCAGTAGGTGACTGCCAATAACAATGCTATCGTGTCACCGTGCATTGAGAATGGAAAGGCTTTCCAGAAGTCGAGCATCATTCTTTCTAGTGTAGGGAGATGCAAGATCGGGACGACAGGGTGGACGCGGAACTTGAAAGCCTGAAAGAACCGCCAACAATCATCATGCGGAGGCAGCGACTGCATAATGTCAATCAGATATTGGCTGACATTGGAGCCCAAATCAAGTTGGGACATTTGTCGGTCGAAATCTTTGAGTATCTTTACGTCCTCATTTGTCGTCTGAAAGGTTTGTCAGCTGGTTCTATGCAACATCGTATTCGCAGTGTTTACCTCGTCAGTGTCATTTAGGATTGACAGCGTGTCTCCGGCGAATTGACATGAATAATCCGGATCATCTTCGTTCTTTTCCGTCACCTCTGGACCCTTGGTCTCAAGAGGTTGTTCAGACGAGAATGTTCGAGATTGGCCTGGTTTACTAGCAGAAGCGTCGGCCTGATACTGGCACGAAAGCTTACGTTTCGAGCATTCGGAGCAGACGGGATGTATACAGTCACACTTGACCTGATTATTCGTTAGACGAGTACTTCTCAGCCCACTGCGCTATCCGCACCCTCCGATTCCGGCACCTGGTACATGCTTTCGTGGGTCGAGGACGACGTGCAATGCTGGGCGCAGCATCGGAGAAGCTGAGCACGCCCTGCATTGGAGGATATTGATCAAGTCAGGCTAGAACCCTGGCCGTTCCTGCTCGCACTTTGAAAGACGCAGCACATAACAAGGCTGTAGTGCCGTCTATCGACACAGAGAACAATACCAAATTGACTTTCCAGTCAAGGCTGTTTCCAAGAAGATGGATCCCAATAGTAATTAAATGGTTACGAGGTGAAGGAGAGGTCTAGTAGATAAGGTACATTAAGGTACTTTACCTTAAGGTAAGGTAGTGCTCCTCAGGGCCCAGATCGATGTTTAGTTTGGGTGACGTGGAAACACTAAAACGCCCGCTCGGAAGCTGAAAGCTAATTGGTAACGGAAGTCAATCTAGAAAGCTTCGACTTCGAGAGGCCGAAGGAACGTGGGAAGACGAAGATGATAATTCGGAAGGCAACTTTCAACGGACTGAGATTGACGGAGAACAGTGTGATATTCCAAGGCTTGGATGGCCTTTCTCATGCCACAAGCCGCATAGGCAGTTGTGAGAACTGATAGCAAACCCTCTAGAGGCCGCTAGCTGCGCGAGCCTAGCCCTACCTGGAGCCAGGACGCCTGACCTGGATGTCGAAAATCGCGCGGTTTTCCCTCTCGAGCTTATATGCGTTTGCATCTAGAGTAAGATTCTGCCATTCTGGATAATAACGATAAAGAGGATATTGATTCAGAGGCTGAGTGAGATAGTGTTCGTACTTGGATGGTATTGCACCTACCTACCGATGATAGCATGATACTTGAAGCTCGGTAAGTTCCTTGGGTTTGGAGTGTTTTGAGTGGGCAAGGCGGGGTTACTCGTTAGCGAGGCTAGATTGAGACCCTTGCATCGGCTGCATAAGGATGCTTGAGCACCGTTCCATCGGGATCATGACCTGACAGCTCACTGCACTCTCTCGACCTCCTACCTCTTGACCAACAGAGGCCCCTTTGCCATTATCACCTCGACTTCGCTTTCTCTGGAACCGTCCAAGCTCTCTTCTCAGGGACAAGCCTTCTGCGACTGCGCCAAGCCGAAGCTTGAACCCCGCGATAGATAACCCAATCGATAAGCTGACCGATAGCTGTCCATCGCCTTACTCTCTACATTCCAAGACCGAGCAAGAAAGACGACGACAGCGAGATCAAGGTCATTTGCGTGCAAGCGGACAAGCTCTTCCGTGCCCTCTGCTGCAACTGCAGCCGCGCTGGTATGTTTGCCCTCATCGTAACATGTGCTCTTCTGCATTGGCACGAGGCTGACCACGGGACCCACCATCATAGACGGGCTTGCAATCATCCTCCCCAGCGCAGCATCCGCGACATCATCCTGCCTTTGAATGCCCGATAGTCTTCTCCAGTACTTCCAATTGCGCAGCAGACCTTTTTGATCTGTGACCTGCGTCTGCAGGACCCTTCTGTCGTTACCACTTTTCGCTCCGCAACTGGCCGTCATTCTATCCAATAACCCCGGAGCCTGAGGATTCTCCAAGCTTGGAAACGCAACCTTAATCATGTCTCAGGTCGCTCCGGAAAGCATGACCGAGTCGCCTGGGGCAATGACACCCACAAGTCAGCATGCAGCGGACCCACTCCCATTTGAGCATCCCCCAAAGCTTAAGGGAAGGCAGCGGATACTGCAAAGTTTACAGAGAATCTCATCCACCCCATCTCTGGCAAAGCTAGGGCGAGCATCGCCTTCTAGTTATAGGACGGGGAACAAAGCATCAATGTCCTGTGTCTCCCTGACCTCGCCTACCTTCTCTCAAGGGCATTCATATGGGCATTCATACTCTTCGCAATCGTCAGCTGGATTCTCGACTGCGCCAACATCTGTGGCCGGGACACCTTGCACAGATTCCTTCATTCACGACTCGAGGGTGCGTGTGCGGCTTGTCAATGGGAATGACTCCACAGGATACTTCCCACAAGGCCTGACCAGTGTGCCTTTACCCGAAGAGGTACGCACTGCCGCGAAAGATGCCCAGGTCTCATATCCATCTGCTTTGATGGCAGAGCAAATGATCTCGATCCCTGGAGCGATTGTGAAAGTAAAGCAATTGAGAAAGAGGGCAAATTTCGATTTTTGGGACGAGATGCCACACGAGATCAAGGTCCAGATACTGTCCTTCTTGAGCCCGAAACAGATTGTCAGATGCTCGATGGTCTCCAAAGCATGGCGCAAAATGTGCTTCGACGGCCAATTGTGGATGATTATTAATACTGAGACTTTCTATCGGCAAATTTCGAGTGCATCGCTTGTCAAGCTCTTGACTGCAGGTGGACCGTTCATCAAAGACCTCAATCTGAGAGGCTGTGTACAAATGGAAAAAAAGTGGAAGTATGAGGGCCAGAAACTATCAAACTTGTGCCAAAACCTTGAGAATCTCTCGCTCGAAGGATGCAGGATCGACGAAAGCACCATACACTTCTTTTTGCTGCGCAATTCTCGCTTGGTTCATATCAATGTGTCCGGGCTGTTGGAAATCAATAATAGTACCATGGAAATCATTGCTCGGTGTTGTCCACAACTACAGCACTTGAATGTCTCTTGGTGCCGAAAAGTCACTACTTCCGGTTTGCATAAAGTCGTCCAGTCATGTCCTAAGCTCACAGACCTTCGGGCCGGCGAAATCAAGGGCTTCGATGACCCGATATTTCTCCTTAGTCTCTTCGAAACGAACAGATTGGAAAGGCTCGTTGTATGTCGCTGTGACGACCTCGACGACGAATCCCTCAAACTCCTCATCCAAGGGCGGGATCCCGAGATTGACCCGTTGACCGACCGACCCATGGTTCCTCCGCGGGCTCTTCGTCACATCGACTTTAGTCGTTGCGACAACTTGACAGATATCGGCATCCAGTCCCTCGCACATAACGTCCCTCACCTTTGCGGCCTTCAACTCACCCTCCTCGCTGTGACCGACGCCAGCCTGACCACTCTTCTTCCCACGATCCCCAATCTTACACACCTTGATCTCGAAGAACTCGAAGACCTCACAAACGTCACCCTTCAGAACCTCGCCACTTCCCCTTGCGCACTCCGCCTCCAGCACCTCAACGCCAGCTACTGCGAATCCTTCTCCGACACGGGCATGCTACCGCTCATCAAAGCATGCCCCTCCCTCCACAGCCTGATCATGGACAACACCCGCATCTCAGACCTCTCCCTCGTCGAAGCAGCCGCTCAGCTCCGTCTCCGCGACCGCGCGTGCCCCACCCTGCCGCCCGCAGCCCAAAAGCCAGAAATCACACTCACGCTCGTGGCCTACGACTGCGCGAACGTGACCTGGACCGGCGTGCGCGAGATCCTGTCCCGCAACGCGGAACCGCATCGCCGCAGCATCATTAGTCTGAAATGCTTCTACGGGTATCAGGATACGGTGAATGAGCATACGAAGCGTGTGCTCAAGGGCGATTGTCGAGCTGCGGAGCGGCTGGAGAGGAAGTGGGGCGATTATATGGTTGCGAGTGAAGAGGCTGGGGCGACGGGCGCGGGGGCGAGGAGGAGGAGACGCAGGGCCAGGGACGCGGCTATGGTGCATGCTGATGAGGAGGAGGGGGGGCCGAGGGGTGGCAGGCGGAGGGCTAGGAGTGGGGGGTGTGCTGTTATGTGAGTTTTGGAGTTCGCGGCTGTGTCTGCTGGGACTGGTGAAGGGGTATGGGAGGCGCGCGACGTGGATATCGGGATCGGGAATGTTATTGCTGGGGTGGGCTGGTATGTTGCTGACGATTACGCTTGGATGAGATTATATGAAGGGACGGAAGAATACAATGCGGAGATGGGAGACGAGAGATGGCTACAACGCTTCCGGAAGAAGAAGGAGAAACCAAAGCCAAGGCTACATACAACTGGAGCTACAGGCGTTCTCAAACTTTCTGGGATTTCAGCTCGGTAAGTGTTTGATCCGTGGAGCGTCCTCAATATATATCTCTACATCTTTATCATAGCTGTTTGGATTTGCCGGGGATCTGGGTTCTGGTCTTAGTTCCTTTAGCAGCACACGCAGCTCTCTCAAATGTCTCGCTAGATAGGTAGAAATCATGTACGTAGCTCTTTGATAGCATTCAACAATTTCAGCAAGTATACACTCGAAATCTTGTTCCATACCTAGGTATATACCTTGGACTCTCCACGCTCCTCTCGGACCACCTGAGGAGAATCCTTGGTAGTCGGCGATTGGGAAGAAACGATTGTGGAGATGGACGAACGCAGATGCCCTGCCAGGGGTACATAGTCTTTCCAAACGAGAGAGAACGAATTGGGAATAAAGTACCCCTGAAGCCATCCATCCGATCTCAGTTAAAACGCCAAAGAAAAAAAAAGAAATCGGTCGGTACTACGGAGTCACACTGAACACCAAACGCAAAATATAGCGAGGAGCAAATCCACTTCACAAGCCCCCTCATTCACAATCCCCTAATTCCACTCCTTACTTCTCGTGTAATTCTTGAGTGAGAACGTAGAAGGAAGCATAGAATATGTCAACGCTGCAAATAATTTACATATCTACACCCTCACTTCTGCTGTAGATATCCCCTTCTGTACACCTCCCTGCACATAACCTCAAGCTTTATGCAATGAAGAAAAGCGCTGACGCCGCCGCAATGCCCTTTCGATGGATATGTGTATGCGTTTTGGTATGTGCTCTATGCAATATGGAACAGCCAGCCTATTTTATGAGACGCCGAAGCCGATCGTCTCTCGATTATCGTCGATGAGTCTCCCGTATCTGTTCGTGAGGTTGTTAGTCACTTTTCTTTTTTGGACCAGCGTGAAAAAGGTTGCAGGCCGCTCAAAGATTAGTAGAAAAGGGAAAAAAGATAGCAAAAGGGGCAAAAGAAGAGAGAGAGGAGGGAACACATACTCCAACAACAATCTAAAGAACCAGACCTCGAAATCCTCATTCCTCAGCACCTTCCCCGCCCACTCCCTCCCCTGATTCGCGATCCTCACCCCCTGCACTTTGCCCATAGCCTCCTCGTGAAAATACCTTACCGCCTCGACATACTCCTCCCCCCTGGAGCTGAGCGGGATATAATGCACCCAAGGCCTAAGCCACTCCTCATGCCACTCCCTAAACAGCGCCATCTTGTACACCAAGCTCTTACTCTTCAAAAACGCGTAAAAGCGACCACTGAACGCATTCCCATCGATGTCGAGCAAATACTTGTATTGCCACGCGTCGTGCTGCTTGGCCGGCTTCACGACCTCGAAGTATTCTTTCTGCGCATCGCAGTCGCCCGGGTCGCATTGGCCGATGTGTGAGAACTTGACGTCGAAGAGATCGGCGTATTGCGGGCGCGGGACTTCCTTCTCGCGCCAGTCCGCCGCCGTGGCGCTGGAGCTTTGGTTCTGCAGTATTTTGGCTGGGTTGAGGTCGTTTATCTTCTCGACGAAGAGCTGTCGGTGTTGGCGCCGCCAGCCGCCGTCGCGGGAGAAACCACCCGTTGTGGAACCCCGCCAGTACATCTTGTCTTCCTTCTTTTCCCAGTCGTAGTCGTCGGACTCTTTGTAGGCGACTTTGTCGGACCAGTACCAGGGGGAGGGGTACAGGATGTCTTGGTAGGAACTGATCTTGCTCTGGGAGAAGATGGGGAAGAGGTCGTGGACGATGTTGTAGGCGTTGGGTCGGTTGAAGAAGCCAAAACGATTGCGGAGGGAAGGGGAGAGGCAGATGTCGGAGAAGGCGGTTTTGTTCGATATGAAGCCTAGCGAAGAGAAGGTGAAGGATTTGTTGTCGTCGTGCATGTCATTCTCGTCGAGCGCTCGGGAGGGACTGTCGGGCGAGCAGGAGATTCTTGAATTTGTCCAGGTCGGCTGATGGGCGAACTTGTTGAACCGTGTGGTTTGCACTTCGTAGTGCTTGGTGCCGTCGTCCACATCGGAGGGTCTAGGTGACCAGGTGTTCTTTGGTGAAGGGTTGGTGAAGGCCACGGGCATACTCTTGTCCTTTGCAACAGCCACGAGCCGGCTCAGGTCATCATGCGGTACGATAACCCGGGGCTCGTCATGGACATTGAACGGTAGATCCATGTCGGGTAGATGCTTTACAAAGTCCTTCACCATGCCGGTTGTAGAAGTCTGTTGCCATTCGCCTCCGCCCGCAGCGCTGATTACTTGCCCATCCCTGACAGTCAGACCCATCAACGCATTGTCGAAGCCTAGTGCCTCCTTTGCTCTCCCTCTTATCACAGATGGTTTCAAAGCCCAGAACGGAAGCAGAGAGTGGTATATCGTGTCATATTCGTCAATGAGCTGTACGCCCTTGGATTTCGCAAATTCGTACCATTTGTCGAAGTTCGGAGGCGGGGGAATCTTATATCTCCTTCTGTACTCCGCCACAGCCGCAGAGAGAGTTGCTGACTGTCTCTCTCTGACCTTCGCATCTTCATCATGTGCCTTATTTATCAGCTCGAAAATTGGATGCGTGTCCGCGGTTGATGGAGGTAAAGGCTTTGTCGGGTCTAGTAGTGCTGGATCAATTGGTACAGCGGAGGGCGCGTGAGGAATGTGATCGTTTTTATGCTTTATTAGTATCAGCGTGAAAGTTATAAAGCTGCATATTGCAAGGATGCTGAGCAGCTGGGCTTTTCTCATGATTCTTTTGGGCGCCGTGAATGCATAGGAGGTGGAGGGCGTGCGGCGACTCATGGACGAAAATCGCCGCGCTCTTCTGGTTCAGCTATTAGTAACCCTTGAGATAAGACGCGACAGGATCCTAGACTGGATTGAAGGCACAAAGGGTCTTAATTGGTCCTCGCTAGACGTCCATGACATCCGGAAGATTCTCACGAGATGTCGCGAGCAGCATGTCGAGCCACATGTCAGTCTGCTACTTCGAACTTTCTAGGCAACGTGTACGCGATTAGATTCCGCTTGTCGCGATGTAAAAAAAATACTGATAATTGTAGTCCCTGTTCCCGTACCCAATTCGGAGCTCTTCGACTTCGCGAAGCTAGGATCGTAAGTTTCGCTAGCATCAGGCAGTGCCAAGCCTTCAAGCAGCCCCTGAATAAATTGACTGCGTATTAGCCACGGGACCTTCAATCACGGAGAATTATCTAGGTGGCTGCTTTTCTATTTATAAGAGCCTACCAATGTTCTACCACTGAATATAATAGACAGTTGCTATTAGTACGATGTCATTGACCACCATGCAGAACACCAGGCCAGAACACCAGCCTATCCTAAAAACCCCTACATAAACAGTCAACCGACGCTTCGCGCGTCACCTAATCTTACACAAAACGATAAACGGGACTTCGGCCTGCTGAACTTGCAACACCCGCCGGGCAATACTCAGCAACAGAAAAGGAAAATATCTCACAGCCATCGTGCTTTGAGGTCGACAGCACCTCTGCCCAAATTACACCGAATCTCTTGTCTCCAGAAGACCAGAGGAGCCTGAAACGAAAGACATACGCATCTGTGGCTGGGTATGGTCATCCTATTCCATAAGTTTGCGGCCCATCTCCGAATCGTATTTGTATTGAGTGTTGTACTTCCCCTTCCCAGTCTTCTCGTCATATATCGTGTAACCTTCTTTGGCCGCGTTTGGCGGTGTGTAGACTTGTACAGTATTAGCCAAGATCCAGAAATTTTGGAGATCGGTACTTGCGATGCAGAGATACGGCGAACTCGGCAGAATCCTCCGGCGTTGAAATCTTGTGCAAGCCGTGCTGCAGCCATGGTATTGTTAGCTTTGGCAGATATGATTCAGTAAAATGGCAGACGGACCCGGTCCGATATGTAGGCCGTCTCATCTTTTTCAAGTCTAAGAATACCATCTTCTTTCTGCACCAGGCCCTTGGTCACACCAGATTTATTAGGCCAATCGTATCTCGTCTCGATGAGGGACCCTCTCAGGACCTGGAACTCTTTTAGTATGTATTCTTTATCTACACGATATGGTTGTGCTACCTTCATTATACAGTGCGAATCGGCATGATCATGAATTGGTGTTTCTTTGCCTGGAGTCCACACAAGAAGTAGCTATTGATCGATGACCTGTGATCAGCTAGTACTAGTGAAATGACTTGCAGAGATCAACCTTGAACATACCAAGTTACTTTTCCCGTTTCCTTTGTCGATCAGATTCCGCGTGAAAGTCTTGTTCGGATCCTCAAACGCGTACTGTTCCCACTCTGGCTCATTGGACTTGTAGTCTTTCATAAGATCAACGACTCCATCAGGATCAAGTTCTTCAAAAGACCCGCCAGAGAACGGTATGAGTGCCTCACTCAGCTCTTCAACGAGCCTGGCGAAGGACTTCGGCTTCGTCTCTCTCGCCGCAGTCTCGTCGTTACCATCCATGATCCCTAACAAGGGCATATTTCAAACAGCGCTTGGTGCGAGAAGCAAGTCGTACTAGCTAGTCAATGCTGCCCAATGCTGGAATGTTGGGCGCTTTTAATGGGACCGAGTATTTGAGTACAGGGTACAGGGAAACTGTCAGGATTCATGTTTGTGTGGATGTCCGGCAGGCACAAACAAACAATGTCGGGTGAGAAGACCTCATGACCACGGAAAGCGCTGGCACCTGGGTCGTGACTGCCAATTGAGTCACCATTTCTCCTGGAAGCAACTGATCGAACCTAAGATAACAAAGTCTCGATGATGTCTACTCTTGCATTGAAACATACGCCAAGACCGGACTGATTCGCTCAAAAGAACGATCACATGATTGAGCATCTCCGTCTCATTCGAGGCACTGACCTCGCCTCTGCGTATTATTTCTGAGTACAGTAGAATTGGTGTTCTGGAGCCAGAATGTACAGTAATGGACACCCTACGAAGATAGCTCATCAACCTCTTGCAATGTACAGATTAGCATGATTTTCCCCAACGTCAAACCAGCCATCTATTTTAGGTGTTACGAGAAGGATAACTTCTAAGCTCTCCATTGCATCGGTACCTTATGAGTGGAACTCATGCAATGCAACCCCATGCACGGCTTAGTAAAGCACCTGCACAGGAAGGAATTTCTATTCCGGGCCTAGTCGGCGAAAGGGCTCATACGAGATGACTTGTTCAAGCTGTTCTTTGGATGACTTTCACTACTGTGGATGAGATAGAATATATGGTGAATGAAAGATCGTCTGCAATAGCTTCGCGCTATATGGTGTTTGGCATCTGCTGACCGTTCGAAGACAAGAGTGGATCTCGATAGCCTTAGATTCCTCGTACCATACAGATGTCTTCCATTCGAATGCGTTCTTAGATTATAAGTATATATCTCACTATATCAAGTCAAGATAGACACGGTTTGAACCTCCAAGCTGTATATTCTGCCTCGGTTGTGGATTTGATCCCAGCACTCTGGCGCGGGCAGGGCTATAGTACCTAATGAATAACTCTCGAGGTATATCATGTTCATGATATCCTAGGATTGTTTGCTATTAGATTTACAGAATTGCTTCATGATAAGATAAATCAATTCTACTAATATCGATTTTTGTTGCAAGACCGATTCAAAGGAAGTCCGGGCGTCTATCTCAATCTGTGCTAGCTGTAGATTCTTATGTAGATCCATTAGCTTGAGATGTCTAAGGCATCACATCCCAGTATGCCTGAGAAAAATTGAGGTCCCCAA
Organism: Physcia stellaris; assembly: GCA_018902385.1. Taxonomy (NCBI): domain Eukaryota; kingdom Fungi; phylum Ascomycota; class Lecanoromycetes; order Caliciales; family Physciaceae; genus Physcia; species Physcia stellaris. The sequence goes on along the minus strand of JABSSW010000009.1, from coordinate 463,443 downwards.
AGACTAGTGTCGTTGAAAAGTGAGTCTAGACTGGACGTCTGTTGAGGGGCGTTGTTAAAGTCATTTCAAAACCGTTCAGCGAATCTTTGAAACCCCCACGTATCCAGGTAGAGGCTAGCGATTTCATAAAAATCTCAAGGGGTTCATCGGCGTCTGATCAAAATGGAGCAAGGCTGGTGCGCTGATTATGCTGCAGAGGCTACAGCCGCAATGTTGATACGAAGTTCAACGGAAACCTGGCTCCCGGCCAGAATATTAATGAATATTGCGTTGTAACGCCTTGCATAGCCCCGTCTCGTCATCTCAAGCAGTGAGCTTGCGAACTGAGCAACCCAGAGCCATGTGATAGTCTCTGTAGGGCTATAAAATTCAAGCTCAATTGATCCTCTCTTGATGATGTAGTGTCTCCCCTCTGGCGTACTGTACCACGTGGTCATGGCATTGATCATTACCGATTGATAGAGCTTCTCTAGCACTGAACACACAGCCTCATCTGGGAGAAAGATATTGAATTGTTCGTGGAAAACTTGATAGCCATTTTCCATGATATCAGAAACCCACCGATGCCGGATCGAGGATCCAGGATTAATTGACCCCAAGCTATACCATTCAGGCCGAAGCATCGATACGTCACGCACTTGACTTTGTGGTTTGACTCGGAGAACATGATGAAGGCTGGTTCCAAGAGCTGGTAGAGCACGTGAAGAAGCGAGAATAGAGAACGACAAGAGGTACCAGAACACGAGGACGAAACGATACATGAGTAGTACCCTGATGATACTCTTACCATGAGAAGTAAAGGAAGACAGAAGCTTCTTGTGTGTAGCCTCTTAATCCTCAAGTGGTCGTCCATGCCTGGAATACTTATAATCTCCATAGGGCGGATACTGACAGTACTGTGGGGGATCGCCAGTACAGCCTGGGGTTTCGTGGGGTTTGTCATATCAGGCTAGAGCATGCCTCAGGTGCTCAAAACATTGAATCGGACGATTGGAGATGGACAGTGTATGCGATGTTGCTTCCGGGCGTATGGTGTTGGTCCGCCAGAACGTGACGTGTCTGATGATTCAAAAGGATATTGTGAAAGTGTCGCGTGAACAAAGCCGTCCCAAAAGACATGGAAACTAGAGATTTCTCAAAACACATTGGCTTCAGTCTAAAGAAAAAGGATAAAGTGATGCGGATAATTCAGAGTGAATGGAGGAAAGTACAGTAAATCTACCATGAATTCTTGACTTGAGTGGTACCCCAATACCATCATGAGCTTACGATTGCTCCGGAAATGGCAAATTTGGTGAACGCGGACAGAGACCAGCCTCTATTCTCTAGAGAACGATGCCGTTACGTAGCGATTGGGAACAGCCTTACTGGCACCAGCTACTATTTGAGCTCCAGCTATAGATGCTGGGGTGAATCTGCAGCTTATTGCCTAGGGGAGCCAATGCCTAACAAGCGGTCAACTCAAGAGTCCTCTGGTCGTCGAATATGCATCTCCATCGCAAGTGTAGAGTTGGGGTTTAAGTTGACGTTCACGTGGAGACGTTGATTTATGCGACAGCGGCTTTCAGGGTATATCAGTAGCTCCAGCCAATCAGCAGATCTCAGCCAATTCCGCCGAGAAATCCGTATTTCCTCCCTCACGGTTATGAGGTGAAGGCCTACCGTATATTATTCTACTTGTGTTCATTTCGGCTACGGCAGCAGCTGCAGATCGCTGTGGGGTTTCTCCACATATTGAAGGAATAGAGCGCTTCTATGCACAAGATGTTGCGCTCCGAGCAAATCCGCAGATTACGATAGTATGACGCAGCAATTTCCGCCATACCTACAACCACGCCCCAAAGCTGTACCGACTCTGAGCGATGCTTCAGGAGTATCGAAAGCTTCATCGGCCATACCTCCACATCCCTCACGCCCACCGTCACAAAGTCGCCAGTCATCTCCTGCTGCCCCGCTGGCGGTAACACCTGTCGTCTCTGCGAAAGCAACTCGAGCTCTCATCAGGCGGCTACTCTGTCCCGAAACAAATGCTGCCACAACAGACAACCGCCCACTGAACGATCTTCTTCCTCCATTGACGAGCAGTAATGATATCGATTTCGAGCTTTACGCTATCATCGCCATCGTCATCAAGGATACGGTCCACAGTTGGTATGGCAAGATTACACCGGACCACACTTTCGTGGAAGAGGTCATACAGATTGTCGCGCACTGTACGAGAGCAATAGAGGGCAGGCTCAGGAGCGTGGATCTAGAGGCACTCGTCTTTGATGAGCTACCTGAGCTGATTGAGAACCACGTGCGAGGTGAGTACCACCGGTCACTGAACGTCGTGTCCGTCGACCTGATCAGATCACAGCATACCGCGTCGCCTGTTCGGCTTCTCCTACAAGTCCACTTCGCACAGACCCTCGGATCATCTACCATGGTCTAAATCCTCACCCAGCGCTTTCGCCCGTTCCAGGATCATCTGAGCCGTCAGTGATCACGGAACAGACCCAGCACGAGACACAATACAGGCAGCTGCTGGTTCAGAGTGCACTAGCTATCCTCCTGCCGACGGAAGATCTAGAGAACGCTTGTTTGCGCACTCTTGTGGCAGATGTCGTAGCAGACACAATCCTTGGCAATGCGATTGGTGGCAAGCTTTCTGAGGGGTACTTCATATGGGGCAGCATCAGCAAGATCATCGCGAATGTCAAAGCGCGAACTGAGCCGAAAAGCACGGGAAAGGACATCGAAGTCGACACCCGAAGTCGTCTAGAGAAGTTCGGCCTTTTATCAGAGAGGAGTAAGGCCACGAGACCGCCCCGCGACAGCTACCGCTCGACCGTCTCGAGTGCCTTTTGGCGAGTGGTCCAATACGTATGTTTAGCGTTTGTCGCCATACACTTTATCGTTCAGGGTTTCATGGCAGCGTCTGGTCGTCCCCGACGCTCGTCATCGACTACGGCCTTATCGCCAGTCGCAAAATCTTTTCACACGAACCAGGCACCACGTCCTCTTGTCAGATTCAAGATGTTCTCGCTCATCGCCTCCATCCTCGACGTACCGCTCCGGGCACCCTGGCTGTCTGGATCATTGTCGCTCCTCCAGCACCACCTTGTCCATGGACCCCTCACACTGGGAGGCACAGACGGGATGATTGACCAGTAAGTCCACAACTTCTCTCTTCTGCCCTGCCGTTGGCTGCGTTAGATCTGCACTAGCCAGCTACGCCCGCATGAGCTTGCAGTCACTTGACCGTGCAGTGTCTGCATGCAAGTATCCATGGGTGAGACGTCAACGGCCCGCTTTGGCATGTCGCAGCCAATTCCCCGTTCTCGTGCCGCATGGTGCAGATTAACAGGCACGTAAGCGTCCTTGTTTCGCAGACGGCCGGTTGGCCTAGACTTTGCCCTCTCTTGCCCCTCCACACTCGGTTCTCTCCTCGTCTTTCTCCAAATCCTGTAACTCTTGTTACACCGACTTTATGGGAGCAGAAGAAGGATGGCACAACCAAACTCAATCAATTAATTGACGCAGCCACTTCTGGTCCTCTCCACTCTTCACCGCCTTCTCCATTGGCTAGGAAGGGGAAGGGCCTCGGCCATGCTAGACGCCGGTCGATGATCGAATCATCAACAGGATCCGCCCTCCTTCCACCCCTATCCCTAATCAGTTCAGCAACGTTTTTCCCACGCGGAACCATTTTCGCCGTTCTACCGCCAAATCTTGCCTGCCCACCTTTATTTCCCGCATTGTGCACCTCCCCCAATACCCAGCGCTCAAGCCATCTATCTACTTGACTCGCAAGCCCACCGGCTGCACCTCATCTGCATTTTCTCCATTCTTATCGATGCACGCGCCCGACCGTTTGCGCTTGCTTCGGGGTAATGAGAAGCCCGACCGCCTCACCGCAGCCTTGAGAAAGACCGTCAATTACTCATGTCGCGGCGAATGCCGGAATTGATGCTGTTTCATGGCGCTGCGCTCGCTTGGAGACGCATTTGCCTATTGCGAATTTAGAGTTCGCAATTGACGCCGTGGCTCTCGTAACCCCCTTCGGGCTCTAGCGCCCTCCCTCCCTCGGTCACTGCCAAATGGGGATTTCTGATGGGGGTCCAGCGAGGCAGGTCTCAGGGGTGATGATGCGCAAAGCTCGAGATCGCCCATGATCAGCCTACGCGCGCCCTATCATGACGATCATCGCGCGCTCCTGCTTCCTGCCTCCTCCCTTCTCCCCTCCCCTTTCGCTCGCGCTCTTGATCTCGATCTGGGAAAACCGTTATCTCTCCTGCAAGCAAAAAAGTCAAACCTTTTTGATCTGCGAGCGTTTTTTGGGGGCGCCTTTGGAGCCAATATCTGCATTGGGGCTAAAGCTAATCGGAAGCGCAACAGATACATCCACCACCACCTCGCGACCTACCTTCTCACACCGACCCTCATCCCGCCCTTGCTGTCTTCCCTCCGCCAGACCCTCTTCCCTCACTCCTCCCTCCCCCCGCCTGGCCCCCCTGCCCCGTCTCCCGCTCAAATTAAAGCCATCAAACGCACCTGCGCGGCGGATATCCTCTCCCTCCTTCCGCCTTTTGCTCTGAGTAGGGTGTTCCCGGGTATGAGCCCCGAGCAAAGGGTCCAGGAGGTGGAAGGGGAGTTGGACGTCTGGGGCGATGGGTATCTGAATAAACATCTCTTGTACAAAGCCGTTGAATTGGTGGTCGTGAGGGTGCTGCCCGAGATGGCGGAGGGGGAAGGGGGGATGGGCGCGAGGGAGTTGATGGAGGGGAGGGGGATTGCTGTATAGGGGGTTTTGGGTCTTACCTCGTTTTCCCTAGATGTGGCATCTTAGTTTCATGGGTCACTGAACTTAATATCATCCAAATAATAATAATGATAATGGTAATGAAAAGCAAGAAGCAATCTAGCAGTCGGAACATATATGCATGTTTGTTGTTTGTATAGATATAGCTGTATCCCGGTATTGTGGACGCATCGTCGTAAATACACGTCCCCGCCCTCCTTCCCGTTCCCACCCTCTTCCTACACAGTAAAACCGTCTTAAATATATAGCATCGCGTGGTATGAACAGTTACATCATCCGAAACCTTTCCTTCCTTTCTCCTCCCTTGCTACCTCGCCGTTTCCCGTTTGCCCTCCTTTGTTGTCATCCCGGTAAATGCCGCACGTAGATTTCGATATATATGGGTTTTGCTAAAGCCGCGAGGCTCGGGTATGTCTTTAATTTGTGTGTTGTGATGATGATGATGATTGATATATTCCACCTCCCCCTTCCCTCTCTGTTACCCTACACTACCCCCCAAAGCCTCGATTCCTCGACCGACGCAAAACTTGCGGAAACAGGGGGTTTCAATACCCGATATATGTTCCCCCGGAAGTGAAAAATTGCCTCCCAAATCAACACCCGTCAAAACTGTCAGAAAAGAGATAATAAAACCAACGAGAGGGAAACCTAGCGCTCTTCATACGGAGAGATACTGTGAATACTCCTCTTCTTCCCAATCGGCAGCGTGCCATCGCCCCTCTCGAGCCCGTGCATGCCCCCCGAGAACGACTGCCCTTGCACCCGGAGCTTCTCCATCATCCTGCCCATCAGGAACATATCCTGGGGATTGACCTCCTTGATGGTGTGATGGGCTTCGAAGAACGCCATCACCGTCTCCATCGCCCGTCGTGCTTCGTCCTGAGACGGTGGGCCGGTGGGGGAGTTACTGTTGGTGGAAAGAGTGGGCAGGGGAGGCGGTTGCGGCGGAGGCGCCATCGACGCGGGGCTGGGGCTCAAGATGGGCGTCGTTTGCTGGGACTGCGGGTGCGTGGAGGCGGAATTATGGAGGGTGGAGTCGATGCCTCCGAGGGGGGAGTGGTCCATTTCCTCCATTGGTGATTCCAGCGTCGGGGTTGCGAGCGTGGATTGCGAGAAGCGGCCTTCTGAGGACTCGGCCATGTCGGGGACGAAGCCGTTGCCGGCGCTGATGGTGGGGAAGGTTCTGCGCCGGGGACGGGATGACGCGGAGGCGAGGGGTGGGAGGCGGGTTTGCTGCGCGGGGCTGAGTGGGGAGGGACCGCAGGAGGAATCTGGAGAGAAGAAAGGGGAGGTTGGAGAGCGCAAGTCGGGGGAGAAGCAGCTTGTTATGGCGTTTTCGGAGAAGCAGGATGTTAGTGAGGTTACGCTTTCTGAATGGGCGGTTCGGTAGCTGGCGGTGAAATCTAAGTAGGTATCTTGACCCTCGCTTTTGAGATTTGGGGAGCCTGGATTCATTTGCTCAGGAGAGATGGGCGATATCCCGTTTGGAGTTTGAGAATCTGATCGGGAGTCGATGTTCAGTCCACCGTCTGACGTACTGGCGTCAGAGTGCTTCGGTGGTCTAAATCCGAGAAGACAATTCTTTCGTTTGAATTTCTCAAGCCAAATTGCGCTGTTGACCTTGCTGTGACAGTCGGAACTTCCCACGGTGGTTGCAAAAAAGCGAGCTTTGTCGCGGATCATGTTGTCATTCAATGGCAATCCTTGTTTTTGATGGTTCTTGGCCCAGATCGATAAAGCTCGCTCGATGTCAGGAAACTTGCCTTTAGTTCTTTTGATAGGGGAGCGGCTACCATCTTCCGTAGAGAGATATTTCTCTTTCTGACGCAAGACTTTGGACACAGTGCTACGACACTGTCAGCTTCAAGCACGGATCGTCAATGGTCGCCAAAACTTTTACCTCCGTTCCACACCGAACATGGCTGAAAATACAGTTAGTGGACTATTCCAAGAAAAGGTCGACAGGATAGACGTACCGCCAATCTCGGTTTGCTTGACTGAGGGATTCTCGTCATGATATTGGCACATTCGGCGACGATCATTGTCTGTAAGCGTTTTCCTGGCGGTAGGTTGCGGCGGATGCGGCTTCGGGTCCGGCACGGGCGTTATGGAGGCCGCTCGCGCTGGCTGCAGCGGAGGTATACTTGTCGCTGGCGCTATCGGGCGGACGGTAGGCGGAGGGGTAGGCGCAGGCGGCGAAGGTTCGGACGGGTTGGTCAGTTGACTCGGCCATTGCGGTATGTTCAATGGATGTAACGGCTGAGCAACGAAATAAGAGTGTTGATGGGATCGATTGTGCGCCGAGTCTAGAGGCATGTGAGAGGGTGAGATGTAACCGAAACCGTTGAAATCATGCAGAGGCGAGTGGTGCGGTGATTCGCCCGCGATTTCCACCCACTGATCCGACCCAAATTCTTCTCCCGGAGACAGGCCATGATGCTGTTCAGTCTTCATAGCCATGGAGACTACTGTCGCCGGGGCACGGTGCTTGTAGCTTTGGAGGAAGCTCCAGCGAAAGCTTTGCACTTTCTATCGCGACTACCGTGCGTCAGGCACACAGCCGACGGTAGCAGTCCAAGGATGCGTATTGTTCCCCCCCGGCGGCAATGCACCGTGTTCCTGGGCTGGTCGTTCTCGATACGTCTTCCTTGGCGACAGTTTGCATGCACATGTCTGGTCTTGAACATGCAGCAATAATCATACGTCAGCAACGCTTAAGCGACTCGATACTTGGGTACAAAATCGAACCATGTCCCATCTTTCGAGGACAATCGTGCAGGAGGCTTGACGTACCGGGATGTGCAATGCTGTAATCAAAACAGCGGTCTGATTTGATTAGATCTCAAGTTTATTGGTTCTGCATGAAGATTGTCAACGGTGGGGGGGTGGGCTCTGCATGCTTAAGGTCAAAGGAGCAGCCCTGCTCGCAGAAAGGTTGCAACAGAGCTCTTTTTAGGTGTCAACGCAGGGAGCGAAGTGCGGAGACAATAGCTTCGTTTTAATCATCGTAGATTCGCTTTTGTCCAGGCGGACGGGCTCGACGGGGACGGGGAGCAGATTTGGTACATGTATGACTACTGGGGGCTACTGGGACTATCTGATTCTTGGACCCGTCCAGTGGCCGCCCTGTTGCTCATCCCGAACTGAGTAAGCTAGTTCTAAGGGTGTTGAAGCGAGCCTTGGGTAACAGGCGGGAGCTGTTTTAGCTGTAAAGTCAATCAGTGGTCGTTTACGGTTTAAAGGGGATTCGGGGTGAAGATCTAAATTAATGCTAGCTCGGGGTGGGCTCTTTATGCTTTGCTTTGCCTGCCTATAGCTGCCCTGTCTATTTCGGCATTTAAGCGTCTTTTAGCAAATAGGATCGCACCGGGTTCTAGTGCTCACTAGGTTTTGAAGATCAGACAGTGGCTGACTGGCTGTAAAACTCGGCTAGGTAAGAGATTTCTCGTCCTCGTATTCTTCGCAGATAAAACGTGGGATGGCAGGCGAGACCGGAGCACTATAGGCCATCTCTCAGTTCAATCCAATATCCTGTGAAACTTGCAAATCCTCAATTGACCCGGACGCTTGATTCGGTTGTGCGAGCTCTGCTGGCAGATGACTCGCCGCACAACGAATGACAGATGTACAACAGCCTCACAACCTCGCTACTGGCTCGTCTTTCCGGCACCTGATTGCTGCTGATCCATCCCGAAAACTTCTAGCCAAAGAGGAGAAAGCTCGATCCGGCAGCGCGAAGACTAGATTCATATTAATCTTCCTCTACCGCCTGCCAACCGTTGCCACAAGATCAGACACAACCTAATATAGATCCCCAACAATGACAACTAATACACCAAAGCTAACCATTGAGCTGCTTCTAGCAGATATATCGATACCTTGATGCCCGTGCCCGACATGGTTCTTGGCAATGGCTAAGCGCTGGCGAGGGCTATCATAGGCACCCTCAAATGACACGCGTGAATCCGAAGATGTGAAGCATTAGCCGCGATATCCATATACCTGTCCCTTGATTGCTGATCATCCAATGTTGTGCTGTTCGGTCGTGGTGTTGATCTACAGACCTCTTAGGAATTATGCCCCTTGCCGAGCACAGGCTGATTGGAAGACGCTTTGACCTCGATGCCTTCGTGTCACCAGAACAGTCCTTGCCGACTCATCATCCTGCACTACTCGCGAGGGTAACTACTGTGGTTCCCTTCCCACCCTAGCCGATTCGTTGAGGGTAAGCGGAAAAGTGAAACGATTGGCGTTATTGTGGAGATTTGGATGAAAATTTAGATATTCAGCGACCAAGGATCTTGATACTGCGGCGAGCAAAGTGTATGTCTCATCGCTTGATAATAGTTACTGCTTACAATCAGAGTACTTCTTTTCAAAAATTTCGGAACGAAGGACTTACTGATATCCTCGTCGGCAAGCTCGTGGGTGAGACCTACCCTTTGCGGTTGGTGCTTTACCGACTGCCCATAGACTATTGCGTGTTTGAACTGCTCGACAATGGTCTTGTGGATGGCGTTACACTGAAATGCGGTCAGCTTAGGAATTCAAACAGAGGGGAAGACCAACAAAGTCTTCTACCGTGCAAGCGTTCTTCCGCAGAACAACGGGTGTGCTGTAATCAGGCGTCTTGCCTTTTGGCTTTGTGTAGATGCGTCGTAAGTTCAGCTTCTCCCACATCTGTTCTAGGAGTTCATCAACGTTCCATCCGTGTTCTGAGCTAATAGGACACGCGTTAGGTATTCTGTAAATGAGATCCAGCTCCTCGATCGAAATGGAGTCTATCTTGTTCAAAGCATATATGACAGGAATATAACTTCTGCTCTTTGCCTCGAGGATATCAATAAGGTCATCAATGGTAGCATCGCAGCGAATGGCAATGTCTGCCGACGATATCTTATACTCGGCCATAACAGCCTTGATCTCCTAGAAGGCATGAGTAATATAGCTTCCGAGAAAGGAATGGATAACATTTACATCGTGATCGATATGGCTTAATGGGACTGTGTTGGTAATGCTTATACCACCTTTGTCTTTCTTCTTGAAAACAATGTTTGGCGGCTCTTTATTGATGCGGATCCCAAATCCCTCCAACTCGGCTTCAATCACTTTCTTGTCTGTCAAGGGTTTATTCACATCCAGTACAATGAAAATTAGATGGCAAGTTTTTGCAACAGCTATCACTTGACGCCCACGACCTTTGCCGTCTTTGGCTCCCTGAATGATACCCGGTAAATCAAGCATCTGAATAGCTGCCCCATTATATTGGACTTGGCCAGGCACGGTGGTCAAGGTAGTAAACTCATAGGCAGCAGCTAGAGAGTGTCAGTACAGTTATGATAGACGCTCCGATAGCGGTCCATGCCTTCGGAATGCTGCCCAGTCAGTTTACTCATAAGCGTACTTTTCCCTACAGAGGGAAAGCCTATAAAGCCGACACTGGCAACACCTGTTCTCGCTACATCGAAACCAGCTGCAAATTGTGAGTCTTGTAACAGATCGAAGCTGTACGAATTACGTACATCCTCCACCTCCGCCACTGGACGTTGGTGTGAGTAGCTCGCGCTTAAGCTTTGCAAGTTTGGCTTTCAGCTGGCCTATTTATCATAAGCTGGTATATTAAGGTATGATGACGATTGCATTCTCTCAATTTACCAAGATGGAATGATGTCGCCTTGTTCTTCTGGGTTTTGGCCATCTCGGCCTCAATGTCTTTGATCTAAGATGGCCTTAGCATCGGTACTTTCCCTGCATCCGAGCGACAGGATTACCTTATCTGCTGTGGTCGCCATGATAAGCAAGCTTATATTCTCTCGTCGGTCGAATGTTCGGAGGTCTCAAGGTAGAATTCCCTATCGTTGGGAGCTGCGAGTGCGGTCAAAAAATGTGTGGTCCATCGGATATAATGACAATTATCTCCAGGCAATCGATAACGACCGGGATCCGGGGCCGAGACAGCCGCCGCGGAGTCTAGCATTGTTTGTTTATTTGCAGGTGAAAACTCTCACTGCGTTTCAGCCCAAGTCAACAGCATCATTTGATTGTTGCATCGCCTCTTGCATTTTAAAGCAGCTGGTTCTGCTCAGCATCTTCTTACTTTTGCTGCATCGCTTCACTTTGCTTTACAGCTATGTACGAATTGTGACAGTCGCAGCGGCTCGTAATATCCTGGCTTGGAATTCGCCATGGCTCCCGAAAAGAGCCCCTGCCTCAAGCTGCCGCTATACTATTCGACAGACTTCAATGAAGACAAAGCATCTACCAGAGACTCGGAACGTCTGTGGACGACGTCAAGATGTCATCGATTGCTTCGCCCACTGTCTTCCAAAATTGCTCTACTACGAAAGATGAAGGTTATGGGCTCGAAAGAATTGTGCAACACTATAACTGATACCTCTCTGGACCATCATATGCTATCATCATGGGGCCGGTGTAAGGGTTCACGATCCAACCAAGAACCCGAGGCATGCTCCACCGAAGATCCAAGCATGATTGATTCATCGGATTGGATAACCGATACCAGGCCGCGAAAGCGACTGAGGAGGACCTACTCATCAAAATCGAATGTGCAAGCGCCGGTTCCCGATCCGATCCCCGTGTCGCGTCGAGAGCAGGAGAAATCAGCGGGGGACATACTTCGAATGATTGATAAGACATTCTTGATCGGGTTTACCGAGCTTCGGGACGATCATGGTGGACTAGCTCTGCAGGGCATGAGCGACGATATGCCAGACAACTTTCCCAATGCTCCGACAAGTTCAGTTGAATGGGAAGTGGGCTGCGGCCAGAAAACTCCATTAAGAGGGGCATTTACAAAGCTTGCGAGAAATTTATCTCCAATGAATTGGAGGACTCTTGATGGGCTTCATGATGGCGTATTAGCTTTGCTGAAGGCGACGGCAGATGAAAAGCCAAAAGAACTCCGCCTAAAGGCTACTCTACCAACATTACCCAGGGAATACCGCTCTCGGTCGCTTTTCGCCACTTGCTTGAGAAAAATACCCGATTGTATTATTGAGGAGCAGCTCTCCACAACAATAGAGGACCCCGAGAATGATGTCGATGTATCTACCATGATGTATAATGATCTGGAACAAATGAACACCTCTGGCACAGGAGGATGGAGACCTCTCAAGGAGGTCGTTAGAGCTCACGGCATCGCTATCCTTGTGTCTGCTATCAAAGAGTCGTTGATTAACCTGCCAATGGCTCGTGCTCTTATGTTGCTTTGCGTTGAGCATGGAGCTTACGATGAAGCGGTCACTATTGTCAAAGCCATGATTACAACCATGAAGCCTCTGCCAAAGCCGGAGACCCCGAGCAGTCTGTTGTACGCTTTTCGAACCTCAGTAACATTGCAGACAGTGCAAACTATGGGAATGCTGACCAGATATTCTAAATTCGAATTTGATTCTTTGGCAAAGCTATTCGATGCAAGTATCATATCTTTCGAGTGGATGTATACTCCAGACATGGTGGACTGTTGGAATAGAGCAGTCATATCGGCTACTCAGGGAAGATCTGACGGCAATGATGCCGCATCCCTGCTTTGTACTGTTGTCGCTAAAGCTCATAGGATGAACAGTCCTTCACTTCTAGAGAAAGTCCAGGAACTGCGCCTTCAGTCTGGAAGAAAAAGCCGTAAAGTGCAGAAGCTAGGGAAGAAAAATTGGTCTAAAAATATACAGGCTGCATCTCTCTCGGATGATGGCGAGGAAGCGGATGTTCTGTGGGGAGATATGATCAACGTGTTTTCGAACCTCTTGACTGTGCTATGCGCCACCAGTCTTCTTCAATCGTCAAGAGCCTCTGTCCTCACGGACATCGGTCAGGAGGCTCGAAGAAGCGATGAATTGCATTCTTGCGTTTCAAGTCAGGGTCACTCCTGCGACATTAACCATGATCATCTGGGCCTTTCTTTGTTAGCATCGACCATAGCCACACAACCTCCGGACCACCATTGCTTGGACGCACTCATTCGTGGAATCACGAAAACCACGCCGGATTTCCATGTCACGGCAGGAACATTTTTGTGCAATGTAGCTCAATGCTGTGGACGAGTGGCGCTAAAAGATCCCTTTGAGCATTTAAGGGACTTGATCAACTGCCTTGGTCACGGTGTAGCTAATCGCACGTATGATGAGTCACGTCGGGCTACTTTCAACGCGATATACATCAATGCAGCCTTCAAGCTTGCCGAGCAAAGCGGCCAACCGAAACATTTCGAAGGTGCTCTGGCCTTGGAACAGCGATTGGGAGGTGGAAAGGCAGAGCACGCATTCCGAACACCCGGAAAAACCCCAAGACACTCCCGTGAGCAAGCAAGAAGCGGATTTAGGTGGGAGGAGGGTATATGTGAGTGGGTGGCACAGTCCGCGGAAGCTGCACAGGAGCCAGAGAACGCTTGTAGCGACGAGGCAGCGGTCGTTCAGGAATCGAGTAAAGAGGAAGACATAGCCTCTTCGATCCACCAGTCCTTCCAAGACATCGACCACCTTGCCGAGAACTCGCCATGTGCTAGACGGATTCCTAAGCCAGAGTCACACGAATATCTCACAGAGAACCACTCCAAGTGCTCGAATCCAGAAGCAGGCTCGGGTCGAATCCAAAGGAGGCGAGGGAGGGGACGGCCTACAAGGACACTGGCTCAAAAGCGAAAGCTTCACGATCCTATCGTCAGCGACATCAGTGTGAAGGACAAGCCTTCAAGATTGGGTTCCTCGCATGAATGGCGTAACTGTGTGCGGCAAGGGTGTTGTGCAGCTCCTCGGATTCGTCGTGTTGGACCCATTGTGGTTATCGAAAAGGCCAAATTGGATGTCATGTTTCGTGCCAAGGGCACAGTCAAGGCCATGTCTCAGGGTACAGGTAAGGGCTTCAAGAGTGACACGGAAAGCGAGGACGAGTTAAGTCTGCTGTGAACACATGTTGTAAGCTCGCGATTGTGTACCTTTGAAGTGGAGTACTGTAGCACCATCTGCCCCTGTCTGTGGCTGGGAAGCCAATGGAAGATTGTCCAGGGCATCTGTAATTTTCTACATACGAGATTATACCTGTTCTTGTAAGATTGTTGCGCAATGATTGGTATGTCTGAAGCTGGAACGGTAGTAGACTTGATATGAATAAAAGCGACAGCAATTACCTTATTATTGTGACTTCGGATGATGATGTTGGCGTTCATTTTAGTCAGGAACGATCTGAGATGGGCCCGAGAACAGTCGACCAATAGCCGCTGCATCCAGCCAATTAAGCAACCGAGCTAGTGTTTCGGGTGATTTGTTTGGGCGCAGACCCGCAAGCATCTAGGCGCCAAGGAGTGCTCAATAGGAGGGAAAGTCCTTGCTGCTTGGACCGCTAACACGACGATTCAGGAGTCTCTTGTCTCCAACATCCTTCACTTTCTCTCTTCTGCAAGCTCTCATTATTATTGCTACTTTCTCTTCACGCAGTCGTACCACACATTCATTGTTTCGAGCAAGGACCCGATACAATCCTTTCTAACCGCTGTCGTTGACGACCGACCTTTCCTTCGACCTTTTTCTTCACCCACCAGTTTCACATCACATCTGCCGCGAAGCCACCGCTCTCGAAACAATCTTGGCCCGCTCGAATTTTATCCCCACCGCTCAGTCGACTCTCTTGGGATCTTACGTTTGACTTTCCGGGAAAATTGTTCAATACTGCTAGCGAACGATGCTCTGACAATCAACAAACCGCTTCCTATTGCTTCACTGCTTAGCCAGTTACAAGCCTTTATGAATATTGATCCTGGGAAGCGAGCAACACTACGACCATTGCAGGAAGTGAGGGTATCTATCATCTTAGTAGCTAGCAGTTGAAAAGGGTCGTTACTATCCTTCCTATCAAACTAAATTCATATCGACAAGCTTGAACACTCGAACCCAGAGTCCAGCCCCATTGGATTCCCATACTCAAAACTCCTATCGCCAACATAGTTATCTACGAGCAGCAACGGCCAGCAATCATCTCAATATGGCCGTTCCATCGACAGTTTGGCTAGATATCGTACTCTGTGCTGCTTTGGTGTCAGCGCATGAGTCTCACGAGACCCCAGCTCAATTGGCAGCTGCAGCTTTTGACAATTCCCTTTTCAGCAAATATATTCTCATTCTTCTTGCTGGCCTTGTCGTCGCTCTCGCTATCTATCGGATTTTTGTGCATTCTGTTCGGTATATCCGCACCCTTACATGTCTCAATAACGACACCCAACAATACTTCAAGGATCCCAATGAGATCTATGCTATCTTCAAACAAAACCTCCTTTACGCACCACTATTTCGAAAGCGTCATGGCAGGGAAATCCGCATAGGACCTATAAACCTTGGCATACTTCCAACACGCTTTCAGAGCCTGGCTTTGGCTGGAATTATTACTATGAATGTTGTCTTTTGCACATATGGAATCGAGTGGCAAGGCAAGCGATCCGCAGTCCTGGAGCATTTGCGGAATCGGACAGGTACCCTCTCTGTAGTGAATATGATCCCTCTTGTTGTTCTGGCTGGCCGGAACAATCCGTTGATCTGGTTACTCGGCATTCCTTTCGATGTATTCAATCTTGTGCATCGCTGGTTCGGTCGTATTGTCATGGCCCAAGCTGTCATTCATAGTTTGGCCTTCAGCATCAAGGCCGTTGATCAGTGTAAGCCACTAATAGCCCCTACGTGCAAGATACAACTACTGACGTTCCCCAGCCGGATGGAAAGCCTTCAGTTCGTCTCTCGCTGAACAGCAGATGCTTCTCACCGGTCTGGTCGGCACCGTTGTACTCATCGTCATTGTCTTACAAGCTAGTACCGTCCTTCGACGTGCCTTCTACGAAACGTTCCTCCATCTCCACATCGCCCTGATTATCACCGCTCTCGTAGCACTCTGGTACCATCTCGACGGCCTGCCCGCACAAACCCACCTCAAAATCGTAATAACCCTGTGGGGCCTCGAACGTTTCCTCCGTCTCTCCATCCTCATCTACCGCAACATAGGCAACGGCGGCACAAAAGCCACCATCGAAGCCCTCCCCGGCGACGCCGTCCGCGTAACCGTCACCCCCGCCCGCCCCTGGACCTTTCACCCAGGCCAACATCTCTTCCTGACCATCCCCGCCCTCGGTCTCTGGACATCCCACCCCTTCTCAATTGCCTGGTCCTCCTCAACGCCTCCCTCCGCATCAGCAACTTCATCCCTCCTCAACCGCACAATCGACACTGAAAAAGGGCTCCCCCTATCTCTAACCCGCAACCCGTCCTCCGCCTCCACAACATCCACCCTCACTCCATCCCATCCCCACCGAACATCCTACAGTCTCATAATTCGCTCTCGCACTGGCTTCACTTCGACCCTACATGCCCGCGCCCTCGCTTCGCCCTCGCCACTTACACTCACCGCCCTCGCCTCCGGCCCTTACGGCCCTTCCCCTTCCTACGCCTCCTACGGCACCGTCCTGCTCTTTGCAGGCGGCGTCGGCATCACGCACCAAGTGCCCTACATCCGGTCACTCGTATCGTCCTTCAGTACCCGCACCACCGCCCTTCGCCGGCTGTGCTTAGTCTGGGTCATCCAATCCCCCGAACATCTGGAGTGGATCCGGCCATGGATGACGGAGATATTGGCCATGGAGCGCCGGAGGGACGTGCTGAGGATCCAGCTCTGGGTCACGCGTCCGAGGAGTAGTAAGGAGGTCAGTAGTCCGAGTGCAACGGTGCAGATGTTTCCCGGTCGCCCGGATGTGAGGGTGCTCGTGGAGAAGGAGGTTGAGGGCAGGGTGGGCGCGATGGGTGTGGGTGTTTGTGGGCCGGGCGGGTTGGGCGATGAGGTTCGAGCCGCGGTGAGGGGCGTGGTGGGGAGGGGCGAGGTGGAGTTTGTGGAGATGGGGTTTGGGTGGTAGGATCGGGAGTATGGGATGTTGGATCTGGGCCCGGGGTATGCACCTGTGGGCACTGACTCTTGGATATAGGGGGGGGGATAGGGGCTTGGGAGTAGAGCTGATGGGCGCGGGGGTTGTAGATACGGTTTACACTTGGAAATACGACGAAAAAATTTACTTTGCATGCAATCGCAATCCGGCTTTGGCCCTTTCACACTTCCTCTACGTCCCCAGAGTCTCAGAGCTGCTCCACTCGCCTCTTGGATACTACCTAGCATCGACTCCTTCCCCTATCAACTCATCACCCTCTTTCATAAACCCCACGACTCAACTCCATTCTTGGGAAATATTGTTATGATACTTTGTTTGCTAGGTTAATCTCTTCTAGCTATAACACCTGCAACACGCTAAATTCTGCTAATGGGGGTATCCGTTTTTGCTCTCATCTCCTCTCTGGCTGAAGAAAAAAAAAAGGCAAAGCTGTATCAGGAACAGCCTGGGGGGCCTATCGATAGTTACAAAGCTAGCTCCGGAACGCCACGCTTTCATCCGTTTCATTTTTGGGGGAGCACAGGCTGCTGTGCGGGGGGATTGTGTCCATCATAGGAGGGGGAAGGGGGAAAGGGCAAGAGAAGCTCCTGTGCTCGCTTCCATCTCCATCTCCAGTTCCGCAATCCAGTCCAGGAAGGTAGAGGCTGATGGGTACACTCAAAGGGAAAAAATAAAGACTCGCTCAGTGCTCTTCCAAGCTGCGTATCATGGCTCGTTCGCGCAGGCCTTTCTCCTCGGCGAGAAGCCGCTTCATATCGACCCTGACGCTCTCCTTGTCGAGCGCGATGTTGTTGGTCTGCACCCTCAGCCAGTCTTTGTGTCTGCGGCAGCCTTTCTTGACGCAGATGCCCTTCGTCGCGCCGTCTTCTTCATCTCCTTCTTCGGTGGGGTTCGGGGCGGGGGGGTCGCCTTCTGTTTCTTGCTCTCCTTCTCCCTCTGCTTCTCCTTCTCCATTTCGGGTTTTATTGCGGCCCTTGATCCCATTGACCATCTTGCCCCCCTTCTTCTTCTCTTTCCCCTTCTCCTTCTCCTGCTTCTCCGGCTCTTCCTTGACCATGAACACCGGTCCTAGAGTCCCTTTGCTGAGCACGCTCTTGCCCTCTTCACTCATCCTCCAGCTCTCGAATTCTTCGTCCGCCCACGCCAGCCGGCTGTCGAAGCCGCACACCCCGGCCTTCTCGCCCTTCTTCTTCAGCCCCTCGAGCACGCTTTTCGCGCGCGCTTTGACCATGCCCAAGAAGGCGTCTTTGTCGTCCAGCATCCGCTTGCGCTCTTTCAGCGCGTTGGTCTTGACTTTGATCTCCGCCAGCTGGGCAGCCTCTTCGGGTGTGTGTGCCAAGTTCTCGGTGTTCGGGTCCACGGTCGAGGAAGGGGGGGACAGGACGCCTTCGCCCAGCTTGCGGAACTCGGCGATGTCCTTCGTGGTGCTGGCTAGGGTTTTGAGCTCTGCAGGGCGCAGCGTGCCGCCGCGGAGACAGGCGCCATCGGTGTCGTCTGCGTCCGGGTCTTCGTAGCCTGCGGCGTCGATGGGGCCGTTGCCGAAATTGTCCGTGTAGTTGTCTTTCCTGCTCTTTCGGCGGCCGCTGGGGCTGACGGAAGAGGGCATGGGAAGCGGTCGCTCGGGCTCGTTCTTGAAGGCGAGCTGGCGCATGAACTCCGTCCCGTGCTCGTCGCTGCAGTATTTGCTCTTTTTGGCGGCGTCGACGCGCGCGGGCTTGCGGCATGTGGAGAGACGGCACATTGGTTTCCAGAGCGTGTGGCCGCGGCCGGCGGAGGTGCAGTTCGGGCAGATGTACTTGTCGATCAGCTTCCCGTCCTTTTCATCCATGTCTACGCAGCGCCCATGGAACCAATCGTCGCAGCCGCCGTCACAGGCGATCATCCATGAATGGTCATCTGGTCCGCGGCAGATGCAGAATTGCTCGTTTGGGTCGATCGACATGGAGTCGTCGTCTTCGTACTCGTCTTCGTTTGCAGCGGCGACCGAGGAGCTTCGTGCTGGGGTGGAGGAACCTTGCTTCTGGTTTTGGGCTTTGGGGGCTGGTGTTTTGCTCGCGCGGCTTGAGGATGGAGTTCCGTTGCGCGGAAGGGCTGGCGTAGATGGAATGCTCTCGGCCTTGGTGGTGTCGATCTTACGCTTCTTCGCTGCTGGCTTTTTTGTGCTGGCGGTGCCTTTCTTGGGAGCTGCGCGTTTCTTCGTTGGCGTTGCCTTGGGCTTTTCGGAGTTCTTTCTGTTTGGAGATTCCATTGTCGGTGAGGGCTGAGGGCTCGCATTATTCTTGAGTTCCGCAATGCTCTTGGAAATTGGTGGCCCGTCTGCAATTGGGCTGGGCTGGCGCGAGTTCGGGATCGGGGACGTAGCTGCTTGTGCACCTGCTTCGCTGGCCATTTCTGTCATTTGAGATGGAACGTCCGCCATCTCAGTTTTCACTTGTACTTGCTCGGTCTGAGTATCTGGTAGAACGGGATCGGGGAGAGACTGCGAGGGACCCGGTGAGGGCTGACGAATTTGTGCAGTGACCGGAGATATAACTTCAGAAGGTAATGTGCGTTGCTGGGGCTCCGGTGATTGCGAACCAGAGTCTAAAGCTGTGTCCTTCGCGTGTTGTTCACCCTCATTAAGTGATCTTGCATTCACGAGCGCAGCCAGTGGTTCCTTCTCCGGCTCTATCTGGGTGAGGGGAGGCAGAACGTGTGTTGTGTCTCCCACGATATCGTTCGACATCCGCCTTGCCTTCACCTCATCGCTCGTTGCTTGATGATACTGTTCCAGCCCAGGCGAGAAATGGCCAGTGTGCTGCGGGACCGGTGGGAGCTCAAAAGAGCGCGGGGGTGAAGTGTGGCTCGATGTAGGGCGCGACGATGGAGTTGGTAAACTTGGATGATGCGCGTCGACGAATGTTGTAGATGGACGTGAAGGAGACGGCATGGGCGCGCTATTCGTCGCTGCCGCTGCTAGCGCATCGAGCGGAGAGGTTATAGACTGACGGCGTGGGGTGTTTTCAGTGAAGAGAATAGTTGACCTGATACTTTCGTCACCTTCTGCATGACTGTTCAGGCCATTCAAACGAGGTGGAGGTTGAGAAGTAGATGGGGGCGATCCTGGGCCATTCAGCGGAGCTGGGTTGAGCAGCTCGGACAATTTCGACATGATCACAAGATGATCAATTGACAGCGGATCGGGAAGGTTGTTGCCGGTTAATGTACGGAGACGGATGATAGAAGCGCATGCGACACCAACGAACCCTTCATAACGAACTGAGTATCTCCAAGAGGAGGTTGATGGAGCTGCGAAGTGAGGAACTGACTCCGGTGAAGCAGTCTGGAGAGTCCAGGCCAAAGATCATACCATGCCAAGCCTTTCGGTGACAGGGATCAGGGGTGGATGGGAAACACGTGAATATGAAACCTTCAATGATCGGCATCAGCTTCAAGTATTCAGGAACATGCCTCCTCTCACTCCATCTACCCTCGCACCTCCGTGTCTTGTCTTTGGGAAGGTCGCCAACCATCGTCCTTTACGGTAAAGGGCAGGCATTCTGCTAGCCAGTCCAGAGATACTCCCTCAGGCTACAACTTGTACGATATTCTGCTAGGCGTTAGCATTGTTGGTCATGGCCGACGAGGTAAGCAATGTCTGCAACACAGCTTTTAGTTGTACCCTCCAGTCATTATCAACTCCGAGATTGATGCTGTGCTTGTGTTTGCTCATGTTCAAAGCAGGGTGCATCCCCTCGTGAACTCCTCTTAGAAGCCTCCCGCCGTAACAATACCTCCCTACTCTCCGAAGTCTTCCACTCGCAATCCTCTACACAAATAGCGAAGCTTCTCAACGAGTCGACCGATGGGCTAGGCAACTACTGTTTACACATTGCTGCGAGTTACGGCAGCTGTGCGTACTACAATACTTGGGGATTGCAATGCCCTGCAGAAAAAGTCATATTGAAGATTACCCTGGCTGATCAACGAAATCACCTACAGATGATATATTAGACCAACTTCTCGATCAGGAGGGTCTCGAAGTTGACCCTATAGACCGCCTTGAAGGCGACACCCCTCTACATAAAGCGGTGCGATTCATCAACGGGTTGCCAAAACAGGAATGGGAGGCGGGAAGCTCGATTGTCGATCTTCTTATAGACGCTGGCGCAGATCCAAGGTCTGTTAATGGGATAAGTACCTCACTTTCAGGTTGTTCTCAAAACTGATCGAAACAAGGATACGGAACAAAGCCAAATTAAAACCTATGGAGCTGGCTGACCCAAGGAATATCGATCTTCGAGCGTCGTTACAGAAGGCTGAGTTCACAATGATGGCAGGAGACGATGTTGTGGACCATGACGCTGAAGACGATGGACCGACAGGGAGCGCAAGCGACAGCGAATAGTATCACTTTCTCCGAACTGAAGAATTGTAAATTATTAGCGGAGCTATCCATTTGCATAGCATGAAGAGCATGGTTTGGCGCATAGAGCACAGGATTGGCAGCTGCTTTTGGCAACTGATATATCATTTGAAGCAGGTAGCAGATTCTTTGGTCGAAGCAAGGTCAACTGGGATTGGGCCTTTGGTATCCCCTGGAGCTACATATATGCACACGGGTATCAAAAGGTGAGCCGTGGATCTCATTATCATTCCTTACCTTGATCAGTGCTTCAAAACGGAGCAACCACTAATGTGCCTGTTCTATGGAGTACGCTTTTTTCGACCGTAGGTGCCTTGGAGCCTCCTAGTGTCTCATTTCGCTTCATGTATCCTTTTCCAGTCTTGTATTCAAGCTGGAATACTCTCAACCGAGATTTTTCAAAACCGATTATCTACTAATTAGCAAATCGTTGCATCAATTCGTTAATCTACTTTCTCCCATTAGAGTCTAGTGAGGACGTGTGCATAAGTCTGGACCCTTTCATGTCCTATGATATCACATCCGAAAATTCCTCCGCATTACAAATCCGAGGTGAGGTCTTTCAATATTCTCTCAGCAACTACGACTGAGGCATTGGATCTTTTCATGCTCCTTCGTCTCACCCAGCTCAAATCGCAATCAATACCAACAATGGCAGTCGCCTCATCACGGAAACACCCCGACATCAATCTCTACACCACCCAAACACCCAATGGCATCAAAATATCAATCACCCTCGAAGAGCTCCGGTCTGCCTCTCCCTTCCCTCACCACCTGCCCCCACCACCTTTCCCCTCAATTTCGACTAACAACTCCTACTTAGCCTCCCTACAAAACCCACTCCATCGATATCCAAAAAGACACTCAAAAAGAACCCTGGTTCCTGGCCATCAACCCCAACGGGCGCATCCCCGCCCTAACCGACACCTTCTCCGACGGCAAAACAATCCGCCTCTTCGAATCAGGCAGCATAATGCAATACCTAGTCGAGCAATACGACACCGAGCACCTGATCTCCTACCCGCAAGGCTCCCGCGAAAGCTACGAAGTCAACAACTGGCTCTTCTTCCTCAACGCCGGCGTCGGGCCCATGCAAGGCCAGGCAAACCACTTTACCCGCTACGCCCCGCAGAAAATCGACTACGGCATCTCGCGCTACCGGAACGAGACCCGCAGACTGTACGCCGTGCTCAACAGCCACCTGCAAAGCGCCTCCACGCCGTACCTCGTGGGGGGGAAATGCACGATCGCGGATATCGCGCACTGGGGCTGGATCACCGCGGCTGGATGGGCGGGCGTCGATATCGACGAGTTCCCGGCGCTGAAGGAGTGGGAGGAGCGCATGCTGGCGCGGCCGGGCGTGGAGAAGGGACGCCATGTGCCGAGCCCGCATCGGATGAAGGAGTTGTTGGCTGATAAGGAGGCGATGGAGAGGAAGGCGGGGGAGGCGAGGGAGTGGATTCAGAAGGGGATGGCGGAGGATGCGAAGAAGTGAGCGCCCTGATGGGGCTCAATCTGTAGGAATAGCGAGGGATATGGTGCTGGGTATGGCCTCGAGCTGCCTCATGAGTCAATTCTAGCCATCTTCCCCCTCCCGTCCGGTTCAGTAAATGATCACGCATTCCTGCCGCTGCATCTACAGTCGCCCCAATTCCGTACCCGACACTAAATACCACAGAACCAGGCTCCACCACGATGATCGAGGAAAGGGGGAAATGAAAAAAGAGAAAATTGAATCACTCCCTTTATTTCCCTAGGCAAGGATCAGCTCTCCTCCTCCGCGTAAATACTTATAAAGCTTTCGCGCCACACAACAAGAAAGCCACAGCATGAAAGCCCCAAGAATAAAATATCTTCAGCAAAAGACGGCGTCTACAGCTCGACGAGAGAATATCTGCTAGCATCAATTACCCCAATCGTAACATCCAAAGACAAAAGCTCGCTTTGCATCAATCCATACTTGTCTAGAAAGGCAATTGAGCATGAGCATAAACGCGCATCTACTCTGCTATCGACAAAGTAGAGAGAGATATAAGACTACCTTTACTCTATTTCTAGGTGGCGTCCCAATCTCCAGCTTCTGAATTCCGAAAATGTGGAAAGTAGATGTAGAAGCGGTTTTGTACCTCTTTCTCCCAACCCCCCAACATCACTTTCCAGGTCCCCCAGAAGTACTCCCCACCCACCAATCCGAAACCCCTGCTCAACAACCCCATAACGCGCTCCATCAAGCCATCTAGTGCAAATAAGCCAACGGCAACAACGTGCCTCCCATTCCCAACCCATCCTCCCCATCCTCCTTCGCACCGTCCCCAAAATCCCTAACCTCAGTCCCAACCACGCCCTCCGCCCCTTCCTCCCCCCATCATCCTCATCATCCACAACCGCACACCCAGAGAGCGCCACACCCTCCCTGCCCTCACCCCTCCCACCAGCCTCCCTACTCCCCCTCCTCAAACTCGCCACACTCCTCCTCACCAAGCCCTTAAACCGCCCGCTCATACTCCTCCCCCTATCCAATCCCTCGCGACTCTCGCTTCTCCCTTCCAGCACCACCCCCTTCCTGCTCTCCGCGTCGCGCTCGAGGCGCTGCCGATTCGTTTCGCGCGTCGGGGGGCGTGCGCCGCCTGTGGATTCCGGGTCGGTATAGATTTCTGGGCTGGGCGGGGGGAGGTCGGTGGGGTCGAAGTGGAGGTGGCGGGTGTCTTCCTCGATTTGGGCTGCGAGGGTGGGGGAGGGTTCGGAGTCGATGTTTTGCCAGCGGGAGTGGGAGGGGGGCCTGGTGATGGTGGTGGGAAGAGGGAGGGGGTGGCGGGGGTTGCGCCTGTGATGTGCGTGGTTGCGAAAGAGGAGTGGGTGGAACTGCGGAGTTGGGAGAGGGGGAGGGACGTAGGGTTCGAAGGACTGGGTTTCTTTGTTCCAAGTTGGGGCTTTGCGGGCTGAGAGCGGGGTGTTGGGAGGTGGGTTCTCTTTGGGTTGCTCTAGCGTTTGTGCTTGGTTTTGGGGTTTGGCGACTGGGGAAGTGGTCTTGGTGCTGCTGGGGAGGTCGAGAGGGTAGAAGAGGACGCCGCCGGGGAAGCCATTGATCTGGACATCTTCATCTGTTTCACTCTCCCTGCCACTCTCTTTCCACGCCAGCTTCATCTTCGCAGCGGTGAGGTTTGCCTCCACCGCTGTCCGCTCGAGAGACCATTCCTGCCACTCTGGTTCGTCGCTCTCGTTGTCGTTTTCGATCTTTGGAGTCATCTTCTCCCTATTCGACAGAGGGGGTACGTAGACTTTATACTTGAACCTCTCCTCCAACGCCCGCTCTCTCTCTTTCTTCCCCTGACCTTCTAGGTCATGTTCAATTGAGACACCTACCCACGGCGCAGCCAGTCCCAATTCCAGCTCTCCTTTATCAGGTCTAGTGCCTGAATTCTTCCCAAATGACAGCAGGCACCGCTCGAAGCTCCGCCGACTGGGTCTCCATTGCTTAAGCAAGAACTGGGTACATCCAAGCAGGTAAAATAGGATAGCGGTGTTTGCAGGGACTTTCCCATCGTCCATGGGAGACGCCGTTTCAAAATATCGTTTTGCTCGGAAAGTCTCACCGAGCCAGGCACGGATGAGACCAATGTTCAGGAACAGAAACAAGACGTAGGGGGCGTGTGCTGGCGACTTGAGCTCGGGGATCGTGACAAAGGGCTTACTTGGTGTCGACGGGTCATCCTGCTGTGGTGTTGAGGGCGATTGATCGCTGATGAGATGTCTGAGGAGGTTCCTGTGAGCGAGGACCGATTCTTCCGTCTCGAGTGTGAAAGGACGGTATTTCGCAAGCGCGAATTGCCAGGCTGTATGTATTTGTGGAACTGCAAGTGGCTCATTCGAGCGAGATTGTGATGGGAGGATCTGCCTAGATGGAAACTTGTAACCTGAGGCAGGTATGAAGTCTGAAATGGTAGGCATCGCTGATTCGATGTATTTATGATTTATGGCAGGAAAAAATAGAGATTAAGAGCTCTTGAGCTAAGTGTGCCTGGTAAAGCTGTAATTCGGTATTGCCAACAGTAGCAAATGTTTTAGGGGGCTTCAGATCTGCTGTTTGTCATTCTCGGTGTGTCATTGAAATAAGTATGTGTGAACTTACTGCTATATAGAGGAGCTGGCTCATAGCAACTCAGCAGATGTATGATATGAATGCAGAAGAGATACGTCATGTGTTGAACCCCCCTGGATTCTGTCAAGACTAGGACCAGAAGATCGAAGAAACGTGGCTGATTAGGTTCATGACATCTGCATTTACCATTTTCATAGATGCTGGATGTGGTAAAACACTATATTTGTCAAAACCCAGGTTCAAATAATGATTGCCTGAGACCCGTGAAGCGAGGAAGTGAATACTTTATTCACCAAAATTCTGGTCGTCGTAATCCTACAGTAAATGAGACCTCGTTTCATTACCTTAGAGTCTACTTTCGCAGAGCATAGTATGTTGTCCGATCTTCAGCCTCTGGTCTACCAATGCTTAGGCTCCTAATTTAAATCTGAACTACTTTTAGATAGAAAAAAGCCTCAACATTCTTGTACTGAGTGTGTCATGAGGGCAACAAAAACACAATGTCAGCGGATCTTAGGTAGAAATGCCATAATGCTGGCTTGGTAGATATTCTTACCAAGAGTATAGGCATTGAATCTGTCGGTCTACCCTTAAGTTGTTCTCTGGTCACTCAGGCCATTGAGGCCACAAAATTGACGAGAAGACCCCAATTAATCCCACCAAGGCGGCCATACCAGCTCACCGATCCAGATTGAGTCCAACATGCTTCGTGAGGCACGTGGATCAGTCCACTTCCTAAGCAAGAGCGTTATAACCCAAGGACACTGGTAGCAGAAAAGTCGCCTTGATCTAGATGACAAAGGAGTCTCCCTCAGGTGATCCATTGTACCAACTTTATGGTCCAGTGCTATTGAAGGCAGCAACAACGTTTTGACAAGCGTCAGAAGTCTGAAATCGTGCCACGAGGGACACCTTCCAGTCCTGTATAAGCATTGGCTGGAGTGGTTGATAATTGCTTTGCTCTGAGTTGACCGGCACCCTAAGCTGAAGATAGTCAGCGTGAAGAATAGGCTGGCAAGATACCTATAGATTACAGGATAAGAAGAGAATAACAGGCCCTAAGAGGTTTTGGTGCCTTAGTGGAATTGTTTGGGGATGAAGATATTGGTATGGTAGTCTTAAATATATTGTGGGTTAGAGGCGTAAGATAGGGAAGGAACGAGCCGTTTTCCCTATTGAGGATAAGGAGGTCATCGCAACAAGGGAATTGTTCTGATGTCTGGCAAGTCACGGAAAGAGGCCACAGTGGCTCCAGTCAGCATCTGATATGGTATGCTTGTCGTTGGCTGAATGAGGGAAGCACATTGTTGAGATCGGAATTACATGTGGCGAGAAGACCAGGATAGTATTCTTAGGGCTACAACATCCATTAGCATAAACGTAAAACTTCTCTAGGAGACTATAAGGTCGTTTGCGCTGTGACGACTGAATTTGATGCCGCCGAGCTTTCTGGCTAGCTATTCTACATGATCCGGGTTCTGATAGTTTCATTCGAAGGTCGAGAGACGGATTGCTCAGAAAGACGAGAAGGAGATGCGTCTGAAATTCAATGAGAGGATTCGATCCAGATCTGGGGTACTTTTGGTGAGCCAATGGGAGAGACGCTCAGGTTGAGAGCTACGAGCCGCCAAGACTGGGAAAGGCGTTCTCATCGGAGACGTTGACAGAAGTCTCCCTTTCACCGCGCCCACCACGATAACCTCCATCACCACGCCCTCGAAATCCGTCTCCGCGGCCTCGTCCTCCACGGTCACCACGGAAACCACCTCGATCCCCCCGCCCGCGACCGCGACCTCGCTCTCCGCCTCTGCTGGCAGGTTCCGCATAACGGATTTCAACATCCAACATCTGCTTCTGGGTACGTTCGCGCTCGCGCTTCGACTTCTGAGCTTTGCCAGACACATACTCATCTTCTTCTTTGTGCAGAGGCTTTGCGTCAGCCCATTTCTTATCTTGCTTGCTGCCTTCATTCGGCTTTCTAGCTTCCAACGGCTTAGCGTTCAATTGCAGTTTCTTCTCAGCCTGCTCGGCGAGGTAGTCCTCATATGACTTGCTCTTGTCTTCAGGCTCGGGCTCAGCTGCAGGTTGTTCAGGAGCAGCTGGACTGGTAGCAGCATCGGTGGCTGTAGTATCCGCGGCATTAGCATCACTGGCGTCCAATGGGCCAGCATCACTGGCATCCCAACCACCCGCTTGCTCTGCGCTAGCAATAGCCTCGCCTGCCTTTTCATCCTGCCATTCAGCTTGTCCAGAAGGGGCACCCCAGGATTGGTCTGCTTGTTTCACGTGATCGCTTTAGGTGGCTATCAGTAGAGGTACAAGCCAAAAAGTGATGATCATACTTTTGTACACCGCGAGAATGGCGGTCATCACGGTTTCCTCGACCACCTCTACCTCCACGGCCTCCACGTCCACCGCGGCCATCATAGTTGCCTTGGATCCGGCCTCCTCCGACTCGATCAGAATGACGGTCCTGGCGGAGTCCATCGTCTGTAGGCTTGCCGCGGTTGTTTACTGTGCCAGCATTGCGGTCATGAAAGGCTATCAAGCTTGTGAGCGACCTGATTCAAACAACACAATCACAATCTGCAATTGATGCATTGCTAATATTTACCTTCATCACTGCCGGTGAATCCTCCACGCCGAGGAGCACGTCCGCCTCCGGTGGTTCCGGCACCTTCGCCAGTCGATGCGCTTGGTGCGGTATCAGTGCCACCATCGCGTTTGCCCTTTCGAGGAGCTGGCTTGTCCGCTATCTTCGGTGGAGGTGAAGGCTCCCTATCCGAGTCCTCCTCAGGGTCGTTGCCTGGTTTGGTCAGCATGGAAGGACTTGCAGGTCATGGTTTTGATGGTGCTACCCAGGAGCTCGTATAGATTCTGGGAGATTGAGCGGTCAGTAGGGTTCATTGACACGGTGAGATCAGGTAATGTGAAGGAATGTGAGCATGCTGTGTATTTACCTTGGATTTCACGTCCGACATGACGTCCTGCCTCCTCGCCTTCCGTTGAAGGCCTCCCGAATTATGGCAACACTGCTAGAAGGAATTGATGGCAAGAGGGACGAGACCCTGGAACAGGATCTTGTCTCTCCGTGTTGATTTGCGGACCCAAGCTGTTCAAACAATGGGAGTGTGGGTCAACGGTTGATTGTGCGAAAATGAACTTTACGCGAAGCTCAACTCGCGCTAGCGCTTAACCGCTCGGGTAGGTGAGCCGTTCCCTCCACTTCTAGAACTGTATACATAGAGGCGACCTAGTGAGTGATTCTGAAATAGTTTGAGATGTTAAATATCGCAGTCACGTATCTCCACTCTCCTCGACGGCTGAAAGCTTCCATGATCCAAAATATGTACATGCATAGCTAGCTGGAAAGATAAGTAGCAGCAGCCAAATGTGATAGGCCAACAGCTGCAAAAAGGGCACAAGAAGGGTACAGATAAACCTCCGACCAGGCATAGCTGACCACGCGTGATATACTCCAAGTGCCATGGTATCCTTCGCTTTTTCTATGCTGCTGTTGTGACATCATTCCCCAACGCCATGCTTGCAATGAACCGGCCCACTTGAAAGCCTAACAAATCAAGAATCGTGAACTTAGCAGTAAGTGAGCCGGTCACTGCCGCATTGAACTCTCCTGGAACGTAAACTGCGTCGGAAAATGCATACTCGCAGTCAACCCAAACGGGTCTGCGTCCAGCATGGGGTCGAAGGGATCAAAGGGTTGATTCATCTCGCCGATTGCTGTATGGTTAGGCTCGCTAACCTGTGATACCGCCGGTGGGTGCATCGGCTGGAGTGGTGGTAAGGATTGCATAGGTTGCATTGGAGGCTGGCCTTGCATGCCCATGTGCATCCCATGGTTTGGGGCTTGATGGTATAGCGGTGGGTAGGGCCCGGAATTGGGGCCCGCCGAAGTGTCGTCGGTCTCGGTTTCGTCGAGCATGTCTGCATGCGCGTCGTACTCCTGTTCTGTACTCACGGAATCAATCTAGGACGAACATAGCTCTGAGAGGGGAAAGGAGGGGGCGGGTCAGCTTGCCGAGTTGCTCAATATGAGTATGAAATGGTGACGGATAATAGCTTGACTGGGTGCTTGTTGCACTTGTCATCTCGACCGAGCTCCTGCTCACCTCCACCGAGCTTCTGCTGGCGGGTAAAATAGGCTGTACATTTGGAGCTGACATTGATGTCGATATGTTAGGCGGCAGATGTGATGGTGGTATCCTGGCTTTAGGCCGCGGCTGTTGCTGCTGCTGAGCTCTCAGATCTACGCCAGTTGAGGTTGCCCCACCTTGCACAAGTCCGACCGGCGATCTTGATGTTATTGGAGAAAGAGCTTGAGCTGGCGGTGTAGGCTGCAGTCGGGGTGATTGTTTGGCGATGGAGCTTGTGGGAGACGGATGAACGTGATTAGGTTTCACGATGCCAGATAACGAATGTCGAGCTTGAGTGTGCCGGTTGATTACTGCTCTTTGGATTGGGGAGGGCTGGTGTGCTGCTGACGGTGGACCACGTGGAGAGATTTGTGGGTGATCAGTCTTCGAGCTCAATTCAGCCTGAACATCGATTCCTGGTAACAATGAGTAGGTGGAACCACAGAACGAACAAGAAGGAATACGCACCCTTCTCAAGTAGGATACGCTCTAAGAGGGAATTCTTGTACCGCAACATCAGACATTCGTCCGCTGCTGAGCGATGGCTCTGTTGAAGAGTTTGGAGCGTTTCCTCATGGTGTTTAATGGTCGTCTCTAATTGCTTGATATACTCTGTTCGTCTCTCACGAAAGGCTGCTTGAGCTTGACGGTTCCTCTGCTTTCTCTCCTCCGACGTGGCATATATCTAAATGGTGGCTACATCAGAGTTTCATCTCTTATTGGCTGGGGAGAAGGCATACCGGCTTCCTACCTCCTTTTCTTTTCTGCGTCTGTGCTACTTCCTGTATGAATTGGGGGTCATCCGGTTCTGGGGACGACTCAGAAAAAGACTCGAGGTCAGAGTGCTCCGCTTTAGGGACTGCAGTCGGTTCCTCGACATTGGACATGTCCGGAAGCTTCAGCCGGTATATCGTCCGAAGAGCGGTTGACTGGAAGGGTCCAGATGACTATACTGTGTGCTCTGCCTTGGAGGAAAGCGCCTCTAAGGCAAGCCGCGCGCTTGAAGGGTCTCTTCCGGTGCTACGGCGAATACAATAATTAGGCCAGTGTTGGTCTGGTGAAGAACAGCGTTTAAGGAGATGATGTGAGGTAATAGAAATTGATATCAACAGAGAAGGAAACGCAGAAATGCAGATATTGAGGGAAAAAAGAGGCAGACGCAGTCTAGACTGAAAGTGTGCTGGCCCACAAGGTCAGCGGTCACTCGAGATGAAAATTTATTGCTGGCGTCGTCCCTGTCAGATGCTTGGACGAACAAAGAAGGCTTGAATTTGTGGGGTCTAGCTACATAAATTAGGTTCGACCAGTCAACCGGCACCGGAGTCTGCAGGTTAAGGATTTGGGTCAGGCCCTTGTCGCAGCCTATTCACGTCACTTGGGTCACGGACGGGCAAGAGCATAGGTCGGGCCTGGACTGCTGTTAGGAGTAAAGTTGGTATGTCTGGCACCGATGGCTCGCTTACTTCCCAGACCTTCAGGTGCTTGTTATTGGTGACCCTGATCCACAAGAAAGGATCCGATGCCCCGTTTTATGATAGCGCGGAAGGCGAGGCAGTGGGATTGGCGACTCCCGTCGCCCGTTGGAGGCGGAGGCGCATACCTGCACACAATTTCTCCGCGGAACCAGCGCGTTTTCGTCGCTCTGGACTCTGGAGATAGGTCCGAAAACCTTCCATTATTCTTCTCCAGCCATGACTCCTGCACATTTCCCCTGACAAGGCTGCAGGATCGCAGGAGATACACATTCGTGCCATGTGCTCACGGACCCGTCGGTACCTTCCTAAGGCGACCTGATGTAGAGGTCCGCGGAATCGTCTACACACTAGAAGCTGGCGCTAGGTTGGTCTCCGCAAATGATGCCTTTCTGGCTCATATGGGGCGTGGCCGCTTTTCGGAGTTCCCCGCCGGACGAATGCCCGGTTGGCAGTCCTGGGCAAGAGAGATTTATGAGATTGACATGTGCTTTGGTGCTTTGACCATCTCCAAGTCCATCCCTTGTTGACATTACCGAACGATGAGCGACGAAGCCTGACGGGACTTTCAGGGCGTCTACGGAGCACTGTGCACAGGATACAGAACACAGGACACAGGGGCTGATGTTTGTGAGCCGGTTGGACTTGACTTTTTCGCGTCGTACTCGTACATTAGCTCCCGCTCGGCTCACGTGGTAGATCTGCAGCTGCAGCAGGTGTCAAATTGAGAAAGCAAAAAGCAACATCCCGACATGATCTTATTTAGGTGCATTGCTCCGATCGTCGTAGTATTACTACGTGTTCATGCCCTTCAGGGTCCAGAGGCTCGCTAGAGTAGGTGGGAACCAGTCCACGACCTCTTCAAATGACCGCAATCTCGATCGACGAACAAGTAGCGATATGAGGCAATAGAATCCTGGTATCGCTTAAAGAGAAGAAAAGCCTCCCCCTTGATCGCATTTGCTAGCATGATCGAAACTGCGAGGAAGAGAATTGAAGGTCAAGGAATATGCTCCGTGTCTCAACTCGTAGCTTACGGCGACAGAAGGAGTCTTGCAAGCTTCACTCGGAATAGGACGACAGCGGATGGCTGCTTAGCTCTTTCAAGTGAGGCACTTTCGACTTATCGGGCCTGATGCCTCTCTATTGCATCGTACACTTTAAACTCGGCACATGACGCCCAACCCTTCAGTCAAACGAAGAAGCTACAAGTCCTGAACAATCACTGTAACATACCATCCTTACCTTGCGTCGTGATCAAACAACTAGGCCGATGAACTTCCAAATTGAGCCGCCTACAATCATGCGGTGGTGGCAGGTGTACCACCGTGAATCATTGAGGAAGGTGCGTTCAGAATTTTCGCTGATCCTCTGTTGTAGTATCTATCCTTGGTGATCTCCACGGACCCCACTCTCATCCTTGCTTGCCATGCTTCTATGGAGGATTATTATTGCCTCCCCCTTAGACCCTTTCACTCTCAGTGATTGCAGGCGTACCTGTCGATCAAATTCCAATGGCATTGGCAATCCCCAAGCGCAGATCATCGCAAAACTTCTCGCTGTACCAGTCCAGTCTCGCCAGTCCCCGAATGCCAACACAATCTGCACCACGAGCGCCCAAACATGAGAGAACAATCCCAGCGCGCGGTAGATCGGTATCTCCTATTCGTCGTTGTGCACATCCAGAAGTTCGGAAGGCCCCATCGCGGACATTCATCCCACCCATTGTGCCTACAGATATCCTGGACTTTCCAAAGGTCCACCACCCTCGTATCGAAGCTGAGCTTATGCTATCTGCCCCGGTTTTTGTTGGTGGAGCGACCGTTGAAGGTGACGTCCAAATCACGATCGATGGGGGCCCGAAAGATGCGCGACAAAAAATTCGCTCAACATTGTCAATATCCCGAATTGTGATAAGCCTGATTGGGATCGAACGGTCTAACGGCCGGCGACATATCTTTCGCCGCTTAGCAACCGAGCTCATTGATGAAACCCATCCACCACCAATAGAGATGGTGCCGACAGGGCGTCGTCCCGCAGAAACGTCCTGGGAAGTACTTCCGTCTGTTTCAATCTTACCATTCCGCCTAGATTTACCAGTGGCGATGGGTCCTCCTCCATACACAGCCAAGAGACAAGGCATCTTATATCTACTCAGTATGACCATTGAGGCAAAGATAGCCGGAAAGCAAGAATTTGTGCGTCAGTCACGTGAAGTGACAGTGTTGACTGTCCACGATCGTAAGCCCTAGATCCGTGCTAGAAAAGCCGCGGGCTGATCCCTGGTAGCTGAAAAGGCATTGGTCAGCTTACCAAGTCCGTTGACTGCAAGTGAAGAGTTACGCTTCTCCAGCACAGATAGTTCCTTGCCTATTAGAGTCACGGCTGGCCTTCACAGGCAGACGTGGATCAGCGGCTACATGCTCTTTGTGGACGTTCAAGTGCAGAACAGGAGTAACAGAGACGTAAACAAGATAGTGGTCCAGCTAGAGAAAGCAACGATCGTTTACGCCTTTTCTCCTGCATCTACCAGGATCGGTTCTGCTGACACACTTCGGATACCCGACTACTGCGAAAGACGTATCGCTGCGACTTCCATCTTCAAGAGTAAAAGCGATGTTGTGCCAGCTCACACAGAGGTTTTGAGGACATGTCGAATAGAGGTACCGACGGGGCTGGCATCGGTTGATACAGGTAAGATTATAGTTTTCGTTTTGGTGGTATCCCATGGTCTGGTGTGGTGCTGTCTTGCCTCTGATGCATCGTCATTGATACATCCATTGCGACAAAAAGCGTGCCCGTCTCTGGCACAAAGCATATGAAGACGACATGAAGATGACTTCATCTTTTATTTTCGTCCCAAGTCGGGTAATCGCAGATCTATCGGTGCATCGTAATAATCAGCACCACTTACTACCGGAATATGGGGCACCACTTACAACCAGAACATGGGATACTTTTGGCTTTCCATGCACCGCGACGTACAATCACCACTAGAACCTTTCAAGAGTCAATTTGGGCACACGGGATAGGCTGGATATGGTCAGACCTCGACCCTGTATCAGGAATCGTCAAGAAGCTTGATGACTCGGCTCTAGTGATCAGGTTTGACCTGGCGGTCGGGCTTAATCTATGCTGTTACCAATTGGCAGCAGACATTGAAGGCTGACCATATTTAGGGCGGTTCTTTGGCGTTCGGTTTTTCTTGAACGTGCAAATATCTTGTTTCATTGCGTGGGTTCTGCAAAGGCCACAGGCACAAGCAAACCTCTGACGAGTAATATAGGAAACATCTCACCATCCAATTACCTATTACGATAATCCATCCGGTAAGAGCCTAGAGTTTGCTATCTTGCATTTCCCCTAGTCTAACGGTAGTAGAACTCTGTCGACGTACCCCCAAATTCTGTGGCTCAAGTCACCGCTGCGATTGAGCACAAACACAGAGACCACACATCAATCAACGGCTCTCCGTATCGGTACACTCCTGGCCGTGCATTTACTGCGGCTCGCGAAAGATCACATGGCAGGCTGCGTGCAAACACACTCTCGCCTCGTGAGATTAGAGATCTTACCCTTCGTCTGGACGGGAGTCCACGAAAAATTAAACACCGGGGCTCGCATATGGGTGTAGGCTCGCAACACTCTGCTGCACGCGAGAAAGAGAACAATTACAACACTCTCAGAGCACGAGCTTCCCTAGACTCCTACGGGCCAAGTCTTCAGAGGAGCACCTCAGGCCTAGCCTTTGACGATACTGATAAGGAGAACGTCCAAGAAGGACCCTTGAAGACACCTGTTACTATCAAGGCCAACCATAGCCCCTTCTCGCGCTCCGTTTTACGTGAATTGGATGTACGTGCCATCAGGAACAGTGCACTCTCTGGCTTTACTCATGTTGCTACGAGTACATTGAGAAAGTAGGATATGAGAATCAGCGTGCAGGCTTAAAATAATAGCAGCAATTCTCTGTTTGATTAGACATCAGCCTACGTTGCGGACCGGGATAAATCCATGTATGCATGCTTGGACAGCAATTACTTGGTCAAAATGCCACTTGAATCTAATCACCTCAAGCGCTACTGGTACCAGACTACCATACCATCTCGTTGTTCCTTTCGCAACAGTGTCCGATCTCTTTTTCCCAATACTTGTCGGCCCCTGGGTTGCACCTTCCTTTTCTCACACCGTACGCTAGCTCTAGAGAGGAATGAGGCCTGGCTATGACAGACCAAAAGTACAAGATATGTACCCTGGCAACCAATTCGTCGGCGCTGAGCAATCATCTTCAGGACTCTACTATCATTAAGGCGAACTGGCCATTTTCGCTAGACACCTAGTTATATGGCTGTTGAAGGTCATCTTACCTATGGTCCATCTTCGACCGCCCTGCCAACGTGCTACCTTCGTCTACTCCAGGGATGGCGCTCCCATTCAACCTCCGCCAATCTTTCTCGTTACCATTCTTGCCGATCATCCCTTCGACTAGCGATAAGTCTATAAAGCCTTCGCCTCTCAATATCCGTTCCTCGAGCGGTCAGAACTCCATCACAGAACTCAGCGAGTCTGGCCTGCCAGCGGCGGCATCGCATACTCCATCCCAACCTCCGTCGTCACCATCGTTAACTTTGACCTCTACCTCAACCGTGAAACCGTACCGCCTATGCACACTCTGCCACCGCCGCATCAAGGGCACCGAGTACAGCTTTCCAAGCGTGGCGCCAGCTGCGCTCGCCGCGATCAAGCTATCGCTAACACCAACGCAGAAGGGCGAAAAGAGCAAAAGGGTTGATAGACATTTCTGCCACAAATGCTGGGTTCGTATCTACGATCTCAGTCTTTGCTGGACGTGTGGGGACGTGGTTCATAGAGCCGAAGAGAGGGTAGGATTCGGATGGTGCTGGTGGCACTGGGGCTGTTTGGGATGTTTGTTCTGCAGGGTCCGTTGCTTCTTTCCTTTGGGTTAAGAAGAACTTATACTATAATTGTGAATCTCGAGCGTAATAAGAGAAGAACTGATCCACAGAGTGATAGGCACCGCTGACGCCTCCTACATGGACGGAAGACGCCAAGGGAATAGCGCTGACGAAACCCCCGCTATGCAAATTCTGTCTAAGGGATCTTGAAGCCGTGGCACCTGAGTCTCTGCCTGTAACAGAGAAGATCGTGGGAATGGAGATACAGCTGCAAAAAGACCATATCCAAGGTGGATGGAATTCCTTCCTTCAAACCGCAAACGAAAACGCGATAGCGAAGAGACATCACGGCCATTGAAAGCCAAATCCGCACCTTGCCTACCCCTAGCCTCATCAGAGGGCAAGACAGAGGAAAGCGAATCAATCCGAGTCTCATCAGCCTCAACGATCGTCCCCTTCTCCCGAGCCCAGAGCAGCAGCTCGGCTCTTCAGCCCGCCACCCCAAAATACCTCCACGAACTCAAATCCCTCTTTCGCGCCTCCACCCCCGCTACCAACTCCCCTGGCAACAAATCGGATTCCATCTTCCCGCCACGACCTCAATACCGCGAGACGTCCCACTCTACCACCACCTTGAACGAGCAGAGAAGGACATTCTTCCCCCCAGCCCCAACACCCAGCGCAACAACCCTCCTCACCTGCGCCGCATGCCTCACCGCAGTCTCCTACGCAGACGCGAAAGCTGGGCCCGAGGGCCGCTTCTTTCACAGGGAGTGCATGGTTTGTCGGCACTGTGGGCACTCCGTCCTTAGCGACAACGACGGTGTGACCTTGGATGGCGAGGAGAGTGCGTTCGGCGCTGACGGGGAGGTGGACGTTGAAAGGGGCTTTGCGGAGGGGGGAAGTGGAAGGGGAGGCGAGATGGTATTGCTGGGCTGGGGAGGGGAGGCTGGGGGTTTGTTGTCGTGGGTGTTGGGTTGGGAGTACGATGCTTGGTTGGGAGGGTGGGGGAGGGCAGGAGGAGAGGAGGATGGGGTTTGATGGGACGGGCGAGTGGGATGGAGAGAAAGGGAGAAGAGCGGTTGGGTTGGGAGGAGGGGAAGGGGGATGGGGGTTGTGAGGAGGGTTAGGGAGGAGGTGGAGAGTGGGGTTGGGTGTGTGGTTTGTTGATCGGATTGGGAGGGTTGGGTTGGTGGTGTTGGATAGAGGATGTACGGAGTACATTGGATGAGGATGTGGGTTCCGGCAACATTGGGGTTTGCCGTCGGTTGGAGTAGAGTTATTACCTTTAGGAATGACAGTATCAATTAGGTGAAATCAGTCGTTTTCGAGCGAGATTGAATGTCGAGAGCTCATTCTAACGTCTCGTTACGTTCTTTGTTCGGATGTGGACGATCCCCTCTTGGTGAGCATGGATCTTTGAGGGGTTTGCTTCTTGGCATTCTGGTTTTGAATTTCGACCTTGTAGGAGAGGTGCGATTTTACCATCCGGTTTCTGGAGCTTCGGCGGGATGGCTTGTTTCAAAGATGAGGGGATAGAGCATGGGAATGGATATTCCTTGGGTTGAGGATTTGTAGTTTTGCTTTATTAATATGTCTTCTTCTCGTGGTATGGATTCTGGAAGATGGTGGTAGGCTAGGGAATATTTCTAGGGATGTTTGATGGGATGGGAATGGTCTTGGGATGGGATGGGATGGTGTCGTTAGACGGTATCTGGTTCTACTAGAGTAGGGATGGAGGCTCTGGATTCTTCTTGACTGGCCAGAGGGCAAGGGAATAGAAGTCTTCGCTGATAAAGAGGAGTGTGAGGAGATGGAGATATTTGGGCTGCATCACCATCAACCAAGTTCAATTGAACTGATGAGATGTTGTTCCCTACTTGCAACGAGTGTAGACTTTTTTGAGACAAGGAGACTCTCCCAGTGGTATCACTATGCCACATTCTCATCCCGTCTCGAGTGTGCTGTTCCAGGAGCTACCGGCTCCCAATAACCGTTCAAATCGCCGTCCCAAAGCCCCCATCGCCCCAACCCCCAGTCACCCATTTCTTGCAATTACGCTCTAGGCGGCACCAGCCTCCCTCAACAAATCAGGTAGTTCGCTACGCTTGGCTTGGAGATCCGAGTTCCCTCCAATGTGCTTCTGGCCGATGAAGATGTTGGGGACGGAGCGCTGGTTGGTGATTTCTTCGAGGGCGTCTTGGATGGCTGCTCCATCATCTGCATCCCAAACCCGTCAGTCCAAAGTCTACCCTCTCTCTTTGTTGTACAATTGTAGTGATTGAGCAAATGAGGATGGGCTACGCACCAACTTGATCGAGCTCGATGATGTATGACTTCGCGTTCAGCTCGCTCAGGAGTGCCTTCGAGGCTTTGCAGTAGGGGCACCAGGATTTGCTGAAGACGGCTGGGGATGTGTTAGTTTCAGGCCATCAACTCTTGGATATTTGTTGGTATTGGGTTTTGGATGTTGGGGGGGGTGTACATACCGACGGCGTTCTCATCGATGATGCTCTGGGCTTTGGTCTTTGCGGCGGACATGGCGGCTGGGCTGACGGACGAACCGAAGAAGCGGCGGAGGAAAGAAATGATGGGCGAGGTTGTTGTTCGATATGTAGAGGGCGATTGATAGCTTTTAAAGCTGTAGAGGGTGTCGAGTTGATGTTGGAGAGGTCGGAGGAGTCCACAAGGCTGTCTTATCTATCTTTAGCCTTCTCAATTTCTGGGGTTCAGGCGGGGCGGAATGACGCAATATCTGGAATCATGTGCTTGGCACTCTAGATTACCTAATCATCCAATCGCCTCCGGGTGTTTTCATATGATGATCGGTCTCGCGTTCACTGCAGGTTAAGATCTTACAGAGCCGCTAATTAGAGCGGTAGTAGTCTCCCAAGCGACTGTCTACGACCATATGTAATCCTCTCTCTTCATCACGAAACAGCATACCGATGCTCCAAGCAATGATGGGTGCTCACGATCAGCCTATCGTCTCCAATCCATTCCTCCACTTTATCACTAATGCTCAAAGAGTCTAAGTAACATTCCTATTGATATGTCAGCTATCCAATACCGCAAAACTCGCTTCGTCTGCGTATCAGATACCCACAACGCATCGCCAGAATCAGGTGCATTTAAACTGCCGAAAGGCGACGTACTGATACATGCAGGCGATCTGACAAAGCAGGGTACCTATGCCGAGCTTCGTAAGACCTTGGACTGGATCGAGAAGGCAGACTTCGAATCAAAGATCGTGATTGCAGGTACGGCCTCCGATCGTCATCGTCGGGATTGCTGATACGGACAGGCAATCACGACATTACCCTGGATTCTGAGTTCTACAACGAATACGGTCTCTATTTCCATAACCAGTACCCTCAGGATGCTGCGGCTTGTAAAAGACTCCTTGCCGATTCTACCATTACCTTTCTAAACCATGAGTCTGCAGAGATCACTTTGAAGGGAGAGTCAGGCCCTCGAACGACCTTTAAAGTCTTCGGGTCACCATACTCCCCCGTTAGAGGGCTCTGGGCTTTTGGCTACCAGCCCACGGACGCTTCGAAACTTTGGGACCAAATCCCTCTCGATGTTGATATTGTGCTGACCCATACACCTCCGAAATATCACTGCGACGAATCCAAGGGTCACAGTGTTGAGGGCTGCGAGATACTCCGGCAATCACTTTGGCGCATTCGGCCACAGCTAGCGATTTGTGGGCATGTCCACGAGGGACGGGGCGCCGAACGGATTCTCTGGGATCTTCATTCTCCCAATGTCAAGTATAAAGAAGAAATAACGGGCTATTGGACGGATCCAGACCCGGGCGGGAAAAAGCAATGCTTATTAGACCTCACAGCCCGAGGCCCGGCACCTTTACGAAATCAAAAGACCCATGATCCGTCCGATTTAGCAAACACAAACGATGTTACAAGCGGAACTTTCAAAGGAAGAGGGTCCAGTCCCTGGAAGCAGAACCATCGTCTAATGTCGTTTCCTCAGTCAGAAACGCATGAGACCATTCAGACGCCTACGAATGCTCTCCTGAGAGGCACGGCAGGCGATCCGATATCGTCAAAAGCGAAGGAGCTGATTCCTGCTACCCGGGGTCAAGGTGGTATGCCGCCATCTGGTCGTTGCGATATGGAAGCTCTTTTAGGCCGGCTAGGAAGAAGGGAGACCTGTGTCATAAATGCAGCGATCATGGCATCAAGTTGGCCTTATAAGGGCTCCAATGGTCAAAAATACAACAAGCCATTTGTGGTCGATATTGACTTGCCAACCTGGGAGTCTAAGCGGATCAATGAAGCAAAGGTTGGATCGAGTGAGTAAATTCATGGTAAAACCAAGCTGATCTCAAGCCGTTCGCTGCTATGATCGTGTCAATTCCACTCAAACAGGATAACGCACGGTTATACCCCAAGCCTAGTTTGGGCCTTGGGACCTTTCTATGCGGCGGTAACATCTTCGAATGACTACCTCCCTAAGCTTCTACCTATGTAAGAACGACGATAAAGAGACGCTTGGACTGGTGCTGACATCGCTGGCCGTCTCATGAACCGACACCCTCGCATTGGTTCTCGATGAGTCCATCTGCATGGTGGGGTGCCTAGACTTTATGAGGGGAAGATGCACGCAGCCGCCCAGTGGGACCTGTATCGCTGCAGTAAGTTGTTCATTCGGATTACCCAGCCAATGCCCAAATCTCACGAATGCACCCACAACAGTCTTTGCATCATCGAGCATGACTGTATGTTTCCGAGCCTCGTTTTCGACGCAATCGCATGCTCGGTGGAGACATTGTTATCGTTAGGACAAATTAAAGAGATGTTGTATGGGAACTACCATGGACTCAACACACAGATGACCAGTATCTACTACACCCTCACAGATCTTCGGGTCTGTGATCAAGCAAGCAACGTGATGTCGTGCAGAGAGCTGGCTAAAACATCTGACAGCGTTTACCCGTGATTGGTGGAGTGGTGCAACACCACTGTTTAACCGCCGAAACAACCCCACGCACAATCCTTCTTCCCCAGCACATGTTTTTTTGGTCCCTGCACTAAACCGCATGGCAGACTGCCTTGTCCCCGATTCGCCACGGAATGCGAAACCCCCCGCTAACATTTGTACGGTTTGCAAGAAGCACATACCTT
The DNA here is from genome assembly GCA_018902385.1 of Physcia stellaris. NCBI lineage: Eukaryota > Fungi > Ascomycota > Lecanoromycetes > Caliciales > Physciaceae > Physcia > Physcia stellaris. The sequence goes on along the minus strand of JABSSW010000009.1, from coordinate 422,511 downwards.
TCGGGCGGCGAGCTAGTGGAAAAGCGTGTCTTCTGAGACGTCTCCCAAGAGTCCGGCATCATGCACAAGAGAAATGCCAGAGCCAATAAGGTGGGGAGGACAGGGCGCTAAAGAGAGCGAGATCAATGCCTCAGCTGCACTGACTGCGGTCCAAAGCATCCGAATGTAAACTTAGTCGAGTGGGATAAGCCTGTAGCATGTAGCGTTTTTGCTTGCAGTTGCAGATGCCAGCTCACTGCCCTTCTTAAGTGCGAGGCTTGCACCTCATGTGTCCCTTCGTCACTGTGCTGGTTCACCATAGCAGACGTCTCCTGAAGGTTTTGAGTGAAGCTGGCCAGCCCCACATTATTGTCCCCTCATCAGTAGCCTGGAAGTCTAAGGCATCGAAGGATCCTTCGAGCAGCCGTACTCCGATCGAGTTCAGCCCAGATCAACTCCGATTGTTGCAATTTCTGATTCTCCTGGAATTTCCTTCGCGTTTTATTGGTCTGATGTGAGAAAAAGTGAAGTGCAAGCGAGCATCAGGCTAGAAGTGGACTAACTCACCGCCTCATCAGCACAACAACAACTCAAGGACCTGATCATCGTTTCTGGAGAAGACCACGGTCGAAGTTTTATCATTGTCTCTTTGAAATTCCATCACCATCCAGAGGCATCTATCGCCATCGACCTTCGCTTTGTCAGCAGTGGTGGCCACACGGACCCCGGACCATCACGCCTCTAGTTGCCAGATTGGCCTTGGCGTCCGCTACCTGCTTCTGACTGTTACGTAGCCTGCCCAACGACATTTAGAAGGGATCATCTTCAACCTCCGGGCACTTCAGGTACCGCTCTCCATTGCTGCCATCATCATCACATAACCTGGACGGGCCTCTTGTTGACAAAGCCCCGACTATTTGGCCCATGGTCTCGGTTTGCGGGATAACTTAAATCACGCACCTACCGAGAAAGGTCATATGTTTATTTGGCATCACCACAGTACTTAGACTGTGGATTTGCCGCCCAGCCTTGCTTGCGTTACACATGATCCGATGCCTACTTGCCTTTGAAGGTCAACAATCTATTGATAGATCATGGACTCACCGATCCCTCCCGACCCCTACAAGACTTTAGGCATCGAGAAAAATGCTCCACTTGCTGCCGTGCGGAGCGCTCACCGCAAACTCGTCCTCACGTGTCACCCCGATAAAGTAATCGATGAATCAGCAAAGAAGGCGGCATCCGACAAATTCCACCTGGTTCAGCAAGCTTACGAGATCCTCAGCGATGACACCAAGAGGGAGCGGTACGATGAGAGGGTCAAACTGGCCGAGCTCCGGGCTCAAATGATGAAGGAGAAGGGAGGTTCGCGGATCATACACGATGTCGGTATACGGACGGGTCCCAAACGCACACACGAGATGCGAGACAACACAGTGTATGAATACAGGGAACCTCGCGAGCCTCCCCCTCGGAGTCGTGTGTACGAAGAGGAGGACTATTTCACGCCCAGGTACCAAGAAGTCCGCCCATCGAAAAAGTATGACGATCGCTCCTTCGTTGCAACGCCACGGAAAACCTCAGGCCGTGCGTCAGAAGATAAGCGGAGGGCGCGTGAATTGGAGGATGAACGCGAGCGCAGGAGAGAGATATCAAGAGCAGAAGACAAGGCACGGGCGGAGAAGAGCAGGAAGAGGGATAAAGACAAGAGGAAGGACCATGAATACAAGACCAGCCGCAAATTTGCATCTGTCCAGGACGACGACAGCGACACTGATTCAGACTCTACTGAAACCTTCATGCGTCCTAGGCATGAAGAGCTTCCAAAGAAGCGGTATGAAGAGGACAGGAGGAGAGAAAGGGAGGATACTACCCGAAGGAGCACAAAACGCGATCCATATGACGACTACGACGACAAGCATAATCGAGCGCAAGACTATATCACACAGACTCGAAGCTCTGTGGAGCCAGAACCTAGACGTTTAGCACCTCACAACCGGTCTTATTCGTACGCTGAAAGACCACCTCCCCCAACGGTGACCCCCGTTGCTCCACCCTCAGACAACAATGCACGCCGCCCTTCGGCTCGAGACAATCGGCGGAGAGAGTCAAGCCCGCCTAGACTCTCCAAGAAAGATCGGAAATTGACCGAGATCGTTGACCCTCCGCTTAGTTCTCGAAAGCCAAGTATGCCTGGTTTCTCATCAGATCCGAAAGGGCTTAAGATACCCAAAATACCAATCACACCCAAGCGGGACCGTGAGCCCCATCGCTCTGCTACTCTCGATTATGCTCGAGACCCTCCACATCCAAGTATACGTCGCTCGGAGACAATGCCTTCCAACTCTCGCCGCACCGACAACACACCTGCCAAAGGGTCAAAGCTGAAGGAACAACATGACTCAGGCTATTCAAGCCGGTCAAGTCGTGGGACCCCGGAGCTTTCACCAGCTCCTAGCCCCCAGATGACAAGCACAAAATATCACTACAATGGCGACTCTGAGGACGAGGTTACTATCGTTGCAGAACCTGAAGACAATTACCGGCGCACACGAGATATTTCGCCTCCGAAATCTCGCCGCGAGCGTCCTCCAATGCCACGAGAGTCGACAAGCACGAGAGGGCCGCCTCCTCCTGCACTGCGGTCCGCTTCTTATGCTACCTCAGATCAACTCAACTCTCCGCGACAGCCACCTTTCGTCAGAACTGAGTCGGGTAGGCCTCCTCCGCTCAAGCCTCGTCCATCTACCCGGGGCAGTGTACCGCTTTACGGCGAACTTGCCGAGGGACTAGAGCCTTACGAGGTTGTTCATCAAAGTCCCAAATACCGACCAGATGATATCAAATACACTGATTACGCACGCCGAAGTTCCACGGATGACCGAGATACACATGTTCCTTCGCCTCGTCATCGCCCGGAGTTTTCAAGGTCTGAGTCAAGAGCTGTCCGCGTTTAGGAAGTTTGGTACCCCATGGGTGAAATAAGGAAGGAGAAGGTGGTTATTCTGGTACATAGAGGAGATTGTTGTTCGGAACTGCTGGCCTTCCCCGCAAGTTTGCCAAAGCTTGGAGCTTTCTGGCTTCTACTGGTCTGCAGTGACTTCAGGAGTAGCTTGGTTCGATCCGTCAGGGAAGGTTCCAGTAGTGTGTATTAGTTCAATGAGATTGATATCTGCCGCGCCCCTTTTCTTTATCCCAAATTTCCCCCGTACTGCTGTAGACCTTTCCATGTCTCTCTTTCAATCTCTTGCTTCGTCAAGGAAGCAGCGCACCGCTAATGTCTACTAAGAAAGACATACCTTAACCCCACTCGCACAACTAAGTAGGGCGTGCTGCAACGCTACTTCTTTTGATGCTGTAAGGAATACCGAGCGTCGACCTACACTTATGTGAAACCCAGTGCCCCGTTAGGTCCTGCATACCGTCGCTTCCTTGGCCTTGGGTATCCGGATCATGAGTATCACATGAACTATTCTATTTCGGATAATTGCTCCCTCAGTTTATCCATGTGATTCTGTAATAATTTTGTCGTCTGCCAACTTTTCGCTGTCTTTATTAAGCGAAAAGTCCGCTATGAAACGCCGGGTTTATCAAATGTACGAATGAATATCAGATCAACTCGTCTAGTTTGGGATGAGTACTTCTTTTGGTCATCTTATTTGGACAGTGACAATCCAATTCCCTTCTAATTTTTCAAAATCGATTTTCTATGTATCAGGCAGACAGACAAGTATAAAGTTATCTTACATAGAAAGCACAGTTTAGTGGGTGTGATCAAGCTATGATCCTCGGTTTTGAACATCTAATTAACTCTCTCAATTATCCCGAATCGAAAACGCTTGGTATTCATCCCGCCATTTCGTTGAGAGTTTCAAACAGATACGGAATACTAGCTGGTCCAAGCACTCTAGGGCCCTTGACTTTGGATCTGACAACAAGTCACAGTTTCTCTCTGATCCTATGCAGAAGTGCAGCTGACGTGAATTTTCGCGTATGCTCTCGTTTAGCAACCTGCATTGGCAGAGCCGGTCACATATGCCGGGGTCCGGTCAATCGTGTCAAAGATGCCCTAAATCTGTCGCTGCGATGGGAAGACATATTCAGATTTCACTTTACTCCATATGAACGATCTTCGGTTCTCAGATGGATTAGCGATGATGTCATAGTTTTGTGTTTTTTCTCTTCTGATTTCAATTCTGATCTAAGATATCGTTGTACGAATACTGCCATCGTCATTATTTCAAGTTGCTGAAACAACTACCATGTTGGCGCGAAATTTTCGAGAGAAGGGAACCGTGAAGAGGTTAAGTGATCTACATGGATTAGAACATCAACGGGCTGGTCTTCATCGAGAGACTGGCCAGGGGCCATGGAAAGACTCGAGAGACCCTGACGACTAGTGGCAACTATCTTATATAAGTCTGTCTGTTCTCATTGTGCAGACTTATCATTATCATTATCAGCTACAACTGAGATACAGACTTTTATTGGTGTTCAAGCTTTGATTGATTCCTAACGATATCAGAAGTATCATAGCATATCCTCTGCACGCGGAGCTACTAGCACCGACTTGGAATCATCGTTTTAGTCGCCAGTACACTTTACAAATAATCACGCTTCGACTTTAGATGCCAAAAGAGGGTACAAGTTCATTGCCGATGCCCTTCACCTCCCGCGAATCTAGTCAGTGTACCTCCCTATCAAGAGCGGTTCGCAGCGGGTTATGCTGGACACGATTCAAACGTGAGATCGATTCATCGTAATTTTATGTGGGAAACTTCCCCACCTACCGAAGCAAAATTCGTTCGATTTCCTTGGTCCATAACACTATCTCACACAACTCTTCTCATTGCCCGGGAGTGTCCTTCATCCTACCGTGGACATCGGAGACCTTATCATCATACCGGTGATGGAGATAAGCAGAAAACCCTTTTGATACATATACAATGCTGAATCTGCAGAGCACTTACCTCATAAGTCAATTATTGGATGCTAAGATGTAGGGAAATTTTCAATTTGTTGGATCTCTTTCCTTGAAACCTGGGAACAGTTGAAAAATCACTCTGCACCAGTCAACTCATCCGATACTCTCACTGCACGAATCACCATGGTCACTCCATGGTGAAGCGTTAGTTTGGCTCTGATGTTTTTGGAATGGTCAAAAATAGTGTGCTCATCCTGGGTCATCACTCTTTCCAGAACTTCTCGAGACACAGACTCTACGTTGATATAGTACGAAAACGTTTCTTCAATTTATATGTCATGGTCAAACATTCCGAACATCATATTCTTCCAGAATCTTTCTTTCTTGTTGCATCAACAAACCCCCACATTACAAAGCTTGCTCATTACAAAGTTCCTTTCTCGGTCTTCTTTTATTGTTTTTACACGAGGCTTGCTAAACTTAGTTGTCGAGCTCTCATTATCCTCTCTCCAGTTCTAATCCTCGTCTCGATCCGTCAATAATCAACTATTGTAATGTACCGGCAAAGTGAAGAAACTCGAAGTCTGGAGTCGCAGATCGTCACAAAAACCCAGGCGGACACTATTCGGGCTATCCAAATTGGCGACCTTTGTTGATCGTTTCAATGGTGGTGCGAAATCTATCTACGAGGTTGCCCTTAGTCCAGAGGCAATGGAGTCAAAGGTTGTATCTTCTGGCTGTTGCGGCCATTTTTAAGTACTATCTTCTTTTCTTGTACTATCTTCTTTTCTTCTTCGCCATTCTCAAGATTCTTGGACGAGAAACGCGCACCACACTACTCAACTGTCAGAGAACGTTCATAGGACGAATGGCCTTTGGTATACAATTCAATCATCGATTTGCCTTTGTAAGGCCGCTTACTTTGTGTGCGACCTACTTTTCTCGGTTTTCCCTTCCTACTCTTCGTTACTTATATCGTCCTTCATCCTCACCCTCACATTGCATTGCTTATATAATGCTCACTTTACCCCGCCGTTGCGTATATAATGCCCTACCCTCACACTCGAAACCCAAAGATATACGCTATGGTGCCTACTACTGGTACTGTGGATTACATACTGCTTTCTCTTATACTTTGCGCGTGGACACGCTAATATAGCGGTAAGTCTCTGTGTTCTTACTTTGAGATAAATTTTGACTAACAAAGAACAATTCAGGAAAGCCCCAGCATCGCGAAAGTCATCTTCTGCAGGACTCCCTCCGCTCGCTCGATTACCTACACGTTCGAGCAACTCACGTCAATGTTCATAGAACCGGGAAATTAACCTACAGGACAGGTTCGGACGCGTCAAAAGCTAAAGGATAAGCTTTAAAAGAGACCCCAGAATCGAGCTACCAGCCATCCTAAAGTGTGGCCAGAGCACCATGCGCGAAGAGAAATTTCCATTGCATAAGACTGAGTAGCTGCTTCTACAGGGAGGTAAATAGATTAAGGAGGACATCGATCCATGTGATACATGAGCAGAAACAGGTATCAACGACGCTGACCAAATACGCTTCGTCGATGGATATCGCCAATTTTTATGTGGTATTCAACGTGAATCATGGAATTTCGATGGCTGACACGAGCGGCGGAGACTCTGAGCTATAGGCTTCATATGCGAACGGAATTTGATGCGTTCTTGGGCTTGATCGACAGACAAATTTTCTGGATCTCAAAAGATCAAGCAATCCGCGAAGAACTCGACAAGCAAATCAAATCACAACGGGAGCTTATGGGCAGGTACTGGGATTTGTGGCATCATAGGCATATCACTTCTGTTGGCTACTGCGGATCCAAAGGCTTGTACTGCTGTCCCAACAGTTTTGATTTCCGGCATTGCGGGCAAGAAGTATCCACTGAAAGCCCGAGTAGTTCTGCACTCCTTGCAGGAATATACTCATTTACAAGCTTTACTTATCAGATAGCGCTCTCAAACAGGAGTGCCGCGAATAACACGAGGCGATTCAACGAGTACGACTATACGCTACAAGAGCTCACTAGCTTGCTCTTCAGTCTTGAGTGTTCGAATAGTCCTACCGAATTTAATAGGTCGCTTGGTGCATTAGACAAAGAAGCCGGTATTCCAGAGCTGCTGACCATTGGATATGTTGATATTCAATGTATATGTGTGGATGGGTGGAGGTCGAAATTAGATGCATACACGGGGCTACTATAGGAGTAGAGAAGAAAGACACTGAGGCTTAAGGGTAGAGGGAGACGAAAATAGGAGCCGAAGGCCGTATATATGATCCGCATTTCTCCACAAGTGGAACAAAGGCTCCACATACATTTTAAAACTCCTTACAGATCTAGCAGATCTCCTATTTGACATCTGGTTTCCTATACTCTGTAGAATCTAATCCAGGCCGCAGTAAATTGCCCGTGCCAGATAGTGCAATGTCAAGAAGGAGTTTAGCTGCTGAAGAACTGGCTAAAGAGTATGGGAGATCGTGAACCATTTGTCTTACCTCTGCTTGAGCCAAGGCTAGATCTCCAATCAAACCCTTATATTAAATCCAGTACCCAGCACTGACCACCGATCTCCATCAACAGAGAACGAGATGCAGGGCAATTCACTAATCCCCGATTTGATCGCATCCCAGGATGGGCACCAGCATCGGCTTTACCTGTGAGAATGGCGGAAGGCCTTGTGGCACGTACCGAATCGCAACTGCGAGTAGGCGAAGAGGACGCTTACCAGTTTGCGGACATCATTATTGGACAGGGAAAGACCATCACACACAGTGATAAGATCACTATGAGTGAAGCGTCTGCTATGAAAGCTATGCCTACGAGATGGAGCCGGAGACGTTCTTTCTGTCTTACTTTCGGGGACGAGGGGGAAGAGACAGCTGTTGTTGACAGGGTAGGGAATGACGCTCATGGTGACATTATCTAGTACAATCTTGGCTGGAAATTGAGTTCTGCGTTTTGATTAGTTATTCATTCAGATCTGGGCGTAGTCGGACGTTCTGAGCCTCAACAGCGTGTATATACCTTATGCTTCCCCCATGATCTGAGCTCTCTAGTATGCGGTAGGCTCTAATCCTAGTGTGTCATTATAGTAACACATACTTCACCTACTATTGTAGAAGTGGCTGCACTTCAGCAGGGAAAGTAATATAAAGATCGTTTTCTATGCGTGGATTAATGTTCTTGTCGATGAAATGGAGCATCGTTGCGGCACATGAGAGAAAATGATCAGATCAGTCGCGTCAGTGTGCCGGGAATGGCGAATGACTCTCGCCGCATTCGAGCCCACATTCTTCTTGGGAGATACTCGACGTCGAATCCCATGGCTGGAGAACTCTTACGGCAGCACGACCTCAAGAATGGCCGGGGCGCGCTATCACCATCGAAGAACACAATATGTTCGTCGGATACTGTTCCATTTGCGGAGATGGGAGTGAGACCGGTGAAGATCCTCAAGACTGACGCGAACAGTCGTGGTTGACAATCCAGACCAGGCTAATACTAACCACTAGACTTCTATCGTGACCTGTCTGGCTCGACGCGTCGATGTCCGACCACAGAGCGCCGGACAATTAAAGAAACGTTGGGGACGATTGAGGATGGCGCACAACGGTGGCCACCAACACCGTCACCATCCCCTCTCCCCTCCCGCCTCTCCTACCTCTCACACTCTACCTCTCACACCACCTATCCTCCGTTGGCAAAAGTGGTGGTCGTTGTGGCTGGTAAGTGACTTTCTTCTCTAATCATATGTAGATTGTAAGTGGTATCATCGATGTTGGGTAACATTCGAAACACATCTGAATTTTACTCGCGATATCGTGAACGTGTTACATCAATACTGACCTTTGATTGGTGGTCTTCAGCGCACTGGCAGTGGTTGAGGCAGCAGCCACGATAGTGGTGAAGGCCCACTACTATCGTATCGATTGCGGGACTGCAAATTTCTCACTTCCTCGAAGGAGACCCTGCAACATTGAAAACGGATGATTCGATCTTTATTGCGCCCGAGGTGCCGCCCTTCTTTGCAAGTCCAGGTGGCCGACACAGGGCGGCCGGGATCCTGAGTCTTTTCATCGGCGGTACTTGGGCCTTCGTGGGGCAAAAAGTCAATGGCGGAGATTCTAACGCCATCAAAGGTTTGAACGACGCTCTTGCCCGCATGTCTGAAGATGATGTCGTCGGATTCGGAGAGGACGACGGTCCAAGATTAGGCGTTTGGACCACCAGCGCTGATGAAGCCGGTGACTGTGCGGCACTAGAGTGCTCTGACACCGGATCCTCAAGAATGCTTGTCGACTCACAAGCTGGGTCTTTGGTATCCATTACAAATGCTGCACCAATCTGTGCACGTAAGATTCTTGATTTTGCCTAGTAAGTCTCGTCTGGCCCTTTTGTGACTACCTTCTGGTAGAAGCTATAAGCAATGAAAGTCGAGTCGAGATCGATGAATCTAGAGGAGTGACGCGAGGGTGGCAGCATGCTTTTTCCAAAATGGTATTTGCAGATAATTTGAAACGAATTCCATGCCAACAGGGATGTCATTCGTCTGGCTACGCTCACATTGCGAGCTTGTCGCTCTCCAGGTTGATAGCGTCGGAGGAATATTGAGCAGACCCAGCAGCCCTAGTCTCGCGCAATGATGCACTCTATCTGAAGTCACAGACAGTACCCCTGCTTGCAACGGTATCCAAGAACTATGTTCATAAGGACGGAATCTCAACATCTTTACTCGTATCGCGGCGGACATACAGCGGTCGTCAGGTGGTACGATGGTCCGGGTGACGCTTATCGAGTCGGTGTCCCTTGGATCCCAGCCTCAAGAGCTCACAAGGTTTGAGATCCATTAGACATTTTCGCAGACAGTTGAACGACTTTATTCTGCTTTTCACTCCAAAGCACATGCCAAGTGAAGCAGACATGATTGATATTAGCCGTCATCGAAATGGGAGTTACATCTCGCGCCTAAAGCGGCACCTCGTTAGACCACACCTCCAATATGAATAACAGCGGTATGTCACCTGCAAGGGAGGACTTTATCGAACTCGTAGAAGCGGAGAGAAAGACACAGCAGGTGAATGAGTATCCTGACGGCGGCCCGATGGCCCGTCGATGGCGCAACTGCTTGCTTGTTCGTGTCGTTCGGAAGGGTGAACGTCATTGGCATCTTCCAGGAGTTTTAACAGTCCCATCAGCTCCGAGATTACACGGCGTCAGACATCGCCAGGATACCTTCACTCCAAAGTAGCTGAGACCCGAGCGGTATCGTCGGTCTTGTAGTCTCTGATGTTCAGCGATTTTCTTCATGTTTGCTGGCGGCATCTTCGCCGGCAAGTTGTTCGACGACTATGGGCCCCACTACCTTCTTGTCGCCGGCACATTCTTGCATGTGTTCGGCTTGATGGTGACTAGTATCTCTAAGAAGTACTATCAGATCCTGTTGAGCGAGGCCGTCTGCTCCGCCATCGGCACCTCGCTCCTTATTAGTCCTGCACTTTCAAGTATATGCCCCCGTCTTTCCGGTGCCCTCAACGTCGGGCAATTGATTTGTCGGTTTTAGGTATCGACATGGTTTCTAAAGAAGTGCGGCGCCGCACTTGGCCTCGTCGCCGCTGGCTCATCCCTCGGCGGTGTAATCTTCTCAGCCATGGCAATCAATCTGCTCCCTCGAGTTGTCTTCGGCTGGACCATTCGTATCTGTGCCTTGCTGATTCTGGCGCATTTGCTATTTGCAAATTCTGCTCTCATTCGCCGTATCGAGCCCCTTTGAAGCGGCTCATCGAATTTATAGCATTCGTTCGACCCCTACGAGAGCCGGCCTTTGCCTTATGGACTATCACAGTCTTTTTCTACTACTGTGCGCTGGCCAAATACCTTCCTGTCGTACACGAAAATGATATCTCTCTCATGGGCATATTCATTCCCTTCACATTCGTCGTCGCCCACGTAACCGTCCACGGCATGCTGCCTTATCTCGCGCAATACCTTATCTGCATCTTGAACGCTACAAGCTAAGAAAGCCAGCCCCAAGCCCTTGCGATAGTTGCAACAAGAACTCACCCATCATCCTTTTTGCAACACTCTTTGGCGTCTCCTCGGGTGCTGGCATCAGTCTTACGCCCGTTCTGTGTACCATGCTCCACAATCTCTACAATCTTCGCATTTGCCGGGCCGACTGGGTTGCCCATTGGCGGTGCTATCGTTGCAAGTAACGGAGGGTCGTTCACCAAAGCTATAGCCGCGGGATCAATGCGCGAGGGTCTGATTCTGCAAACCCCCACCCGGGCGGCTCATGCCATTTGGGCCGCCACGCAGACGCTGCGTTTTTCTCACTTTAAAAAGCTTGTCTTGGGCAGCTACGACGGAGGTACTAACTAGACCTAGAGTACTGCAGAGAAAAGGCTCTCTCTTGTGCCTCGAGACGACGACCCCCTTCAGATTTGCTTCTATCCTATTTACTAGCTTTGGCAGCAGCAGCCATAGCCTCCTTGTCGGCGGCCAACAACTTCTGTATGGCTGGCCTGTTCACGCAGCGGTCCCACCAAGCACTCACAGCTTTGCGACTGAGGACGACATCTCCATACCCGCACGCGAAAAGTCCTTGGATCAGCGGGATGTAGTAGATATCCGTCAAAGTGAATTCATTTCCAGCCATGTAGTCTTTGTCTTTTAGGAGACGTTCTGCAACGTCGAAATAGGCCTCGAGCGACCGCAGAGCACCTGAGATCACGGCCTCATCGGGAGGCAGCCCCATGATTTTTTTGGCAAATTTCTCAAACGTGATTTTACCTGCAGGGTCTGCGAAGTAGAGCATTTCTGCAGACTGGGCCTGGTCGAACAGCGCCGTAGCTTCGATGTCGGAGTCCGGGGGTAGAAGTGGGAAGGAGTACTTCCTCGCAAGGTATTTGCAGATTGGGCGACTCTCGTAGAGAGTGAACCCCTCGGGGAAAGTCACGGCGGGTATTTTACCCCATGGGTGACGTTTCATGTTTTCTTCGGACTGGGTGCAGCGGCGTTAGCGATATCGATTTGCTCACGCAAAAGAGAAGCCCCATCGTCTTCCAAGAGAAACGCTTCACCCACCTTCTGCTCGCCTTTGCCAAGGTTGAGAGGCACGAGTTCATAATCGGTGAAGCCACCTTCGGCGAGAGTCAGGCGGACACGAAGGGTGTTGGTCGAAGCGCGAGCGCCATACAGAGTAAAAGCTGGCATTTTCGAGGTGTGCAGTAGTCTCGACAGAGATCTAGGGCTGTTCGTGATGAGCTTCGACATGTGCAAGTACTCAGAGAACCTACTACGCGACCTGGCGTAACTTTTAGCAGGACAAAGAGAGATAGCAATCTCGAGACACCAGCAGAGTCTAAAAGGCTAAAAAGAGAGATCGGTCCAGCCACCCAGTATATAAGTCGATCCAAATGCAATCTAACCCTGGAAGGCGGCTATACCAATAGCGTCAAGTCGCAAGGATGTGGAGCGGTTCAACTGTGCAACAAGACCTAGCTGGACGATTGCTCCGGTCGCAGAAATGAACAGTATACTGGTAGAAGGATGAAGGGTCTTTGCCAACTCTATGCGCGCTCTTGTATGATGTATGATGTGTGTACATTATGCAGGAAGACAATGAACAGCACGTTTGGTTGGCGGGCTCGCTGTTGCTATCTCAATCGAGCTAGCGATGACGCCGGCTCCTGGCACAGCTGGCCCCTGAACGATAATTACTACACGCTTTGACACACTAAGGACGCGAAGCGAGACCGATTCCCCTTTTTCATGCTCGCAGTGATGATAATGAATCAAGGTTGATTCGACTGCTCGGATACCTGCCTGCTACGATTCTTCCTCTCGTCTGTAAGCTGTTGCGTGACAAGTGTGAATCTCAATGGCTAGAAGCCTTGTCGCCCGCAAACGGACCATCCAATGTAGAACCAAGGTAAAAAGTGGTTGTGCAACCTGCAGGTCAGTGCCAAATCCCATCACCAGTCTACACCCCAAGACTGAGAGTTCAGACTGGAGGTTAGCTCTGCAGTGATTGTGCTCACTCAGCAATAGAATAAGGAAGGTCAAATGCGACGAAAACAAGCCGTTTTGCAAAAGATGTGTTGATACTGGTCGTACCTGCGACGGTTACGACTCCCCCTTTAGGTTTTTTGCCTGCCAACCCATCAAAAATGCTCATGCTGGCGGAATCGAGTCAGGCGTGGCATCACAACCCATCCGGCCCACATTAAATGAGATAGCTACTCAGGACATTGACCTTCTCAATCGTTACTTCTCAACCAAAACCATGTTCGACGTGAAGCTAGGCTGTGATGAAGAAGCCAGGCAAGTTCTCCAGGCCAGTTTGACTGATCCGTCAATACAACACGCAGTCTCGTCACTCAGAGCGCTTCGGGAAGATCTCGAGACGTCCGGAGACAATCCAGCCTTTGTCGCGCAGCAGACCCCGAGCTATGACTATGGCCTCCAGCAATACTCTATGGCTCTGGGGGGTCTTGCGTTTAGCTTTTCGTCTCCGGGCTCCAATGTTGCCAGCTCTTCATCAGCATTGAGCAAGTGCGAGGGGACTTCGCTGCTATGGTCCAGCATATCATTTGAGAACTCGGGATCAGGGTCAAGCACGAGTACCGGGCAAGGCCAGGTTATTTTGTCACGAACAAATTGGTGCCAGCACACCATGATCAAATGCCATTCCTGTATGTTTTCATCAACAAGCTGTTTGCTGCACCATGTAACTTCGCGGATCCTCCAGCAACAGCCGACATAAGCGAGAAGACCGTGTCTATGTGTTTGGTCCCTCCTCATTAACAGCCTGATGAATCTCGCTATCTTCGCACGATTGCACCCGACATGCGGAGAGCTTACCATGATCGCTGCATCGACGCTTGAATTCCTCGGCAAAGTGTCGCAAGTCGAATCGGTAGGAAACGCTCTTCGACTACTATCCGGGAAAGCAGCTCTGCTAGACTCCTGAGATCGTGGCTCAGTGACCTTGAATACGTTCAGACGGAGATCAGACCTCCTGGTTCTGAGCTTATTTCGGTGTCTTTCATGCGCATTTTCCATCTGATCCTGAAAATCGTTCTCTCGGGGGCACTGGACTCCTCAGCAGATCTTTATGCCCAGCTGCGGACCGAGAACGACCGATTGCAGGGCGTAGCTAACAATGTGGGTGAAAGAGTGAAGGCTTTTAGAACGTGTAGTGGGACTAGGAGTAGTCGAGGGGAGTGATCTTCCAGTGGTAGCCCTCGTGCGTACCTCAAGCAGCCTAAGCCCTCGTCCTGGCCTCACCATCATCACCGGCTCGCCACTGTCGAAACCCGACATCAAAAGCGCTCTCTCCGCGGCGCTTTCTCTAACAGTTTCTGCAGCGATCATCACAGTGAACACCGTCCGCAAGTCCGACAGCCCTTTCGCGCCTCAGCTCTCCCTCCTCGCTTCCTGGCCGACTCGGTCGCCAATTATTGCGAGGTCCTCGAGCATGCCGGCATTCATCGCATTGTGGTGATGTCGACCGCCGGTGTCGGGGATTCTTGGACTAAGCTACCGTGGCTGAGTAAGGGGTTCATGGGGTGGACCAACATCAAGTATGCACTCGAGGATCACGGCCTTGTCGACAAGGAGATTCTGATGACGAAGATGGATTGGACTCTTGTGAGGGCTTCAAGGCTGGAATTTGACGATTCAAAGCAGGGCGGCTTGCAAATGACGCGGCTCGATGGTTCGGTGTGTGGGCTGCTGCAGAGGCTTTCGACACAATCTATCGGATGTGTGGGCCAAGTGCAGTAGCACGAGGTCTAGCTCAATCTATCGCAGCAACACTTGTCGTTCACCAGCCGTTTTGCGATGTATGGCTGATGTCAATTTTGCTGCAAACTGGAAAAGCAAACGTCCTTGGCATTGCAATATCTCCGATCGGCTCTAGGCTGTTCTAGCGGCTAGATGAGAGATCGAGATAATGTTAGAAGCTTTTTCAACCTGTAAATGCAGACCCCATCAAACCGCATTACAAACCCGTTTTATTCTGGATCTCGACATGCTTTCTAGACGATGTGCCTGAAATTACGACCGGACATTCCGATCAATGAGCATGAAGTGCGATAATAATCGAACGATGTCGGAAGATTTCAATCAAAGTATAGAAAGGGAGTCCCCTAGCCTCCTCGTGTGCATGTCAAAATCAGAAACAACACAACTCGCTCGCACTTCAATCGCATTGGATCGGATCGACCCCGAAGAAAGAGGCTTGTAATAAAGAAATTTGTGGTATCGGAGTCGGCACCCAACTCTTGCAGGGGCGAGTGCTCTTCGAGGAAATGAAATACAGGCCCGAAATAAGACGATTAGCTGTTGCCTTACTATTCAAAGGTCACCTCAGCCTGATTCTCGATGTCCATGGTGAGTCCATATCCATTCTCCCCTTCGCTCTCAACCATCTCGACGTTGTTATAATTTCCAGTCTCTTGCTCTCCGTCGAACCACTCATCATTTTTGAACCCTCTGTCACGTAAATCTCCTTCCAAGTCGCCGAACTTCCACCAAAAGGTACCTAAACCACCTTCGCTTGGCCCGATGGCCCAACTCTCCCCTTTCTGCGGCTTCACTTCGTCCCTATACCCATCTCCTCTCTTTTTCCAAAACTGCAAGGTCTCGACTGGCAGCCGATGCTGTACGATTACTTCTTTGCCACTTTCCAAAGATGGGATCGTGATGAAATCCCAATCCTCACGCAGATTGCGAGCGAAAGAGCCCCTGCGGTGGACTCTGTAGCCCAATTCTGGTGGTCCGCCGTAACGATCTGGATCACTAGTGCTACAGAAGTAGGTGACCGCGGAATTGAGCCAGACGGGGGAAGAGGTGTCTTGAGATGGGAGCGAACGCTCTAATGGCGTGCGCCATGTTGATAGGGTTACTGGGAGATTAGGATGAGTGCTGTGTTTTATTGAACAGTGGATTTGAATATAGACGGGTGAATCGGCACTTGAAAGAGATATCTTTGAGGACGAGACGGTTGTTCGTAAGTTAAGTGTGACTTTGATATCTTCGGGCTTGTGGCTAACGATAGTCTGTTAGCGCAACTCGAGATAGTACATTACGAGTGCTAGTAGTCCACAGTCAAGGCTGGGGGTGTGATCCTTTTTATCTTAGCTTTACTAAAACCCCGGAATCTGCTTCGAGAATCGAGGGGCGCTTCTTTATTCTCTCTTTTCAAGGCCCGAAAACGTAACTCGAACTTTATCCCATGGGATGGCATTGGCCGCAAGAGCAAAGGCATGCCGAGGCGTGCGAGTCACTGTGTTCCCTAACATGGAATATGACACTATACTCCCACAACACGGTTCTGCGGATCCTCTGCAGTGCCCAAAAATGGTAAAGCAACATCATTATGCTGTAGGTGTAGGTCTAGAGTAAGGAGTAGAGGATTTGATGAGAACTGACTCACCGTCTAACGAGACCAGCTCCTGGTAAACCTCGCCCTGACATTGCTGTTTTTCCACGGCTCTTTCTCAACGGAATAGAGAAAATTGCTCGATGGGAGATTGTAGTTGAGTAAACTTCGATCTGCTGGAGATTATAGGATATCTTGTTCGCAACGCTAAACGCTGTCATGGACTAATCTACAATTGTACAGGCTAAACTAATGATAATCTACTACTAAGCCGCAACGATATGACGTCATCGGACATATCCCATACGTAACCTTACTATATTTATACAGCTAACCCGCGCCATATTTCACAGCCGACTTTCGTGCTTGGCATTCGGAGCAAGAGCTAATATTGCGCCTAGCGATGTGGAACATCTGATGAGGGCTGATCAAAAGCTTCAGCGAAGAGTCTCTAGGTAGCAGTTGCAAGTCTTCAGCAACAGTCGAGTCGATCAGGCGTGCCAACCCGGAGATTCCCTCAAGATAGCACATAGCCACGATGGCAAATTGCCCGAAAACATTATTGCATCTTTCTGCTGTTCCATTTGTAGCCGTCTATGGTAGCTCGTCGGCGCTGACAATCACGACTCGGAGTATGTACCTCAGCAAGCCAGTAACGGCCAGTATTGAGCAGTATATTTTACCCGACTTCTGCGATAGCAAGTGCATGGAGATCCGTGAATGTTGCACTTCGGATCAATGGAATAAAACAATGATGCTAAGAAGACTGTAGGATCTGCTTGGGGGCTTCACATTCAGCCCTCTTGTCCTGTAATGTGCAAATTATCAGCTCACGAGGTATCAATGAAAAGATAAAGATGCACGCGCTTGGCATTGCTAATGGCCCTGAAGATTACCGTTGGAGACTTTTGGTATAGGCGGTGTTCGCTAGCTAGGCCACCCACTAAACACCCTATGCTGAGCAGTAGCGTCGTCGGCTGAACTCTAATTACTCTATCTACGCCGCCAGGCTATGCACGTGAAACGAACCCTCAGAAGAGGGTGACCGAAAAATGAGAAATACTGAAGGATGAAGAACGGAGAAGGGTAAGGAATAGTAACGGGCGGACGTCTGCAATTTAGGTAGTGGGAGGCCTGAGAATTTCCTGAGACAATTGCGCCTCCTTCGCATCAGTACTCCTAATTAGCAAGCCGAACAATTCTGGGAAGATCAATTCGCTGTGCGCCTCTCAGCTGATGTTGGCAAGACCAATCAAGGACAAGTATCTAGAGTCGCCGATGCTGTTCCAAGTCAAGCTCAATACGGAAACTCCTTCGCAAGACCACATCTCAGCTGCTGTTCGTTGCGTATGTGTATCCCTTCTTACAATACCTGCCGTTGCCAAGCATTTTGCTGCTCACATGGGACGCCTGAACGGCAGTGCCAATTACGATCCGGTTGGAATCCTATGCAGTATTGATTCTATGTCGATAGAAGGCTAACATAGGATTTGGAGGCATAGCTGAGATAATGGCTGTCATCTAGCTTACCCGGCGAAGACATCAAGATGTGTATATATACATGAGGATCTACCCACAAAGAGTGCCTGTACTCGTGCTTGTCGTTTCTAAGATTCTCATATCCATACACTCCCTTTGAACTAGACGATCGCTGCCAACGCTTCTCAAGTCCGCGCAAAAATGCTTTCCAACACTATACCTCTTCAAGCGATTGCTTTTACGTCCATCCTCCGATTCGCCGACGCAGCGCCTAGCTTTGCCCCAAGATCAACGTCATCATTAAGCAAAAGAGCCAATACATTTGTCGGCTGCGATGAGACACAAAGAACTAAAGCAGGCCAGGCTGCCGCAGACATGGCGAATCTCGCGATGTGGGCTTATGAAGGAGCATCAACAGACAGTTACGGGTAATGCTTCCCTTGAGCCATCTCCTGGAGCAATCGCTCATGATCAATGACCGTATCAGATACAAACATTACTTCAAAGACGACGAGCTCGACGTTTTCAAAACGGCGATGAGTGAAATCTCAGGCAACAACAATCCCACCAACGCAGCTTACAACTTCATTATCAATTGCAACCCAACAGATCAAGTATTGGACCGGTGTAATAGTGGGGATGGGTCGTAAGTTCCAACCATTTTACACCGCTAGAAAGACCATGCAAGAGGAAATAGAAAACAAACACAAGCCTTTTGGCTGATTACCGGACTTGTTCTATAGCTACGCGATCACCGACGCCACAGTACCTGCGAACGACGACGATTTTAAGTCAATCTGGCTCTGCCCACTCTTTTTCACGGGTCCAGATACCAAGAATAACCTGCCGAACACCGAAGACGAAGCGGAATTGCAAGCATGGTGCAATCAGAAGGATTATACCTTCTTCCCAACTGCCGGTACGACGCACATTGAGAATGTTTCTTACACTGCAAGATGCTGACCCCAAATCAAAGGCCACGTTCTTCTTCACGAGATTACACATCTTGATGCCGTAGCGAAACTGTTCCCATTAGAGTCAGTGCGCCCTCTAATTTCACCTTCATTTCCCATTCGTGGTATAGTGTACTAAACATCTTAACTTCGACAGTGCAGATGACGAGACTGGCGAGCATGGCACCATCGATTTCGCCAAAAGCGCCAGACCGATTTACGATGCACGCCGTCTGAAAGTCCTGGTCGATAACGATCCCAGCAGAACGGACGTTCCCGCGCCCGCGTACAATGCGGAAAGTTACGCCGGTGCTGCAACAGAGCTTTGGGCTCAGAAGTTCTGTAAGAAGGATTTCATTCCGCCACAGAATGGATATCAGACTTGAGCGTAAGGGAAGCAGCCGGTAATGAGACGGAAGCGAGCGGATTCAAGGACTAGGAGCGTGAGAACAAGCGAATAGAAGGGAAGGCGGTCATTATGGAGATATCTCCTAGACGAAGTTGGTTGCATTTCAGGTTTGGAATTTGGCGTTTCTGATTTTTTTAAGCTAGGGGTTGCAAACTGGGCGAAGCGAAGGTAGAATTCCTCTCTGTCAATCTTTATTATCAGTCTGTTTATGTTTGGTCAGGGGCGTTTTTGTTGAGCGAACTGTTGAGGATGCTGCGCGTCATAAAGCTATTAGATCGTCGTCACTTGTTATTAGCCATCAATCACCCAAATTCTTCATCTGCCGTGAACCCTAGATAGCCCGAGTCTAATCAATACTATCAAGTGACGAGGATTATGACTGTACCAAAGGATCAATAGATTAGTCATAACACATCAATGCGCGCAATACATCAGTATTGATGTAAGTCAATCTGGGACAATTCAGGGTAGAATCGCA
The DNA here is from genome assembly GCA_018902385.1 of Physcia stellaris. Lineage (NCBI taxonomy): Eukaryota > Fungi > Ascomycota > Lecanoromycetes > Caliciales > Physciaceae > Physcia > Physcia stellaris. Next base: position 402,887 of record JABSSW010000009.1, on the reverse strand, counting down.
AGCGGGAAGTGAGCGCACCTAGATCAAGCTGCTTGTACAGCGGTGTAACGTGGGGTCTCAAGCGATGGAACTCAGGTAAGTGAGCCCTTTTCTCAGATTCTGAAAGGTCTTCTGTTTCAGCAGGAAACCTCGTTCCTGTATGGCGATAACATCGTCGGGGCGGGACATCCAACCATCCTATAAGATCTCTTGACTTGATGCCGCGTACTATACGCTTTCGAGTGTAATCTGATGATTATCTTATGTTACATGCTTGACTACAAAAGCTCTACTGAGATACCAGCGAGGAGACTAACGGGGAAGCCTTTAGACGTACAACGCACAGGAATGCCATCAAGGAAGGATACACATTTATCCTCAAGCACGACAGGACCATATGTTTGTCTTGTTGTTATTCATTTGTGTACTTTAATAGGAGCAGGAGGTCTTTGTGCGAAGTTTTCCACATCCTGAAACATCCCTGTCCCTGTCAAGCTTACTAACTGATAGTAGTTAGTGTGCTTGGCAAGATGTGAGAACTTCGCAGAGGCACTGTTGACGACATCATCTGTTCTGAGTATCTAGCTCGCCTTATCGTTGATTTGATAGCCGCTCCTCTACGACATGCCAGCTATGGATCTCACCGGTCTACCGATCGATATCCGCTTGATGATCTATCGGGAGCTACTCGCTAGTAACATGTGGGTGATTCGAGCACAGTATGGATCTTGCAGGAGACCACTGAAGAATGAGACACTATACCCTGCTATTCTTCAGACGTGCAAACAAATTTACGCCGAGGCACATATGGTACTTTATGGCGAGAATGTTTTCCGGTACTTTTACGAACGTTTGACACAGAGCCTTTATACCAATCGAGGTCATGTTCTTGGTCGTGGTGACATGTTGTCAAGCCAAGCATTTAAGACGATTCAACAAGTAATTCTGATGATTCGATCTATTCGTGGGACTACATTTTGACATTGTATTAGCTTCAACTTGAGTTTGATTGTGTAGATTTGAGATGGCTCGAGGAAGACATTCTCATTTCCATTAAGGACCATATCACTAGGCCGGCTTGCTCGTTGAAGAGTCTCGGTGTCATAATTGACCTGGCGGACGGCGGAGGTGCAGACTTTCAATATAACTCTTTACGCCGTCTGGCCCAAAGCAAGAATCTCATCGATTTATTGGCCAACGTCTCTGTCGAGAGCAGGATTCATCTATTGGTTCGCAGCGACACCAGGACTGGATTTCAATTCTTCAACGATTTTGCAACGGAGGTTGCTCAGCAACGACATTGGACAGTGTCGACTATGAAGTGCGTCATTGCTTCAGAGAATGGCAAAATCGTTGGTGGAAACATTGCGATGACAAACGAGGCCTTTGAGAACGAGACTGGAAATGACGAGGCAGAATCTCCAACATCGTTCCAAAGAGACATCACGGAGTCAAATGCTGATCGGCGGAACTGGGTTTGGACGCTTCAACCGCGTCACTGTTAAATGAGAGAACGATGGAAGAAAGGATACTTACTACAATCAGCTTCTCAGCAATTCAAGCTTTCTAATACCTTTTCCTGGAACATCTCATACCAGTGAGAAATTCGAGGCGCTGTTTCCGATCAACTTTCCAAAAAGTAATTGCAGCGCATGCTGAATATATGTCCGCACATCTTTTGATGCGAATGCGTTTCTTTAACAGTGGCGAAATGCATTATTCGGGTAGATTCAATATCGTTTACTTCTATCCAGGTCTGTCAATATGTTCTTGCTCATCGTTGATCATTTGGTCCTTTCACACCTCCTCGGTCTCAACAGCAGCGACGAGAAGTTAACTGCCACTTCTTTAGAAGGATTACTTTACATGGGAGCAAAGAAGGATCGTAAAATCTTCGAATGAGTTCCCGCGAGCTTTTCCGCCCATGAGGTCTACAGATTATCAAGTACGAGGGGTCTGTATCCTGACCGATGGTTGAGAGTCCACTCATTCGACTTATCGACTGTCGGTAATGAGCACAATTTTGGGAAAGAAGTACAAGAGCCAAATGTGGGCGCCAGAAATTCAAGGTACACAAGAGGTCGTTCGCTATAAAGCATCCACAAGACTGCATGAAGATATCGATCACAATGAGCCCACACTTGCCTGTGTCTCATCTTTCAATATATTATGCGCATGTCAAGTTTGCCTGACGCTTGGTGGCCGTAAAAGAAGTCATCTCAATCAGGAGTTGCCATTGCTCCGAGCTTGAACTTCAGACCAGGCAAAAGACATATACCGCTAGGTGGTAGCAGAGACTCAAAGGCCCTTAGCATACCACTTCGCAAAACAAGATTGTCAACGCTTCGACTATGACCGTCTCGATCAGTACCAACGCAGGAAGAAGGCATTCTGATTCAGTGGGTTCACATCCGCTCAAGGAGCTCAAGGCCGAGACAGGACTCTCTTCCTACCTTGAAAGTCCGTAAAGACGGCTTTTCCAACAGCGATTCTTATTTCAAAAATTCACGCAGAACTACACTTATTTGACGGACCTTACGTCCATGCCTAGCCTTCACATTGCTTCGTTATTGATACTTGAGGGACGGTAAATCGGACGCGAGTTGTGTATTGCGACTAAACATCTCCTCTCAGCTGCTCGACTCTTCCCTGCATACACGACCCACTCGCAGATGTCCGAGCGTTGAGCTATGCGAACGCGTTGAAATTAGATCGGACTTTACGATCATCAATAAATCTTTGGAGCATGCCAATCGTGTTTTGGCACACCTTTAGTGAAAGACTACCCTCGGAATGGATTGATATTGCAGGTCTCGGGCTTCATTCCACAGTCTCTCTTTGAGCTGTCCCCACAAAATTTCGGCAGATTCCGGCGGTCTGATAGCTACATGTTCGATTCTCGGCACCTTATGATAGGCAACGCTGCCGCTATCATCCTGTGTGTGACGGTTCAAGCGCGCTTACTGTCCTCATTGCGTAGGGGCGATGAGAGCAAGGATTTATCAAGACCGACTATTGAAGACCTCAACTTTGGAAGAAAGCTGCCGTCAACAAAGCTTGAAGGCGGAAGCCGGATGGCAGCACATTGCGAAGATCGATCCACCTTGACCTTGTACCACTACCATAGGCTCCTCCTGGACGCACTCGAGCACAATTTTGGGTCCTACTGCAGTCCCTATAGCCTTTGCCTTCTATCTCTACTACCGCTCTTCTAGCTGGCGCCTCTGCATCTACAGAGTATAAGTCGACTAAGTCTTTTTAATCTGATAACAGAAAGTTGGGCCCCTATTACCAGCACGAATCATTCTCTGCCATGTGCCGCGATCATGAACGCGACTCCCAGAAGAGCTCGCGACTCGGACGGCTCATTTTCTTCTGTAAAAATAGACAGATTTATACGCTGGGCAGACTTTGATGATCCTGGGCCGCAGCCGTGCAGAAGAATACTAACCGCGAGCTACCCTCCTAACGTCAAAGCAAAATTATGCGAAAAGCCTATCAGAGCATGCGCGCCTAAGATATCTATACGCTGCCGTTAGCTGGATGATCTGATCGCCCACACGGAAGGCGCAGGTACAAAAACCTTCCGCAGTATTATAGGTTCAAAATCAACCCGGTGTAGATCTGTACCAAGTCAATCTGATCGATCTCATTTCATCCGATGTACACAGCTACCCACGCTTCTCCGTCGACTCCCACAAAGGGCTTCAGTATGGACCAGCGTTTCCACTGTGTGATCCTCCAGGTGGTATCTCTCTACGTGCTAGCAACCTATTGTTTGATTGCTCCTCCTGCCGATCCTCCACTCCCAAGACCTTCCGACCTCCTCGTATCAGACCCTAGGAGGAACATCACATGCCTTGGCGACCGCTCTGATATAGGCTGGAATCTGCGTCTAGAGAATTACGACGGACGATCGATGCAGCAGCTGTGTGCAGATCCTTTGTATGGGGGAAGCGATACTTCTCCTAATTTCCGTGGCTATTGCCAATCTGGCGACGTTTTCTTCTCTTCCGCTGCTGGGCTCGCCAATAGAAGGACCCAACAATACGGTATACGAAATCTCCTAGAGTGTAGGAACCGATGCTTCTGCAATTATGGTCTTGAGGATCCTCTGAAACAGCCCACTTCTGTGGCCGTCACCCGCAAGACATTTGATCCCCCCCGTGATGGACGCTGGAGACTTGCAATCCCCTTAGATAGGAGGGACAATGCACACGGAGGATGGCCAACTAAAGTCACTCGAATATACTTTTCTGATAATCATCCTGAGGTACCCGCCCCTCCGTGGCAGTTGCACATGCAATTTCAGGATGTCGGCATTCTTCCTGAAAACCGGATTAACTGTGTTGGACATCTGCCGGAGTTTATGCTTCCACAACCATTCGATGGTCATGATTTTGTAAGCAACCAAGCGCTCTGTGCTACGCAATTATCGGGTGGGAACGTTGCCGCCAACGCGGGTGGCTATTGCTATCGCAATCCACTTGCAAGCGATGAAAGGGTCGTCAGTTTTGCTGATGATATGACGCCCCGTTTGGATTGGACTTGGAGTCAATCAACGGGTAGTAGCTTCTTTTCGGTGGCGTCAATTCGCTTCCACTGCTGGAAGAACTGTCGTTGCATTGATCCGATGAGAAAGAAGAACTTTCTCGATCCTCAAGTCCGTATGTGGGAATGGTTAACAGCGAACACGGGGGGTATGCTGTCTGTAGGAACGGGGAACCCGTTCCCAATGGGATCGTCGACAGATCAAAGAGGCAGACCTAGAACCAATTCTAATGGAGGCAATGTACCTTCCGCAGAGTGTGCGGCCAGCCCGGATGGAACTTGCGGGGTACCCTGGCCAATCGATATACTTGGGCCTGTACCAAAAGAGATTTTGAAGCTTTCGCCCCCGAAGTCACCGGCAATGGCCGGATGGGAACCTGGGAGATCATGTGGCAACAGCTGTACCGGTAATAGCGACTGCGGCAGTGACTGTCTGTGCAGAGTCCCGTCGGTACTCGAAGCAACATCACTAGGCGTTGACCCAGCTAAGGCTTTGTGCCTAGATATTGGATCGATCTTTGGTCGGTCGCTAGAGAATGAGAAGGAGATCGAGTGTCTTTGTAATGCGACCTATACTGCTTCTGCATGCTGTGAATCCAGGGACAGAACAATTTTCACATAGAGCGACAACCTATTTCTTGAAAGACATTTTCGACCGATGGAGCCCCCACAACACTAATTGAAGTTGGAATCGTAAGAGCGTACGGACGCAATGAAAAAGGAGGAGGCCAAGGTCAATAGAGAGGCGGCGAAAGCCAGGAACGACTCGAAGCTAATGGCATCGCGAAAGAAGGATGTATCGCGATTGGAGTAGAATTCCGAAAGCTAGATTTCTCGCATTTAAATTAGCATGAAACTTCATGTGATAACAAGATCACTCAAAACCATTTTCCTTCCTTTATCTCTCTAATTCTATCGTTTACGAGTCTCACTGCGTGATGAAACCTAAATGCAAGCTGGATCGTGCCAGAGATATGCGTCTTCAAATCAGGGAACGATTAACAGCTCAAGGACCGGGACGTGTGCCCACTGTTTCTACGATTTCCAGTATGCCCATCAGTTTCTTGGATGAGTTTGAGAGCTAAGCAGGATTTGATTGATTTTATTGGAGTAGGAAGTGAAGCTCGACATATATGATAAGATTAGATCGTCATCCCTCGAAGTTGCAGTACGTTGTCCCCACTAGGGTGTGAATCTTGACGTCCCCAGCATGGACACCGAATGTGCCGCATAGTCTGTCCGTCTTCGAGTGAGCTATATTCGGAAAGTTCGGATCGTAATCGGACGATCGATTGAAAGACGGCGTCAGACGTCTCGTAGATGAAGTGATGGGGCTGGAGTCAGTGTACTCTTGGCCCCCTGGGTCGAAGTCGATACTCATGGATTTACCGTTTTATCTTGGCCTGGCTCGGAGGACTTACCCAGTGTAGTCTTCGACACGAGTGTAGAAGCGTGTAGGCACGCACTTCGGCAGCTGAACTCTTCAACAAGACTCGGCCGGTAACGGGTAGTCATCCTCGGTCGAACCAGGGTCAAGTGCTCAATGGGTTCGAAGACGGTGATATCGTGCCAGGAAATGGCTTTGTCGAGTTTGGGTTGCGGAGGGGCGGTCTTGTTTAGCCATGCTTTCGTGTTCTGTATGCGGACCTTCGAGGCGGAAGAGGACGTGTGCTGGTGCCTTTGAGATAGTCGCGCCATGGGAAAGAAAGGTCTCTGATATGTCGTTTTCGAGAGCTGGATTGAGAAGTTCGGGTAGTAGAGCGTAGTCTCTGGGTCGTTTTTCAAGGTACGTGAGTATTGCGTGCATGGAGTCGGGTTGGTTGAAAAAGAGCAGTCATCCGACGTGGTGGAGGAGGTCATGACGTATATCGTCTTTTGTTCCCTCGTCGTCATGTGGAGGAGGTGACTTTTTGGAGGTGATTTGTCCCGCAGGGAGGTGTGATTGAGGAACTCTTGGAGTGTAGTACGAAACTAGGGACATGGTATACTCGTCGTGGGTTCCGGCTATTTGGTTCTTATCTATGTCTCCCGGTCAACTTCTATCATTTCAGAGCTCCCCTCTTTCGGGGAAGTTCCAGAAAACGCTTACAGTAAGAGCATCCAAATTAGGAGAGGCGGTAGTCAGATGGGTATGATGAAAGTGGAGTAACGCGGAAGATTGGTTTCTCCTTTAGAGGTGCTTGCTACCTTGATTGGTTGACTATTTCACTAAGCACCCGAATCGATCCCATGTGCCTGTGGGGTCCGTTATGCGATGGAAAACAAGCGAATCATCACCACTAAGAGGCTCTTGGCCGCGCCCATACCTACAAAATTTCGTGGCGTAAGGAGAGACCATCGGCTCGGTGCCAACTGTTGACGGCCATCTATAAGTGCGAGATTCTTCAACATCCATCGCCCTATCCAGATACTTCACGACTTCCCAGCCAAGGTTTTCCTTAATTCTTTGCCCAAAAGCTCTTCACTGATTTTGCTATCCATTGATGTTTACCCGTAAACCTCGTGGTAGCCGTGAGTATTAGACTCGTATATTTTCTGCTGACAGTATCCCTCGTGATCCGCTGAGAAACTGTCATGGACAACGGCTGTCAAACTCTGAAGAGTATTGAGTCGCCTCAAAGGTAGAAGCATGTTATCGATATTCATCTCCTTCGATTGGGTCCAGGATGTGATTTTTTCACCAACATGGATGGATAGACTCAATGTCTGGAGGCCGAGAAGTTTTGTGGGAATCGGCCCAGAGATCGCTACCTTCCATGCGGCCGCAATACTGCTATTGTCCGATATGCTGCCCTCCATATGCATGTCTAAGTTCAGATGACGGATGGTGGAGAGGAGATCGGGAGGAACTACAGCAAGCCATCTTTCCAACACATATGGATTGTCTATAGACCATTTCGTGGTTGCGAACAGCAACCTTCTTGTCTCCCGATGAGTCTCTCTCGACACGTACAAGAGACCGAAACAATTCTCATGTTGGATTAGATTTTCGGACAACAGGTAGCATTCGCCGTGTAATTTAGCTGGGTGCTCCTCTTCCGGGATTTGCATGTGCCAATCAATCCGGCTCTTGACGGTGATGGGTTGCGCATACAATTTATATGTCTCAGCTTCCCACAGTGGGCATACACACGCGTAGCGAAGTAATCGGAGGAGCTTCACTCCTTCACGTTTGCTGGAGTGGAACTCGAGCCCAACGTGAATGACATGACCGCCAATAGCGCAGGAATAGACCCTACGGCGGAGCTCTGGTGGTAGCATCATGAAAGAGAAGCTCGACAAAGGTATGGCAGAGCTAATGGCTTTGGGTTGAAGATGCCTCTCTACATCTCGGGCGTTGTTAACCTCGCGGCAGAGTGATGCTAGTTGTGTGGACTCCGGCCGTTGGACTGCTTCTTTGGAGTGAAAGTAGACTCTTGGAGAACTCATCGTGAATGGATGACTGTCCAGGAGTATTGATTAGACAATCTATCCAGACTTGCGGGGCTTCATTGAGTGGACTTTCGAATACTCACAGATCAAGTGACTAAGTCTAAACAACAGGCTAAGATGGCCAGATGATTGGTACAGAATGAAATGCAGACCTTGTAGAAGTATCTCCCCCTTGGAGACAACAGTCAACGTTGGGGTCGAGAAGCAGATAGCGGCCACGAAGTGAGAGGTCTAAGGAAAGGAAGGACATATCCTTGTTATAGACTTAGAGAATATAAAAGATTGAGTATGTTGAAGACTGTAGCAAGGCTATACCGTAAACCACAGAGAACGGCCCAAAACCAGCAAAATGCGTTTGCTGGGTGCAGATGCCCTTCCTAGAAGTTCGAGAGTGAATGACCAGCTGCAAAGTTGTGGCTTCGAAGATGTCGTGTATTCAATCAAGTGTCCCCATGCGGGGAACCCGAGTCACGTAGAGCATAAGAGAGAATATCGACGGATTATTGGCCGCTTGTGAAAAGTACCTTCGCAATGCACTGTACCCCTGAGCTGAGCTAAGAGTTCCGCAAGAGGCATGTCACATTTGAATTTCAGACTCAGACGTCTCGCATATTCCTCACCAAAGTAAATTCCTCATTTGATAGGTTCCGGGGAATGTGACTATGATATCACTCGTTGGGTGGTCTAGACTTTGACTACATTGTATGGCGAGGATTTCTGTTTTTCAGTACGAACGAAACATACATCCTGGACAGTGCTCCGTGACACCCAGACATGCATCATGCAATGCCAACAATGAGATTTCAGGTGACTCACGCCTGTTCAAAGGGCGAGACTCATAGGTCAGTGCGCGTCCGTGCAAATGTAAAAGCATCCCCGATCGACCGGTCGTTCTGTCTCGAAGCGTGCCGCCGTGTTGTCCACTCGGGATGTAGCTAGCTACTAGGAGTCTGCATTAGGAACGGAAGCACTCTGCTACTTCCCCGCTAGGCACAAAGACAACCTGTAGATGCACTGCTTGACTCTAGCGCTCCAATATGGGTGTCAAGAAGAACCAATATTAAGCACCTCGTCACGAGCAAGGCGACTTGAGAACATAACAGAATGCCGCTCGAAGTCAATCAAGATCCATGGCCCTTCAATAGAGAGGCCGAGAACTAGAGCCAGCCTCTTCACGGCTTAGTGGACAAGCATTTACGTAGTTTCTGAAGATCCAACCCCATTGAAGCGCCCTGTAGAGTGACCAGAGCATTATGGTTGCGCGATTTTCATGCATTCGACGTTCCGGGGGGCCACAGGGAATGCATTAGTATCTGAATCATCCTACTCGCCCGTCATCTTTCAGCCAAAACAGCGCCGCTTTAATCCATCAATGTGAGACTTTTCGTCCAGAGACTGGTCTGGCTAGTTCAAGTACGTTCTGGATTCATAGGATGAGAACTTGACACGATTGACAGCCCCTTCAACGTATCTCTCGATACCGCCCCCAAAATCCATTCATTGAAAGAGTCCAAGCTGTCTATACAAAGTGAGATTACACGCAGGGACCGACTCTATACCAGTGTGACATGCATCTCGATAATAAGAAAATTAAGTCGACAATTCGCACGACCTCAAAGTGGCGCCTTGCTCAGTAACATCGGACATCGTGGAATGTCGTACCGAAGAAGGCTTTCCTGACCCACCAAACCCACAGGTCTAATCTGCCAAGCCACACTAGATTCCACATGAAATAACATAGACTTGAGGCAACCCTCTTGCTCGCGATATCAGAAATGATGGTAATAGATAACTCTCAGCTCAAATAAAACTAGTAGATAGGCCTTGAGAGCTCCCCTTTACGAGTGATCTGTGGAATTTGGTAAAAGCACAAGCCCGTTACGCGCACTACATCTTGCTTTGATTCCTGCTGCTGGGTGACAGAGATAATACTACTTAAATTCCATTCGAAAATCTGGAAGAGTGCCCAAGTTATGGTGGTTTCACGATGGGAAGGGTTGGGAATGTCGATTTCGCTCCACTGGTAGATATTGGTAAATTGGAAATTGCCGTCGATACATCAATTGCCAGTAAAATACAGTTGATAGTCTCATCTCCGTAAGGTATGATTCACTGTCTGCAGTTGGAATAGTGCAACCTCACACATCGGGTACAACGGCTCCCTGATGTGGAGTCCTTGCAAACTGTATCGACCTTAGCACGCCGACAGCGTACGCAAGGCCTTCGACGTACAGCCCCGTTTGCGCTTCCAGGCTGACGGGAGACAATGGCACTATGATCGATGCTTTGTCTGGAGTTAACTGTGCGGTACTCCGAGGATGTATCGCTCAAAATGGAAGCAGCAGAGCTGGATTCTCCGCGCTGAGACCCAGACAGTTGAGCATCACGGACAGTTGGAAATTTGGACCTCATGCTCACTGTAGAGGTTGACGGAAGGCGTTCGCTTCGAGCAGGCTCGGTCCGGATCCTATAGCCACTGACATCGAAGGCCGCAGTAACGTTCTCCATGATAATCTCCACCTGATGCGGATTTGCTCCCCAATCGTCGTCCGACATTGACTGTTCGCCTCCATCCCAGTTCCACCAACGACCTAACTCTGGAACGATTAGTCTGTACGTCAGACGGACGCCATCGAAGATTAGCTGAACTTCGTAATCAAGTTTTACGAACTCTTCGCGAAGATTATCATGGGTGGTGGTATGTCTCCGAAAATTGCGTCTATCGATCTTGGAGAAATCAAGTACGAGCCTGCCCACCTTCTCAACGCCGCCTAGATAATGGTTAGCCTTGTCAAGTCAATGACATTTCAATGCTTAGCTTACGCGACTTGATATCAATATGATCTTCTGACCTATTGTAAGACCTATAGAGATTCTCCCATAGCACAGTGGGACCCTCGAGCGGTACATATCGGGTACCCCTGCTACGCAATGGAACAGGTATACCAAGGTCCATACTGTGGTGCTGGACAGATATCAGCAGCGATACAATAGTATAGATGCATAATAATGGAACTTACCACTTTGCACAGCCAGTATAGTCGATCTTTGGCCACTTCGTACCCTTCGTGATAGTCCAGCTCAGTCACGATATTACCATGAAGTTGAGGAACATAGGACTCATCCCACTTGAAGCCGTAACTTTGAGTAAAGATCTTTGTGGTCACTGGATTATGAAGGGCTCTAAGCAGGGCACCGCGAGCAATCAAGGCTACGCTATCTCAATGTAAGTTCGTGGCACCTTACTTAGACTGACCGATCATCTTACTCTGCTTGCGCGGGTCTGGTGACACTGATATCGTAGCCGGCTATGGCAAGTGATCCAGAGCAGGCATTAACGATGCGTTGGTATAGATACGTGTTTTCAGCAAAGCCTCCCACTAACATGATTCGCTGGTTCTGTCTCAGTAATTGCTACATGGGTAAGGATCTCAGGGTGTGATGTTTTGGGGGCATACCTTGAGCCTTGTCTTCGAAGAGTTACCGTACTTCCGGTTGAACGCTTTAATTTGTTGCTTTACCATTCCCAAGATCTCGTCAATAATCCCATCAAACAGTGTTACGATTTTCGCCCTTAACAGGTTAACACAAAACGTGTGCATTTAGGGCGACTTGATATTACCTCGGAATTTTCTTCCCACTGGGACCTAGTGTGGTGCGAGAACTCTCGAATGTTCCTTCCAAGCCTTCAAGACTTATACACATGGGTTCATCGTCGAGAGAATCATCAAGTCTATCTCCAAAGTACTTCTTCTGATCCTCGAAGCTCTTGAGCGCCATAAAGTCAATCAAAGATTCGTTCTCTACAGCCGCTCGCTTTCGCTGACCCCGAAGAATCATCGACACCTCGTCTCGTTCCAGGCAGTCATGAAATAATTTGAGAAATCTTTGATTTAGGATCGCCGAACCGTAGAGCCCAGCTATTGAAATATTAGTAGAGCAACTATACTCAGATTGGACTTTGACGATACCTGTTCCGCGGACGCCTTCCTCAATATTTATTATGCCGTCCCGTGACTGTAGTCTATAGGTTACCAGATCGACAGTTCCGGATCCAGCATCAACAATCAAGACGTTATCGAATGGCTGTATAAGAGTCAGCGATGCTGTTAATGTGAAAGAGGATGAGTCAAATTTACTAACAATTTGCGAGCAGCTGGGCGTGGACGCTGTTACTCCTGTACCTTCCAGGTCTCTCTGATAAAAATGGTTCTCCCGATCCTCTGCAAAACAATATAGCGCGGCCCCTTCGGGCTCATGAACCAGATTGAGGTTTTTGGGGAGTCCAGCATGAAGCGCTGCACGAACCATCACTTCATTCAGTTCCGGACTCCATAGCCTGCAACATTGTCAGCGATGATAGAACATGTCTTCCAAATAGGATTGAGTATACTTGGGAACGCCCATCCAGCACTCGATATCCGTGTCTTCGAAAATACACCGCTGGAACGGATCTGGATCTTCGTGTCGGCCCAAAGCTCTCTGAGATATAGTGACACTAGCCCTTCAGCCCAACAATGCTTGGATCGGCCTAGTTGCATTCGCGCGACTTCGGGCAGTGCTTCAAGTTGTGTTGTCACCCGATCTCGAATAGGTTTTGTCATTTCCGAGTGTTCCATGTAGAGCTTCGCCATCTGGATCCTGTCGGACTCAAGGATCTCTTTACGGTGAATGTACTCATCCACCCGATGCCCCCAGAGCCACATCTGTCTCTTATCATACCATGCCATCTGCGTGCCAATCTGGGCAGCCCTGTTGAAACCCACCACTTTCAGAGCAGCAAGTGGAATTTTCCCCAGAGCAAGACCTTTGGCTCTTTCGTGAGGAGATCGTGTGTCGATGTAGTACACTACAGACGAGTATGCCGTTCCAAAATCGATAGCCACTAGCAGTGGTTGTTGCCTGTTCGCTGGCCGAAGGTAGTCTTTCGGCATGTTCGCGAGCGTTATTATGAGGTCTCAATCGGTCGGAGTGTGCAGTATTGTACACAGTCTTCTGTTGTTACGTGATCTCAGTCGATCTGGGTCTGTTCATAGCTGTCGACTTTGAGCCGAGCGGTCGCTATATGTGCAAATTTAATAGATTGGTCTCCGACTTGGCCGAGCAGCACCTGATCGATCATGCAACTGAGAACAGTAGAAATTCTGCGTAATCTTGGTCTTGCTGCTGTTAAACTTTTACGTACATGTATCGTATCATATCCGTACCGTACTGCAGCTAGAGTCAATATCTAGCCGCCGAGTGGACTGTGTGTGACTGTGCTGCTACATGCATCAGACTTAAACATGACGAACTCGTATAGAAAGTCCCAATGCAGCAGTCCACCCTGCAATTTGTCAGGGGTTTGTTGAATAAGGTCTCGCCTCGGCGAATCAATTGTCGACGCGATACGATCACATATGTCGCACCAAGACTCACTTAAAATTTGCAGTCGACTTATCATTACAAGGTACGCAGCCGTCGATCAAAATGTCAAAGCGCTGTAGGCGAATGAAGTCCATTGGTTCCTCAGAGTACGCTAGCTTCGCTTCCCTCTCAACAAGTTGATGTTGTTTGACTGGCTCTTACAGTCCAGACGAGTCCACGCGTGCAATCGCGTTGACACGGTTTCGACCCGAGAGTGCCGAGCCGGGGAGCAGTTTCCATGCCAAAGAGGTCATCTATCCATCATGCTTCATCTTGGTCACGACGGTTAACTAGATGGAAAGTCGACCGTCCCAGAATCCATCGGATGTACTGAAAGCCTTTCGAAATCTGCGCAGTTGTTTTAATCATCACCCACTTTAGAAGCCAGCCTCGGAGTCTTGATACTAGAGATTTGCGACAATGCCAGCAAGTGACTGGAAGAACCGAGACACAGTAGTGCTAATGAACTGTATCGATGAAAACAAGCGAGATGGTCGTTGGACGACACAACAGCGCCATGAACTAGCTGAAGAGATTCAACGACGTCTTAAGGCTGGACATCGTGACCCCAAAACATTAAAAGCCATTCGTGTTCGGATAGAACACATGGGTACAACATGGACTCGTAGGGATCGTTACAGCTACACCGCGCTGTACTGTCATGGTTGGGAGGCGCTTCGCGAAGGCTGTACACGGAAGACTCTCATGGCTAACCCCGACGGAAAACAAATCCCACCACGTCCCAAATACACCTCAGATACTTCGTCCAGGTCTCCGTCAGTGCATACTGCCGAGCAAAGGTAGGCTATCATGATCAATCCGAAATTTAGTGTTGTTCTGATCGTACGGTGGCGTCGATTAGTGAAGTAAGATCTTTAAAGGCGGGTAAGCAAATGATGAAGATCCAAGAAAGGGCGATCTCACTTCTGCAACTAACTTCTTCATCATATCCAGAAATCTCAACGCTTCAATCATCGTATACTAGTTCGGATTTGGATCCCTGTTCTCCACCAGCAGATAGAGCGGACTTGCAATTACAACATCCTGCTCAGCATCCAGACAAAGCCATTCCGCCAAGCAGCGAGATCACGGAGTTCCTCGATTATCCCGAGCAATATTTGTCCACTCGCGCAGATGTCGAACGCCTGAGAAGTCGACTACTCTCTGAGATCAAGGATGCCGTTAGAGGTCTCATGCAGGCAACAAAGACAGATTCAAGGGATGAACCTCGGTTGCACAACTGGCTACGCTCGCCTCTGTTCTTCCAGCTTTGGAGCAAGGTGTATGGGACTACTACTAAGGAAGAGTTGTTTGATCAACTATCCACCAGAGATTGTCACTCATCACTGAGTTTGGGGCGTACACTGGAAGTAATGCTCGCCGCAGCAGTAACTGTGTGGGTGTTCGAGAAACAACACGAAGAGAATCCAAGGGAGTCTTTCGAGAGAAAGATGACTTCGATAGAGTCTGATCTCGCGACCAGTAAGGCATCTGTCCCTATCAGTCCAGAAGTCCAAAATCTGACACGTGAATATCTTTAGGATTTCCTGCCTTCTATAAACAAAGTCTGCGACGCGAGAAGCGTCGAGTCGTCGAAGCGAAGCTCGGTTGGAAAGATTTTGCGAACCGTCTCACAGAGCATCTCTTCCATGAGACGAAGCCTTTCTTGAAACAAAGTCTTCCAAACTTCAGCGATGCCGCAGGCGGGTGGGCGAAATCCATCCGCATGATATTTACCACAGCTATTGAGCTAGATGGGCAGATCACTATTTGGGGAAAGGATGTCGATATCAGATGGCCTAGGTTCGACGATGCCGTGGACCTAGCCGTCATGACCATTGAAGGGGAAACCGAACACCATGAAAATCAAAAGGTTCGCGCCACGCTTTTCCCTGGGATACTCGAGAAGGGTTCTGAGAAGCCGGATATATCGAATTGTTTTGGATCGGAAGGTCTGGTTTTCCGCTCCTTGGTGATGAGCCAATCCTTGGGACTATCGGGTTTCGACGAACCATCTGAAGACACAGCAATGGACACAGTAATGGCAGATCAGCTCCAGACATGTTGACAGTGGTCATCTTCAAAACCAGATGGCGCCTGAAGTCATGTGTCCATGTAGGATAGCAGTATTCACCAAAAGTCTTGAAGCCGTGTTGGCTTTGGATGTGGAGTCGATGGGTGTATCTTCATCAGTCTGGAAAATGCCCCATCAGCATTCGTTCATCACACTTATCGAGATCCCGCCGAAGGCACGAGCTTGTTCGATAGTAAGTCCTGTGTCATTGCTGAGACCATTATACCACAAATGTGATTCGAGTGACTGCTGTGCCGTAATGTTGAGCCCGAACCCGTCGAGGTCCGGGACAGTGCGCCAAGATTTTGACGTAGGGAGTGCCTTAGAAGTATTATGTGTCAACCATACTCAGTCGGCTCATTGCAGTCCTTAATGCTATTCGCTCGCCAAATCTCAGTAGTCATTGATAGACATCGTCATCCGAAAGTCCTTTTGCATGGTGGCCAAAAAGTTGATCTTCTCTTGGGCCGGCCAACGCTCGCAATGGTTGACTGGTAAGACCATCTGGCCATAATTGTAACTATACTATAAGCGTTTCAGGCTTACAACCAATTAATATACAAACAATCATAATCAAGTAATTATTACTGTCAAGGAAGGACTTTTTGATGTCTTTTTTTGTAGACCTCTAATCGTCGTCACTCTCCAGCCCTAACCCTAATCTCATCCTCCTCTTCATCCTTCTCCTTCTCCTTCTCGAACTTTTCGGTCATGGTGGCGTTGATTGTTGCATTTGTAATACCTCGGTCTTGAATCATCCGTGAGTTGCGAGGATATCAGCACATTTGGCAGATGTGTGTGCTTTGGTTAGCCGCGCCGTGCTCGAATGATCAGCGATGGATGCTTGACACTTTGTTTCGCAAGCATGGTGCTTGCAATCTTCACCACTCAATGGACATTCCTATAGATTAGGTACGAAATGAAACTATCTCGGGTAGATTGTTCTGAATGCTGAAACGATTTCGGCACAATAGCTCCCGTGGTGGATCGGGAAGAAATGAAGTGCTACTTCATGTCCCCGGCCGAGTAGTAGTCCACATCCCAAGGCTCACATCGGAAGTGCTTGCAGGAGTACGTAGTGTTGCGCCTTTGCTCCAGCGATAGGATGGGGCTCGGAAGCTTGGTATCACAGCGGTCGCAGTAGGTCAGTAGGTGTGTGTATGCCGTGGGTTGTTTCGCCAATGCTGCTGACGAGCTGCATAGCTACTAAAATATTGTTGGCGTAGGCAATAATAGCAAGGGTATTCTTGAGATGCTGGGTGAAAAAAAAATCAGGAGTCTTGGCACGTTGCCAGGCAACCACCCCTGCATGTAAATATCACCCTCCACCTCGTAAGAACAAGCAATGAGACAATGATGCAACCATGATATTTCAACAAGGACCTGCTGGTCGACGACGGCCCGACCACAAATTTGACACGTCGAAGTGAGCTCTCCAGACTCGTCGCCCGAAGAACTGGACTCATAGGAGGAAGAGACGACGCGGGTCGCATCGGTACAGTACATCTACACTCTACCCAGTTCCACGTGCTAGTCACCGCTAATCCACACTGCCCAGTGTCCATTACTGAGTATGCGATTTCTACCTATTCCTCGGGCCGGCCCGCCGTCATGGTGATGAAGGATCCCCGCAGAGCGCGCACATCCTCTCCGCCCTCGCTCACCTCCATCGACAATCGACCTCGCTTCGCCCTCGTGCCTGAGCTGTTAGTCGTTCTCTGGTTCCTAGATGCATATCTCTGGCACGGGTCAGCGTGCGTTTGGGTTCTACCACGCAGTGAGACTCTGTAAACGCTGAAATAGAGATTCAAGAGAAGGGAGGACCGGGGGGTCATCGAAGCGGTAGTACTAGGTACTGAACTTCGGGAGAGACTGCGAAAGTTCATACAATTCAGATGCCAGCGCATAATGGTCTGATTCACGAATGCATGGTCACGATATAAGTAGGCTACCAGTACGTGCACCCTTCATTCCGGTATGCGCACCCCCCTTCCCTGATCCTGCGACTATACCAGCTTTTTTGTACATGATGTTGAGATATTCGTGAAATTTACAACAAATTTTCAAATTTCTTTCACGTTTGTCGCGTTTGTAATGATACTTTCGAGTTGAATAATGATTTGCATCGTCATCAACGAGTCATTCATTTCAATCAAGCGTCTCGCCGTCATTCGGAGAACGTTCTCAATATCGCAGTCATACCATGCTTAAATCTTGGCCGATTTGACCTGAAGGCTCAACCACATTCAAAAGGCAGACAGACGGCAGGCAAACGACAGACAGATCCTCAACAAAAAAGTTCGTTTTGTGTGGCGAAATCGCAATTTGGCCGAAGATGATACATGGGGTCCGGATAGCTTCCGGGGCAGCTCCGGATACTTCTCCGAAGAAGGGGGTGCGCACACCGGAATAGGGGGCGCGCATACTGGAATTGAGGGTGCACGTACCGGAATGGGGGTGCACGTACCGGAATGGGGGTGCGCGTACTGGCAGCCTATAAGTATCACATTATCACAAAATCAGTAAGGGGTCGTTTACTAGTTTGTGGCGCTGGTTACAGTGTACTGTCCCGATGCGACTCGGAGACGACGTCGCAGTATTGTGCCATTGTTGGAGTGGATCGAGTTCAGGGCTACCTGTCTACATTTCAGATCGATTCAAAGTCCAGATACGGTTGGAAAAACGTGAATGAAATTTGAATTGGAGCCTCAGAATATGTGGTGACAAACGAAATACGCTTTCCTGCGGTATCATTCTCTCAAAGACTGCTTCTACACCAAAAGGATGTTTACCTTGTGCGACTGGTCACCTGTATCAAGGTATCAATAGGGACAGGTCAACAAATGAGGCGTAGATGGGAAATGTTTATATTAGTGCAGGCTCTTGCCGGCAAGGTCAGTTTTTGTCCTTGCGGGCAACACAGCCACTTGATGAAGATCAAAAACACAATCGCTAGACAAATATTGAGTAACTTTCCTTATCGTACGCGAATGCCTCAAGCCTAGCTGTTTATCAGATGCTGATAGTACAAGTCCTCAGCTCGGTGACCAGTTACAAATTCAGAAGTTGTAGGTGAGTCTAAAAGGCGAAAGCTGACTATACCGTACATGGCTCTTTGGCAGTGACCGGTGCCGTATCATCTTACGCCTCAGCTATGATGTTGGGTTCCAGTCTATAATCTTGGAATCCTAGTCTTGCTTTTGCCCGTCTTCATTGTTGATTTCATCCGTCCGTCGCTTCTCGTGTGAGATTACTATTGGCGAGGGTAGGCTGTCGTAACTGTTCGGACTGGTTTCGATATGCTTTCTTGTAGAATCGAAGCGTTTCGATATTCGACTTCATTTTTCGAAGATAGCGGGAAGGACTGATGTTCGACAGGTTTCTTGTAGCACGTTGCAATCCGCAATATGGTTTTCGAAGCCACCCGGCGTTTGAAGTGCGGTCGTCGCGCTGCATGAACACTCGAATCGCGCGGTTGTATCGGAAGCAAATGAAAAGCGGTATAACGATAAGCTCGATGCCAATAGATGTGAAAGTGATTGCAGGGTAGGCAGTATCTAGTCGGTGAAGGAGCATTGCTGCCACATCAGGCATCCAAGGGTGTGCGAGGCCAGTTCTCCCCCAATTCGTATAGCAAGAGCATCGATTTAACACGCCGGCCTGAGTCACTATTATACCGCACAAGGTCGCGAGCGTGATCAGGACATCTTTGAGGAATGTAGTCCAAAACAATTGTATGAGCTTCCGTGAGTTGGTCCGAAAAAGGGAGATCAATAGAACATCGACCAGTGCGCTAAGAATCCACGCAAGGCACATGAGACTATGAGCAATACCACGGCAGCCCATCATACCTCCTGGTGGCACAAGGCCAGATATAAGGTAGGCTGTTGCTGTCCCTAGCATCACGGCTAGAAATGATACGATATTTTGAGCTGTAAACTCTGGAATTGAACGTATCGGGTTCTTGTGACTTTTACCAGGCGGGATCTGGAGATGCCGTTCAATGTTTGTTTTTTGCCTAACGGCGGAAATTCTGCAGTCCGAGATTGGCATTGCGTTCTGGGCTTCAATGTCACCGGGGCCTACGGATGGCGTGTGGTGGTGACGTCCTTTTAATGGCTGCCATGAATAGACGCCACCACTAAAAATCCTTCTCTGGTCCTTATCTAAGCAGTCATTGAGCTGTTCGATTTGCTTTGGTAGTGCCAAGCGTTTTTCATCCCGAAACCCATTCGAAAGTTTGAAGTCAGCTGGCGAGAGCAGCCGATCTAGGTCGATCTGAAAGCGTCTCAAGACTCGGGGAATTGCAGCTTCGGTTTGCGAGACCCCAATAACAGAACTCAAAAATACGGCGGGAATAATCCAGAAATAGAGAGCTGAGAATGCAATACCGTGAACTTCGACATTTATGAACACTCTACTGCTCGACATGCTTCTTCCAGCGGATGCTAGTCGACCAATAGCAATAGCTATTGCTCCGATGAACAGGGTTTGAGCGACGATGATCGGTAGCAATTTGGTTGACCTGTCTGCGGCAAGAGCGCGTGCAGTTTGACGGACTGCAGTCATTATTTTCTCCTGGCATACTAATGTACCTTTTAGGTCGTAACTATACACTCGTTAGAAACACAATACATAGAGATGGTCGTGATGTCTGCATACAGTGCATTGTACAAAATATCTCTGGCAGATTGGTCTTCGCCCCACTCTCCGTATGCATCTGTCACTATCGCCAATGCTTTCCAGTTGCGATCCCTCAAATATCGCTCATAGTCCTTGTCATCCTGAATGGGGACATTAAGCAGCGTTCTGCATTCGTCTTCCCAGAACCTGGCGGTGTCCTCACAGGCCGACAATTTGCAAAGCAGATTCTTGATAGTGTCAATGGGATCGCCCAGAAGATGAAAAATCACCTGACACTCGATCGTGAAGCTCAAAGGAGGTCGTGAGAAAGAAGCGACAAGCTGCATCAAAGGAAATTTCCACGTTGTCAATCTACGGCAGATATCAGAATTAGCTTTTCCACGCTGGGGTAGGCTTTGGGGTTTGACCCATGTTTTTTGAGTAAGCTGGCCCTACGACAGATCTTATAGCCACCTTCAAAATCCATGGAAGGAAAAGAAATCTCAAGAAGACCTACCTGATCCATATATCTGAGGGCGGGTAGAGCGTCCAGCCGGTCCCTGCTATGGCCTCGCAGGATTTCTGAGACAACGAAGCACTTCGAAGGCTTGGAATGACCTTGTCATCAAGGAAAAAAAGACGCAGATCGCTCGGGCAAGCAGCATAAATACTCTGGGTATAGTTCCACAAGGTGCCAAGCTGAAATCCATCAGGGCTCGTGCAACCTTGACCCCATAGATTAGCACATGAATATGTGATGTTTGACAAGACGTGGCTGCAGCTGATTGTCATGGCTCGCCTCTGTTCTAAGGTACCAGATCTCGATAACAGGATACTACATTAAACAAGAGCTGGCTCAGAGGAGCAATAAGAAGTGACAGACGATATGAGAGATGTGGTGCTATGTATATGAGTCTTTATGGGAACGTAGTACAGAATGGCGCTGATCCGGAATCCTTTGAGTCCACACTCGAAGCGCATTGTCTCTTCAGAATAACCTACTCAGAGATTCATGGATTACATTTCGTGTGCAGCTGGTGTAGCACAATCCTCGATCATTGGAACCTCGATTCCGGTGGGTCGTTTCGGTGAGTCTGCCTCGAGTCTGCCTTTCCATGATTTAGAATCCTCACCGGTAAATCCAAGGCTCTAGAGCTTCAAAAAGGCCTAAAGGGTGCTAGAAATGTATTTGTCTACATAGTAGACAGTGGCACAGTAAGCTCCGAGTGACAGAAACACGACGTTCGGTTTGCTATGATTGGAGGAATCTTTCTGCGGACAGCCTCATTCCCCAAACCCCCGTCATTGCATATGCAGTGCGCATTGGACGCCTCAATGCGGCTGCTAGACATGCCCATTGACTAGTGACCATGATCGTGTTGCACCAATCGCGGGACTCCTATAGGTAGTACATACACCAGACGAAAGGCGGTGAGATACCTTGTAGGGGCCTTTGGGAAGGGGGCTGTCCGCAGAAGAATTGGACAGTCGGCACGGTGCGAGCGGAAGGGTCTAGACCCAATGGGCGTAGTCTATCAGCAAGGCTCGACATGACATTCTCGGCATCATTGCTTTGAACCGTACAGCCTCGCTAGCTCGCATACCAAATAAGAAAGGATGAGGTTACGGCAGGGCGAAAGAGACGCATGGGGCGCGCGAACGTGACAAAAGTGAAGCAACTCCCAAGTAGCGCACTCGCATCTCACAAGGCTACGACAAGCTATTGACCCCGCCTGTCTGACCAACCTCATATGCAGAAAACCTACACCGTCCAATTAACTCGGTTGAAGGTCAGGCAAATGGTCAGGGCTGAGCAAACGCGACAAGCCGAAAGCAAGAGCGATCCCATTCTGTCCCTCAACAAGCAATAATTAGGGGTCGTCAGAGTAGCGTTTTTTCGACCTCGCAGACCTCGCAGACCTCGCAAGCAGAAATTTCCCGCATCTTAGCGTGTCTGCAGAATATTCTCATCGAATCACATTCGACGTTAAATTTAGAGTCTTAACGAGCTCAACAAGCATAACGAGTACTCGTAATGTTCGTTAATTAATCGATTTCGATCGATCGATTAAAATTCGTATTAGAGATAGTATAATCTAATGAATTATTGACGAAATGTATAACTTGAAATGTAATATATTGATTTATTAATCGTTAATGTTACAAAACAAATTACGTTTTGCAATTGCTTTTTATTTACATTTTATTTGTTCAATCGTACGAATTCGATCGATTTCGATTGAAAATATGAATTTGTTGAATTTATCGTTGATCGAATTGTAAAATAATTGAAATTGATTTTTTTCGAAATTATTCGAATTTCGATAATCGAATTGTTTGACGAAATGCGAATCGCATTTTCGAAAATTCTGAATTTTTATTTTTTACATACGTTTTTTTTTAAATATCGAAATTTTTTGAAATCAACATGTTAACAAAAATTTTGACGTATTTTGTTTGTTTTGACGTGTTTTGTTTGTTTTGATTTTGCATTGATTTGAAAAATCATTATAATCGTGATTTTCGCATTTCGAAATATTTTTGTTCGAATTCGATAATCAATTTGCGTTAAAAATTTGAAAAAACATTTTTTTGAATGATTCAAAAAAAACATAATTTGATAAATCAATTGTTTGTTGTTTTCATGATCGAATGTTTGATTTCGTACAATTTACAATTTTCGATATAATGATTGACAATTGATTTGTTGACAAAAATTTTGAATTCGAACATTTTTTCATTTTTTCATTTTTTTATTTCGAATATCAATATCGATATCATAAAAAATGTGTAAACGCGATAAACGTTCATTAATCGCGATCGCATTGATATTCAAATTTCGAAATTTTTTTTATTTTATTTTACATTTTTATTCAACGATTTATCGTTCGATCAAATCGAACAACAATTTTTGAAAATATTTTTAACACGATTCAATTTTTCATGCGTCGTAAATTTTAAACAATAAACAATACACAAAATTTTGAAAACGAAAATGTGTTAACATGCAATAAATATTTCAATTTATTTTTTTCGTGATTTTCGATAATTTGTTTTTTTATTGACATCAAATTTTTTTGAATTTTCGTTGTAAAATTGTCGCAAAATTTTTCGAAAATGTTTAACAAACGATGCAAATTTTCAAATCGCGTTTTCATAATTTTTTTATTTTATCAAATAATAAAAATCGAATTCGTTGTAAAATTTGTTTGAAATTTTATTTGTTTTGAAAATTTTGTTGTTTTTAATGATTTCGATTTCATAAAATTTTTTCGTGATTTTTATTTTCATGTTTTCGTCGAATTCGATATTTTCAATTTGATACGAAAATTCAAAAAATGTGACGTATGTTTTTTTTTTTTTTTAAAATTGAATTTTTTCAAAAAAAAAACGTGAAAAACGTCGTGAATGCGTCAACGTTTGAATAAATTTAAACGATAAATTTGATTTTTTATAATTTTTAAAATTTGAAATGATTCAAAAATTTTCATTTCAATTTTTTGTTTCGTTTAATTTTGATGTTTTTATCGTTCAAATTCACGTAATTTTCGACGTTGTATGACATTGATTTCGTGCGTTCGTTTTTATATATCGTTTGTTGTTGTTGTGTCACGAATAAATTGTTTTTCAATATTCGAAATAATTCAATTAAATGTTCAACGTGTTTTTTTGCGAATTTGAATTTAATTTTTTTGTTTCATGTTTTTTCGAAAAACATGCGAAACGAATATTCAAACATAATTTCGAACGAAAAAATGTTTGTGAATGCATGTTTGTTGTTGTTGTAAACGAATTCGATCATGAACAACAATTTTATTCAATCATTTTGTTCGAAATTGACGAAAACGCGAAAAAATTGTTTCATGACGTTGTTCATTCGTTCGATTTGTTTATCGATTTGAAAATGAAAAACGATTGACAATTTACGTTTGATTTTCAAAACGTAACACAATATATCGTTGTATTTGAACGTGAAAATGAAATTTTTGTCGATAACGATTGACGAAAAAAAATCGTGAAATCGAATGATTTCGCGAAATAAAATTTCGATCAAATTTTTTGCGAAAATCGTTTTAATCATTGATATGTAATGAATCATTTTCGTTAAACGATTCACAATCATTAAAATCGAATCGTAAATCGTTTTATTTCACGTTTTATTTGAAAAAAATTTTGTCACGAAATTCATAAAAAAATCAATTCATTTAAATTCAAAAATCGAAAAAAAAAAAAAATTCGTCGTATGATTTGTGTCGTGCAATTTTGTTTCGTTTGCAAACGACGCATGTTTTACAATGTTTTTTGATTTGTTGTCGCATTTCAAAAATTTCGATAAAATTTTGATTCGATTTAATATTTTCGACGTATCAATTTTAACGTTCGTTCGATGTCGAAATGATCAACGAACGAATTATCGTGATTGACACAAATAACGTTTTGAAATTTTTGAAATCGTAAACGAAAATTTCGATAAAATTTGATTCGAAATAATATTTTCGACGCAAAACGTTTTCGAAAATGTAAACGAAAAAAAATCGTTATAATAATTACAAAAAAATTCAATTTTTTTTGTGTTTTTTTTGAAATGTAAACGATCAATCGTCGTAATACAAAAATTCATTTTTGTTTTTCAATGTTTGTTTTTGTTTTCGAAATAATTAATTTTCGACATATTTCAAAAACGAATTGATTTTTAACGATCAAATCACGAACGAAATTCAACAATGAAAATGTTGATTCGTCGTTATATGTCGTTTTTTTCGTAAAACAATTTGTATTCGAATTTTATGCATTGCGCATTCAAATACAATCGTTGATTTTAACACAAAAATTTTTCATTTTATGAATGTCACGTTTGATTTTTGTTCAATCGAATGTTTCGAATTTTTTGAATTTTTTGAATCGAATGTTTTCGAAACAACGTTGATTGAAATTCGATTTCGTTTTGAATTTTTTGAATCAAATGTTTTCGAAACAACGTTGATTGATTCGATTGTTAAATCATTTAAATGCGATCGACGTTTTATGTTATGCATCGCATTCATGAATCGTTTCATGACATGCATCGCATTCATGATTTTGATCGCATTTATTCGCATTTTTTCGAAACGTTTCGAATTTGCGATCAATAATTTTTGCAATTGTTTCAAAATTTGACGATTGTTTTCGACGTTTTTTTCAATAATCATCATGTGATCAAATCGTTTTGAAAATTCGTCAACAAAATTTTGTTATCGAAACGATAATCGATTAAAAAATTATATCGATTCAATTTTTGAATTCATCGAATTTGACGTGACGACAATTTAATTGTAATCATAAATTGTTTCAAATTGCGATAATCAATAAAAACAAAAATTTGTTTTTTTGCGTTTTCGAAATAATGTTTTTATTGTTTGAACGAAATCACAATAATCAACAATTTTTTGTTATGAATTTCGTAATGACATTCGATCGAAATCAATTTGCGCGAAAAATACGCAACAAAATGTCAATGATTTTCGTCGTTTTGTTGACATAAAATGATTTTTAAAATTTTGTCGAATGCGTCGATTTCGATTCGAATAACACGTTCGAAATCGAAATGACGTAAAATTGATGTTTCGATAAATGTTTTGCGAAATCGTTTGAAAATTTTCAACGTTTCATTGATCAAAAAATGTAAATATTCGAAAATTTGTTGCGATTTCGATTTTGATTTCGTTTGCGTTTACGAATATTTTTTCGTAATTTTTGCGATTTTTTAACATAACGATCAAAAATTCAACAATTTTATTGAAATGTTTAATGAATCGTCGATAAAAATTAACGATGTCGAAAAATTGCATGATATCGAAAACGTTGCGAAATACAAATCATTGTTGAATAATTTCGATTTTTTTTTTTGCATTCGTATTTTTTGAATGAAACAACGAATTCAAAAAATTTATTTCGTTAACAAATTATTTGCATTTTTCAAAAACAATATATAATTTTTTTTTTTAAAACGATCAAAAATTCATTTGATATCGTCGACATAAATTTCGACGTTTATCGAATAAATTATTATATCGTTCAAATATATTATGACGTTAATATCGAAACGAATCGTCAAAATTCGATTGATAAAATTTTAAAACGTCGTCGAAACGTTAATAAAATCGAAAAAAAATACGTTATATTCGAAATGATCATATCGAATACGAAAAATTGTTTTTTATTCGTTTTTATGTTTGATACGCAATCGATGATAAACAATAAATCGATATTGATATATTTGACGATTTTGTTGAATTTATTTAAATTTTTATCGATTAACGATAAAAAACATTTATTTTTATCGTGAAAATATTAAAATTTTTGTAATTCACACATAAACGTAAATTATCGTTTTTTTGACGAACAAAATGAACGTTTTTGCAAAAAATTGTGAAAATCGAATGAAATCGTTAATGAAATGTTTTTCGATATAAACACGTAATATTCGAAATTCATTTTTAAACAAAAAATAAATTGATTTATGCGACGATTTTTTTTTTTTTTTAAATCAATAACATGATCGTTTGAATCATAATTCGATAATTCGTAAATTTTATTTTTGTTATCGAATTTTTCATACGTTTTCAAAATTTCGAAAAACGTAATTTTGATATCGAATTTTTTTTCATTTTCGTCAAAACAAATTTTATTTGAATTCGTTTTGAAACGTGCATTTCATGCATGTCGAATTATTTGTCAATATACATTTGTACGAACATGAAATACGTTTCGATTTCGTTATCGATAACGTTTTTTGTCAATTGTTTTGATTCGATGTTTTCGATACGATTCGTGATGAAAATGAAATATTTTTTTTTTGCAACGTCAAATTTTGATATTGTCGTCGTTTCAATTCATTTTGATTTTCGAAAATTGTATTCAAAACATGTTTAACATTAAATTTCAATTTAAATTCACGATCAAAAACGATTTTTCGAAAAAACGATTGATTTTTTTGTCGTTTGACATTTCGAATTGTACGAAATAAACGTTATATATTTTCAAACAATAATTATCAATTGTTATTGCATTACAATTTAAAATTTCGAAACGACGAAAATCGAATTTTTTCGCATAAACATGATTTATCAAATTAATTTTCGTTTTTGTATCGAATATTGTTTTCGATTCGTTTCAGATTTGATTTTTGTTCTGTATATTAATTTTGAATTTTAACGCATTTACGAATTACAAATTTTTTAAATTTTTTGCGTCGTTTTTTTTTTGTTAACATGATTTTTGTTCATGTTTGAAAAAATCGACGTATCGAAATCAAAATTCGAAAATTTTTTTCTTTTTAACGATTTGAACGAAAATTATCAAATCGATTAATTTTTTGATTGTTCAAAAATTTGATCAACGAAAATGATTTTGTTTTTTTTGTTTGTGCAAATTTCGATTTGATAATTTGATTTGTCACAATTTATACAATTATTTTTGTTTTGAATTTTTTTGAATTCGTTAACGAATCAACGATACATTCGAATATTTTTCGATTTGATTGATTCGTGATTCGAATTGATTTTGTTAATATTTTTGATTTTTTTATTTTTAAATTTCGCAATTTTGAATTTTTCGTTTTCGTTTTCAAAATTGTTAATATCGAACGAAATTTTACGTTTTTTGAATTTTTTGAATTTTTTTTCAAAATTTGAACGTTTTTTATACGTTTGAATCGTTCAAACAATTTCGTCTTTGTCTTTGTTTTTTTTTTTTTTTAAAAACATGCAACGAAATTTCAAACGTAATTCGTCACGAAAATCGTTGAATTTCATTGTTTTCGTGAATTTGAATTTTATTTGCAAATTGACAATTTCGAAATTTGAAAATGCAAATCGCGCGTGACGTTATTAACGTCGCGTTATAATATAATCAATAAAAATTCGATTTTTATTGATTAATTTTGACACGTGTAATCGCGAAAAAAAAATCGCGTAAACAAATCATGTTGTAATGATATCGTCGTTTCATTTTTCGTAACATCATTTATTTAACAATCAATGTTTTGTTGATTTCGTCAACATTGTATAATTAACGTACGATGCAAATGTTTGAAATCAAATCGATTCGATCACAATTTATCGATTTTAAAATCAACGCGATACGATTATATTTGAAAAAATCATTTTCAAAAAAAACATACATCAAATAAAAACATTTTTTGTAACAAATATTTTCGATTTTATTGCATTATAATCAATTTCGTATATAATGTTTTTTGTTTTCGTTCAAAATTCATTTTTGACGTACGATGAAAAATGTTTGAAATCAAATCGATTCAATCATCGTTTTTAAATTTTGAAATCAACGACATACGATTTTTTAAAAACATTATTTCAAACAAAAACAAACAACAAACGTCAAATATCATTATCATTTTTTTATTATCGTTGTTCGAAATTTCGACAATTCGATTTTGTTATTGTAAAATTATCAACGATGTACGATTAAATTCGTTTTTACAAATTTCGATTAATTAATCGTTGACAATTCGTTGTTTTTGTTTATAATGATTTGATTACATCAAAATAACGAACAATCAATTTTTCGCATTTTTCACAATCGTCGAAACATTTTTTCGAACGAATCAATTGAATTTGCTGTATGACATCACATTTTTGAAACAAAACATAACGTTTTCATAATTTACGTCGAAAATCATGATTACAATATCAAAATTAAACGATTAAAATATCGTTTAATTATGAAAAATAATTCAATTATCACGAAACGTTTTAAAATTACGTTTGAATGCGATCAAAATTGTTCATGAAAAATTACATGTTACAAAAACGTTCGTGCAACGCAATAAAAATTCACGATTAAAACGAAATTTTATAATCATTCGTTCGTTTCAACGAAAAATTTTCGTGTACATCACAAACATCAAATAACAAACGAAATTTTGAAAAAAATCGCAATTGTAAACGAAAAAAATCAATTTTTTAATCGACAAATTCAATTTTCAATTTAACAAACATAAACATAATTTCGATCGAAATTTTGAATGATTTAATCACGAATCATTTCAATCATTTTTTCATTTTTCAAAATATTTACAATGCGAAAAAAAAAATCAAAACGCAAAAATTGAACATTGACATTTTTATGAAAATTTTGTACGATGTTTTCGTTTTCGATTTTATTAATTGAATTTGAAATCGTCGCGATGTGAAACATCACGATCGTATAAATAATTTTTTTGTCGTCAAAATAAATATGTCGTCGATTTTTTATTCAAAAATTTCGAAATTTTCGTGTTGAATAACATTTGCAAAATCAAACAATACGAATTGTCGATATTTGTTTTTTTGAAACAAATTTCATTAAACATTAATTTTTATTGAAATTTGATTTTTGTTAATACGAAAAATAAAACGAATTTGACATAAATGATATTTGATATCGATCAATTGTATCGACGATTAAATTTTCAATTTTTTTGTAATCGTTTTCATTTCGAATTGAATATTGTTCGAAATTTTCGAATTTCGATATTCAACAACAAATATTTTTTTTTTTTTTCATTTATCACATGAACAAAAAAATTCGAAAACATTGCGAACATTTTTTCAACGATAACAAAATCGAACAAAAATGACAAAAATTCATGAAATATTGATTCGAAATTATTTACGTTTTCATTCGTGAAAATTACAATTTAATTTGAAAAAAATTAAAAAATAAATACAAACGTTTTCATCGCGACGAAATTTTGTATTTGCACAAAATTTGATTTGATGTTTTATGATGACGTTGTTTTTGCAATTACAATATCAACGACATATTGTATTTCAACGTTCATAAATTTTTTTTTCGAATTGAAAACGATTATCGCATTTTGAAACAAATATTTAAATATTTTATTGACAATATGAAATTTGTAATCAAACGTTTAAAAATTTTATTTTTTAAACAATATGAAAATTATTTCGAAATCGTTAAATAAATTCGAACGAAATCAACAATCACGAAATTTAATCGACAATTTTATCGCGATTTGTTTATTTTGATTACATTTCACGTTTTGCACAAAATCGAAAAACAATACAAACGATTTATCAAAATTCAAAAAAATCAAATATACATTTTTTTGAATCGTGTATTGACATTCATAATATCACAACAAATATTTCGTATGTTCACAATATACGAAATTTTTTTTGAAATTATTCGAAATCGATCGATTTGAAAATACATCGTTGTTTTCGTTTTAATTGTTTCATTTTCATTTGAAATTGTTAAAATTTAATTTTTTTCATTATATCGAAATTTGATTTTATTCGTTTTTGAAATTCATTGATCACGCAAATCGATTCGAATTCGAATTCGAATTCGATTATTTTTGACAAAAAAAAACGTTTTTTGACGTAAAATACGTGTTATGAAATAATCGCAATCGATTTCAATCACGTTTCGTTTTTTTCGTTTTATCGATTGACGATGAAAACAATGTTTTTAATTTTAATCGTGTTTTCGATAATAATAATGTCGTCGATGTTGATCGAAATGACGATTTTGTTGTCAATGATGACGATGTTTTCGATATTAACGATAATAACGAAAATTTCATTGTTGATCATTCGAATAACGATATTTTTTCGAATTTTGTTCGTGTTTTCGATAATAATGATATTTTCAATTTTGTTCACGACGAAAACAATATTTTTAATTTTGATTACGTCGATAATATTGATAATATTATGAATATTGATTATATTTTCGATGTTAGACGACGTCGACGTTATTGAAATAACAAACAAAAAATTTGCAATTATCGAATTGAAAAACAAACATCGAAAATCACAAAACAAAAACGACATAACAATTCGAATCAAAAAACGAAAATCAAAATTCATCGATCGAAATTTTTTTAATCATGAATCGAAACTTTCAAATATGACGATTCGAAACAAAAAAATTAAATTGATCGAAATCAAAATTACACGAAAAAAAATTGTCAAAATGACGCAATCGATTGAAATTCAAAATACATTAAAACGTGATCGAAATCGCGATAATCGAAATCGCGATAATCGAAATAAAAATATCACACGCAATAAAATGATAATTGAAAAATCAATAAAAATATTCAACGACAATTTCGATAATTTTGACAATGTTTTCGAAAAAAATAACGATTTCGATCATTTGTTTAACGATAATGATTATGAAAATGCAAATGACGAAAATCATAATTCGAAAATGAACATTAAATAATTTAATTTTTTCAAAAAATTAAAAAATATGATTGTTTGATTAAAAATTTAATAAAAAACAAAATGTTCAAAAACAATCATATCGACGTTGATAATATTATAACATGTATTTATAAATAAATTTCGATTGAAAAATATTTTTTTCAACAATTAAAATCATCAATACAATTATTTTTTCGACGTTCGATATTATTATTTTTTGAAAATGTTAAAACGTACGATTAAAATTATACATGTATGCGAATTTTATGAATCATTATTGATTTTACATGAAAATGCAAAATACGTAAAACAAATTCACATTATAATATTTATTTTTCGTGTTATTTGATGTTTGAAAACGAATTTTTTTTTGTTGAAATTCGTTATTTCGAAAATCAAACATCATATATTTTATATTTGCATAACGTTATCAACAATACGTCATTATTTTTTGAAAATTCAACAAAATACGACATCAAAAATTTTTATATTTCAAAAAATTATTATTGAAAACGATGCATATAATTTTCGCATGTAATTCAAATTGTTTTTTTTTTACGAAAAAATGAAAAAATTGAAAAAATTAAAATTGCATGAATGTAATTATCGAAATTTCGAATAAAAAAATGAAATCAAAAATTCAAACATTCGAAACATAAATATAAATATTGTTAACAATGATTTTATTATTGATTATTTGAATTTTGATATTATTATTTGAAATATGAACATTCGATACAAAAATGAATTTTCTGATTTGTTGAATACAAAAATCTTAATGTTAAATGCAAAAATTGTTATTGAAAATGTGTTCATTGTATTATATGATATTTACATTTTAATGTTAAATTCAAATATGTTAATTTAGAATTTCAATATTAACAATACAAAACGAATGTTTTTATTTTATTTTTATTTTTCGTTTAAAACAATTATTTTGTTCATTTATAATTAGATTAATTCGAAAAACAATTTTTTAAAAATCAAATCATGCATGACAATTATGATAAAATTTTTGATATTTTATGATGAACAAATTTCAAATAATTTCGATAAACAAATTCAAAAAAATTTGAAAAATAAATATTATTTTTGCGAAAATGTGACGATAAAATAAAACGATTAAATAAAATTAAATAAATATATTCAATGTTAAATATTGATTTTCGTAAAACGATGATTGACACAAATACAAAAAATTTTAAATGTTGTTTCGTAATTATATATGCAAATAAATGATCAATATTTTAACGAAATGAAATTAATTGTTTAATTTAACGATACGAATTATAAATAAACAATTTTTATTCATGATTGTTTTATTTATTATTGCGAATTCGAATCGCGTGTACAATGATGATTATTTTTAAAATTTATTTTTGTAATAATTTCGAAAATTAACAAATTTGATTCAATGAAACAATATTCATTTCTAAACATATAACAAAATTTCAAAATAATTGAATTAATAATTTGAAATTTCGATTAACATATGAAATATTACAAAAATATCATTTTTTGATTTTGTAACAATATTGAAAATCAAAATTTCGATGCGCAAAATTCGAAATTGAAAAAAAAAAAAAAACAAATATTTGATTGAACAATGTTAAATATAAAACAAAAATTACACGATAATAATGAAATTAATATATTAATCGAAAAAAAAATTTGACAAATAAATTAAAAAAATCGAAAAGAAAAATGTATCGACAAATTTTTTTGAACTTTGTTGAAAAAAAATTGAAAAAAAAAAAAAAAAAAATCAAAAAATTGAAAAATTGAAAAAATGTATTAACAAACTTTTGAAATTTTGTAAAAAAAAAAAAATTGAAAAAAAAAAAAATTGAAAAAAAAAAATTGAAAAAAAAAAAAACATGTAAATTTTTTTGAATAACGTATCGTGTTTATATATGCAAATTATTGAACGAATGTGAATGATTGTCATTGCATTGCATGCAATATTATCGAAATTACGTACAGAAATAAATACAATTTGATTGCGCAAATGTTTTTAATAATAATCGATTTTGACACGTTTCGTTTAATCGATCAATCAGAAATTTTGATTATATTCGTGTTTATTTTTCAATTTTTTGTCATCGTATTTTTCAACATTTTTATTCGATGACAATCATGTTCATTGCATTCGTAAATGCGATTTTCATTGAATTTCATTTTTGCATTGATTATGATTTTTATTGAATGTTAATTTTGCAACGACGTAATTTTCATTGAATTTCGAATTTTCGTTCATTGATGAAAAAACATTGAATTTTTTGATCAGAAAATCGAATTCGAATTTTCGAAAAAAATCATTTTGAATTATTATTCAATTCTAATTTAAATACGATTAACGAATTCATGTTTTTAATTATAATTTGTCAAATTCGTATAATCGAATTATCATCGTTTCAAAATGAAAAAAATGACGTAATTTTCATTAAATTCGAATTTTTTTAATTATTGACGAAAAAAACATTGATTTTTTTTGATCAAAAAATTAAATTCGAACGATTTCAAAAAAAATCATTTTGAATTATTATGCAATTCGAATTTGAACACGATCAACGAATTTTTGTTTTCGATCATGATTCGTCAAATGTGTACGATTGAATTATTAACGCATTTTAGCATGAAAAAAACAATTTTGACGATTGAGAAAAATTTAATTGATTTTCGATTTTTTCAATTTCAATTGTTTTACGAATTTTTTGAATTTATTTTTTGACAACGATTTAATCAAATCATCGATTATCATGTTTGCATTTGAAACGTAATTCAATTGAATCAAATTTTTCTGATGCAAATTTTTGATGTTGTGATAAATCACATCAATGTGTTTTGATCGTTCATGAATATGTGCGTTTTTGATCAACAAATTAACGATTTGATTATTTCTCAAGAATTGCATTGATGAGCAAATTTCATGTTCATCGTTTTGAGTGATTGTTATTTGATTCAATTCGATTTCAAAATATTTAATGAAATTCAAATCACGAAAAAGTTGTGTTATTCATAATTTTTTTTTAATGCATGTCGATAAAATCATATATTCGACTTCAATGATTGAAATAGCGATCGATTTTTGCTTACGACTTATTCATGATATTGATTTTTCAACGAACATGTAAACGTATTCGAAAATCGATTTTTTGTTCAATTTATCGATTGCGTAATCAAAATTCGAATAAATTTTGATTTTGAAATTTTCATTGTTGTTCAATTTTAAATCGTATACAAGATTTAAGTCGATGATCGATCGAATGTAACGAAACAAAATTTTCATTGTTTTATCGTGATGTTTCGCAAAATCATTGAAATATTAATTTAATCGTTTTAATGCGAAAACGATATTTGAACGAATGTGTATAACAACATACATGAATTTTTCAATTTTGTGTTGATAATTTTTTGAATCAATTCGTTCGTCGTTCGATTCAATTGATTTGAATGAATCGTAATCGTTCATGAATAATTTCGTACGTTCGTGTTTATCGATATTCATATGCAATTCATTCAATATTTCGTTCAAATAATAAATTTGATTCAATCGAATAATTCGTTTTTTACGATCGCGAATGATTTTAATGTCAAAAATTTTTTTTTTTTTCAAATTTTTGATTTTGAATATTTTTTTGAATTCATTTTTGAATCAATTGATTTGTTCGTTGAATTTGACGACAACAAAAATGTCGTTCACGTAAAAAAACAATATAATTTTTCGTTTTTTATGACGAAACATGCAAAAATCAATCGAAATTTGTTCGAAATTCAATTTATGCAATTTTTTTACGCAACGTTCGTGTCAATCTTTAATTGTTTGTTTCAATTCATAAAAATTTCGACGAATCAAAAATGTTTGTTTTGAAAAATAAATTCACGTCGAATGACGATTTCATGTAAATTATTTTTTTTAAAAATGATTTCGTGAAAACATTGTTGACGTTCATTTGATGACATTCGAAATTTTTCAACGCGACGATGACAAAAAACAAACGAAAAATATCGAATTTGACAATTGAAACAAAAATATTTGTATAATCGATTTCATATATTTGCGAAAAATTTTTTGCAACGAATTTGATTTTCAATTTGTTCAATGTATCATTCACATGCATTTTGATTTTGAATATTCATTTATTGATGACGATATTGACGTTTTTCGATGAAATGACGACGTTTCAAATTTCATTGATTATTAACGTCGTCAATTCGATTTGAATAATTTCAAATCAAAATTTGTTTCAAATAAAATCATTGACGATTTTCTGATAATTTTCGAATACAAATATGATTAACTTTTCAACGAATTGTCGATTTGTTTTTTTTGTTGTTGCAAACAAAATTTATTTATCGTGTTCGCACGTATCGAAATTTTCGATCAAAAAAATCATCATAACGCGTGCAATTTTGTTGCGATGTTCATTTCGTTTTTTTCGTTCGTGATATTTCGTTTGCGTTTGAAAATTGTCACGTGAAAAAATTGTTGTATCATGCGTGAAAATTTGATAAAAAATGTTAATTTAACGCGCGTTTGAATTGTCGATTTTGTCGTAAATTCGTTGATTTCATTTTTTTCATTCGATGTATCGATGAATTTATCATCGTTTTTTTTTGTGCATTGATTGAATTTTTTTTTTGTTTTTCGAAATCATAAACGCAACAAAAATCGAAATTTTCGCAAAAATTGATACGACAAAAATTGATGCGAACGTCGATGTCATCGAAACGATTGCAAATGCAATAATTATTTTGCGTGATTTTTCGACAAATCGTTTTTCAAATAATTCGTTCATCGTAATCGTGAACAAATTCAACGATTCATTTTTTCATTTTTCATGTTTAAAAAACATTATTTTGTGATGTTTGATGACATCACGACGATCGAAAATTCATATTTTGTATTGAATCGTAATGTTTTCGTCATAATTCATAAACACGTTCGATTTTTCTGTATTAACGAATTTATTTTTTTTATTTTTTTCAAACAATGATTTGATATCAACAAACAAATAACATTTGCATTTTCAAACGCGTATGTGATTTATCGACGATTTAATATCTGTTCAAATTTCAATAAAATTTGTTGAATTGTCGTCGATTATTGATTTCGTGTTCATACGATTGCGAACGTATACATTTGTTTTCGTTGCTTTAAATCAAAATTCTATAAACAATTTTGCATTTTGAATCATTGTTCGAATTTGATTTTCGAATGTTTTTATGACACGTTTTATTACATCGTTTTGAATGAAATTATACGAAACGATGTACTGTGAAACAATGTCGATAAATTCGCATCAAAAATCGAATATAAATTTCAATTCTTTGACGTTGTCACAACGTATTGTTTGTAATTTTCGTTGAATTTCTAATTTCATTTTCAATTTTCATTTGTTGAAAATTTCAAAAACATCGATTCGTTTGCGAAAAAATAAAATTCACGTTCGTCGAAAATGATTATTCACGATTTTTAAAAAATATTCGTAATCGAATTTTGAAACAAATAAAAATTCGCAAATATCAATAAATATCAATTTCAATATATGAGTTTTGCGTTCGATTAAACGACGATTATGTGCATTAATCATTTTCGTAATCGCATATATTTTACATGAATCGTTGCGATTTTCGACGATGAAAATCGACTTGCGTAAAATTGTGATTTTGTGCAAATTTCGAAATTTTGCAAATTTCATATGATCAAAACGTCGATATCATAATTCGTATAAATCACGTTTTTTTTGATTAACATTTGAATCAATATTTGAATCAACATTTGAATCAATACTTGAATCAACATTCGATAATTGAAAATCGATTTCGATATCATTTCGAAAATCAATATTTGCATCGAACAAAATTTCGTTCGAATTCACGATTGTTGACATTGCAAATGAAACAAACAAAATTTCAAAAAATTCAATTGCAAACATCGTGTTGCTCGCTAACAATGCGTACTTTTTAAATTTTGATGTGATTTTGTTTATTATGTAAACATTTTTTTAAACGAATGCTCGAAATACTTCAACGTTTTGTTTATTGCGCATGAACAAACTATCGTTATTGAAATTTTTTATCAAATTTTTTTTGATAAAATGTTTGTCGAATAAAAAATTGACGTCGAAATCAAATACATAAAACATTTTCGTTAACGTGTTTTCATCATTTTTGACGCGCATCGTTATTGAATCACATTGATTTGAATACAATTTTTTTTTTTCGATTTTGATCGTGCGTCTTTTAATCGATTTGAAAAATTCATTAAAAAATCGAAAATCGTCAATCATGTGTGACGAAACGTCGATATTTGCGATTCATACGAATTTGAAAAATTTATTGATCAATTTTTTTGACAAAACGACGATTTTTTTCATATCGTTTTCATTGTTTGAATCGATGTCGATGTCGAAATTGAAATTGTTGTTAAACGAAAAAAAATTTGCGACGTTGTACGTTTTATGTTTTTTGTTTTTTTTTTTATTTTTGATTAAAAACAGTTTTTGATTTGTTGTTTTTTTGTTCATTTTTTTAATGTTTTCAGAAAATTGCATTCGATTCGATTTTGTATGAATCGTCACAAAAAAACATTTTTAATTTTTTTCGTCATGATTTTGAAACGACGACGAGAATTTTCATCAAAATTAAAAAATCGTCGTTGAAATATGCGATACGATTGACGACGATTGTTTTTGATTATCAATGTCGATTCGACGATTTTGTTCGCAATAAATTGTGTTTTTTTTTTTTTTTGCAATTTTTGAATAAATTTATCGATATCGAAATTGTTTTGTGCGTCGATTGTATCACGAATGACATCGTATTCGACAAACAAAAATGTTAAAAATGTTTGAAAACGACGTTTTGATTTGAACAAATTCGTTATGTTTGATTGCATGTTTGCAATTTTGCGATTTTTTTTGATAATATCGATATAAACGATTTCAATAATCACGTTTGAAAATTTTTTGTAATTCATGAATTTTTGCAACAATTGTCGTTCAATTGTAACAAATTTTTGTTTGTATTTGTTGACAAAAATTTTTCAAATTTTTTTGACAATTTTCAATTTCGTTATCAATTTTTGATTATCGTCATCGATACATTCGATGAATTGATATTGTGTTTTTGCGTCGAATTTTTTTTCAATTTTTTTTTTATCAAAATTCAAATCGACATTTCATTTTGATTTTCGAAAATCATTCGATAACAATTTCGACACATAATTTGAATCGACGATTATTCAAATTTTTTCGTCGATAAATCATTGTTTCATTAATTTGAATCATTTTTCGCAATTTTGACGAATGAAAATATCGCAAACTCGACGCGCGTTGAATTTGTTGAATTCGAAATCGTTCATGATGCGTGATATGATATGTAAATATGTAAATTTTTTTTATTTGTTGTATTTCGTGAAACATTTTCACAATCGTTCGTTCATTCGTTGAATTGATGATCGAATTCGAATATGTAAAACATTTTTACAATTTTGACGCGATCGAATCGATGAAACATTTTCATTGTTGTTTGATTTTCGTGATTTCGTGATCGAACGATTGACGTTGACAATCACAAAAAATTTATGTTAATTCGAATTTCATAATTTATTGAACGAATGTGAATGATTGTCATTGCATTACATGCAATATTATCGAAATTACGTACAAAAATAAATACAATTTGATTGCGCAAATGTTTTTAATAATAATCGATTTTGACACGTTTCGTTTAATCGATCAATCAGAAGTTTTGATTTTATTCGTGTTCATATTTTCAATTTTTGTTATCGTACTTTTCAACAATATCGATAAATTTATTCAAAAATTGCAAAAAAAAAAAAAAACACAATTTATTGCGAACAAAATCGTCGAATCGACATTGATAATCAAAAATAATCGTCGTCAATTTTATCGCATATTTCAACGACGATTTTTCAATTTCGACGAAAATTTTCGTCGTTTCAAAATTAAAACGAAAAAAACGAAATGTTTTTTTTGCGATGATTCACATCGAATCGCAAAATGTAATTTTTTGAAAAAATTAAAAAAATGAACGAAAAAACAAAAAATCAAAAAATTTTTACGCAAAAATAAAAAACACAAAACGTACAACGTCGTCGATTTTTTTTCGTTCAATAACAATTCAAATTTCGACATCGACATCGATTCAAACAATGAAAAACACATGAAAAAAATCGTCGTTTTATTCAAAAAATTGATCAATAAATTTTTCAAATTCGTTTGAATTGCAAACATTGACGTTTCGTTTCATATGATTGACGATTTTCGATTTTTTAATGAATTTTTCAAGTCGATTAAAAAAACGCACGATTAAAATCGAAAAAAAAATTGTATTTAAATCAATGTGATTCAATGACGATACGCGTCAAAAACGATAAAAACATGTTGATAAAAATGTTTTATGTATTTGATTTCGACGTTAATTTTTTATTCGACAAACATTTTATCAAAAAAAATTTGATAAAAAATTTCAATGACGATAATTTGTTTATGCGCAATAAACAAAACGTTGAAATATTTCGAACATTCGTTCAAAAAAATGTTTACATAATAAACAAAATTACATCAAAATTTAAAAAATACGCATTGTTAACGAACAACACGATATTTGCAATTGAATTTTTTAAAATTTTGTTTATTTCATTTGCAATGTCAACAATCGTGAATTCGAACGAAATTTTGTTCGATGCAAATATTGATTTTCGAAATAATATCGAAATCGATTTTCAATTATCGAATGTTGATTCAAATATTGATTTAAATGTTGATTCAAATATTGATTCAAATATTGATTCAAATATTGATTCAAATATTGATTCAAATATTGATTCAAATGTTAATCAAAAAAAACGTGATTTATACGAATTATGACATCGACGTTTTGATCATATGAAATTTGCAAAATTTCGAAATTTGCACAAAATCACAATTTTACGCAAATCAATATTTATTGTTGAAAATCGCAACGATTTATGCAAAATATATGCGATTACGAAAATGATTAATACACATAATCGTCGTTTAATCGAACGCAAAATTCATATATTGAAATTGATATTTATCGATATTTGTGAATTTTTATTCGTTTCAAAATTCGATTACGAATATTTTTTAAAAATCGTGAATAATCATTTTCGACGAACGTGAATTTTATTTTTTCGCAAACGAATCGATATTTTTGAAATTTTCAACAAATAAAAATTGAAAATGAAATTAGAAATTTAACGAAAATTACAAACAATACGTTGTGACAACGTCAAAAAATTGAAATTTATATTCGATTTTTGATGCGAATTTATCGACATTGTTTCACAGTACATCGTTTCGTATAATTTCATTCAAAACGATGTAATAAAACGTGTCATAAAAACATTCGAAAATCAAATTCGAACAATGATTCAAAATGCAAAATTGTTTATAGAATTTTGATTTAAAGCAACGAAAACAAATGTATACGTTCGCAATCGTATGAACACGAAATCAATAATCGACGACAATTCAACAAATTTTATTGAAATTTGAACAGATATTAAATCGTCGATAAATCACATACGCGTTTGAAAATGCAAATGTTATTCGTTCGTTAATATCAAATCATTGTTTGAAAAAAATAAAAAAAATAAATTCGTCAATACAAAAAAATCAAACGTGTTCATGAATTATGACGAAAACATCACGATTCAATACAAAATATGAATTTTCGATCGTCGTGATGTCATCAAACATTACAAAATAATGTTTTTTGAACGTGAAAAATGAAAAAACAAATCGTTGAATTTGTTCACGATTACAATGAACGAATTATTTGAAAAACGATTTGTCGAAAAATCACGCAAAATAATTTTTGCATTTGTAATCGTTTCGATGATATCGACGTTTGTATCAATATTTGTTGCATCAATTTTTGCGAAATTTTCGATTTTTATTGCGTTTATGATTTCGAAAAACAAAAAAAAAATTCAATCAATGCACATAAAAAAAACGATGAATTTATCGATACATCAAATGAAAAAAATGAAATCAACGAATTTATCGCGAAATCGACAATTCAAACGCGTGTTAAATTAACATTTTTCACGAAATTTTCACGCATGATGCAACAATTTTTCACGTGACAATTTTTAAACGTAAACGAAATATCACGAACGAGAAAAAACGAAATGAACATCGTGTAAAAAATTCAAAATTCAAAATTTGCAAAAACAATGAATCGAATTTCGATTGTCGAGATTTCAAATCAAACAAATTCGAAATATCAAATCGATTATATCATGAAACAAACAATTTCGTTATATTAATAAAATCAACGCAACAACGATTAACGCATCGATATTTGCGCATATGCGTTGAATAATGTGTACGTTGCATCAAACAAAACGTGTATATAACAAATCGTGTGAAAAATAATTAATTTTGCAATTATTAATTTAAAAATTATTTTGTTTTCAGTTATACATTTTTGATGTCACATTTCACGAATTTTACATTTTAATAATTATTATAATCATCAAATTAACATCATTCGTGTATAATTACAATTAAATATATTTCAATGATTGCACGCGATATTTCATCGTTGTCAAATTTCGATGCGAAATTTTTGTTCGAAAAATTTGAA
Source organism: Physcia stellaris (assembly GCA_018902385.1). NCBI lineage: Eukaryota > Fungi > Ascomycota > Lecanoromycetes > Caliciales > Physciaceae > Physcia > Physcia stellaris. The sequence goes on along the minus strand of JABSSW010000009.1, from coordinate 360,959 downwards.
ACAAAAACATTTATTGCACAATGAAAAATTTATATTCGTCAACAAATAATTTTAACACGTCAACGTTTCATGCAATCATCGTTTTTTGTTGTATTTGAAATTTTTCGTCGCAACGATAAATTTTATCATATCAAAACAATCGAACAAACATTTGCGTTTTATATCAAAAAGTTTTACGTCGAATGAATATTTTATATTCGAATCATGAAAAATCAATTCAAAATCAATCAATGCGATCGTTTCGCAAACGATTCGAATAATGTTAAATTTGTATACGTTGAAATTTTTTGAAACGAGAAATCATTATTCACATGTTATGAGAAATCGACGTCATTGCAAAATCAAACGAAAAACGCACATGAATCGAATACAAGAAATTTTTGAAAATCAACGTACAAAAAGTTTTCATCAAAATCGAAAATATTTACGATAAATATTTGAATTATAAACAAATCAACAAGCAATTTGTTATGAATTATGACGTCAATCGAATCGCTTTCATGATTCAATTTACGTCGAAATTGAAATTCAACAATCACGAGAAATTTCAGAACTTCATTAGAGAATTGTTTTCGAAACATAAGCGTTTTCTCGCTAAAAAACGCGATATGCATACTAAGATTGAAATTTTTAATCGTTTCAAGAAAATCGAAAACGCTGACTATCAAAACAATCAATATAACAAACAGAAAATTATCGAAATTAACATCAACAATGATTTCAACAAACGCAAAAAAAATGACGATAATTTTATCAACGAAAAAAACAATTCAACAAAAAGAACAAATTCAACAACAATGACAACGAAAATAGCAATGACAATGAAAAAACGATAAAAATTCAAATTCGATAATTTTAACAAAAATTCAATCAAATTTAAATTGTATCGTTGAATCAAAATCGAATTCGCTGTCATAAAGAAAAATGAAAAATGTTTTGAATGTGATAAAAACGAACATGATATCAACGTTTGCATCAACAAAAAAAAATGCATTGTTTTTGCAAAGTTTTTGTTTGAAATCGAAAAAACAAAAAATTAAACGATTTGACATTTTTCAATCAAATTGACATAGTGAAAAACTTTCTAACGAACAATAACAACGACGACGAATTTTTCTCGACGAATTTTAACGATATCATCAGCAAACGTCGTCGAAAAAATTTCGCACAATTAAATGTGATAAAATCAAAATCAAAATCAATGATATCGAGATTTTTGCAATCATGAATTCAAAAACAGAAATTAATTTGATAAATAACGTTTTTGTTAAAAAGTTCAAATTAATTTTGTTCGACGTTTTTTTTTGTGAAATCATGATTTTCGACAACAATCAATTCAAAATTTATGAAATCTATTTCGTACGATTAAAAATTTCGAACGAAAACGACGTGAATCGTTTTTTCAACGAAAATTTTCTAAAAATCGATTTATTTTGAAATATATCGTTAAATTTGTCATGATTTAAATTATCAAAAACAAAAATGAATTGAATTGCAAATAAAATTCGATTTTGACAATTATCAATTCAAAATTTTTTTTCATCATGAATCGTATCGAGAAAATCGAATCGAAAAAATTAATCAACGATGTGATTGACGAAAAAAATGAAATTTTCGTTATGTTCGTACGAATATTTCATGACGAAAAAAATGATTTGAATGAAATACATATCGAACGACGAATTCAAATAAATTCAATTTTAATAAAAATAAAAAAAATCAAATATCAAAATCATCATATTTGAAATTTTGAAAAAATTCGCAAAAATTTCGAATGAGAAAAAAATTTACGAATTGTCGATTTATGAATTTGACGATCACGCAATAAATTTGAAATCGAACAAAAAATTTTTTTATGAATTTATTTATTCGTTATCTGAAAACGAATTAACAATATTGAAAATTTATTTGAACAAACATTTGAAAAACGATTTTATCAAATCGTTTATTTTCGCAACAAAAATTTCAATTTTTTTCGTCAAAAAAAAAACGAGAATTTACGTTTGTGCGTGAATTACAAAAATTTAAATTTGTTAATCATTAAAAACAAATATTTTTTATCGTTGATCGATGAAAATTTTGATCGTTTAAACAAAATTCGTATTTATACAAATTTCGATATGATCGCAACATACAATAAATTTCGTATTCGAAAAAATGATGAGTGAAAAACAACGTTTCGAACGCGATATGAATATTTTGAATATATCGTTTTATTTTTTGATTTTATTAATGTATTTGTCACGTTTCAAAATTTTGTCAACAAAATTTTGACAAAACGATTCGATTTTTGCGTCATAATATATTTTGACGATATCGTCATTTATTTTATGAATAAAAAACAACATATCGAAAACGTCAAATGAATTTTTCAACGTTTAAAAAAACATAAATTGTTTATCAACAACGACAAATGCAAATGATTCACGAACAATATCGAATTTTTGAATTTTGTTGTTTTTTCGAAAAACGTTCAAATGCAAAAAAACAAAATCGATGCAATACAAAATTGATCGATTTCGAAAAACGTGTTTGAAATTTTGAATTTTTTGAAATTGTGCAATTTTTACAAACGTTTCATCAAAAACTTCAATAAATTGACACTATTTCTGATTTTCATGTTAAAAAAATCAGCAAATCTTCATAAGAAAAAAACGAAACGAAAACGAACAATTAGTCGAAATCGAAATCGAAATAAAAAACGAATATCGAATAGTTTTTTGATTTTCGAGATTTTCGAAACGTTCAAATTTTTGAAACAAACGTTTTTGAAAACATTTATTTTTCGACATTTCGATTCAATTAAACGAATTCGCGTGAAAATCGACGTTTCGAACAAAATTATAAAAAAAATTTTGTGTTAAACAAACGACGAAAAACATTGACATTCGATAATTTATTTTTCGAAAAAAATGATTTCGACGAAATGTCATTACGAAATTCATGACAAAAAATTATTGATTATTGTATTTGTTTTCAAACAATGACGATATTATTTCGAAAAAATCAAAAAAAAAATTTTCGTTTTGACGAATTATCGAAATTTCAATCGTTTCATGACAACAACGAAGTTGTCATTTCGACAAATTCGATGAATTCAAAATTATCACGTTACGATTTTATCATCGATTATCGTTTTGATACAAAGAATTTTGCGAACGATTTGTCGCGACGATCAAATCATATGATAATTTCTGAAAAAAAAAAAATCGAAAACAATCGTCAAATTCTGAATCAATTGCGACGATTTCTTCAAGCAAACTCGTTGAAATTTCGAATTTGTATCGATGCGATTCAAACAACAATGCGAAAATCAAATTATCAACACGATTCGTTTTCGAAATGTCAAAATGTTCAAAAAACGAAATCAGACGTGATTATCAATGAATGAAAAATCATAATATTGAATAATGCAACAATTTTTCGATCGATCGATGAAATGATTGCGCGAAAACATATTCACGAAATCGAAACAATATACGACGAAAAAATCATCGAAAAGATTATTGAATTGATGCGATCATTGTTAAACGAAAATTTTTGCGTCGTACAAATGAAAAAGAAATTAATTATTTTTGATATGTACAATGAGCAATGACGAAACGAAAATGAAATATTATGACACGAAAATCGTTTATATTTATTATCAAATCTGAAAAAAAACGTCATTAAATCAAATCATGACAATTTTTTGATCGAACATTTTGACGTTGAACGCATTTTAAAATTAATACAAAAAAAATATTATTGATCGAATTCAAAACGAAATGAAAAAAACATCGAACAAAATCGTGACATGCGTGCACAAATCAAAAAATATTGCGAAACATGCGTCATTTGCAAAAAAAACAAAATTTCTCGTCACAAATCATACGAAAAATTATCGTTTTTTTTTATATCGAAATTCAAATGAATTGATTTGACAATGAATTTCGTGACAAAATTATTTGAAAACAAAACATGAAACGAAATCACACATGATTCAATATTCGTCGTGATAAATAAATTGACGAAAATGACATATTACATTTTCGTCACGAAAACGATAATCGCAAAAAATCTGATTGAAATTCTGATACGTGAAATAATAAAATTTCATGATTTTTCGTCATCAATAACGATTGATCGAAATTTCATTTTCACGTCAAAATATCACGATTCGTTGTGTTACGCATTCAAAATCAAATTCAAATTGTTCACGACATATCATTCGCAAATCGATGATCAAACAAAACGACAAAATAATATCATGAAACAATATTTCAAAACGTTCGTCAATTTCGAACAAAACAATTGAATAAAATTATTGTTCATGACGAAATTCGTTTACAACAACAATAAACATGTATCAACGCAAATGTTTTCATTCGAAATCATGCAAAAATACATTTCAAAAATGTCATTTGAAAATTTTGCAAATTTCAAAATTAAATCGAAATTTGTCAATAATCATGTCAAATACTTGACAAAATTGCTAAACGTATTCAAAATCAATTTAGTTCATGTTCAAAAATTGCAAATCAAATACAAAAATGCAAAAATTCTGACGAAAAAAAATTTCAAAGTGAAAAATTTCGTAAATTTCAACGACAAGAATATTCGCATCAAACGAAATAAAAAATTGAAATGAAAATTCTTTGAATCATTCAAAATATTCGAAATTATAAAAAATCAAACTTATCGTATAAAAATATTCAAACGATGACGAATTCACAATGTTTTTCATGTTTCGCTTTTCGAAAAAATTAAATAAAAAAAAAAACAAAAAATTTCGTTAAAATTCACATATCAATTTGAAAACATTGAAATTGACGAAAATGAAATCACGAAAAAAATATATGACGTCAAGACGATTGAAAATAGTAAAATTTTCAAAAAAAATCAAATTTCGAAAAATCGTACAGCGAATCAAAACTTTATTATCTCGTTCGTTGAAAAAATTATGAAAAACGTATTTGAAAATCAATATCAATGATCAAACATTTGAGAAATATGTTACGAAAATTTCACATCAAAAATTCGAAAAAAAACGATGTTAACAAATTGACGAATCGACGACGCATTCGACGTCAAATAAATGCAATTTTCTTGATGAAACAATTAATTAAAAAACAAATTCATTCAAATCATTGATTTTGTGTTGTTTATTGTCAAGAACTTACGACGCATAGAAAATCGAATCGTGTCAAAAACATTTTCAGAAATTGTTGTTTGATTTAATTGAACGTTAAATATCGTGAATGTGAATAAAATGAAATGTAAAAAATCGAAAATTTCAAAATTTGATATATTCAATGCGATCGCGATTATGACGTTTTTCGCGTTTAATTTTTTTCAATCAATTCATCGATTTCAATATACGAAATAAAAAAATAAAAAATGATAAAAAAATTCGAATTCAAAATTCATTGTCATTCAATTAGTTGTCAATCATCAAATCGAAAGTTGTGAATTGTACGAAATCAAATTTTCGATATTGAAAACAACAAACAAATAAAATCATCAAATCATACTTTTTCTGAATCATTCAAGAAAATGTTTTTTCAAGTTTTTAATGCAAACTGAATATGAATCGAAAAAAAATTCCGAATGCGAAAATCACGATCATAATGATTTTTCAAGTTTTAAAATTTTCAAATGCGAAAATCACGATTACAATGTTTTTTCAAATCGATACGAAAACATCAAACATGTTTCAAACACATGATTTTGTTATTTCATGAAATTTCGATGTTTAAAAAAAAAAAACGCGTGTAAGAAATTCAAAGTTCAAAATTTGCAAAAAGTTCGAATCGAATTTTCATTGTCGAAATTTCAAATTAAACAAATTCGAAACATCAAATCGATTATACAATGAAACAAACAATTTCGTCATATTAATAAAATCAACGCAACAACGATTATCGCATCGATATTTGCGCATTAGCGTTGAATGATGTGTACGTTGCATCAAACAAAACGTGTATATAACAAATTTCGTGAAAAATAATTAGTTTTGCAATTATTAATTTAGAAATAATATCGTTTTTTGTTATACATTTCTGATGTTCAAATTTTTTACACATCGCAACAAAATTGCACGCGTCATGATGATTTTTTAATCGAAAATTTTGATACATGCGAACACGATAAATGAATTCTATTTGCAACAACAAAAAAAATAAATCGACAATTCGTTGAAAAATTAATCATATTTGTGTTCGAAAATTATCAAAAAATTGTCAATAATTTCATTTGAAATAAATTTTGATTCGAAATTATTCAAATCGAATTGACGACGTTAATAATTAATGAAATTTGAAACGTCGTTATTTTATCGAAAAACGTCAATATCGTCATTAATAAATGAATGTTCAAAATCAAAATGCATGTGAATGATACGTTGAACAAATTGAAAATCAAATTCGTTGCAAAAATTTTTCGCAAATATATGAAATAAATTATACAAATATTTTTGTTTCAATTGTCAAATTCGATATTTTTCGTTTGTTTTTTGTCATCGTCGCGTTGAAAAATTTCGAATGTTATCAAATGAACGTCAACAATGTTTTCACGAAATCATTTTTAAAAAAAATAATTTACATGAAATCGTTATTCGACGTGAATTTATTTTTCGAACAAACATTTTTGATTCGTCGAAATTTTTATGAATTGAAACAAACGATTAGAAATTGACACGAACGTTGCGTAAAAAAATTGCACAAATTGAATTTCGAACAAATTTCGATTGATTTTTGCATGTTTCGTCATAAAAAACGAAAAATCATATTATTTTTTTACGTGAATGACATTTTTGTTGTCGTCAAATTCAACGAACAAATCAATTGATTCAAAAATGAATTCAAAAAAATATTCAAAATCAAAAATCTGAAAAAAATGAAAAAGATTTTTGACATTAAAATCATTCGCGATCGTAAAAAACGAATTATTCGATTGAATCAAATTCATTATTTGAACGAAATATTGAATGAATTGCATATGAATATCGATAAACACGAACGTACGAAATTATTCATAAACGATTACGATTCATTCAAATCAATTGAATTGAACGACGAACGAATTGATTCAAAAAATTATCAACACAAAATTGAAAAATTCATGTATGTTGTTATACACATTCGTTCAAATATCGTTTTCGCATTAAAACGATTAAATTAATATTTCAATGATTTTGCGAAACATCACGATAAAATAATAAAAATTTTGTTTCGTTATATTCGATCGATCATCGATTTAAATTTTGTATACGATTTGAAATTGAACAATAATGAAAATTTCAAAATCAAAATTTATTCGAATTTTGATTACGCAATCGATAAATTGAACAAAAAATCGATTTTCGAATACGTTTACATGTTCGTTGAAAAATCAATATCATGAATGAATCGTAAACAGAAATCGATCGTTATTTCAATCATTGAAATCGAATATATGATTTTATCGACATGCGTTAAAAAAAATTATGAATAACACAATTTTTTCGAAATTTGAATTTTATCAAATATTTCGAAATCGAATTGAATCAAATAACAATCATTCAAAACGATAAACATGAAATTTGTTTATCAATGCAATTTTTGAAAAATAATCAAATCGTTAATTTGTTGATCAAAAACGCACATATTCACGAACGATCAAAACACATTAATGTGATTTATCATAACATCAAAAATTTGCATCAAAAAAATTTGATTCAATTGAATTACGTTTCAAATGCAAACATGATAATCGATAATTTGATTAAATTATTGTCAAAAAATAAATTCAAAAAATTCGTGAAACAATTGAAATTGAAAAAATCGAAAATCAATTAAATTTTTTCAATAATCAAAATTGTTTTTTTCATATTAAAATGTTGATGATTCAATCGTACACATTTGACGAATCATGATCGAAAACAAAAATTCGTTAATCGTGTTCAAATCTGAATTGCATAATAATTCAAAATGATTTTTTTTTGAAATCGTTCGAATTTAATTTTTTGATCAAAAAAGTCAATGTTTTTTTCGTCAATAATTAAAAAAGTTCGAATTTGATGAAAATTACGTTATTTTTTTCATTTTAAAACGATAATGATTCGATTGTACGAATTTGACAAATTATAATTGAAAACAAAAACTCGTTGATCGTGTTCAAATTCGAATTGCATGATGATTCAAAATGATTTTTTCGAAATCGTTCGAATTCGATTTTCTGATCAAAAAAATTCAATGTTTTTTCATCAATGAACGTAAAAATTGAAATTCAATAAAAATTACGTCGTTGCACGAATTAACATTCAATGAAAATCACAATCAATGCAAAAACTGAAATTTAATGAAAATCGCATTTACGAATGCAATGAACATGATTGTCATCGAATGAAAATGTTGAAAAATACGATGACAAAAGATTGAAATATGAACACGAATAAAATCAAATTTCTGATTGATCGATTAAACGAAACGTGTCAAAATCGATCATTATTAAAAACATTTGCGCAATCAATTGTATTTATTTCTGTACGCAATTTCGATAATATTGCATGCAATACAATGACAATCATTCACATTCATTTAATATCGTCAAACAATTCATTATTGTAATGCAATACAATTTTCATATGAATCATGTGAATCGTGCAAATCAATTTCGAAATAAATTAACGATATCACGAATTAAACAATTCAAATGAACGAAACGAATGATCGAATACATGATGAATTCGATCAATACGAATGCATATATCGTTTGAAATCATCATCAATCACAAACGAATTTTGATCATCGAAATCGACGTGTATTTATTCAAAAATTGATTGATAAACTTTTACGAAATTCAAATATCATACATCAATCGTCAAAATGTGTCAAATCGATTTATTGTGTGTGAAATGATTGTTCGATCAATTTTCACATCAAATTTCGAAAACGTCAAACATGTTACGAGCATGTCTGGAAATCTCGATTGAAATTTTATTTTATCAGCGAGAATTCATATGAAATTAGCGCGATCAAAATTTGACGCTCACAATCTATTTTTGACATTCGATTTTCTTGTACATATTTGCTCTTTAGATCAAATATTCTCGTTTTGTTTTCTGTTTATCTTTTAGCCAGGCACGACTCCTGACATTATATTTGATTTCCATCGTGACGGGCGATGTAAACTCCACACTCGTTATCGTGACGGCCAACGAGTAAAAAGAAACAAGGCCGTTGTCAATTCGTGACGGTTTCATCTTCAGCACGAAACCTTCTCATCAATCCGCAGTGACGGTGGTTCATCGTCTCTTGCACAGCAGATCTCTCGCCCTGGGTTCTGCGAGACTAACTGACACCCGGCCAAACGTCCTGCTTAGTGGGTTGCTCGTCGGGGTACGCGAGTAAGCAAAATAAGACCGCCAGATATGCTCGTAGGGGTACGCGAGTAGTTAAAGAAAACCGCCAGTTGCTCGTAGGGGGAGCGAGTAGAAACAAAGCCTTCACCGCTCGTAGGGGTACGCGAGTGTTCAAAAGAAAACCGCCAGACCACTCGTAGGGGTACGCGAGTCAAAAGAAAACCGCCAGTCTGAAGTCCTCCCTTTGGAGGCGGTGGTTGCATCTCACTTCCACTATGCGCATCGTGAGTCTGCGAGAATGACAATCAAGAGTTGACCTTTTTTGTTCTGAAAGCCAGTCAATCAGTGAGCCTGCTACAACGGCAGTCAATTGTCGATTTCCTCCTTCGAGCCCTCGGCACCTAGTCAATAGCCGACCTCCTTGCTTTTCGAGCCAGTCAGCCAGTCAATAGACGACCTCCTACCCCCGAGCCAGTCAGCCCGCCAGATGGCCTCTACAATAACCACCTCCTTGTTTAAGCGTTGGGACACCGCTTTGTTGAAGAGGGGGATAGAAGCCACACACAACAACCTCACCACCAAACCAACAAACCAACAAACCAACAAACAATCACCCAAAACCCCAAACAAAAAATTTGGGTCACGCTCCGCTCCGCTCCGCCAGTCCTAGCGTTTCTGCCCGCTTCAATGGCACCCAGTTAGTCCGCTACAATGGCTAGTGAGTCTGCTTCAATGACACGAAAAGCGCATGCCTTGTTTTGTTCGATTCTTTACACCTCCGCAGCCAATACCCCCAATGGAGGTGGACCTATTACACCACAGCAGCGATACGGGAGCAAATGGCATGAAGAGGTGGAGAACAACAGTCAATGTGGGCCTGTCACGCAGCCAATCCAGCCCGCCTTCTCCGCAGCCGTCTGCCAGCCGTCGATGCGCCAACACCCTGTCCTGCCCCAGAATCTGCAGCCAATCAGGACGCGCCGATTAATAAAGACTCGAAAAGTTCAAATCCGAGGAGTTTGAAACAGCATACGCCCGCGGAACCGATACCGCCCTGCTGCTTCTGCTTCTGCTCCGTCCTGAGAAATCGGCCGTTTCACCATACTAATCTGCAGGTATCTCCCGCACCAATTCGACAAGGTCCTCAACAAGGTCCTCAACAAGGTTCTCATTCTCGTCGCCGCATATATCTACCTTTCTCCTTCTCGCACATCTCCTGCTTTCGCATTTACCTCTCCACATCTGCCGCACCTGCTTTGGGGCTTCCTGCTCCAACCATGGCCAGGCTGGTACCTGGGCCACAGCCAATGGACCCCTTCGCAACGCCGACCGAGTAGGAGGAGTGGTTTATTCGCTTCGGGACGAAGCTTGGAGGAGACGGGGGATAGTGTTACGAGCATGCCTGAGGATCTCGGTTGGGGCCTTATCTTATCAGCGAGAGTCCATATGGAGCTAGCGCGATCAGGGCTTGACGCTCACAATCTACTTTTGACATTCGATCTTTTTGTACATATTTGCTTTTTAAATCAAATATTTTCGTTTTGCTATCTGTTTATCTTTTAGTCAGACACGACTTTTGACAAAACATTCATTTTCAAAAATGTCAATATACAACATCGTTCGAATCGTAAAACGTTTGATTATTGTATGACATGTAAAATGAATTTATGCGTGTCACATGAATGTTTCAAAATTATCATGATTCGAAAAAATGATTATACGAATGTTTTGATCAATAAAAAAATTTGAAAACGTTTCGAAACATTTGAAAATGATTTAATGATTTCAAACGAATTTCGAATGTAATCATATTTCAATTATTGAATGTTTATGTTGAAATACAGCCTCCGCAAATGTGCTGTGCAGGTGTTGCAGTCACGATCCAGTTGATATAACCTGACGAAAGAAGGACTAGTGCGTCCTTGTTGGGACTAGTGCCTTGGCACCCGCACACTTTTGTGCTCCATCTGCATGTATGTTACAAGAACAACGAGATTCAGAGCAATAGAATGGTAGTCACCCATGATTCTTTCAATAGGTTATGAGAACCGGGTTAGCAGCTTTCGCTACTACATCTAGTACCAGCTACAGCAGCATGTCGGAGCACACGAAGCAGTAGTACCTAGCCGCAGGCAGTACAGAAGTGTACACACGCAGTAACCAACTCAGTGGAGTATCCAGTCTTGTCAGACCCGAATTGACTCAGTTGCATTGGCAGCATTCAGTACCTTGGTACACAGTACATCCAGTACACCCTCAGTTACTTCAGCAGTAACACCTACCTACCGAACCACCTTACGAATCCTTCGCGAATTCGCCTATCTACCGAGACCCCTTCGCGAATACCTTACGATGTCGAAATATCTACGCGAATCCTATCACTCAGTCAGAATGACGACTCCATCATCTACAACGCACTCGCCTCTCTCGAATCGTGCATCAGAAATCGTATGCAAGCACCCAGAGAGTGCATCCTCTACCTCCGAATCCGCACCTGCTTTTCTTCCCTGGTCACCTCTTCTATGCACCTGCCTCGACGCGAATGATTCGAGAACGCAAAATTCTCGATCGCTGTATCACGAGCATACGAATTCAAGCTTGACTAATGTTTCGAGATGCAGTTGATTCATTCAAGCGAAAAGAACACAAGAGAATTATCATTTACGAAAGCATGAATTGAAAATCAAGAACAAACTCAAGAAAAAAATGAAGCAGTTGACAAAGCAAAAGGAGGAGGCCTGCATAGCAGTGAAACGGACTGAAGGATATACCTGCAGGCGTTGCAAGACGGCCAAATTCGACAGCAACACCAAGCTTCACGAGCATATCCGTACTCGTCATGCAAAGAAGCCGAAGCCTGCTCAAGTCAGCTCGCGGTCAATTGTTTCACCTCCTTCCGAATCGAAACCTCCTACGCCGCCTCGATCGGTAACCTCCTCACCGCCCACGTCACCGAAACTCTTACCTCTCTCGATGCCTACACCAGAAATTGTACCCGAGCGTTCAGAGAGCGTATCACCTACTCCACCAGAATCCTTGTCGGTTGCAACACCAAGGAAACCGATATCTTGGGCAGAAATTGCCTCACGGCCAGTCGTTGCACCGAAGCCCTCTCGTCTCCCGATTGCGACACCCAAATCGGTGTGCAAACCGTTGGAGAATGCAAGTATTGCTTGCCCGCTTACTCCACCGCCTACTCCGCCTCGAGCACCTACACCATCGAGGCCCTATCTCACTGTGGACGACCTGTTCCGCATGTTCGCTGGGAAGCCGAGTCCATTTGGCCTGCAGCCAAGTCAGAACAAGCCGTTGTCTCCTCGCAGCTTCGGCAAATGCAGTCCCGCCAGCAAATGTGGCCCCATACAAAGCCGCATTACGTCATACTTCCATGCGGTGGCCTCACCTGCTTCCAAAACGGCCAAATTCGAAGCATTTCCAGCAGTGCATGCATCGGTCAAACAGTCGGCCCGCATATCACCTTCGCGGACCTCCCGATTTTCTTCTTCGATGCGCCCCTCTCTCTCGGCATTCTCTCGCTCTCCTCCTGTTTGCAGGCATTGCCAAGGGCGTTCCGCCACCTATCGGCCTACCGGTTGGGCCATGCCAAATGCCTCAAGAGTTGGGAACAATGGGATACCCATGGGGATGCGTTATTCGCGTTTCGCTCCCCTCCGCCCTACTTTGGGGGAGTATTGACCCCTCCTCGGGGGAGTCACTACTTTGGGGGAGTTAGAGCATGTTGTTTGTTTGTTTGTTTTGCCCGCCCACCCCCTGTTAACCGTTGATCGGCCTGGGGGAGCTTTTAAAAGTTGTTGTATGCTTTGTTTGTTTGTTTCACTAATGTGTAGGGACTTACCTTTGTGGCTTCGTCTTGATCTAACACGACTAATCTCGCCTCTTTCCCTACTACCCTTGAGGCTTAGTCGCCCGATAAATACGAGGGGGAGAGAGTGACAGTACAGCTCCGAGGGGAGCGTACTGTACGTACAGTTGTTAGAATGAAGGAGGAGCAACCTACTAGGCAGTACAACTTCGGGGAGTGTACTAGCCAAGATGCTCACGTTCAGATAGTACCGCTTCGGGGAGCGTACTATACAGTCTCGTATGACAAGGAGTCATATCAATACCGCTTCGGGGAGCGTATTGATCCGTTACAGCAAGGGCTCGATGCCAGATAGTACCGCTTCGGGGGAGCATACTATGCAGTCATTACACCTCGGCCTTGCAGAGCAGGAACTCGGTCAAGAAGGAAACAAGAACTCGATCAAGAAGGACAAATAGTGCTGGAGATATCTGACCTTTTCGCATACTAATCGACCTGATTCTCTGGCAGGTCTTAGTCAGGTCAGAAAAGCTCGAATCTGCACTCTTTGCATCGGTGCATGCCTTCCATATCGATTTCTCGACCGTCTCCAGCTTTGCGCATCTCGTCGGCATACCTTATGGACTTCCTACAGCCAAATCGCATAGGTATCGGGCCATTGATGCCGCAAGAAGTACCTGAGAACCCTGAGATCCACAATGATGCTACATGGTGTGACCTGCATTCTCGTTCGCCATCGCAGAACTCAGGCATAGGGTACTTGCTCCATGGTGTACCTTCTAGCCAATCCTAGGTACCAGATCCCACATCGATGCCTTACCTCGTGGAGAAACCCAGAACGCCTTCAGTCGCTCGGTCGCACGCCTTACAATTCGGCCTTACGTCATACTGAAGCCAATAGGACCTCGATTCGTTCGTTTCTGCAGCCTTCGCATCGGTGTATGGCCTAGCCCTACAGGATCTACGTCATCGGGGGAGCTTGCTCGGAAGCTCCAGGCAACGCATCGCTGGGGGAGCCACAACGCTGGGGGAGCCACCTCGCTCTGGGGGAGCTCCAGGACACGCATCGCTGGGGGAGCTTGCACGGAAGCTCCAGGCTAGGCTGGGCTCGTTAGGATACAGGGCAGGAGGCACAAGCGGTTGCTGTGGGGGAGTGTTGAAATACAGCCTCCGCAAATGTGCTGTGCAGGTGTTGCAGTCACGATCCAGTTGATATAACCTGACGAAAGAAGGACTAGTGCGTCCTTGTTGGGACTAGTGCCTTGGCACCCGCACACTTTTTTGTGCTCCATCTGCATGTATGTTACAAGAACAACGAGATTCAGAGCAATAGAATGGTAGTCACCCATGATTCTTTCAATAGTTTATATATTATCGAATTTTTTCATTGAATTATACACATATACACGTAAATTTGATGAAGTAATGATGATTAAAATGAGACAAAAAAAATCGCGTGAAAACACGCTAAATTTCACTAATTGGATGCGGAGGGGATTGGACAGACTGACGGAAATGTCAGATCTTTCATGCCATAGGTTTCTTCATACAGACATTGTAAATTACCGAAAGCGAGACATCCAAACGGGCCTGATCCGAGCCTGATCCGACGCGGAATAACTTCCGCTCATATATAACGTGATCGGGAGCAGCTCCCGACGTCACATATTTGGTGGACGGTCTCAAAATACTGCTCTACAGCTCCAACAATGCCACGAATAATACCCAGCCCAGCACGCCTCTCACGGCACTTCAAATCGCCCCTTTTACCGCCAACTCTCCTCCGCTCTCAGCTCCATCCCCACCTTCCAGCCCAACGCCCCTCCTCAATCCGCTCCATCTCAACTTCCCCCCATCCTCCACCAACCCCCCGGAAGCTCCCGTGGCAATCCACCCTCCTGACCCTCCTCACAATCAGTGCCGCCGCCTACACCCTCCGCCCCACAATCCCAGAGCACAACGACGCCCCTCCAACCTCGACCCCGGTCCCCGGCGCACCAGGCATCCACGGCCCAACAACCGACAACGAAGACCACCCAATCGAGCAAATCCCAACCGGAACCTCCAAAGTCCCCTTCTTCCCGCGCAAAATCTACCTCCCCTCCACCCCCGCTCCCTCAAACGCAACCAGCAGCGCCTCCCTCCCCGCCGGTCTGGGCGCCGCGGCCGAAACCGAGGAATACATCCTGCTCGGGCAGGGCGTGCGCAAAGTCAGTTTCCTGCGCATCCAAGTGTACGTCGTGGGGCTGTACGTTGCGAAAAGCGACCTCGCGGCGCTGCAAGAGCGGATGATCCACGCCGTCGCCAGCACCGAGACCGCATCCACGCTCGTCTCGTCCGAGAAGGCGGATCTGAAAGCGCGGCTGCTGGATGCGGAGGGGAGTCAGGAGATTTGGGCGCAGGTGCTGAGGCAAGGGGGGATTCGGAGCGCGATGAGGATCACGCCGGTTAGGGATACGAATATGGGGCATATGCGCGATGGGTTTGTGAGGATGGTTAATGCGGGCGCGGGCCGTGAGGGCTGTGATGAGAGGACTGATGTCGGGTTTAGGGAGGCGGTGCAGGGGCTCAAAAGCGTTTTGGGTGGGGCGAGTCAGGTGGGGACGGGGAGGGTGCTGTTGCTTGGACGGGGAGGGGAGGGGGGTTTGAGTGTTTGGGCGGAGAGGGGAGGGAAGGTTGAGGCGGGAGCGGCGCCGGAGAAGGGGAGCCAGATGTTGTATCTAGGTGGCGTGCGGGACGAGAGGATCGCGAGGTGGGTGTGGATGGGGTATCTGGCTGGGGCAAAGGTGGCGACTGAGGGGGCGAGGGAAAGTGTGGTGAATGGGGTGTTGGATCTCGTAGAGAGGCCGATTGGGACCGTGGAGACGCAGGTTATCTGACGGTGCATCACGGTCGGGCGATAATCTAGGAGCGATCAGATGTGTAGTATTTCACTGTATCAAATCGAGCTATCAGTGTTGAAACCCCCAAAGTACATATGTACATGATACAAAAGTATTACTGTTGGCAAAATCCCCAGAGAACGCGGCTCCTCTCAAATAAATAGCTGACGTTCAATTAACAAAGCTCACACCAAAAAAGCCTTACTCCCCTCCACAAGTCCATCCCCCAACTTAGCGATTGCCACCCACTCCGGCGCAAAATGCCTAACCTCATCGAGCGCCGGAATCGTCCCGGTCTCATTGTCGTCGCTCCAGAGACACACCACCCTCCCATCCATCCCCCTCGCCCCGTCCTCACCTATCTCCCACTTCACGTGCACAGTCCACTCCTTCTCCCACGTTCTGCTCCAAAGTCTAATCTCCTTACTTCCATCTTCCGAGACGCGCTTGAACCGCTTATCGTCCCCTGCGCCATCGACGTGGAAGTCGGATATGGGTCGGTTGAATTGGATTTTACAAGCACGTGTGTTACGGCCCCAGAGGCGGATGCGGGCTTCGGTGCTGTTGGGAGCGCGGAAAACGTGGTACGTGAGCCAGTCCGCGTAGTTGTACAAGGGAGGGATGTCGGGGTGGGGGCTTTTCACCACAGCTGGAGCCAGGCCATTCCAGCTGCACTCGGTGAGCCCTTTGCGCAGAATGCTTGGTACACAAGAGGGTTCTTGGCCGGCGGAACTAGGGAGACTGGCGATCGTTTCGCTCATGTAGGGGTCTCCGACGCCAGTCAATGAGACCCGGCTGATGCCAGTATCGAGGTCAACGTTCTGCATGAAATAGAGTTTGAGACGGTTGTTTCCTGAGAATGGAAAGGCAATGACGTTGTAGATGAGAGTTCCCGCGAAGATAAGGAAAAGGAATGTTGGGATGTGAAATGTGTAGCGGTGAAGGAAGGGTCCCAGAGGGGCAAGAATTAGGATACTAAAGACTGCCGCTCCCAGGTATACCGGGAGAACATCGTTTCCATCGCCCAGGGTTTGGTGAATGCCTGACATGAATAGTAGACCAACTTGGCCGACGAGAATTACTGGAATGGGGGCCACGATAAGAAACTGAAGTAGCCACGTCCAACTCGGTAAAGACCAGCTCCAATCCTGTTCGAAGCCGTACACTCTATTTCTCTTTTTCTTGACTGGGTCCTGATTTTCCCGGTGACTGTGGGGAGATGTCCGCCGCGCGAAGGTAGATTGCCTGCCTTTGCGAAGTAGAGATGTGGTCTCGTCTGCATCCTCTTCTCCCTCATTTCCTGCGGGCCTTTCAGGCGCGTCCTCGAGTGTCTCGTCTGGCTCTGGATCTAGGATCCTGCTGCTAGAAGCACTCCTCGGCCGTGAATCGACTGCAGTGCTGAAATCATGAGTAGCAAAATCATCGGCGTACTGTGATTTGTTCTGTAGACCGAAAAGCTCGAAGAATGAGATGGACGTTGCAACAGCAATGGCGGCAAAATAAAAGATCATGAAGTAATCTCCAGCTATCTTCGTTTTCTGCTCAAACACGGTGATGACGATAAGTACCACCCATCCAGCCGCAAACATCCACAAGAGGGCATAAGCTCGGTGGAGCGCTGTAGGCCTCAGCCAATCCGCAGACCGAGTCACCGCCCAAGCTACGAAAAGCCATGCCGAGAGCATCATGCTCCACACGGCATATGGGCTACTGTAAACGATATAAGGATTCAGGCTTTCCAACATAAAGGCCAGTGCAATGACAGCCGCGGTTGCAGATACAAAGATGAGTGGATATCTTGCGATACCACGTAGACCCTTCAGCGGCACTGTGTCATCTCCTTCAGGATGGTGATGGTGCTTAGAGGAGCTGAATAGATAGTTTTTGTCCACCCTCGTAAGAATGATCGCCAATACTATCAGGACTAAGGGTGCCACAACCAGAAGAGTAACTGAGAGAGCGAACAATGTATGAAGTCGGAAAACCGCAAATTTCTCGCCAAAGAAGCTGAACCAAACACCTGTAGTACCTTTTCCACTCGGTACTTTGCCGCGCCCGGAAGGCTCTCCATCAAATTGGGAGCTTGTGTCTGACGTGAGAGCTTGCACGGTAGCTAAAGCAGCAGACAACATATGCCAAAGAGAGTCAACGCTTGTATGCTTCGTGTCATCCTCGTCCGTATGGTAACGTGCTCTTGGCTCGGTGAAAGCTACGTCGAGACCACGAAGGCCAAGAAGGCCATTGAAGATGACGTAATCTGTCTCGGAGCGTATTACGCCTCGAGAAAACGCATCGCCACTAGCACAATCGCCAAAAGGATATCGTACAGTTTGGTATGCTTTAGTAACCTCGGTGTCGGTGCTTCTGAACAGCGCTGCCCGGCCGCCGGCACCAGCTCCTTCGAGATTGAGAAAAGTATGCGCAAACTGAGACATTGGATGCTGGGTAAACGCTCGTGCTCCATTGAGAAAATCTTCTTCGCCGTTGTTCAAGAGAGCAACGATGCCTT
The DNA here is from genome assembly GCA_018902385.1 of Physcia stellaris. Taxonomy (NCBI): domain Eukaryota; kingdom Fungi; phylum Ascomycota; class Lecanoromycetes; order Caliciales; family Physciaceae; genus Physcia; species Physcia stellaris. Next base: position 342,422 of record JABSSW010000009.1, on the reverse strand, counting down.
TCTTCGGTTGTTTGCCAGTGCTTGTGAAATGCTTGATCAGCTGCAGAATTGAAATTACTCCCACACCGTCATCTGTAGCACCATATCCAGTAGAGACACTGTCGTAATGAGCATTCACTAAAACACCCCCTTTTCCTTGGGGTATGCTTTTCTTCGTCCACCATTCGCCTTTTTCATCCTCGGATCCTCGTATGTATACAATGATATTGGTACCTTCAAAGTAGATACTGATCCCGGCCCCAGGCTTTTCTCGCTCGCTGGAGAAAGTCAAATTAGATGTGATATCTGAGAAAACTACAGCCGGAGAATCAGCTGAAGACGTTGAGGCCAAATCCGATGACGGATCACTTGTTGTTGGTGGAGCAGCATTGTTTTCTGCAATGATAGTTTCGATCCGCCGCAGCAGCCAGTCTCGTATGTGATCATTCTGTCGGCTGTTGTACGGTCGGTAGGCCTCGGTCAGTATCCGGAGGTCAAGCCAAGCTTCTGTCAAGTTCACGCCCGATATAGGGGTAGAGCTTTTCGGTGCTGAAGGAACGACAGTGTGGACTACCAGCAGAGCAGCAAGAAGAGCAATATAGACGAGAGAGGTGATAACAGTGACAGGAGTCGGAGTGAAAGCGATGGGATTATGGATCTTCATGATTGGTGCAATCCCAGCCAATCATCAAAAGATTCTTGAACCACCAACCACTCGACTTTTCATTATCCGCCAGAGTGGCCGTTGGATTCCTCTCCAGCGCCAGCCACTGATCTGACACGATCTACGAGATACCCGATGTGTAGGTTCGAAGGGAGAATGCAACGTCAATATGTCACAGCCCAAGGTATCTCTCAACGTCGGATGAAGCAAGCGCGAATGGCCGAGTTATTCCGATGTCGTGACTTGAAGGTGGGGGATCTCTTCACATGATGGCATCTGTTGGTAGGACCAATCGATCACACACCACGCTATGTTGACTTGCCTTGGCAATTGGCACTCAACGCCGCTGTTACCTTGACATGGAAAAGATATGTACACTGAAACATATGTACAATAAAAACCTCAATTCATCTAGATCACGTCGTGCAAGGAGGGGACGCGAAGACGAGCTTAGATTGCCAACCGGCCCGACAGTGACGCCTAAGGCTGACCTACTATCTTTGCGGTCTAGCGGCGGGCTTGGCATATCTCGCTTGTCGAACACGCACAGATAGCCAGACCCTCCGCTTCTTTGATCTTCGCCAACCAAGAGGACAGCGACAGGCCAAAGTGATATCGGAAACCCCTTTACAGCATAAGCCTCCGTTTTAGGGAGGACTCAACCAAAATGTCGACATTCGACCCAGTTGTAAGTAGTACAACCCTCTAGCTGAGAGCTTCCACAAATTAATTGCAACCATCTGACTGTTGCGCCCTTGTCTCTAGGTCATTATCGATGGCAAAGGCCACCTACTGGGTCGTTTGGCAAGCATTGTGGCCAAGCAACTGCTCAATGGACAAAAGATCGTAGTGGTTCGCTGCGAGGCTCTCAATATCTCTGGAGAATTTTTTCGCGCAAAGTGTATGTCATCGTCTGGGGTCATGAAGTTACACAATTGATGGGATCGATTGACGGAGGGATCCTCTGTTCCGTGGGGTCTCGGGCTAACTAGTCTTTGGCCTTTAGTAAAGTACCTTGCCTACCTCCGCAAGATGACCCGTTACAATCCCACCCGTGGCGGTACGTCTCAGCGAACCCCTCTGATCAGACAGCAAGCATAGGTGAAAACTGACACCAAGGCTGTCAGGTCCCTTCCACTTCCGCGCCCCGTCTCGCATCTTCTACAAAACCGTCCGTGGTATGATTCCCCACAAGACTGCTCGTGGAGCCGCCGCCATGGAACGCCTCAAGGTCTTTGAGGGTGTCCCTGGTCCTTACGATAAGAAGAAGAGAATGGTTGTCCCGCAAGCGTTGAGAGTGCTGAGGCTTAAGCCTGGACGGAAGTACTGCACGGTCGGCCGCTTGAGCCATGAAGTTGGCTGGAAATACAAGGATGTGGTTGAGCGGTATGTGGGAGCTATGCTCTGGCTTCCAATGCCAGTCATCCCGTGGAATTTGCTAACGATTGGCAGTTTGGAAGAGCGGAGAAAAGTCAAGGGCGCTGCATACTACGAGCGGAAGAAGGCAGCACGGAGGCAATTGTCGGAAGCGCAAAAGAACGCTAGCGTGGATGAAAAGGTCAAGGCCCAGCTCGCGGACTTTGGTTATTAGGTCAGACTGCGGCATGGTCTGCCCGGCAGAGGCACTTGATGAGCCTTCGAGCGACTTCATGGTCAGTGCCCTAGCACGGGGTTTGACCCAAGCGCAAGAATAGCGAACCTTTTCTGTGGGAGCGTGGGCTGTATCAAGCTTATGGAATGATCAAGAGGCAAAATTGCTCCATACATCAACACTCCCCTTTCAGCCACGATTCGAACTCTTTAGTACCTTCCCGACCGGAAGAGCGGCCACTACTGTACCCCACATCAGGTACTCCTAGATCTGCAAGCCGACACCCAAAAACTGGGATAATGAAATCGTTGAATTCGTGTCTACTCATCGTCGAGAGAGTTTCACATCGTAATATGAATAGGCGTTTGAGCGTGTAATGACTTTTGATCAAAGTCACTAATTCCGCTACTATGTCCGGACCCCAGTCCCGCCTGTCGAAGTTTGCTGCTCATTTTCTGCCTGCATCTTCAAGTTCTCAGCACCGCCCAAATTCTCATTCGCTTTCTCCAACTCTTTTCTTACCAAGAGCAGCTGCCATTGAACCTGATGTATGACATTGCTCCTACCAATGCAGAGATTTCTGACATGTGACCCAGGCGGAAGCCATATACCATGTCACGGCCAACGGGAAGGTCCTTCGGCGTTCGTACCAGGAGACGGCAGATAGGGCTCGCGGATTGGCCTTTTATCTGAGAAAACATGGGCACAGAAGAGTTGGCATATTATGCCCTAATACTCCGGCATTCCTGGAGTCGATATTTGGCATTGCGGCTGCTGGGTCGGTCAATGTTGGTATGGCCCAAGGAGCTAAACGGGTTTCATCGAGTCTGACAAGAGTCCCTAGCCATCAACTACCGCCTGAAGCATGAGGACATCGCGTACATCTTTGACCATGCTGATGCGGATGTAATCATCGTCGACGCCGAGTTCTTGCCTCTCCTTGACCGCTACCGAGAAAGGCACCCCGACGTTCCCCTGATCGTCGACGCAGATACCGACGCTACCGAAGGCGAGTTGAGTGGGCAATTCGATGAGGCGGTTTTGGAAGGTCTGCGATACGACAGAGAACAGGGCAACCATGGCTGGGACGGTCTCCAATCGCAGACAGATCACGAGGACGACTTGATTGCTTTGGCCTACACCAGTGGAACGACCGCCAAACCGAAAGGGGTGGAATATACACATCGCAGCTGCTACCTGGCTGCACTTGGGAACGTTGTGGAATCGCAGCTCAACTACCACACGCCACGATGTCGGTACTTGTGGACTCTGCCGATGTTCCATGCCATGGGATGGACGTTCCCTTGGGCCGTCACTGCCGTCAGAGGAACTCATTATTGCTTGCGTAAGATCGACTATCCCGAGATCTGGCGACTGCTACGGGATGAGCATATCACCCACTACTGTGCCGCACCAACCGTCAATACCTTGCTCTGCAACGCAAAGGAAGCCGAAGTCTTGCCGGAGCCTGTCAGGGTAACCGTCGCTGCAAGTCCACCATCGGGTCACCTGTTCGAGCAAATGACGAATCTGAACCTGCATCCTGTACATGTCTACGGTCTCACGGAAACATATGGGCCAATTACACGAGGCTACTTATTGCCCGCTTGGGACAACCTTCCCGCGCAGGAAAGGTACCAAAAAATGGCAAGGCAAGGGCATGGCTTCATTACCAGCTTACCCATTCGGATCATCAAGACAGACGTAGCCGAAGGCGAAATCGTCGATGTCAAAAAAGATGGTAAAGAAATTGGCGAGATTGTATGCATTGGCAACATCTGTGCAAGGGGTTATTACAAGGACGCCGAGGCGACGAGAAAGCTCTTTGCTGGCGGCGTACTGCACACGGGAGATCTAGCAGTCTGGCATCCCGATGGCGCAGCCCAAATTCTCGATCGAGCAAAAGACATCATCATCAGTGGTGGCGAGAACATCTCATCCATAGCACTCGAATCTCTTCTTGCGACGCACTCTGACATACTCGAAGTAGCCGTCGTGGCGGTAGCGGACTCGCATTGGGGTGAGCGCCCAAAAGCTTTCATCACGGTCCAACCTGGGAAGCAGCTGAAGGGAGAAGATGTGATTGAGTGGGCAAAGCACCATGGTGGGATCAGTAGGTTCATGGTTCCCCGCGAGGTCGAAGTCCTCGACGAACTACCGAAGACGAGTACGGGGAAATTGAGGAAGAATGTGCTGAGAGAATGGGCGAGAGGTGCAGAAAGAGAGAGGAGTTAAGCAATTAAGCAAATGTTCAATGAAAAAATTGAAACCCAGAATATGAGTTTCTGATACGTTGATGCTGGTTGGCAGGATTTGAGGGAGGCTTTTGTATCTTTCGGCCAATATTGAAAATTGATCATATCCGAACCTTTAGTACCATGAGAAGGTTTCAACAAGCTCTCTCACCTTAGTACCCATAGCCTAGCCATGTCACAACATATCATCAAGATACTTCAGTCGCAGCAAATCAATCAAAGCCAGGCTCGATACCTCGAAGAATACCTATTGATATAACCCTAATAACTATTATGGTCGGACAAGTTTGCCCGTGAATTTTTTCAAAAAAATTCCGTGCAGAGCTTCAGGGTTAGGTTTGAATCTGATAAGATTGCGAAAATCGATATCCCGCAATTGCTCTGCGATCCCAGCGATTTCGCATCTTAATAGCATTTGCACCCAGCAATTAAAACATACAAACGAAGGCTTGTTTTGAAGCTCGAAATGAGCTCTATCCAAACAATCAATAATATCGAAAATCGATCGAGTGCGCATTGAGTTATGATCGAAATCGCATCGAAACGCTGCAAACACTTGAGAGAATTGAGTTTTCAGAAAGCGGAGCGCTCGGCGGTGTAATCTTGAAAGCTTCAGAACTATTGCGATAACGAACCGATTTCAATGATTTTTGAAGCGTTGGAATGCGCTCACTTAGCTCTACAATTCTGAGTAGTTAAGTGAAAATCATATGTGGTTGTTGATGGAGGTGCAAGATGCGAAGCAACTGTACAGGCAACGAAGAGTTGGACGGAACTTTTCCGCAGGCATCTCAGCTGGCGATCTGGCACAGATTTGGCAGCGGCGAAGTCTTGAAAGCCTCAGAACTATTGCGATAATGAACCGATTTTCATTATTTTTGCAGCTTTGAACTGCACTCTTTCTGCTCTACAGTTCTAGGTAAATAAGTGAAAATGATACGTGATCGTTGATTGCGGTGCAACATGTGCAGCAACTGCACGGGCGCAAAGACTTTGGTGGTTGATAAAATGGGGTATAGCCGTTTTCCTCTTTGGGAACGTGAATTATGTATTGGTTGGATTTATCGGATTTAACGAATACGGAGTCAGGATTGGTCCAAATTCTTCCCGGTCGATCACCCGCGCGAAGCGAATTTACAGGATATTTTATTATAGGAAGAGTTTATATAAGGTTAGTTTTCAATGCTCGGATCCTTGGTCTACGATTATCCGAGTGCGATCCGACCTTTATTCGCGACTTGGCCACGCTCCATATACCACTCTGTCAATGTGATCTCTTCTTTTCTTCACCTAATTTCAAATTTGATGGTAATTGCGTGACTGCATAACTCTTGACATAACAGGTAGAGTTCGATTGCTAACCTGATATCGGTGCCTGTTTCAAGCAGTAGCTCTCCGACTTGTCCGTTCATCTTTTATTCTCACCTCTTTACATTGTAGGAAGCTCTCAATCTAGCCCTCGTCTCTCTCTCGCCCTGATTGTGGACTTGCCTGTGAGATCCGGCCCGTTTGAGTCTTCATCGTCCGGCTTTCAAGCTTCATCAAACGTTGTCCATGTGCGCGAACCCGGCGAAGGAGAAAAGCAGAATAATATGTCGGCAGCGAAGACTCGGGAAGGCGCAGCGATGGCAGGCAACGCGGCCCTACAGGAGCTTTCCATGTTTTCACCGCCACCAAAAGAGATAAAGGTAACCGATCAACTCACAGAGGTCGTGTTGGAATCACCACCGACTCAAGCAAGATGGCTAAGCGGAGTCGAGACCGAATTAATCGAGACCGACTCTCGGTTTGGAAGTGGGCCATCTGGGCCAGATACTGAAGATGAAGGGAGCGGCGAAGAAGGGATTCAAAAAACCGCTATGATAGATTCAGACCCGGAACCTATCCTCTGAACATCTATCCTCTACTGTCACTGAAATGGGAGCCTTCCCAGAACGCCTGAAACCTCAGCAAATGGGCTCTTCCGTAGCCTAAGGACATGAGACCCTACTTCTCGTATCATCCAGCACCGCACGTACCCAGGATCACTCTTGATAGGAGGTCTAGCCTCTCATCGCGGATGTCCATACGAGACTCAGTCAGCATCGTTGACCAATATCTATTGTCCAGACCACCAACCGTCTATCCATTTCCACTTAGTTCAAACTGCCTCTCCTGTCCAAGCATGGAAGGTCACCATCAGAATACCCAACATGACCACCACCAACGTAACCCAGCCGGTGATGAAAGGGTGTGCCTCGTAGAGCGGCAGCAGACGGCGGTTGAAATATTCCCCTATGGTGGTGTTGGCGGTCTCGAGGGCTTGTTGCAAGCCTGTCTTGAGGATGGCTGTGGACTGTTTGGGGTCGCATGTGTAGGTGTTCTGGAAAAGGTGGTAGGTGCAGGCCGCTGATGAGGGCATGTTGATGCTTGCGGTGCTGCTGGTAGCTGAGGTAGGTGTATTGAAGATGGGAGACTGATTTTGGGTGAGGTGCTGTTGGATCAGGGGACGGGACATAACAAGATGTTGTAGCCGAATGAGGATCTAGAGAGTGTTTGACTGGAAAGGAGAAGAGAGAGAGGCAGGGAGACGGTTCGCTTTGCCCATGCAGGCCATAAAGAAAATTCGGGGGATTTGAGAATATGCAATCTGCCGCTGGACTACTGTAATCGAGCGAAACATGTTCTACTTGGGCATGTCTCTGATCACCCACCGGACCTACTCGCTACTCCCGTGAGAAACGCTACTACGGTAATCAGAAAATAGAACGAACAATATCTGAAAATCTAGGAATCCTGAACGCTTGACCATCCATCATACTTCAGACAAAAACTTCCCCTACGACACTTCCTCCTCCATCTCCATAATCGCTACGAATTCTCCATTCCACCGCTCGTTTCCCTCCACTGCAATTGTACAAAGAGAAGTCAGCACGCTTCCAACGAAGGTATGCACCCTTCCGTGACCGATTCCAAGCTATCCGGTCGACTAAATACTGCTCACCGAGTAGAACTAGGCCGGTTTTAATTTACATCTCTACGCTCTTCAGCTGCTCAAAAGTGGTCAAGCGAGGCTAAGGCAAAGAAGCCTGAGGGGAATAGAGGATGAGTGCGACACCCTGTGCTGTCTGCTGGATTGAAGGAAAGTCTGCATATTCCTTGCTCTGGGTGGAGAGGGTGCCTGAACGGTTGGGAAAAGAATGGAGAGGTTCATCGAGAAGAGCTTTGGTGTCGGGGATATCCTGGGAGGCTTTCCTGTTAATTGTCCACCATTTCCCCAAACCCCTTTGCCGATTACATAAGCGGACGCCGGATCTGAATTTTGTAGTCGTATTCACACGCCTTGACAATATTTCGACGTCTTTGTAGTCCAAGCAGCCAAAATCTTCCTATTTCGCGATCAAGCGGTCAAGAACCGCTTGACGAAGCGGATTTTCATCGAGTCCCTCCTTCCGACCTCAAAGTTGTGACTTGATCAGGAGGCTCGTGATTTTAGGAAATATTTTGAATGGCTTTCTAGGCATTCACAAGGGCCAGCTGAAGAGCGATGTGGACTGTATGACGTTGAACTCCGTGATTGTGTATTATTTGGTGAGTATCCTTGGCATAGAGAGCCCACTCAAATAACTCCTGGCACGACGAACAGCCGAGTCCGTTCGAGGATTTCTCTGGCTGGTCATTTCGCTCCACGGAAGTCATTTACCGTGGTTGTGAAGATTCGGAGAAAGAGTTTCGAAATCAGGAACGACGTCTTTGACCATGATATAGCCTATTGTATTGAAAAGGAGGTTAGCCTGCTTTCAAGGGCTCAAATAGCAGCGTTTCGCTATTCAAATTTTCACTCTAGATAAGTCCTCCGTAATTCATACCAAATGGCCAGGTTAATTACACTTCCATTTCTTGAAAAGTATCATCATGCAACAGAAGAACCCGCCTCAGCTTCCTTCTCGGTAAATGAGGCTGAGATAGGATTTTATGCATCTGTTGACCTGATGAGAACGGGAGATGTCGCTTTAGAGACAGCGATCGATGCTGTCGAGCGGAGACTAATACAATTTGCTAGTAGGCATCTGTACATCCGATCTCTCATTGACATTGTCATGACGTCTTTTTTCACACCGGCATTTCTCAAGTGGGTCATTGAGTGTTTATGTGTGATGGAGAACACGGCATCGAGTAGAGATGAGTTCACTATTGCTTCGGAAGATATCACTAATTATCTTGCAGCAACAAGTCTGAATAGAGATACGGAGGTTCTACGATTGAGCTTTTGACTATCATTCGAATTGCACGTCCGTTCGGTTATTTCCTTGATGTCGTAAGCCGGCTGATTGAATGAAGATTGCACATCTTACTGACTGTTGAGCTTAAGGCCTTTGCGCTTCTTGATCGATTTTGAACTGATAAGGATACCTATGACTCCACTTGGTACATCATACCTGAAGAACCCGGCAGCCTTTCCAATACTGGGCAATGGGATAGCAGCATCTAGTTGAGAACAGCAACTATATTAAGGTCGGAATGATCAAGCTTTTCGCTGGCACAGGACAGGTAACAACCACGATCGAGATCTTACAGATGTGCGATTCAATTCGGCTTAAAGATTCCGGCAAACTAACATTGATCGTGGGCTTCAAGGCCCCGGCCTCTGGGGTAATCCCGGCCCACGACTAGTAGTATCATGGCATCCCCTAATTGAGAGACCTTTCCGTCCGCATTTGAGTTTCTCATTTGACTGATATGTGTCTCCGTCATCAATATATCAGAGTCGTTCGAAGTCATCGATCAGTGAGTGCACGGAATTTTCACTTAGATATAGATGGGAAGATCTTGTGTATGCGCTAGACGTGAAGCATCCGTCTATCAACCCGATACTTGTCAGTCTGGGGCCCAGCGGAGAATCCCGAGATTGAAAATCTACTACAATCTAAGTAAAGATTGACCAGTGACCTATCCTATCGACGACATCCCGGCTCGCTTGTGTCGGGTTTGTTGTTGATATGGACGGGTTGTCGTTCTGCTCCACCTAGAGTATCATTTGTGGAACTTTCAAATCAGTCCGCTGGTTTGAGATCGACCCTTGTGGAGTGACGGATTTTTAGATTTCGTTCGACGAGCCGACAAAGTCGATACTTTGCTGTTCGGTGATGGGGGGATCCACTGAGGATAAAATGAACATGAGTCACGAGTGTGTCCGGGAATCTATTGTTTTGTATTCTTGACAATTGATAGGTAACTGCATGCTCGTACAGAAACTGTGTCGGTATATAATAATGGTTGCCTAGCCGACGCGATAATATTTTCATACGTAATGTGCCTGTGACGAGAGTTCTCGATTTCGAAACGCTTGCGACTTTTTGACAATTTTTTTTTATCACATTCTCTTCAACGTTCAATTTTCAATTCAACAAAATTCAACAACAACGTTTTCAAATCGTTCAAAAATAACAACAATTGCTTTGTGAATGTATGCGATCACAATGAAGTAATATCATATTTCAAAGTCAATTTTTGATCGAAATGTTAAAATTTGACTCGTTAAACTCGGCGAAATGTACAATCAGAATTAGATTTGCGAAATAATTTTGATGAGAGACGAAATAATGTGAGAAAAAAATTGTTAAAAAGTCGCAAACGTTTCGAAATCGAGAAAGTGAAATTGATCAACTTTATCTTTGCAAGTGTACCCAAACAAAATTAGTATCGAGTTTACTTTCCGAATGCTAATTTCTGATTTTTCTGTGATAAGATATTTATATCAGCAAAATCGACGACAACTTGATTGCATTCGTCATGATCGTCTGATTAATTACTTCAGATTTGCATCTTTCATATCTAAGAAGTCGACGCAGTCACAAACGCTTGCATTTGATTCTTTTCACGCGTCAATACTGTGTTTGCTGATTGTTCGTCAGAACGACTTGTTTGACAATTCTCATCAAGATGAGTCTCGACATCGATATCGATTCGCTCAGTGCTCGGAGCGAAGAATGCTGATAATCATCGCCATTCTCTGCATCGTTTTCGAAAGCATTCGAAGACGGAAAACGCGCCGTAATGCACGCAAGTGTACCTTCTCTGATAGAAATCGCTCGAACCAGACAGTAATTTGATGAGAACTTCTATAACCGCACACAGCTTCAAAGAGAAATGAAAATGTATTTCACTGTTCTATTGATGCTTCTCGATTATTTTACAGCTAGCATGAACTTTTGTGCATTGATTTCTACTTTGTTACTTCTTCTCATTGGTCATTGAAGTGAGTTTCAGATCTACATTGATGATGCTTTCTAAAGCTCGACGCTGATAGAGATATGAGATCTCGTATTCTCTGAACTTGATGTTGCCAAGTACGTTGATTATCGATAAATCTGTCGCTTCGATTGCTTGCATCGCTCAAATTATTTACTCAGCAAAGTCATCTATCAAATTTCCTCGTAGCAGAATATACTGGTATAATTGCCAAGATGTTGATGAAGAAACGCCGTCTTTTAATGATTCATGTCAATGACGACTTTTGATCGATTCATCGCTTCATAGATTTATCTTGATATATTGTCATCATTAATACAAAACCGTATGCCAAATAAAGATAACATCTCTGATCTGTCCGAGGCTGATCCAGACACAACATTGACTTTCCGAATCGATCGTTCTCGGGGACTGATTGATATGGAGACCGATCGATTCCAAGAGCAATAGTTCTTCCACTTTCAATCACGTGCTGCCGCAATTTGTCTCACTACGTCCGAATGATCGGTTAACTGTTTATAAAATGGCTCGAACACAAAATTCTTTTCTTGTCATAATCAAGAGTTCAGCTAGCCTTCGTTTGATTGGCCGCATTGCCGACAACACCTACCGCGATATGTTCTTCCATGCCCCACTGGGCAAATTCCCATAATCACATGCGATTGAAAGTTCCCTGAGAGACACTTATCACGTGCGCGTCTCGTTTCAAGAAGCCGTTGGGGGCGATCTTGGGTTCGGCGGCCGACTTGAGCTCGGCCAGAGTGAGACTATTCGGGCGCATTTTTCGGCCGCTGAAGGCTGAGGGATGAAGCATATCAATTAAGACACGTCCAGATCGCCTTCGTATTAGATATTAAAGATATTTATGTGGCTTTAGAAGAAGAAGTCGTGGGTATATGGAGCATGGACGATGTAGAGGAAGCAAGGTATCTCAAAACCGAAGCTCTACATACGCAGTGAGTATTCTCGTCTATGAGGTGGTGAACACAGAAACCAGACTTGATGATACTGTCTGCAGTCCCAATGCTCAATCTCGCTTCTTTCGCTCTCTTTTTGGAAGTTGGCGAGACCCGAGACTTTCTCAATAAGCACGCCTGTCTATATACATCCATTTTTTATTCTCTTGACCTTAAGAACCCCCTTAATTCGGATAGACTCCATGATATTTTCCCATACTATGCAAAACCTTTGCCCCATTCTCTTACGAAGGAAGCCAATGATGGGCCGCTCCAAACGGATGATATCCATTTCTATTGATTTGAAAAGACAATGGGGAACGGTAGACGGCTAACGGGATCGCTAGTTGTAAGGAAAGAAATTGAAACTTGTACCACAAAAAATAAAAACAAAGAATTAAGGTAAAAGTAAAACACGCGAGTCATGCGAGACATGTCATCGAAAGATTTGTAGAGATGTTCTTCATCATTTTCGGACTTCTATCTAACGTCTGTTCATATAAAGTGTAGCAATATCATGGAATACACGATGGTGGTCATCGATGGGATAGCAATGGATAGCTCATGTCGTGACCCTCAAACGAGAGACCTTATGAGGAAGATACTAAGGGTTCGCGTTGGATTAAAAGTGCAATCCTCATGATTAGAACTTTTGAGCTTAGCGGTTGTTCCGCATCAGAAGTTTCAGAAGGCTGCTGATCGTCGTAATCACCGAAATTTCTAGGCGTTCGATGATCCAAATGCTGCTGATTGAGATATTGCTATCCTCCCTGCCAAATCACAACGGATTTTTCGGGATCTGTAGGATACCATGTCCAGTGTCGTTCGTAGCGCCTACCTCCTTTTCTTCGCGCTACACTTTTTGAAAAAACTCCAGAACTCCACGTGAGAATTGTGAAATATCCAAAGTCCAAACACAAACATCAACACTCCTCTTCCATGAAGAGAGACTACTGCAGCTGATCAGGCAAAGAAGGATGTTCCTGAGTCTTCTTCCGGGATGGCCGCAAGCAAAAGCACAGTATCTCGTTCAGTAATCCAAGACCATATACCCCACGCTCTGGCACCGTGGGCTCACGCTTGATTATCGCCTAGGCGGGCCGCCCCTCGGAACATCCCCTGGTATCCCGGCGCCTGGTCCCGGGGCCGTATCGCCTAAAAGTGAGCCCTGCCAGGGCGTGGGCTATATAGCCATGTTTTAAATTCCAAAGGACACATGAAAGCGTTATGCGTCTAAACCACTTAGACAATGATTCTTTCATAGTCCTCATAGGTAACATCTTCCAGTGCTGTATCTTGTTCTAGATGCTTGATGCCAGGAAGTGGTACACTTGCAAGTTCGGGACAGCCACGACCAATTATCTTACCATCTTTCCATATATTAAGCGACTTTATTTCGGCTATATGAAGCCGCTGCAGGGGAAAATTCTCTGCCCAGATGTGATCTCGATACTTGTTGTATAGGTATCTGAGATCCCAAGAGGGTAATCCTTTTAGAGTAATACTGGTTCCCGACAATCGTCTTTGGATATGAGGGGAACAGATTTCAGTCTTAGATCTCACCATTTTATTGCCAATTACTGAGGCTTGGAGGATTGGCTTCGGTACACGTTCGCGCCGGGTTTGGACCATCAATTTGGCAGCTATGAATTTTCCCTGTACGATCTGTATGAAGCTGGACAGTCTTCTTGTGTGATCTATCACAGGGGCATGCAGATAGGAGCAATTTTGTAAATAGTTGTGCATGAGCAGACCAGAAACTGAGACTCGTAAGGTTTCGGCCAACTGGTCCTCGTCCCTTGTGCTTTCGTAAAGGATATGATCAAGTTTGAGACCTTCCAGCAACTCGATGGCTCTTTTCTCCGCAGCGGCGGTTGGAAGACAGAGACTGCCAAGATGCAGATACTGCATGTCAGGCGGCGTAAAAGCAGCTGGATGGATATGGGAAGCCGCGGGATCAGACTTGAGCAGTCGCAGTGAGCGTTCAAGATAGGGTCGTGACTTCAAAGTTGCTAGTGGTATACGGAGTGCGTGGGTGAAACCATAATTTCGGATGCCTGCCCCCAGAAGCCTGGGGACGTCCACAAATCCTTTCCTCATCTTAAATGTACTCCTTTAAATCGCTGATTGCTGTGCTGAAAGGTCGGAGCGTTTATCTTTGATGTAGCGACTCTGTACAATGAACTCTAGATGTCAACAAAACACGGGTGGTAGTTGTACCATGTTACACAAGTCTAATGCAAGTCTACTCGAAGGGATTAGCGAGAAATGGACACGCCGCGACACCTGCGCCCGGTGGGTTTGAGAAGACCTTTAGAATCCTACAAAATATCTACGAGCACAACACGATTGGGATTTCCAAAAACGTGGGTGGACTCACTGGTACCCTTTGAGAAGATGTCGACGTCGTACTTTGTTGGTTCCTCATCGACTGTGTCGCTATTGCACTGCTTTGGTCGAGAAAGCACTTGCTTGAAACGCAGTCTAGACGAACTATTGCCTCGCGACCCCGATCAGCCACTGGATTATTATCCGGTGCAACACATAATTGAAGCTTATCCAAGCATTCGTACCATTGTTCTGAATGGGAATGAGGGATGTCACTTCTGCTGTAACATTATGCGTGGAATGCGCCTTGCCGCTGTCAAGAACTCATTAATCACAAGATGAGATAGCAACGCTGTAATTACTGCCATGATAAGATTAGATCCTGATAGCGATGATAGAGATGCTTCCTTCGAAGTGTTATTTTACGGGGAGCGACGTCCTCGGGAAGAAGATCTAGGCACAAGGAAGATAGGAAAGACAGTATTCCGCCGCGTAAAGGACCAGCATGTCAAGAGCTGTCAAAATTGCGAGAATTGTTCGGTAAAATACTTTCCACACCAGAGTATGATAGTCTGAAATACGCTCATTTCAGATGGATAGAATATACTGGGTCAACAGCAAGTACACAGATGATTAGGGGTTGGCTTGATTATTGCTTGAAGAACCATGCCTCATGCACTACAGGAGGGCCACCACGCAGACCCACACGACTCCTTGAGCTTAATGGGGCTGATCCTGATGGAGATTTACGTCTAGTTTCGGGGCTTGAAACGCAGAGCCAACCTTACGCAACTTTGAGCTACTGTTGGGGCGTCTGCAAGACTACAACTCTTACACGGGGCACCTATGACGCATTCTGTCAATGCATAAGATTTGACAGTCTGCCAAGGACTTCTCAGCATGCCGTGGCTATTTGCAAAAAACTCGCAATTCCGTATCTTTGGATAGACGCTTTGTGTATCATTCAGGGCCCTGATGGCGACTGGGACACAGAGGCGTCACTGATGGGTTCTGTGTATGCGGGCTCTACGCTCACCATTGCTGCTGCAGACGCCGGTGCGAGTAATGACGGCTTCCTACATTACCGTTCACCTCTTCGCTCGCAAGCTTGCAGACTTTTCAGGGATGACACGCATACGGTGTTTGCGGGGAACAGCATATCCTGCTGTAGGCCAGATTCCTCCCTGGTTTATGTCGACTTGATACGCGAGGCTGGGTACTGCAAGAGCGAGCATTGTCACCGCGTACTTGTATTTTGGACCCAATGGAGTACACTGGGAATGTCGTGAGGGAAACCTCTGCGATGAGCAGCCTCGCTTTTGGCATAAACCTTACCCCTACAGCACCCACACCTTACGCAGCAACACGGTCAAAAAGCTCTACCAGACTTTGTGCGAAATAGCTTCTGCCTCAACTGGTCCAAAACTTCAAGAAGACTTGCTATCATGCTGGAACCGCATTATTAATTTATATTCACAGACTAGATTGAGCTACGAAAGTGATAAACTTGTAGCCATTGCAGGTATCGCCTCGACATTCCAGGATCGACTTGGTCTTCAAGCGTCGTACGGACTCTGGCTTTCATGTTTCGATATACAGCTGTTATGGAGAACACGTGAAGCCACCAATTATCCAGATTTTAGATCTTACGGCAGAAATGACTATGCGCCAACGTGGTCATGGGCTTCTATGTCTGGTGCCACACTTGACTTTGAAAATTACGAAGAACAACGGCATGTCATGGTGACTTTTGAAAAATTACCATCTCCAACAACATTCAGTCGCGCTGACACCCTACCCCCGGTTGGCACGCCGGAGTCCATCATCAGGGTGAAAGGCATGCTACGACATTGTCAGCTATCAGAATCCTGGCGAGAATATAAATCAAAGTCTCTGATATATCCGTCATCACAAGCAGATGACCATCACAGGACTTTGTGCCTTTTCCGTGCCGACGTCCCCTTCGACGTCCACTCAACACCTTTATATTGTCTTCTTATCACGAGGACCCGCCACGAGGTCGATTACCATGACAGAATTGATGACAGCGGTCTTGTCCTGACGCCTGTTGAGTCGTCTAGGAAGCGATTTCGTAGGATTGGCAAATTCAGCTATGATAAACGGTTTGAAAGTAGCGAACAAGATATCTTTGCTTCGACACCTTTGCAGAGTGGGATAGAGATTGTGTGAGAAAGAAATTGTGAGGCAGACTTATGCACCTAGTAATGAAGGTGCCCAGTATTAACATGGAAGCACATGTATAGTAAGCTGGCCAGAAAGTGTGAATTCCGCGAAGCTGAGGAAGAGTATGAAGTATCGTTAGACTTCGATACAGTTAAACTTCTACATCGATGATCGCCTATATCGTCAATTCCAGCATCTGGAAAATGGATTGTACTACCTATTTCTTGCGGATTAGTGCGCTAAGAAAACTCCGTCCTGCCCAGAGTTATGCTATATATATAGGCTACCAGTAGGCGCACCCCCCAAACCGGTACGCGCATCCTCCATTCCGGTACGCGCACCCCCCATTTCGGTCTACGCACCCTCTTTCCCCGGAAAAGTACTCGGAGCTGACCTCGAAGATTTTTCGGATTTCATCTTTCATCTCCGGCCAATGTGCGATTTCACCATACAAAACGAATCTTTTTGTTGAAAATCTGTCGTCTACCTGCCGTCTGTCTGCTCTTTGCATGGGATTTGGCCTTCAAATCAAATCGATCAAGCTTTCGAAACATGATATGACTGCGATACTGATTGAACCTTCTCCGGATGACGACGAGACGCTTGATTAGAATGAATGACTCGTTGATGACGATGCAGGTCATTATTCAATCGAAAGTATCGCTGCAGACGTGACAAAGATGATATAAAAAAGCTGATATAGCCGCAGGATTGGGGAATGGAAGTGCGTATACCGGAATGGAGGGTGCGCGTACCGGAATGGAGGGTGCGCGTACTGGTAGCCTATATATGTTATTCATTCTAGAAGAGACTGTGAGTTTTCTGGACTACAATTTTCTCGACTCGATGTCATTCGTTCAAGGAAGGTAGTGATTTGCAGTCGTCAACGCTTAAGCAAGAACAGTCCCGTAATGTTATCTGTACGTCGATAGAAGCATAATTACGACATATTCAATTCCTGCGGAGATAGAGGCGCTTGATCCCACTCCTAACATTATGCTGCGATGCATCACGACTTTTGCTGCATCAGCTTTGAGAGACAAGAAGCATATTACACTTGTTACGCATGGATGAGTGCGCCAAAAGTTCGAGTACGTAACAGTCCAGATCACTTTTGACATCGACGCAAGGAGCACTGTGTGTTCCAGTTGTTTTTAGGATCATGGATAGAGCCCGAACCTTGATACATAAAGCAATGAAGTTTGACATGGAGAGCTTTCAGTACTCAAGAGACTCTTTTCGTCAAACAACAGTGCAACGAGAGTTTGCCATGTAGACATTGGTATGCTTATGTGTATCGATTTCGAGAAAGGCTCGGACGATCTGCTTCTTGTGTAATAGGCGTCCGCCTCTTCTTCTCCATTCTTCGTTCTTGATCTATTGCAGAGATTGACGGCAATACGCTCTATAGTAATATCTAAACGAGGCAACGATCCACACAGGATTCGAGGTCTGTACTGATGTCGAAGTCCCTTTGATGAACAAAGGCAACTTGTCCAGCCAAGTGTTTGCTGAGAATTTCGATTGGACACTCACTCGCTCTGGACAAGTTTGAGATTAGACACTCACTCGCCCCGAACAAGTTTGAGCAGCGAAGCGACATGGACAAGTGGTAGCCCAATTTGGGAACGAAAGCATTCCCACACTCTGTTCGGAACACGTATGTATGGCCTTTCATTGTTCGAGAAAGAGCTATCATGAGCTCAACCTAACCGGTTCCTTCCCAGTGCTCAGTCTTGTCCGGGCGGAGCGACTGAGATGTAGTGTTGCTTGAACGGACAGCACTTCGTCCGAGGAACCACTTTGAAACCGGGAGGAGCTTTTGATCAGATCGATTGGTCTATCAGTGTCCTTAGACACGTTAGAGTATATCTAGAAGGTTTTGTATGTTTGAAGCTTCTTAGGCGCCTTTTTTGATGATGGTAGGTCTGTATTAGACTGACTTAAGAGTTCTCCTTCTTCGACCTTAAGCGATTGGAGTTGTAATTCGATGTTCTTCGCCAAAGGGTGCTCGTTCGTCAACTTCAGGCTCACCCTCGATTTGGCGAGCTCACAAAGCTCAATCGCTTTGGATTTTTTGTCTTGCGCCTTGAGGAGTTGAGCGAGCTTATACAAGGCGTATACTGTATCTGGGTGTCCAATGCCACGTGAAGCTTCCAATCGCTCGATCAGGTCACCGGAAAGGCTTTCTGCTTCCTCGAACCGCCTCTGTCGGGCATATACCCGAGTGAGTTCACCGACGCCCATCAGAACACCAAGGTGATTCTCGCTAAGACTACGTTTTGCGGCTGCTATTCCGGGAACCAACATATCCTCGGCTTCTTGAAAAAGCTTGAGCTCTGTGTTAATTTTGGCGAGGTTGCAAAGTGCCCAAAGCGTCCAGGGATGTTCCCTTCCAAGCTTCTGCTTTCGTTGTTCATATACATCAAGCATGAGTTCTTTTGCTGTTCCTAGAGTACCAAGGTCTTTGAGTGCCATAGCGAGATTGTTCATCGCAGTCAGAGTATCGAGGTGATAGGGGCCAAGAAGTTTCTTCCTAACATCAAGTACTTCGAGATGCAAGTCTCGACTTTCATTATATCTTTGCCATGAGCCATATGTGACTCCTAAGTTATCCATTGCTGAGAGGGTGTCCGCATGGCTAACACCCAAGGCCGTTTTCATTCGCTGCAATGTCAGGGTTTGGAGTTCGAGGGCCTCAACGTATTGTCCGTTCAGCCAGAAGGAACGGCCCAATTGATCCATAGCTGTGAGCGTATCCATATGGTTAGGTCCAAGCTTTCGGGAACGAGCGTCCACTACAATTCTTTGAAGCGTCACAGCTTCTTCCAAACGTCCAAGACCCCAATAGGTTCCAGCGAGGCCTAACATGGCAAGCATGGTATTTTCGTTCTGATTACCTCTACTTTGGATTAAGGCCTCCTTGGCTTGCAATAGAAGTGTTGCTGCGTCATTGAAGTAGCCTCGTTCAGCGTAGACATAGCCACATTTAGCTGCCGTGAGAACCTGATCGCGAAACACAAAGAGTAACGAAGACCGTAGGACAAGTGCGAAAGGGTACTTCAAGCCTCCAAATATTTTTTCGTAATTGAGAATCTGAATAGGTCGTGCATGAAGGCAAGAATTCAAGTGAGGTATAATGTCTCTCCTAAATTCTTCGTGCGCTTCACCTGTATCATTTGGAGGAAGAGATACCGATCCAGCAAGCACGTTGAGTGCGATTTGTGCCCATAGTATCTGCTCACCACTGGAAAGTCGACTCCGAGCCCAAGAATGTACCACCGGATGCAGAGAAAAGCTGTCGTCTTGGCTGTTGTAGCTAATGAGAGAGAACGATCGGAGAACGTGAAGCGCATGCCTGATTCGCGAAGGATCATACTCCTTGTAATGGCCACGCAGAAAGCTCGGCAAGGTAGGCAAAGGTTGCATGCGGGAGATTACACCGCTGATTATTCTTCGTTTGAGAGAGTGATTATCTGCAGCGCCAATGGCGCTGAATATATTCTTCAGGGCGCGAGTGAAAATATCAACTCTGATATGCTCAAAGTGGAAGAAGCCAACCATACTCAGGATCTGTATTGCATCCAAGTTGGCCTCCGTGCCTCTCAATTCCAAAGAGCTAATGGAGTGTTCCCAGGTCGCATATATCGTTTGGTCCTCTTTGTTGGAATTTCTTGACGACTGGCGGTTAATTATTTGCTTTTGAAATTGCTGGAACAAGCCAAGGTAATCGTCTAGTTGGCAGATTTTCTCAAGAATCAAGGCTCCGGCTTGGATCAGAGCTAAAGCGAGGCACCCTAAAGCGTCAGTGATCTTGTTACCTTTGTCCTCGGTTCCAGAGTCCCAAGGCCTGGGGAAGTCGGATGCCCGTAACAGAAGTAGCAATGCATCCCTCTTGCTCAAGCCCATAAATTCCAGAGAACCCACAGTAGCATGTATCCTGAAGCTTGGATTTCTGGTAGTCACCAAAATGTGGCCTCGCTCACCTTCTGGGAAGAGTTCCGAAAGTTCAAGACCAGGATCATCAGCGTTATTAATAATAAGTAGCCAAGGTTCATCGGCATTAGACAACCAGTGTTTACCGGCATTCTGCGTTGCTTCCATCCCACCCAATCTTCCAATTTTTGCGAAGGATTGAATTGCTGTCTCTCTTGATGTCGCATCGATCCAGAAGACTCCCCAAAAACTGAAGCCCCGTTAGGTTGCCGCTCAGGGTTCCCAGGAGACCTTACTCACCTCTCCCGGTGATCTTGAGCAAATTTGGAGCAAAATTGGGTTTTGCCAGAGCCTCCTATACCATATATGACATATCTCCGCTGTTGTCCATGTGCCATACATGCTTTTGCGCTCAAGAGGGATTCGGAAACCAGAGTGGCACAATCCTCGCGTCCTGTGAATATACTGCTCACAACTTGAGGAATGAAGAAGAATTTGTTCCGCGGCTTTTCCGATAATTCGCGTTCATGATGAAAGGGTCTACCTTTATCATGAATGTCGAAAGCCAAACCCACTAATTCGACTGCTTCATTCGCGCGGACGCGAGCGAGAGCCTCCTTCGCTTGTTGCCACCTCCTCGAGATTATCAAAGGAGCATCACGGCTATATCTCACAAGCGCTTCGATTATAGTCCTGTAGCTTGAGGACGATGCATCGGAAAATCTGATCATCTGGGCGTGGTTGGCAGGAATACCTGCTCTTTCGGTATTATCCATCATTGGAGCTGCAGATTCCTCAGTTACGACGTATCTTATCCCTCCCTCTAGAGTCGTTGGTATTTCTTCCCAGAAGAAAAAAATATGAAATTGCTTCATAAGAGGGGCGAATTGGTCAGTGATAGCTTGCAATGTTTCCGAATCCTCTTCAATCACCATCATCAATTGGCTGTCTTGGTCACGTGGCCTCGAATTGGGTCGTGCTTGGCTAAGTGCCATTGCTGTCCAGCTTCCACGGTCCATGCCATGATGCGGAGTTCCGAAGAACAATATAGCATACGTCGATGTAAAGATTGAGTACAAGTGCTCCACATTTTTGGATGATCTGGAAGAGGAGTACGCCAGAGCTTTCTTGACCAATATTCCTCCAAGACCGTGGCAAATGAATATCACCGGGCGCTGTGGACAGCCTTCTAGCGCTCTATCGGCCTGCAGATCCGCGACGAGGGTGTGAGCATGCTGCTGAATGCGATCCGCGGAACCGTTTCCGTAGAAGGCGGATATATGGGCACGATACCCGTATGTCAATACTCGAGCAACCCCGATCGCTTTCGGGAGTAAGTCTCGAAGCCATAATACTTCTGATGAGGGGTCCGTCCACGCTTCGAGTTCGTTTTCGTTAAGGCCATGTACGGCTACCACGCTAAAACACAACGAATCAGCAACTTCAGCAGCTCGCTCTCGGAACTCCTCTACCGTCACAAATTCAGCCCGTCTCCAAATGCGATGAAGTACTGGCAGAAGCGTAGGAGAGTCTGTATGACGGCTCTTTCTATTGATGATATAAGGTTGATCCAACTATCTAGATATCTCTCCGGTCACTCAAGTACAATGACAGGCGATGATTGACCGGACTAGGAACGGATACAGACTTATCGAGCGTGACAAGGACGGAAGATGACAAAGGGTCGAAGAAGCAAATTTGTCCCCACATGGTGACCGATAAAAGACAATGCACTTACTCAACTGAGAGTGAGTTATGGTTGCTGTCAGTCCCACTCTGTTTGGGTTGAAGAGTGTTGAGCTGGCGCAATGGCATAATCAATGATAGTGCTACTCCACGTAACGTGGCACGGATTCAAGACCGCGGTCACGGGTAATTTCGTTGTAGATACCATAACAAGGCCAGCTTATGAATTGAATGAGTTGATTTGAGATGAGATGTAAGGTGTGCACAAATATCAGAGAGTCGAGAATGTGAAACAAAGAAGCGGCTAAGACTTGATTACCTTTAGAGGCTTGTCATCCTTGCACTGCCCGAGAAAAGACCGATAACAATACGCAAGAAGCCAAATCAGTATAATAATAGGTCCGGCGGCTTTTGGGGTTACCGAGAAGCCCACGCTCAAGCAGTCAATTGAGAGGAACGAAGATGCAGTTGTGACAACACGTTAGTAGTAGAGCGACACTCCATAATCTTACTCTGCGGTTGCTGGCGTCGGCTTAGGGGCCAAAAGGAATGATTAGCCAATTAACGCTCAAGGAATTAGCGAGGACATGGCTAAACTGTGATGGGACTTTGGCCTGGCGTCAACATGCATATGAAACGTTTCCGATCCGAAAGGTTGCGACGGGCAATTGCAGGCGCCACAATACCAATCGGGGAACAAATCACACATCCGGGCGGTTATTCTTCTCTTCAGGCCAAGAGAGGAGCGGTACAGAAATAGACAAACAGTGGACGTGGGGACTCCTTCAGGGAACGCGAACTGCTTCATATTGCTGTCTAGTCTATCGTTTGTCCATGTGTCTTTGAGAGAGACTCACACAACGACAGGTTCGCACGAATGCTGATGTTGTGGTCCGCTTTCCCGGGCCGCTTGCCGTTTGCCGCAGCGGTAACTCTCGTGGCTGTCAGCGTCACACAAATCATCCGGTACCTCGTTTCCTGGTACCTTGAACGACGTGTAAGTACACTCTTTGTCGTCACCGTTGGCCTGTACTGATGTTGCGCCAAGGATGCTGCCGCATTCGGAGCCCGTCACGGATGCCAGCAACCACCACAACTCCCAAATCGCTGGCCTTTGGGCGTTGACAGACTGAAAGAGCTGTGGTATTGGAATTCGCAGCAACATCTACTTGCCTTCTTGTGCTCTCTGGCAGATGGTTATGAGCCACGCAACAACCTATCTCAATTCATGTTGTTTGGGCCTCGCGTCTTTCATACACTGGACCCGAGAAATGTCGACGCCGTGCTGTCAACAAATTTCGAAGGTGAGTCAGTCCTCTAGCTCACGAGTTGCCGTACCTAAGGCTGACAAACGGGCCTATAGATTACGGCTTTGGCGTGCGGCGATCTGTGTTTTACCCTCTATTGGGTGACGGTATTTTTACCCAAGAGGGTCCTGCTTGGAAACATTCTCGGGAGGTTCTCCGGAAACAATTTGCACGGATACAGTATCAAAACTTAGATCACTTTCGAGATCATGTCGATAATCTCATCGGATGTCTTCCTTCTTCGCATGCCGTCGTCGACCTCCAACCGTTGTTCTTTAATCTGACTCTGGACACTACAACAAGCCTTCTGCTGGGCAGATCGGTCGGCAGTCTAAAGTCTGAGACGGATGCCAACATCAAGGCCTTTCAGGAGAGTTTCAATGCAGCCCAAGAAGGGTTAGCTGCCCGTTTTAGGATAGCTCCATGGCAATTCTTTTACAATCCGCCTACATTCCAAAACGCGTGTGCTACTGTTCATCGTTTTGTCGACGAATACATTCAAGAGCGGAACACAAAGGAGCGTGAAGGAACTCATCAAGGCGCGAATTATGGCTTTATCGATCAATTAGCCCAAGAAACTAGTAGTACCGAGTCACTGCGAGATCAGCTACTGAACATCCTGTTAGCAGGTCGTGACTCGACAGCCTGTTCTCTTTCCTGGACGTTGTACGTATCAAAGTTGTCGCGAAGTGCGAATCCTACTGATAACTATAGCCGCTTACTGGTCAGACATCCCCGAGTCATGGACCGGTTACGTGCAGAGATTCTGTCGATACTCGGCGATGGAAAGCACCCGACCCGAGATCTCATACGAAAAATGCCCTATCTTGCATTAGTTGTCAAAGAAAGTTAGTTTGTATCCAAGCATGTTGATCTGGGAACACCTGCTAAGTGGACATCGTAGGCCTACGCTTGTATCCACCGGTCCCATTAAACAATAGAACAGCTCTGAAGCACACGGTCCTCCCTACAGGGGGTGGGCCTGAAGGTACCTCACCCATCCTTGTGAAAAAGGGTGAAGTTGTTATATTCTCTCAATACGTCAATGCTCGCCGGAAGAATATTTTCGGGTCCGACGCGGATGAATTCCGGCCAGAAAGATGGGAGGATGCAAACTCAACAGACGGCTGGGCATTTTTTCCGTTCAATGGAGGTCCTCGAACGTGTCTCGGACAGGATTTTGCGCTCTTCGAGATTTACTACACGATTATCCGACTTTTGCAGCATTATCCTGTCATCAAGCTGCCGAAGTCAGAGATCAGCGAGCCTACCGGAACCG
The DNA here is from genome assembly GCA_018902385.1 of Physcia stellaris. Lineage (NCBI taxonomy): Eukaryota > Fungi > Ascomycota > Lecanoromycetes > Caliciales > Physciaceae > Physcia > Physcia stellaris. Next base: position 318,026 of record JABSSW010000009.1, on the reverse strand, counting down.
AAAGACAGCGACTAACTTTGGTTCTTTCTAGTGCTGATGGATGTATAATTGAGCTTGGTCGGTCATTAAACTCTTGACCAGTATATCGAATCCAGTCCAAGACTGTCTTGAGCCAACTTCGCCACGTGTCCACCAATCCTCGAAGACATCAAAATTCGATCCCATGTACCCCTTCGCAAAACTACCGAGGAAGATCAATGATTGGTCTCTTACTGAGCGGTTATTTATACGACTTTCTCTAGACACTGGGATGGTTGCTGTTAGTTTCATTAGGCGCCAGCACAACCGCCACGTTGTGAGAATCTTGTTTCCATATATAATAAGCTCATCAATTTTACCGAGAATCTGATTCTCACCTTTATTCCACTCCAAGATCCAGCGTTGATCCACAATCAGTTCTGATCTCGAGAAATTTCCACCCTATCGTAGTGGCATTCGGTCAGGTCTTTGACTATTTGAATTCTTGTTCTATAACACACAATAAGTTATCGAGAGACAAAGATGCAGCTCTACGGCATCGAAGAGCTTTACTGTCCTCCATCTGGCGTCGAGGTTGAGTGAGTCATTGTCGCTGCAGGTCCATAAAAACAGCCTCGCTCACATACTGCCTTCATCCAGTATAGTGGCCGTCCATGGCATTAACGGTGATGCTCATCGCACTTGGACCTCTAGTCCGGGCGAAATATGCTGGCTCAACAATCCCGATCTTCTACCAAAGTATATCAAGAATGCCCGAATCCTAGTATGGGGCTATAACGCAAATGTGACCTCCTTGAAGGGCAGAAACACCTCCGCAGACAGGATTCTGCAACATGCACAGACGTTGATCGCCCAGCTGCAGGCGGACAGAGAAGTACACTTCTTTTTCCTACAGTGCTTACCGCTGGCCTTTCCGCTACCCTTTTTACCCTTTTTTCAATTATTCTTTCTGTCTATATCCGTGCTTATAACCGCCTAACCATGCGTAGCTCGAAGGTGCAACGGAACGACCGATAATTTTCGTCTGCCATTCTCTGGGTGGCATTGTAGTTAAGCGAGTAAGCACCTTGTCTAATTTCATCCCCAATTTTCAATATCAGCCTCTGCTAATCAAGGTTCACCAGGCGTTGGCCTACTCGGCAAGCCGGACGGGAGCCAAGATCGCCCATCTTCATTCTATTTATACTTGTACTTACAGCATCCTTTTCTTCGGTACCCCTCACAACGGCTCCAGCCAAGCCCGCCTCTTCAGCAATCTCCAGAAAATAGTCTCCTCCACCATTCCAAAGAAAGCGTTAGAAACCGATTCAAGCCTCCTCCGAGCATTAGAAGAGGATTCCGAAGTTCTTCAAAGCATCACCGATCAATTTGCACCCTTGATGCATCGATTCCGCATCTTCTTCTTCTGGGAGCAGGAGCGCACCGATCTCAAGTATACCAAGGATTACATTGTTGATGAGGCAAGTGCGGCGCCCATACTCGATGATACAGAGAGATCGGGCATCGCCGCCGATCATAGCGGAATGTGTAAGTTTGACCGCAAGGACTCGCCTGGCTTCCGGACGGTAATGGCGGCCTTGAAGAGATACTGCGGTGAAGCGCCCGGCGTGGTCCGGACAAGGAAAAGCGAAACGGAAGCGAACCTAGGAGCTCAGAGGTGGGGTGAGGCGCGGGAACTCTTACGCCATACTTCTGAAGATGCCTGGCCGCCTCGTTGGGGAAGTAGTGAATCGTCGTCCGGTAGACGAGGCTTATGCGAAGAGCCACGTTTGGCTAGTGGGGCTGATAGACTGGAACAGGAAGTCCAGTACCTGGGGTATCCCAGCCATAACATATAGAAGCCGTTTGTGCTTCTCTCGCGCCCCTTCTTGCTTCTTGACCTGGAAGACCCATAGCGCACATCATGATCGTCGAGGCGTAAGAGAGTTTGCCAGAAGTGTTGTATAGAGGGCAAGACATTGTGAAGGTTGAGCTAGCCCTAGTTTCATCCATTCTCTTACAATTTTCAGCTTATCTGGATGATATATTCTACCAGCTTCCATGACTTGACAATCTTTACGATAATACGTTAGGCAGCCCCTGAGTTAGAATACCTTCATTGCTTTAGCCACAAATGACATCGTCTCTTTTGTAGTCATACTCCACGTGATACTGTACCTAACCAAAAGGTCCAAAAACCAATAGTTCTCCCATGTTTGCATCCCCATGCAAGACGTTCAACTGATCGATATGCTATCATTGGCATCGCTTTGAAACCGCTCGGAAACAGCAGGAACGCGAACAGGGCCTACAGGACTCTACGGAAGCACACACGGTGTCTTAAGAGCAATACAGTCCACTGCCCAAGTAGCAATCCAGGAAACCGTGCCGCAATAGATGGTAGAGAACTTACTTTCCGGGTAACATGTTACCATGAATGTGATACGTAGCATAAGACCACCATCATCTACAGTCAAAAGGTTACCGATCAAATGGAGTACCAAGAGCAAACGCTTGTGGCCAGAGGTGGCGCTCAAGTCGCAAGACAAAGTGAGACACCCAGATAGCCGGATCTAGAAGTAAGAAGAAAGATAGACGGAGCTGCGCTAAGGAAAGAAAGCAGGGCAGTAAGATCGTGAGTCATGAAATTCGAGGTTGAGTACGCAGTAATCAACGCTTAGAGTACGCAGTACTGAACGCTTAGAGCTCGGCGGATGGCTGGGATATGAGAGCTTAGATTTAGTATCTCATCGGTCCAGCAATGGCTATCCTGCAAATGTATTTGTTCAGGCTACAAAATAATAATGAAGCATTCTAGGGCAATTCTATAGATTGGTTCACTCGAGTGGTTGTAGAAGTTGACGAAAGTGGCAAGCGTTCTTTTCGGGGATTAGTCAGCACTAGACCAATGCGGCATGATAATCCGGCCGGCCCCACCATCCAAACCCCTGTCTTCTTCTGACCAAATCTTTACCACAGCCTCAGCTCAAGGGCGACACCCACGTCAATCTCTATGACGACCTGCACAACACTCCACTCTTCATCCTGATCCTTCTACAGTGATTACACCAATCCATTATCTACCAACACTCCATGCCGCAGCACCTAGGTCATGACCTTCTCCCGCGCCGAAGCCTCTAAGCCAATCAACCTTGTGCAAGCGCCCTCGCGCCCTTCACCTTAGAAATCCTCCTGATTGTTAACCTTAACCGACCCTCACAACCCAGAACAAGTAGCTACCCATCTCGCGATAGCTCGTCACGACCTTGAGAAGCTTGACACGGGCCCTCGAGCTTTGAGCACGAGGAAGGGGCGCTCTGCTGCAACTCACCGAACAATCACCAAGCCCGTCACCTCAGACCTCTCTCACGTCACACACCCCCTTGGACATTGTGTTCAGTGCCCAAGGCTTGAACAATCTATCCACCTGACCATCGTCTCACTATCTCATTTACATCCTACAAAGAAATCACTTTGAGCCAACACGCGACAGATCACGTCATTGCCCACGAGCCTTGTCAAACGGCGACAGCGCCCTGAGATACTTGGCGAAGTTGTTCACTCCCGATAAGCTCCTCAATCCTCCTATACCATCATGCACCTCAGTAACATACCCTCGCCGGTCAGCGCTCCAAGACCTCCAACACTCGAAGTTAGCGAATCTCAATCGGCTTCATCCTCTGCCAGCTCACCAGAGCAAATCCCGTATGACGACACCGACTTCTTCCAACTGCAAAGAAACGACTCCCAGTCTTCCATTGGAGCCCTGTCGCTTCGCGATATTAGTATGTCGCCAACTGACGAAGAGCTGCAGCGTCTCTGGCGGATGACCCCAATAAGCAAATTGCCGGCAGAGCTTCTCATCGGCGTCTTTGCGAGACTTGGATCAAGCAAGGACCTGATGCACTGTATGCTGGTTGATAAGAACTGGTCCAGGAACTGCGTGGATTTACTATGGCACCGACCTCTTTGCGACAAGTGGCATCGCCTGACCAGCGTGGTGACATCCATTGGCAATCCGAAGAGCTACTATGCCTACTCAGACCTTGTGAAACGCCTGAACCTATCAAGCTTGACAAATGAAGTTAGCGATGGCACCGTGGAAGCATTCCAATCATGCAAGAGAATAGAGAGGCTCACCCTGACGGGTTGCAGGAAATTGACCGATCAAGGCGTGATGTCGCTGGTTGATGGAAGCAGAAGCCTTTTGGCATTGGACATAACAGGATTGGACTCTGTAACGGACCATACACTTCTTGCTGTGGCGCGGAACTGCGGTCGTCTACAGGGGCTCAACATCACGGAGTGCTCCCGTGTCACAGATGATTCCCTGGCTGTGTTGGCTGGCAGCTGCAGATATTTGAAACGGGTAAGGGATTTGTCTTCTGTCAGAGAAGCGTTTTACTAATTATTTTTACAGCTCAAGCTCAACAACTGTACCCTTGTCACCGACGAATCCATATTGGCCGTCGCCAATAGCTGCCCTTCCATGCTTGAAATAGATTTACACAATTGCCGTTTGGTGACCGATCAGTCGATTACAAGCCTTTTGGCACATGGCCGCCAGCTTCGGGAGCTACGAATGAACCATTGCAAACTCGTCACAGACCACGCTTTCCTCGATCTACCCAAAACTCTGAGTCTCGAATGCCTCCGCATCCTCGATCTGACCGGCTGTGAGCAGCTACACGATGAAGCTGTCGAGAAGATAGTTGATGCTGCTCCTCGCTTACGCAACCTTGTCCTTGCCAAATGCAGAGAAATCACGGATCGAGCTGTCTTCGCTATTACAAAGCTGGGAAAGAATCTCCATTACATTCATCTTGGTCATTGTGGACGCATCACGGACGATGCTGTCAAGGAATTGGTGAAGTGCTGCAACCGGATACGGTATATCGATCTGGCTTGTTGCCAGGCTCTTACAGATACTAGTGTGACGCTGCTGGCAGGACTTCCCAAGTTGAGGAGGATAGGCCTAGTTAAATGTGGCCAAATAACAGATCGAAGCATTCTCGCTTTGGCACAAAAAGGACGACCAGGGAGACAGCCATTGAAACCCCAGCCACCTAGTCTACTCGAGAGAGTTCATCTCAGCTACTGCACAGCATTGACTCTACAGGGAATACATGCCCTGTTGAATCAATGTCCTAAACTTACTCACCTCAGCTTGACCGGCGTCGCAGCATTCTATCTGCGAGAAGATCTCATGAGTTTTATCCGAGAGGCGCCAGCAGGTATGACATGTCCTCACTCAATTTCCGTTTATCCACACTAGTCTTTCAAGTATCTTTGCTGTCATGAATATACAATCGCTTATTCCATTCTAGAGTTCACCGATCATCAACGCAATGTGTTCTGTGTCTTTTCTGGCGACGGCGTGAACCGCCTACGCAACTATCTCAATGAAGATCCTGCCGGCATCTATGACACGGAAGGAACCATGTACGACGATCGCGAGGTACCGGACGGTGACAATGACCATCAAGTTGCTTCTCTGATGCATATGGCCGGGATTAATGATGACGAAGATGGTGAAGACGATCCAGAGGCGGGGGATGGTAGCGATTACGGGGCCCCAGTGGAAGGCTGAGCCAGTGGGAGGCTGAGCCCAAGCCATCTTGGCCAGTGGAAGTACTTCCAGGCGACGTCCCAGTCCGCTCGAGCGCCGTGACACCATGGCGATAAAACTTGCATACGAACATCAACATCTACGAACTTGCCAAAGAAAATATTCACTCACTTAGAGAAATGAATGGGGTTCTTACCAGTCCTCCACTACTGGGCCCGACGGATTATGCCATAAGGGTTTTACGAAGTATTAATGCATGCATCTATTTCAGCAGAGCGAGATACCATATTGCATCTTTTCACGATCGGAAAGCGACGAGCTTGGACTTGTAAGATTTTACTCGGGTTGTAGAGCAGCATGATTTTCCTATGCTCGATGATTCTCATTAGAAGGGCTCAAAGGTACCTAGTATACTATTAGCCGCATCGAATGACCTTGTGGCAAGTTCCAGATGCTTTCACTTGGTTCTCTGATGCAAGGGTCTATTCTAGCCTTGTTTGTCTCGCTAATCAATCGTGCTTACAGGCGTTGGCAGAGAGGTCCCATAGTCTTACACTTGCGTCGATCCTTCGTTTTGTGTTTACTGTACTTGCACTAGTTGTTTTCGGGCAATCGGTAAAGACAAAGCAAGCTCAGCACATATATTAAACAGACTTTGTGTCCCTATTCGCCAATTAATGTACAAACTACACTAAGTACTCTTCAAGAAGCACACTCTTCTACCTTATCATCCCCATCTTGGGCAGCCCTACAATATTATATCTATTTGTCTTTACCCGCTCTCCCTTGGTGGACGTCTCATGCCTGAGATTTTTCGCCCTTGAATTTTTATCTCTTTAATTCATAAGACAATCGTCTATCTCAATCTTCTATTTCAAGCTGTAAGGTCCGTCTATTAAACTGTATGATGGGATCGCTCGCGGACGCTGGACAGGGATAACCTAGAATTCGCATATGGCAATTGTTTCACGGTCCTCTAACCAAGGATTCCCTTTATTACATTGTATGTGGTCAAGGAATGGATCCCACCGGTACCAGGAAGGGAAGCGAGCAAGTGTCTCCGTATCGAGGAGTCCATCCACGAGGATTGGAACAGAGCAGGAAACCGTCTCGCTGCAATCGCTGTGAGAGCAGTAAGAGAGATTTAGCTAAATACCCAAGTCATGGACTTTGGTGTTGAAGAAAGTACATGCTGAATTCAGCTAAGAGCAACAGGTGGTCATCAAAGATCAGCATCCTTATAGCTTGGTGGACAATTTACGATGAGAGTCTGTGGGTTGACCCGAACGGATATGGGGGTTGATTATTCAGCTTCGACAACGTTTCCCACCTATCACGACGATCAGTGAGATAGCAACCGGACCTGTATTCTGTTCGCCGAGATCGAACAACTCGCTATAATTTCCATCATCACAAACTTTACAAACCAAAGTACTTTTTCCAAGGTCCCTCGTTTCTCCCCGCGCTTATCTCTATGATGCCCAGACAGCTAACATTCAAACAGCATACCAGAACCCCCCTTTCGAAGACTCCGCTTTTTCTCAAGCGCTACCGTGTGAAACTACCTCAATTTTCTTCTTGGCGCAACGTCGCTCATTTGTAAATCCGACTCTAGCCTGATGTGCAGCTCTGGACCTCGGTGTTGCTGAGCTAATGAGCTGTGGCACGGCTTGATATCACGCACTCTCAAGCCGCAATCGAGGAATCTTGAAGCAAATTCGAGTGCAGCTGCTGATGTAGTGGTTTGCTAAACGCACATCTGAATTTTCGAGGTTATGCCGCTGTTGGTAATGTGTAAAAGCATGATTCATGTATAAGAATTGGTTAGTTTTCCCTCGACACTACCTTGCTCCTTTCTTGTTTTCCAGATATTCAATCACATCGCTCCATTGTGTTCGTATCATAAGGCAAATCATAGTTTTACATCTCCCTTCGCAACACCACGCCTTGCATGAAATACGCGGCTAATCGTGCATATCGGCACCATACACACGGTACCGAGCTGCTCTGCTGCCTAAGAAGGTTAGCCCTCTTCTCCCCTCTCTCTCAATCTTTCATTCTTCCTCCTCAAATCTCCCTGACAGACGCGTTACGATGGGCCAACGCCACCAAATCTTCATCATCGCCCGCATTGGCACCCTTTATCGCACTCTCGCCGCTCTCCACTGCCAGTGGCTCTTCGGGATCGGCCCTCTTGAGCGCTGCCTCCATCTCCTCTCTGTCCTCTCTACCCCTCGAAACCGTATTCCTTTACTCCAAGAACTTCGCGCTGCTCATGTCTATGGTGATAGGCTTTGGACCGCCGAAGACCCGCCATTCCAGCCTTTCCCGTTTATTGCAACGTGTCTTACTGTCGGCGGCTCGTTTGAGCCTGAAGTAGGATACCAGCAACGAGTTCGTCCGCTAAGCTTCAATACCGGATTGGAGGACATTGATAATGATGATGGGATCACCGTGGTGGATGTTTCCGACCCATACCATCTAGCCTATTGTTTCGCCGAGCCTGTGGAACTGCGGCCCCTAACGGGAGGTAAGTACCTCGCCCAATATGAGAGTCGATGCGACAGACCAGACTTGGAGGAGGAAAGTGACAGCTATTTACTAGAAGACGAAGGGAGTGACGATAGTAGTGATAAAGAGAGCACGACATGCAAAGTTGTCGACAATCCGGAAACCGGTTCCTGTGAGCAGAGGGTTCACGAACTCAATCCAACTATGAGCACAATCGAGAAGATAGACTCTTACCCTCTGATCCCCTCCTACGTGCTCCAGAGCACATTCGTTATAGGCTTGGTGGAGGACTTTGACGCTGAGGTACACGAACCCGCTGTTAGAGAAACCCACATAAAACCCCTCAGCGACCTTGCCATGGAGCAAGCTTTTGCAGCCGTACTTGCAGACCCTTTCGACAGCTCCGCAGCCTTAGCATGTATATCAGCCATCCCGAATTTCAAGCAGCGCTTGCACGACCATCTCCTCCATCTTGCAGCAATCTCCTCCCCGCCTTCAACATCGACTACAGCTTCTCATCTAAACCTCGCCTTCACTGATGAATCCACCGTGGATCTAAGCCCATTTAGAAACCTTTCATCTTCCCAGATCAAGAGCGCCGCTTCCGCGATGTTGAAGGCCGGGAAGGCTCAATCTCTAGATCTCTCCCACCTGACCCAACTCTCAGAAGCCGACATCCGTGGGATCTTAGACGCAGCGCCAGAGGAGTTCTCATCCCTCTATCTGCTCTCTCTGCCTCAAATCTCCATTCCTTTCGTCTCTTCCCTCTACACGCACCCTCGCCTCTCGAACACGGCAATCTATCACACCGCCCTCTTCTCCCGCCCATTCAACCCCCACCACACCTACAACCACCTCCTCACACTTCTCTCTCCTCCCTCCCCTTCCGTCTCCCGCCCCAAGCCCCTCCTTTCAAGAATCTTCTTCGCACGCCTCCTAACCGACGCCTGGCTTTCCTCCCCTAGACTACGCAAGCCAGATGGGACAACCCCAGACTGGTCTCGGGCCGACATCCTCAACGGCAACATGACAGAAGAAAACAGTATACACGCCGCCGTCTTCCCACTGCAGGACACCTATCTCCCGCTCCCCGTGCTCCTCAACGGCTTGATTAATTTCCTCACCTGTGCGTGGAAAAGGGATTATGCGACGGACTGGATGATGGGTATCAACATGACGGGATACACCCTAGCGAAGGCTCTCGCGTCCGCAGGTTCCTCTTTCGGACATGTAGGGGAGGTCGAGATCCGCGCGCTCCCAGAGCTGCTGTGGGCTGCTAGCGCAGTGGCTGCCAAAGTCTCGAATATTCCCTACTGGCCGCTCCCGTTCCCGGAGATGCAGGCTGGGGAGTGGAGTGCTGTTCTTGTTAATGAGCATGACCCCTACCCTGGACACAGTGGGCCGGATGAGGAGAAATATAGGATTGCGTTCGTGGCGCTGGATCAGAGCGCGGAAAGTGGGTATAGAGTGGAAGGAATGGAGGGGTGGTTGAAGGAGGTGGTAGGAGCGGAGGTGGGGGATCAGGCGATGGAGTATTGGAAGATGAAGGTGGGGTTCGTGGGAGATTGCGGTGGGGAAGAGGCGATGGAGGTGGTGGATGCTCTGCGGCGGAATATGGACGCTGTGCGGGAACTCGATTGGTGGAATACCATTCAGAGGGGATGGAATAAGTGAGTACGAGAGATATAACCGTTTCGGTATTTAGGATAGCGTAGAAGCAATAGCAATATTATCTGTTTCTCCAAACGCAGTCCCCGGTATCAGTTTTTGGCCTAAATATAGCTTGGACTACGACTTTTACTGGTCTTGAAGGCACACGATTCGAAGGCATTTGAGTCAGCGCATCTCCCTTTCCGGGACGCGCACCCTTCTCTCCCGAAGGAGTCTCCGGGATTACGCCCCGGAAATGATCCGGTTCCGATCTTCCCTCTCCGGCCAAAGTTGGATATCGCCATTCAAGAAGGATAATTTTGTTGAATATACTCAATAATCCAGCAATCCATGTTATGATTCGAAATAAATGCAAAATAACAGTTCTAATGGACTGTAAAATTTGCATTCTCGAGGACGTTATCTTTCTCATCTCATATTAATTCATCGGCCCTCTGCATACAATCTGCATGGGATCTGGTCTTCAGTTCAAATCGATCAAAATTCGAAACATAACATGAATCTTGTCAGTATATAAAGTGACTCAGAAAGCGAAATGATCATCAAATAATAACACAAAAAAATATATGGAATGGAATTCTCTCATTAGACTATCAATTTCGTGATATCCTGCATATACCTTGTGTATTAGTCGAATTCTACGATATACGATAAAGCAAGTAGTCGAGTCTATAGACATGGATCATCGCGTGAGCGTTACTAAACCGCTTGAAAACAGCTCAATTCAGCGTCCCTGTCAATGTTGTTCATCTAATCGAGAATGAAGAGACCGTTGATAGATGTCGTGAGCTGAAACTTTCATTAAAAGCTTCGCATCGCTTCTGTATCTTATCATTGATGAACTGACAAAAAGTATAATTTGCATCAAATAAAGCTTTCACAGAAAGGCTGATCCAGTTTCCCTGGAACTAAGGATAAAATCATTCGGTCAAATTCATATCAGTGCCGATTCCTTCGTAAATGCAACCGGAAAGGGCTTGAGAGTGGGAGAGGTTACGTGAGCCTTTAGCTGCGTACTCGTACAGTCCTGCAAGTACTTGAATGACGAGCGGATTGCAAGATTGGCGGACATGGATTGGTTCCCTTCGATAAATGGTGAGAATCGCAATCTGAGCGTGTCAAAACTATGATTTGATTGATGAAAGAAACCCAACATATAATCGAGACGAAAAGCGATCTGAATGCGTAATCCCGCTCAAACTTATCTTACGGGCCACACACACACACGGTGCAGATCAACGTCCTCGAGACCCCAATCAGTGGCTCTGAAAGGTTTGAGGCTTGTAGTCCGTGATACTGCATGCGGTTTGACTGTTTCTATCATGGAGCTGCCATCCTATTATGTACAATCTGCTGTTTTTGATCTTGTTGTTTCAACTCTAGCTGTCACGACTTTGTCGACAGTATCAAAGCGAAATGTTTCTCTTCTTCTCTTCGTGTGGCGAATCCCCGTCTCGACGTCTGTAGGCTTGTTCGAGACATCAATTGCATCTCAACAGAGTAGATTCAAGAACTCGAAGTCCCTGTGTTATTTAATTTCCTAGATAGTTCCAAATCATTTCCCAATTCCATCTATATTTCAATGTCACGGTATTTATTAGACGGCCTTCAACCGATCCCCCCCCACTGCTCCCGAAAAAAAAATCCCAACCTCTGTCGCCCCGATCCCTGCATTTCCATCACAGCACAGTCATGTAACAAAAGCTCATCAGCCATTAGGAACTCCTTCCAAAATCTTCCACATCTCTTCAACCCGAACTGATTAATAGTCCCTCTCATTCGTAATTGGCGATATGTGTGATCATCGTCCATGAAACCATGCACGCACAATTCTGCTCCAAGCCCGTCCGTCACATATTCTCTCCCGGTCCATGATCGAAGCTGCACGAATCGACGGATCCGAAATCTGCAGATATGTCAGACACAGAGCGCTGAGGCGCCGAAATGCCAGCTCGACAGAAACGACGACGACGGAATAACAACGCCGGTATAGGAACTGCGATCCTATATCCCCCCGCTTAGGTGCATCCGGATCCGCCGATCACGGCGCGAGGCACACTCACCGGCCGATGGGGTGTTTAGCCGTCGCGTGCGTTGATTCTGAGATCGACCGCCCCGTGCCGCGGCCGGCGGGTTGGAAGGAAGGGGGAGGAGGGAGTCAATCGTCTGAAGAGTTGTGGAGATTTCATCGGGTTTGGGGACGGTGAGAGGAATCTGGTGCGTGGGGAAATATATTGATTGAGGAAGTGGACGAGATGCCGGTGATAGTGACTCGGATGCGAGGCGGGGAGAGGGATTTGCGAGGAGGAGGGGAAGAGAGAGTACGGATTACGAGCCTAAGATTAGAAGGAGATCATGATAAGTTCGCAAGAGTGCACTGAACTATCCGTGCTATGGGTATACATCGATAGTGAAAGGTTTGGTGCAGAGCATGCACCATTGATGCAAATCGTGAAAATGATTTCTTAATTCTTGAACAAGGCATATATAAATTCCGAAAACATCGATTCTGGATGATAAATGACGGAAAAATTTTTTTAGTATTGACGCGAGAGAAATACCTGATCTGACCTGTGTGATGATGTCGCGGTAACTTATTATTATTGATATTGACGCAGTTTTACATGCTGTCAAGAGCGATTAGCGTGTATCAATGAAAGACGTGGTTTGGGCCGATTTTCGCGACGGCGTAGGATTTTGCTTAGTAGATGATGTGGTGCAGAGCCGATTCTGGCACGGTTCACACCGATGCGAGCCTTGAATTCGAGCAAGCATGAATGGAAAAATCCGATACACAGAAGATGGCAGCAAACGTTATGTACACAAAGATCGGACTCATTGACTCGCCCCCAGTCCCAAGAACGAACCTAGCACAAACAACCCCTCTCTCTTCAGATCCCACCACATCAACCACAGAGCATTCTCCAACCACCCATCATCAGCCACCGATAGAAACAACTACAAGCCCACAGTTCCCATCAAAGATATTCACATTCCCCGCCTCCCCCTGCGGCCCACTGACATAGTAGACCAAGACCGATCCGTACGTCGGACTGCATTCCTGCAACGGATGGCTGTTCATGCATACCCCGCTAGCTTCGTAGAAGGCGCCGCCGCCGCAGTTGGCGTCGGTGATGCACGCCACGCAGCAGTCTGGATGGGGGTATGTGTTAGTGGATATCGAGTATGGACAGGGGAAAAGAAGTGGGGAAGGATTAGGGAGGGGGTTGAGGAGAAGGGGAAGTACCATATGCGGAGTTCGAGGGGAAGGTAGTGGCGCTCCAGTCCCCGTCTACGGCTTCGGGGTAGGTGAATCCGTTGATGGCGCCGCCGGCGGCGGGGATGTTGTTGACCATGTTGCGGGGCCCGCAGGCTTCGTAGTAAGTTGCTTGGGGAGGGGAGACGGTTTCGGTGACGGTCTTGGTCTGTGGGGATTTTCTCGAGTCAGTATTTCCATGATTGGGTGAACGTTGAGCGGTAGATGTCGAAGGGAAACGTACGCTTATGATGGTTGTAGAGAATGGAACGGTTGTTGTCGAACGCAATGTAGTCTGTACATTATGAAGTCAGCATTCTGGGGACAATTTATTGATGATACAGGTTTTGAAACTTGTGACAGATTCATTCAGTGGAAGTTTGGCCTTGGAAAAGACTTACCGTGGCAGTAATGGTTCTGGAAGCCGAATATTGAAGGGACGTAGATGTTACGGACGATGTTATCGGGACGGTCTTCGTCACCGTGGACGGCGTGGCCGTAACAGTCGCTGTCCGTGTTGCCGTGACGGTCCGGTAACTTGTTGTTACCGATTTGACGAGGACACCACATGTGACACCGGCCTCATAGTATTTCTTGTCTTCGCCGTCCGGCTCAGTGCGTCGGACAAGCTGATGGGCAGCCAGGACATCAGGGCGATGGCCAGCAAGGACATCAGCCCGCTTGGCCATGGTGGCCATCGCGCTCTGTGTTTTTGTGAAAGAGAAAGGATCGAAGGTTTCGACGGTACTTGCTTTGATGTCTGGGGCATCCGATGCATAGACAAAGCCCGATGAGGTGCCAACGGTTGTTGTCTGCTGAGCGCCAGTCACCGTGACAGTTGCCGTAGCATGACAGTCGCCGCTTTTTTGTTTGTGAGGGACACGACATCGACGAATGTACTCGTCGAGGTGAAAGTATTGATCCGGGATGTAATCGTTGCGGTGACGGTTTTGTAGACAGTGGAGACCACGGTAGTTGTCTTGGGTGCCGGCGTGAGGGTCGAGGTAGGCGTCAGAGTCTTGACACAACCTGCTGTTAAACTAATGGTTGCATATTTCGTGGTGGTCGGAATAGGCTTGACTGGGGTAGTGCAATAGGCCGTTGCGCAGACCTCAATGGTCTCAAAAGCAAAACCGATCAGAGGGGTGAGAGCAACCAAGGCTCCAACAGTGAGAAATGGACGCATCTCGCCTTGGAGTGATACTACGGGATGAAAAATCCAACGGAAGTGGCACAGGGTTACTTATAGACTCTCGGTCAAACTACTTCCGCGTTCGTCAGGCTGCTTTGAGATGACAGTCACACGCGTGTTTAGTTTGCTGCTCCAGTCAACAGAGTTCTATTCGACATTGTTGCAGGGGCAAGGGCCTGGATAACAAGCCTAAAGGCATTGAGTTTATGATCATCTGTACTAAATCCTCGTCCTTTGCCTTCTGAAAGAAGAAAAGGGAGCTCGATAAGAAGTCCAGACCAGGTATATGGTGAGCATTCGCGTTTAGTGGAAGCTGAGCTTACTTCGCTAGCAATCACCAGAGATGGTTTTCTAGAGAATAGGATCCACAGAGATTGGAAAACCTATTTATCAATCTACCCCGGGTAAGAGCTGTCCGCATATGACGAGATGAGCCTAGTATCAGGTTACGATGGAGCAGCAACGCGTGGGCTCGAACTAGCATTTTCCAGATGCTGCAATCCGTGTCCCGGGAATTGGAAAGGAGACCACAAGCTCTGCCACTAGACCGTGCCTGCACTCCGGGACGTTAAAAGTCCCGAGAGTGCAGCGAGATGCACCAATAATCATCATGCTTTACCCCGCGCCACAAGCCAACGTCCGGAACGGGCTGACGAACCAGCATGATCCTGGGGTAGAAGCGGGGAACAAGATCGATCCAGTTTCGACATGCCCCTTTGCGGAAAAGTGCTAGCAGAGGTCTCGATACTCAGTCCATGTGCTGTGACACATCGCGCATCTTCATAACCTATAGCCATGGATTCGGGACTACTCTCCCATCGGTAGACCTTGGAGGAGGACATAGACTTCAGCCGGCCATATTACCACGCGGGTCTAGACGCAGGAACACGCACGCTTCAATGCCAGCACCGCCGGTTGAAACATCCCAGCCTGGACCCTCGATAATACTACTCGACAATTGACCCTTTTCTCCGTCTCAAGACTGGGAAAAAGGACATCCTGCCAAAATGGTACGCTGCTGCGACTTTTCCGTCCTTCTCGCCTCGCAGCGTAAGGTAGGGACTGTACGACCGACATCTATATCTCTTCGAATAGCTGTTACCGACGAGATGCAGGAGCTACGGGCGTCTTGGAATCGGTCCAGCGTCGGAGATATGATCTCTCCGGATCTGCACAGCATCCTGGATGGGCGCAAAGTTTATCCTCGGATAGTCTAAGGAACTAAATGAAGAGTTTCTCCACTAGGCAGCGAAGCTAAGGGGATAACGTCAGGTCATCGCCTCGAGCCATGGACAAAATACGCCGATCCCAAGGAAACGGATAATTAACTATCCACATAGCTCACTATCTCCCTTCATGACTATTGGATGAATGAAGAATGCTATTGCTAGCTCATTGAATTTCTTTTGGCTCTGACACTTTTCCACTCCAGTCCTAAGGACGCAAAGAATGCTAATCCCGAAGTTGCGATAGCTGCGATCAAGACTCTTTGCAATGCGTGATTGTACGCTTCCAAAAGCGCGGGAAGTGCCGCTTCCGGAACGAAAGACCGAAATTGCGTTGCTCCAGCTGAGACAACGGCACGGACGTCAACACCAGGTATTGGAGACGCGTCAACCGCGCGGACCAGCTCGTTTTGTAAGACGCTGTTGCCAACAGAGACAAAGACGGCGCCACCGAGGCTTTGGAAAGATGTTATCAAGGCGGTACCAATTGGCAGCTGCTCGAGAGGAAGTACCGCTTGCACTGAATGATGCCTTGCTGGATCACGATGCCGAGTCCCACTGACGTGAGGATCTCGTATCCGATCCATTTTGCCGATGCAGTGTTGACTTGCAGCGTGCTCAACAGCGCACCGCCAGCAACACCAATCGCACATCCGACAATGGACGGTGGAGCAAAGTAACCGATTTTCGTGACAAAGATGCCGGCTGCTAGGGAGAACAGGGCATTTGCGGCCACGTAAGGGATCATATGAACCCCTGAAGTCACCGCGCTGTCACCTTTGATGGCCTGGAACCAGATTGGTAGAAAGTAGACGTGCACCAGCAGCGTGGAATAGACGAAAAAACTCATACCGGAAGCAGCGGCAACGCTTCGCTGAGATATTATCTTTAACGGTATCAGTGCTTGATCACTCTTCCACTTCAGCCAGAGGAGGAATATGATCAGAGTGACTCCAGCTCCTGTAAGTAGTCCTATTACCCGTGCAGAGCTCCAGAGGCCGGCTTGACCACCGAATTGTAATGCTAAAAAAAACATTACGGCTGCTGCGAGTATTATGATGTTGCCTACTGGGTCAAGATCCAGCAGCTTCTGTCGGAGGGTACTACTTGGCGTATCCGTCTGAGCACGAAAGAAGAAAGAAATGACCACAATGGTGACGGCCCCAACAGGGAGATTAAAATAGAAGCACCAACGCCAAGTAGCCCGATCCGTGAAGACGCCACCAAGAAGAGGACCAAGGAGCGCTCCGACACCGAACCTACCAACGAAACTGATCAGCAAAATTTCTCTCCAGACTTTTGATCATAGCAGGTCGACCTAGACCTAAAAACGCACCATAATCCCACCAACCCCGTATAAGCCGGCCGTTTCTGCAGCGGCACACTATGCGCCACAAGGACGAAGGATCCAGTCAAGACTCCTGCGCTCCCAAACCCTGCGATCGCCCTCCCTACAATCAGCGCCGTTGAATTTGGCGCAAGGGCACAGATTAGGCTTCCAAGTTCGAAGACCAACATGGCGGCGATGTAGGACCATTTGATGGAGAAGAGCGCGAAGATCCGTCCGTATGTCAACTGCAGTACCGAAGCGGTGATCAAGTATGCGCTACCATACCAACCCACGTCAGAGTACGAGTGAAATTGGTTGGTTATGTGAGGAATTGCCTTTCATCAGTCAGTAGCGGCATCTCCCGGTACCAATCGTTGCCGTAGAGGGTCCCCTACCGTGGTGGTAATCGTCCGATCAAGTGACACCAGAAAGACCGATAAACTGAGACCGATTATGAGAAGTGGCAGTATTTGTGGATGGCTGGGTTGAAGCTCGGCAGCGTTCGTTGGACTGCTTTGTTGATCTTTCACTTGCTCCAGACTTTCAGGCGACCGATCCGATGAATTGCGTTCCTCGTGCCCAGATTCTTTCGCCGAAGAGGATACTTTATTTAGGGCAAGTGCTGGTGGTGGGCTGTGGCCTTGCTCTTGATGTGCTTCACTTGTTTCCCTTTCGCAATTTACACCCTTTTCCTTGCCCATCCAGTGTCTTCCTTCAATTTGTTTTTGCGGCACATTCACCCTGTATTCTCCATTGTCAGGTCTGCTTTCTTCATCTTTATATGTCGGCTCTTCGGCCAAAGAGGCTCGGAGTTTACTGATCGAGTCGTTCATGAGGACGCGAGGTTATGGGGTGAGCAGGAAGCTGTGGCCGGGGGAGGATGGGGTAGGGAAGGTGGTTCTGACGGTCTGGACGGGTAGAGTAGAGAGAAAGCGCTCACAATACAGTTGTTTTGCTGTTAATGTGATGTCATGCATCAATGATATTACTGTAGAGTGAAATACATTTTGAACGTCGAAAGGCAGGAAAGCCAATTGGGTGGAAGTATTACAGACAGGTACCTCAGGCTAGAAGAATAAGTTGGGCGATCCGAGAAGGTGAACTTATCTCCGATGAAAGGACGTGGAACCATGATCGATTGGATCGTCGGCATGGGCTTCTTCGCATTGTGGTGGGTAGTTCCAGTACAAAGTTTTGAAATCCGCTTTCCATGACGCGATTACTACTGTATGTGATAGATGCCGTGATGACGAGATTGAGCTCCTGCGCTGCATGAGTAGCGCCAGGGGTGCTCTGGCAAATAACCCTGTCCTTTTGGTACTCGTCAAGCCCACTTGCCTCGGATCACCCTCTTGGGGGAGAATTATGTGATGAAGACCACTTTTCGGGACCCTAGACTCTGGAATGATTTTGAAGGGACCGCCTCGGAGCTGGCTTATCAGACCCACAGAAATACAATGCCGATCCAGCCCGTGCCTCCGAAAATAACTCTCAGCACTCCTGTCCAGCAGGCTCGAAAACAGTATACTTAGCACACTAGTTTTCCCCCTTGCCACCAGTGACCAAAACCCCAGGAACTTGCAGGCAGTATTTGGGGGTGTACACCTTGGCAGTCCCAGTTCCTGACCCTCAGACGGTCAAAATCCGAGTCCTGAGACAAACATCGAGGTCTACAGCCTGCAACAAAGCCTTACTATACACCCCGTTTCCACTCTGAACCCACGGGCAAAGTCAGATTGACGACTCTGCTACAAGACCAAACGCAAGGTCTCCCACAGACGATCCATCTACATCTACAAATCGTTATGAGTTGCTAGCTTCTCTGTGCCTCTGAATTCCGTCTCCAGGCCGCCGAGGCCTGCGAGCAGATTCGCCATTTCCATTCCACGCCGCCTTTCGCACTCAATGTTTTCCCACGTGATGATATTGGCTTTCTCATCTCGCGATGCAGAGCTGGAGTCGACAACGGATGCAGCCCTGTCCGATTTGGTTCTCCGGAAAGCGCGGGACAAATACGATTCGATTGACAACCGGATATCGTCCAACTTAATGGCGGTCTCGAAGAACATTTCTACGGCGTCGTCGAGTAATGCCCGCTTCAAAGGGGATCGAGGAAGAGGTTCTGTATGCTTTGAGGACGTAAATTCTGGTCGCGTTGGCAGCAGGCCAGAAACGTCCAACATGGTCTCGGGAGGAATAGTCCAACTACCCTTCTTGAACACACATTTGCTGAGCGCGGAAGCGACAATGTGATTCTCATCCACGTCCTCAAATCCACTCAGTGGGCGTCCTGATTGTTTCACGTTCTGGGATAGAGTGCCGCTCGCCTTGGGTTTGCACAGGAAATGCGTGACGATATAAATCCATTTACGGTCCCAAGATAGCACGCGCGTCCACATCTCATAGCGCTGGTACGGCTTGACTTCCTTACCGAACGAACAGCTGACGGCGCCAAGGCAAACTCCGAATTTGCCGTTCCCTCCCAGGATTGCGCTGGTTCCGTTGGTGCATCGTGCCTGCTCGATACCGGTGGCGAATAAAGTACACACAAGGTGAGAACGGGCAATGTCAAGATCGGAGAAATAGGTACTGTTTGACTCTGTAGAGAAGTTTTTAAAAGATTGGAACGCCGGCTTTGAACTAGAGACCAACGTACTGTGGATATTATAGTCAAGCTCTGTCAGCGGAGCGCGAGATGAAGTGATTATGGGCTGAAAGAGCTGTCTTGGACTTGACCGAACGTTGCGCTGGGAGCGCAAGGCAAACCTGAAAGCATTCACGACCCGGGCCTGCAAGAGGAAGTATCAGGGCACCGATGTGGAAACGGGAATTGGAGGCTTTACATGAAAAACTAATGGTAGGTTCTTATAGTTGAGAACAATCAATAGGAATAACAGTACTCTCCATAATAATAAGGAATCTAGGGATTGCCAGAAGGTGTCGCGCGGGGACAGGAGTTCAGGAATGATAGCCATTGCAGTCGCAGGATCCGCAATGTCGGATGTGATAGCACCGTTCTGATAAAGGTCCACAACGGAAGGCTTGCTTGATGGGAAGCTGAATCCCGGATGGACAAGCGAGGAGATTTTGTAAAGGTTAGATCATGATGAGAGACTGTTTAGCTTCGCTGCATTTATGCCCATCCATGCTGCGAAGAAGGTGTGTGACTCTGACGGAAGAGGCTCTTCGATAGCATGGCCCAAGAAGGTGCAGCGCTTTGGGGGTCAAGGTTGAGGGCCGGATTTGCATGCCCACTCTGCTTGGAGATGGGTGGCCTAATGAGGAAGGTGATTGTGAAGATGGTGGAAGGGATTGGATTGGCATTGGTGCTGAATATTCGATGGCGCTTGCAGTTGTAGACCTTTGGAGACGGTGAGGACGACTGAGTGAGCGGCGAGGCTGAAGAGGTCTCCCACGGTGCAAGCCACCGATGCTCTCTACGGGATCCCGGTAATCTGATAGAGGCGCACCGATCAAATGTCGAAGTGTACGTTGTACAGGAATTTAATATACGGGCGGCATCGGTCCGTCTTGACTTGCCGATTATGATGGATCCATCTGATCGCTGCATTACTAAGGTACGTACGATCCAGCATGTTATATCCTAGTGCGCCAAGCCTGCAGGGGGTACAAAGGACCCTGAGATGTGACGAAAATCCAAGAGGGGTACCCAAGCTAATTCCCTAGCTACCATACAATCTACTATACAAATTGAGTGACTAAATCAAAGATATTGCTCAATATTTCGTGTGTCTCTCATCGGCAAGGCTTGAATTCAGCAACAGTGCTTTCTCCATTTTTGTTATCGTTGTTGAGAAATTGTGAAGCTACTCTGGCATACAAATTAGTATGTGAAGTGACCATGGAAGCTGCTAAAAACGGGTGCAGATCGTAGAGGCCCCCCATGCGGCCTTGGCGCACTAGGATATAACATGCAGTACTGTATATAATATGTCCAGCAGGGTATATTTGCATACGAATTACTTTTAATGGTTAGAACACACTAGTTGACACTAACAACCCGCTGTGCAAAATCACTGTACTTGCTGTAAGGTGCGCACCATCGGCATTGGCGCATGTATTTGCATGTCCATTGTTTGCGACGACTGGATCTTTCCGCTACTGTGTTCCTTGTACGAGCTCCTTTTTAAGCAGCCCTTTGACGACATTCTGCGCATGCAGACCCTTTTGCCTGGCTTTCAAACAATTACCTCTTCTTCGAGCTAGCCATGGGTCCAGGTGTAACGTACTTGCCCGCCCTTCCCGATCGTCGGTATGTGTCGTAGTAGAAGAAGATGAAGAGAAAAAGGTATGATGTAAGGATTGTACACCCCATTGCGGCGGCGTATGGCTCTCCAGTACATGGGCCGACATGAGGCAAACTAGGCAAGTATGTGCTTGCCGTGAAATTCCAGGTGGCGAAATAAATGAAGCCTGATGGTTGAGTCAGTTTTTTCTTCTTCAAATTAGCTTAGTGGTGTGGTCCCGGCGGCTTTTACCAAGATCAAGGACAAATTGTGCAATCTGAAGCCTTGTGATCCACTCTTTCCACCAAATACGCATACCCCGGGCACTTTGGAAGTAGTACCAGTACATCGGAACGTGGACGGTCAAGTTGAGAGTGACAGGGACCCATGATACTGAAATGCGCCCTTTCAGCTGCATATAGCATAGCAAAACGGTCGCTCCATGATGGTAGCAATGAAGAAAGGCTGTCCCAGAGGTAAGCATAACGTCAGATCGAGTCCTGGATCAACGACTTATTACACAATGGCCTTTTCTTTAAGATAATGAAAACGGTGTCGGTCAACTCCACATACTTGACAAGGTAATTTATCTAGAGGTCGTTAGTGACATGAATCGGTCATAGAGCCTGTTGGAGCAAACATAGTAAAGAAAAGCCAGCTCTTTCGTCCAACCGCCTGGTTCGCAAATACTGTAGTATAGGCCGTGGATTCGGATAATTGGAATCACTTGTCGAGCAAAGAGAAGGAGCAGACCTCCGCTCACCAGCACCAGCGAAAGATTGTGGACCATGAACAAAGTCTGATAACTGATAGCCTGGTGAGTCCTCATAAAGTGACGACCCGAGAAAATGACTATGTAGTAAAGGAAAAGTGCGGTGGCAGTCTCCTGAGCGGTCGCCATAGGTGTCTTTCCCGGTATAAAGTCCGGATAATCTGCTGCAAAGGACCATACAGATGGCCAAAGTTTCATGAAACTCGTTTCAACCATGATGACGATCCTAGCGGCAGATTTCTTGCTGGTAAAAATTGTAATTCATATGAGTACAAGTCACTCAAGAAAGGACGCGTGCAGATAGTCAGGGCCAATAGAGTACTGGAGGAATTGAAGGCAGCAAAGGTTGGTAGAACTTGAGGCCGCTGATAAGTTTCGCGAGCTCAGCTCTTCCTTTGTGGAATGCGCATAAGTATATACTCTGGACGTCATTCCTGGCTTGGACTTTGCGCGGCAAATCATGCCGATTACGCTCTATGGGTTACCAGTAGGATGTGACATTAAAATTAATGACGAATCGGTGGGGAAAAAAAGCTTACACATGCCTAATCGGAGTGAAGCCACGGAATCTGTATTTAAGGTTAGAAGCTGGGTCGAGGAAGCGGCGCTATGATAAGGTACTCGGAAGGATTTCTGGAAGGACGCAGAGGAAGACACTAGAAGTGCTTATGCTTATACGACCGACCTCATCCGGATTAAGCTCGGACCTTCCGGCCAAAAGTCCATGATTATAGGCTGCACAACTACACCGTCTTTTCTTGAAAGTCGTCACAGTGTCAATGAAAGACCACCGCGGACTTGCCAGATTGGTATCCTAGCCTATGGAGAAGGTGGGTGGAGGTGGCATCACTTGTGGCTCTGCGCCATGGCCCTGCGCCATCAATGCTGACGTCAAGCCCCTTTTGTTGTTCTACAGGGAGCCACAAGTTCAGCTCCATGCGATGTCGCATCTCTCAAAAGGACTTAAGCCCCAGTGGCCCGCTTTCTCGTTCAATGCTTCATCTCATAATCTCATAGCACCGGCTTATACCTTCTTCGACACTCATTCTTCGTACATAATTCATCCTTCGACATAAATCTTATCTTCCGCCAAGTTGCAACATTCAGTGGCGGGAGAGAAGTAGCATGTCTTATCAGCTGTCATTCACCTCTTTATCTCTCTTTTCCGTTTCCATTGGCCTTATTTTGCATAGGCTCACAGCTCTCACCGCCTTTGCAGCATTTGGACCAAGCTATCTGATAATCATCTTGTCCTATTACGTCTTATACCAATCGTGGTTTTACCCTTTCTATGTCTCGCCTCTACGTAGAATCCCTACTCCGCCATGCTTTCCTCTTTGGGGACATGTCCCTACTATCTTCAGTAATGAAATGAGCGTGCCT
This sequence comes from Physcia stellaris, assembly GCA_018902385.1. Lineage (NCBI taxonomy): Eukaryota > Fungi > Ascomycota > Lecanoromycetes > Caliciales > Physciaceae > Physcia > Physcia stellaris. The sequence goes on along the minus strand of JABSSW010000009.1, from coordinate 294,911 downwards.
CAAAGAAAATGGCATCAAGAGTACGGGGATGTCGTAAGGTACTTCTACCCGTTCGGGACAGAGAGGCTGTCCGTCATCGACCAGGAATCAATCAAGCAAATAACGATGAAGAATCCTTATAACTACCCGAAACCGCTGTCAATTAGAAATTGGATGGCTAGGATCCTAGGAAGAGATGGAATACTCCTCGCAGAAGGAGATTCGCATATTCAACAACGAAAAGCGCTCGCACCTGGATTCTCCACACAGTCTATAAAGACGCTCTATCCAATCTTCTGGCGCAAAGCATTGCTGCTGTCCGAAATCTGGCGACAAAGCATCGCCAAAGACAACACGGATCAGATATGTATCGAAGTGCTTGATGGTCTCAATCGGACAACTCTCGACATCATCGGGCAAGCGGGCTTTGGAACGGAGTTCGATTCCTTACGACATCCGGATGCGCCACTTCGAGTAGCATACCAAGCAATTTTCGCGTTCAACTTTACAGCCAGGCTGTATCACGCACTTCATACCTGCACTCACTGGGCGCACTACCTTCCCCTCAAGATGAACTACGAGATGGTGAAATCTAGAAAGGTTATATGCGATACGGCTACCGACATCATTAGCAGAAAACTGTCCGAGGTCGATCCGAAAGATAAGGATATAATCGCGTTGACTCTCAGGGGGTTCAACCTTGCAGGTGCAGAACGTTTGAGCTCTGAGACGATGAGGGACCAAATCATGACATTCCTTGGCGCAGGACATGATACCACCGCGACTGGAGCTGCCTGGACTTTGCATTTGCTGGCCAAGTATCCACCTATCCAAGAGCGGTTGCGAGCAGAGATCAAGCAACACATGCCCTCTCTTTTCGACCCTAATTTGCGTGGAGAGGACGCGAACCTTGAAAGCATTGATGTGGACCAGCTGCCTTACCTCGACAACGTCTGCCGAGAATCCTTGAGATACATTCCACCCATCCCCCTTACGAGTCGCGCATTAGTGTCCGAGGACCGACTTGGAGGTTATGTTATACCAGCACAAACATATGTCTCCATCCACGCCAACGCGATCAATCGGCTACCACAATACTGGGGTCCTACAGCCCATGAATTTGACCCTGACCGCTGGGATCATCTCCCGTCCACCTATTGCTCCGAGGCTTTCATGACCTTCCTCCAAGGTCCTAGAGGCTGCATCGGTCGGAAATTCGCGGAGACGGAGATGAAGATATTGCTCTGTTCTTTGTTAAGTATGTATATCTTTGAGCCAGATAGGACTTTTGACGATCCAGAGGAATGGAAGATGTGGAGGTTAGTTCTGAGGCCGAAAGATGGGATTAGGTTAAAGGCTTCGCTGCTTGCGTAAATGGGACGGGCGGGTCCGTGTCCGCTTGACCCTCGCGGCAGAATACACTTTTTTCCTTAGGAGATATTAACATTCCTTTCTATTGAATGATATGGGTGACTACCATTACATCACCTTAACAATATCGTTGTTTTTTGTAAGATACATGCAGAAGTCAAGCAGTGTGCGAGTGCCAAGGCGCTAAACCCAACTGGCCGGTCCATACTGTTATGGAGAAGAAACAAGAAACTGATAATTGACTCGCATGACATGTTGCACGTGACTAGCTTTATATGCTTGACATTCGATCTTTTACATAACCATCTGTAGCATGCTTCTAGATAGTCATAATTCACAGATTTTACATCAAAAACATTGTATTTATTTATTGATCGTATCGAATTTCGATTTTTTGATTTTTTGTCATTGTGTTAATTATTTTCTTTTTTGATGTTCATTTTCAAAAAAACGATTGATAATAAAAATCGTCGTTGATCGTTTATTGTTCACATTTTGAAAACAACAAAATCGAATTTTTATTATTGTAAAAAACATGATATCAAAATGTATAACAAAAACAATAATATAATTAAATTAATAATTGCAAAACTGATTATTTTGCAAATTTCGTTGTATATATTCGTTTTGTTTGTTGAATTGTACGAATTTCTGAATTTTTGCGTATAAATATTTAATCGATATGCGATATGCGTGTTAAATAATTAATATAATGAAATTAATCGTTTCATAAATTGATGTTTCGAATCGTGACGAAATTCGATTCGCATTGTTTGCAAATCTGAATTTTGAATTTCTTACACGCGTTTTCTTTTAAACATCGAAATTTCTTGAAATAATTATATTATTTGATTTGAATCATTGTTGAAATTGCAAACTTGTTGTAAATATGTTTTTTATGATTTGAAAAATCGTTATAATCGTGATTTTCGCATCGAATTTCGTTTTTCTCGATTCGTAATCAATTTGCAATAAAAATCTGAAAATCATTTTCGTGAATGATTCAGAAAAAACATAATTTGATGATTTCATTGTTTGTTGTTTTCAATATCGAAAATTTGATTTCGTACAATTCACAATTTTCGATTTGATGATTGACAATTGATTGAATGACAAAAAAATCGAATTCGAATTCTTTTTTTTTTTTTTTATTTTTTTATTTTTTATATCGAATCGATGAATTGTTTGAAAAAATGATTAAACGCGAAAAACGTCGAATATTTTTTATTTATTGATGAAATAGTCGCGATCGCATTGAATACATCAAATTTCGAAAATTTTTTCGATTTTTTATCTTTATTTCATTCACAATACTCAACGTTCAATTAAATCGAACAACAATTTTTGAAAATGTTTTTGACACGATTCAATTCTTCATGCGTCGTAAACTTTAAACAATAAACAACACAAAATGATAACATAAAATCGTGATGCGAACATGATTGTTTTCGAATCAATTGTTTCGTCAAAAAAATTATATTTGAAAAACGTTGAACGCGTCATAATGTTGAATTGTTTTCAAATCGATTATATCGTCGAGAAAATTGTATCGAATTATCGATTGTGTTATCGATCATTAAATATTTTTTTGTTGTACAATTTGTTCGAGATTTGATCATTTATTCGTGATTATAAAACGTCGATCGCGTCGCGATATTGACATGATTATTCGAATCAATTGTTTTATCAAAAAAATGCATTTACAAAACGTTGAACGCGTCGCGATATCGATGATTGTTCGAATCAATTGTATCGTCAAAAAAATTGCATTTACAAATCGTCGATCAATCGCGTCGCGATGTCGATATTTAAATACGTTTTTGTTGTGTGATTTGATCATAATTTGATTATTTTTTTATCAATGTCGATGTTTTATAAATTGATACGTGAATTTAGCGAAATTTTGACGAAATTTTTTTTTTTTTAATTTAAACTTTTCAAAAACAAAAACGATGTGTTTGATTGTTTGAAATCTTGAACTATGTATAATAAACAACATTTCGAATTTTCGCATTGTTGTGCGATTCGCGTGCAAAATCTCGACAAAATTTCGAACGATTATATTTTCGTTGAATTATACATGTTTTATACGCAACAGCAAATCTTGTCATAAATCGTCAATTGTTTATTCGACGTTCAAATTACAATAACGATTGTGTTTTGCATGATTAAAAAATTCTGAAATTTTGTATTTTGAACGAAATTTTTTGCGATCATTTGCACATTTCATGTTTTATTTTTCGATAATTTGTTATGATATTCACGTAAAATTAATTCATATCAATATTCGTTGAATTGAAACGATAATTTATCGTGTAAATAAAATCGAAATGTTTGTTGCACATTTTCGATTTATGTTCGCATGTTTAAATTTTGTCAAAATGTTTGCAACGACATTATATTTTGCAATTTATGATTTTACGCACATGTTAAAATATGACGAAATGTCATTGACGCATGTTTCGTAAATTGATTTTTGTATGTTTCAATTCGAACGAAATGTCTTGTCAATCGATTTGTATTTCGTTTTCGACTTATTGCATTACACATAAAAATGTAAATATACAAAAATTTTGACGAAATATTAATAACGATTTATATATTTCGCAATTTATAATTTCGTAATATTTTTTTGATTTTTGTTCACATGATCAAATTTTGACGAAATGTTTTAATGAACAATTTATATAATTTGCAATTTTCGATCGTTGTTTGCGTAAAAATATCGAAATGTTGTGTTTGATGTATATATTTTTCGTAATTTCAACTTTTTTCGTATGTTTTAATTCGAACGAAATTTTTTTATTTAATTGTCATTTCGTTATCGACTTGCGCATTACATGTGAAAATATAAAAAAATTTGACAAAACAAAATGTTTGCAACGATTTATATATTTCGCAATTCATGATTTCGTTTGTATAATAAAATCGTGTTCGATATTCGACAAATTATTTCGTTTGTTGATTCGATTTACAATATTTTCGTATTGATTTTCAAATACGTTTTACATCGAAATCGATCAAATACGTTTCATATCAAAAAATGTTCGATCAAATGCGTTTCACGTCGATAAATCGATCAAAAATTGTTTTGCAATAATAACGTTTTTTTTAATATCAATAGAAACGTGATATATCACAAATAATTAATTTTTGTTTTACAATTGCACACGAAATTTACGTTAATGAACGAATTCAAATATCGAAAATCGTCGTCATTGTTAAACAACGAAATTGTCGTTTGTCAATAAACAATGAAACGTCATTGTTTATATCAAATTGTTGAATATGTTTTCGCGCAATCATCACGAAAGTCGATTCGAAAATTGTTGCATTATTCAATATTATTGTATTCAACGAAAATCACGTTTGATGCACGTTTGACGATAAACAAAAAAAAAACGAAATCGTCGATATCGCACGTCATTCGTTGTTAAAATCTCGAATTCGCAATTCTTTTCGAAAATTATTCGAATTCGCGATATTTTCATGGTGATTTGATTTTTGCGTTTGTTTGAATCGCATCGAAAATTTGAAAAATCATTATAATCGTGATTTTCGCATTTGACAAATTCGAATTGATCGAAACGTTTGCAAAAATCGTTGCAATCATGACATCAAATTGACGATTGTTTTCATTTCAAAATGACGATTGTTTCAATTTTTTTTCAATAAAATCGTCGAAACGAATTGTTCGCATTGCGAAAAACTTGTTGTTGAATCGAAAATCAATGACGTAATCGTTCATCGTGTTAAATGAAATTTCGATAATATTGTGATCAAAAATCTTTTGTGAATTGTTTCGTTTTGAATTTTGATTTTCGTATGAATGATTTAATCGAATCGAAACGATGCAAAATAAATGTTTTCAAAAATACGTTTCGTCGACGTTGAAAAGCTTGAAAATTTTGAAAATTGAAAAATCATGAAACGATCGTTTTTTGTTCTGTTTTTTTTTATGAACTTTTATTGAATTTTTCAACATTGAAATCAAAAAATCAAATTTATTGAAATTTTTCGTAATTGTATGTTTTCAAAAATTTCGAACACATTTTTTGATATAATTCGTTGTTTATACAACGATTCATTTGATTACATATGCACGTTTTAAAAAAAAACGAAATTATTTTTGTTTTCGTGTTTGCATATTCATTGAAATGACGAACATTGTAAAATTCGTGAAATATAACATCAAAAATGTATAATCGAAAACGATATTATGTTTAAATTAATAATTGCAAAACTAATTGCTTTGCAAACTTTTAATTATATAATCGTTTTGTTTGTTAAATAATACGAATAATTCGAACAACGTGTTTCAATTGCAAATCATTCGACTTATTGTTTGTTGTAATACAAAAAAATGCAAACAGATTTTTTTTTGATTCGATGTTTGTTTTGCATGCGATCATGATGCATATTTCAATTTTGTCGAAATCGAACATACTTTTTGTCGATTTGAACTTTAAATGTTTTACAAACATATCGAAACGTTTCGTCAAAAAACTTGTTGTATATCGCATTCATGTGACGATTATACAAAATTTGTTACATGTGCAATCATACGTTGTGTACGAATAATGAATTTTCGTCGAACGATAATGATCAAATAAAATTAACGTTTTTCGACGATTTCAAACATATTGATATGATCGATACGAATCGCGAAATTATGTTACACGAAATTTGTTGTACGTTACATTCATTTCGTCTGAATGTTATGCGAAATCGTTATCAAACAATCAAACGTTGATATAACGTTTTCGTCGATCGAATTCTAATCAAATGATAAATTGATATTTCGTCAATAATACGAAACGAAAAAGTTTTTTGATAAAATCGTTTTCGATGTTTGCACAACATATTTTCTATTCGATTTCAACGATAAAAATAAATAAAACGAATGATTTGATAAAATCGTTGTTTAAATATTCAATCAAATATACTTTCAATATTGTTAATCATTTTTCGATAAAAGTAAATAAAATTATGAAATAATTTTTTGTTCGATTGCGAAACAATTGTATGATTATAATTCATTACGAATTTGTTTGACAAATAATATGTTTTTTCAAATTTGTTGCACGTTTGTTGAGCGTGTTGTATGTTCGTCAAATTCAAAATACGTCAATTCGTGATTGAATGACTCGCGTTTTCTCTGTCGATATTCATGCGTATATTTTGATTTTCGATAAGATTGAATTTATACGAATTCATTGTTCAAGTTGCATTTTATGTGAAGTCGTATTTTCGTTACGATGTATTCGTACGAATACATCGAAAATTTTATATTAATAAACTTTTTTTATAATAAAATATTTTGTAAATTCGTTTGACGCGAATGATCGATCGAAAAAAATTTGAATCAATTTTGATTTCGTATTCGTTAAATTCGATAACTTTCATCAATTGAGAATTCAAATTTTCAAAGAGAAAAAAAACTAATTTTTTTCGATCAATCATCAATTTTCTTTGCATTCGTACAGTTGTTGCACAATTTGCATCGCAATCAAAAATCACGTATAATTTTCATTTATTTAGTCAAGATTGTAAAACAAAATGAACGCATTTCAAAATTTCAATAATTATTCAAATCGATTCATTATCGCAATAGTTTTGAAAATTCGAAAATTACGTCGTTGTCAAATTTGTGTCAGTTGAAATGTGTTGCGTTCAATTTTTCGCAATGTTTGCAACGTTTCAATGCGAATTTGACTATTACTCAATGCGCACTCGATGAATTTTCGATATTGTTGATTATTTGAATAGAATTCATTTCGAGTTTCAAAACGAATTTTCGTTTGTATGTTTTATTTGTCGAATGCAAATGCTATTAAAATGCGAAATCGTTGAAATCGCAAAACAATTGCGAAATATCGATTTTCGCAATTTTATCAAATTCAAATTTAATTTTGAAATTCTGCACGAAATTTTTTTGAAAAAATTCACGAACAAACTTGTTATAAATAATAAAATCGATTGATTTTTTCGACTCGATGTGTTCGAAACGATTTATGATAAAAAATTTTGCATTGAAAAATGTCAAAATCGATATATTCATTTTGATTTTGTTACGTTCAAAACGATTTCACGAAATCGATTAATTCAAATCAATTTTTAAAAATTTTCGTTCAGAAAACGTTTGCGATTGTTTTTGTTCGAAAATGTTATTCGTACGAAATAGACGTCGAAAATTCGAATTGCTTGTTGTTTAAAATTGCAATTTCGTGATTAGAAATTTGAAACGAAATTGTTCGAGTTCAACAAAAACATTATTTCGAATTGATTTTTTTATTGCAATTAGTCATGTCAAATTTTTTGCGACAATGTTTGATGATAATGTCAACAATATTCGTCGCAAAAATTGTTGTTATTGTTTGTTGTTTTTTGAAATTTTCATTATGCGATATGAATTTGATCGAAAATAATCAAATCATTTATTTGTTGTATCGTTTGCAAAGTCAATTCTTGCAATATTTACATTTTTTTAATTTGAACAATATGAATTTCATGCATTTCAAATACGATTTTGCTTGTTGCATTGACAATTCACGCGATCGAAACGTCAACGATACAATGTATTTTGATTGATTTTTTGTTAATTTTGTCAAATGTGAATTTTTTATCGTTTTGATTTTGAATGATATTGTATTCATGCGATTTCGCAATCGTCAAAGAAATTTCAATTTAAATCGTCGTTTGTTTTTGTTGAAATCAACATTCGATTTGTTTTTGAAAATGTTTTTGATATTTTGATTTTTGACGAATAAAACGATCGAATCGTTGTTTTTCAACTGTTTTTCGATAATTTGAATATATGATATAAAAAAATTTTTCGCATGAAAACTTTGACAAAATACGCAAACTTTTTCAATCGTTTTGACGTTTTTGATTTGTCATTATTGTTATGAATAATCGAAAATTTGAAACGATTGACGTTTGTCGTTAAAAACGTTAACGAAATCGAATGATTGAAATCATTTATTGTATGTTGTAAATTTCTCGTTGCATCGAAATAGTTTGTTTTTGAAATTTTGTTTGAAATTTTCAATTTTTCAAATTCGAATTCGTTTTTAAATTGAACAATGCGTGATAACAAAACTATACAATCAATCATGATTGCGATATTTAATTGTATAATGTAAATTTTTCGTTTCAAATTTGTTTTTCGTTCAAATTTTTGTAAAATCGATATCTCGTTCGAATCGAACGTTGAAAACGTAACAACACGTTCAATCATTAAATTGTTTGATTGTTAAATTGTTAATTATACACGAATGATATTAATTTGATGATTATTGTAATTATTAAAATGTAAAAAACATGACATCAAAAATGTATAACAGAAACAATAATATGATTAAACTAATAATTGCAAAATTAATTGTTTTGCAAATTTCGCAATATATATTCGTTTTGTTTGTTAAATTGTACGAATTTTTGAGTTTTTGCGCATGAATATTTAGTCGATATACGATATGCGTGTTGAATGATTAATATAATGAAATTGATCGTTTCATGAATTGATATTTCGAATCGTGACGAAATTCGATTCGCATTGTTTGCAAATTTAAATTTTGAATTTTTACAATTACACGACAATTATTTTATCGATTGTTTATTTTTTCGAACGACGAAATTTTCTATATTATTATTATTGAACGTCGAAATTTCAATTTTATACGATTTATAATTGACGAATAGTTTTAATCAACACGTTGTATTTTTTGTTTTCAATTTCGAACATACGCGATTTTGTTGATTTCGCAATATTATTCGAAACAACATTTTTGCATCGTTTGCAAACAAAATATCAAACATATTTTCAAATCGATTGTTTGAATTTTCGTTACGAATAATAAAAAAAAACAATTACGAAAAATTGCTATTATTGAACAAGAGAAACTCGAAATTTTTTTAAAAAAAATTCTGTCTAAGAAACTCAAAGTTAGAATTGCATTTGATAAAATTACGAAACTCGACATTTCGTCGTTGTTTCGCGATTTCACAGATTTCGCATTTTAATAACATTTGCATTCAATAAGTAAATTTTACAAACAAAAATTCATTTTGAAGTTCGAAGTGAAATCTATTCAAATAATCAAAAATATCGAAAATTCATCGTGATCGCATTGAGTTGTGATGAAAATTGCATTATTGTTTTGCAAACATCGCGAGAAATTCGATGTTCAAATGACAAGACGAACGCAAATTTGACTGTAACATAATTTTTCAAGTCACAAAACTATTGCGATAATGAATCGATTTCCGTTATTATTGCAGCGTTGAATTGCGCTTTTTTGCTCTACAATTTTGACTAAATAATTGAAAATAATACGTGATTGTTGATTGCGATGCAACATGTGCAACAATTGCACGAACGCAAAGACTTTGATGATTGATAAAATGAAATATAGTCGATTTTTTCTTTGAAAACGTGAATTAAGTATTGATTGAATTTATCGACTTTAAGAAATCGAAAGACGAAATTGATCGAAATTTTTCCCGATCGATCATTCGCGTCAAGCGAATTTACTGAATATTTTTTTATAGAAAGTGTACTATTGATTAAATTTTTGAAACAATTCAATTAAAACGTTTATTTATTAACGACATCGATATTCGTACGAACGTTATTATTATTTTTGAAACATATTTGATTATTCGATGTTTGATCGAAATACATCATTTATGATACAAAGTTAATCGACAAAACGTGTATTTTCGTCGAAAACAATAATTTCGACATCGTGTTTCAGAATTTGATTTCGATAATTCATTTCATTTGATTGAAATCATTTCGTTTTTGTATTCATTAATATCATCATCATGAAATCTGTTTTATCTAATTACGATGTGATAAATAAAATTCGCAATTTGAAACAAAACAACGAATTTATTCGAAAATATTATAAACGTATCAACAATTTCTTTATTGTTGAGTTTGATTACAGAAATAAAACGAAAAATATTACGTTTTTTGAAAAAAAAATTGATATGATTAATTTTTGTCATTGAGAAATGAATCAAAAAAATCAAAAACACAATATTTTTCGATTATTTTGCAAACAAATTTGTTAAAAATCTGTTCGATGCATACATCATTACAAAACGAAAATTGTTGAAAAAAAAACAAAAATTTCGTCAAAAAAAAAAAAACGAAAATTTCAAAAAAAATATCAAATGATTTTGCAACAATTTCAGAAATTCGTTGATCGTGATATCGTTGATCGTGATATAAATCGAATTTAAAAATTTTACGAATTTTCGTTTATTTTGAAAAAACAAAAATTTATTTCGAAAAAATCAATACAATTGTGAATATCACGAATATTAAAATTTTTGCAAATTTTGTTGTTTCAAAATTTGCGAATTCACAATAATCGTCATTTAAAATCAATATTGTTTACAAATTTTCGTTTGTATCAAAAAAATTATATGCAATTTGTCGAAAAGTTATATTGTTAATATAACGAATATCTTTGAAAAATTTGTTGTTTCAACATTTACGAATTTGCAAAAATCATTATTTGAAATCAATTTTGTTGACGAATTTTCGTTCATTTTGAAAAATATTATACGATTTGTCAAAAATTAATGCAATTGTTATGAATAATTGTAACATCGAAATAATCGATGAAATTTTTGTTTTTGAATTTGACAAATGAATTGTCGTTATTACAAAAAAGAATATTTTTGATTATATTAATACATTTGACGAAATTTCGAAAAATTCGATCGAATTAATTTCGAATATTTCATTTGATTGAAATCGTTATTGCATTGTTGATATGAAAATTTTGAATTAAAAAATTTTTGTTTTGATTGTCACGTATGACGCATTTTCGAAAAATTCGTTCGTATTATTTTTCGAAAATTTGAAAATTTCGATCGCAATGAATATGTCATTTTTCAAATATTTCATGAACATGAATGATTTTGTTATTAAAATTTTTGATTTTAATATTACAATAAATGCATTTTCGAAAAATTCGTCGATACAACATATCGAAAATTTGAAAACATTGAAAAAAAATTTAATTTACATTTACGAACTTTTTGCATTTTTCGTTTTTGATTTCAACATTGATATCGATTTCGAAATTTATGATATCGATATCGAAACAATCATACAATTTTTTGTTGCATCGTTTAAATCGTTTCGTGATTTCGCATTGCGTAATAAATCATTTAATTGAAATCGTTTATGCGTTAATTTTTTTGATTTTCGCACATTTTCGATTTCTATTTGTATTTTTGTTTCGATTGTTATTGTCATTATTTCGAATGTCGTTTTTATCATTTCGAATGTCATTTCTATTGAATGTGTTATTATTATCGTTGAAAATACGAATTTTTGTGAAAAAAAACAATTTTCGTCATTTTGCTTTTTTGATTTTTTTGTTTCGTCGATTGTTAATGTTTTTTATTTAACGAAAATATTGATTTTTATAAAAAAAAAATTTTTTTTATTTCGATGTTGATATTATTATTGTTATTACAAATATTGATACGTTCATTTTGATCGTTGATTTGATCAATGTTACGAAAAATTTTGTTTGAATATCATTTTTGAATTTTATTGAAAATGTGATTTCGAAATCAAAACATAAAAAATTATCGAAAATGAAAATCAAATAATTGTTAAAATCGAAACATATCGAATCAAAAAATAAAATCGTTGTTAAAATATTTGTACGATACGCATATTAAATTGTTTTGTTTTTTGACATTCGACAACGATTAAAATTTTGAAATAATTGCAAAATGTGCATACAAAACGATTATCTTTTTCGACACGTCAACAAAAATCAATACATTTGAAATATTTGTTGTTTTCGCATACAAAATAATTTTGTTTTTCGACAATTTGAAAAATTTAAAAACGTGCAAATTCAAAATTTTCGAATCAACATACGATTTCGACATTTCGAATTTGCAAAACAATCATTTGATATCATGCAATTGCGACGAGAATAAAATTTTATTTTTATGAATTTTCGACATTTTTCGATATTTGTTTGACGAATTTTTTTTTTTCGACGTACAACGTGATTTATTTGATTTGATTTTCGATGTCAATATTGTTATCCGTTAAAAAATTTATGTTGTTTGATTGAAAATGATTAAAAAATAACGTTGAAAACAACGTTTTGTTATGAAAAAAATTGTTATAAAAAAGTAACAAAAAATTGATAATTGATTCGCATGACATGTTGCACGTGATTAGTTTTATATGTTTGACATTCGATTTTTTACATAATCATCTGTAACATTCTTTTAAATAATTATAATTTACAGATTTTATATTAAAAACATTGCATTCATTTATTGATCGTATCGAATTTCGATTTTTTAATTTTTTGTCATTGTGTTAATTATTTTCTTTTCTCATACATGTTATGAAGTAGAAACGAAAACTGATAATTGATTCATATTGCATGTGACACGTGACTAGCCTTAAATGCTTGGCATTCGGCCTTCTACAAACCCGCCTGTAGCACCCACCCAGACAGTAATAATAAACCCACTTTACACCTGCAGCACTGCTCTCGATAATTGACCTTATTGGGCCTTGTTTTCGTACGGTCTACACCTGTGCTAAATATCCTCGTTTCTATACACCTGGACCCTGACTGCAGCACCTGCGGAGGCTGTACTTTCAGCACTCTCCGCTGTTTGAGTCCCGAACTTGCGGAATATCTTAGGCTTTATGGATATCTAGTTTCTGCTTATTGCTCCAAGGCAATTTGAATGCGACGAGAAGCGTCGTGATTTACAGGGACCAACTTCACCGCCCGTACGAAGTAGGTTCCTTAAAGACTAACATAGCTATTAACAAGAAGATTTTTGATATACGAAGTTCCCAGATGTCAGTGCTGCCAATCTTGTGTTTATGCACGCTGGTGAAGATTCGTCGCCGCCAGCATGTTAGTGGTCGATACCAAGGAGCAAGAGATGAAGGAAGTACAACAGTCAAGGTGCTAACGCCAGCCTAGAGGTCATGAACTATGAACTTCAGATTCTTCCCGTCTAGCGAGAACAGTGGCGGAGCCTGAGACTAATGCAAGTCGTCACGGTGCCAAATTCGCACACTCCTTGGCAAAAACCCAGAGATGGGGCTCAGTCGAAATGGGGTTTGGCATTCGTTTCGCGGCCCAATGGGAGTGGGGTATGCTTCAGCTTGGGAGCTAGGCTTTTAGGGCTTGATTCGTCTCTTCTCCCCGTCGGACGGGCTGCAAGCCAAGCTTCAGCCCCAAATTAAATTAACAAAATCAGCCCATACGTGCTGCTAAGGAGTTGCAACATCATGTGAACAAACATAACTTCTCTTTCTCTCCCTCTTCATTGTTCCTTCCTTTCTCCTCCTAACTTACTACTCCACGCTTGTCGGGGGAGAAAATAATCCAACTTATCCATCATGGCTCCCAGGAGAGGTGGTGGTGGTTATTCTTCTTCGAGCGACAGCGACAGCGAACCGTCCATATGGACCGAGCCGACCATCCTCTTCGGTACCGAGTTCCACAACTCCTATAGAGTTGCACTGGTTGCCATACAAGCCATCTTCCTATTTGCCCTAATAGTCGTCGCCATTGCTTCCATGTCGTTCAAGAAGCGATCCCCGTCTAGCCAAGCGCTCTTTAGATGGTATCGATATGGATTGGCTATGATCATGACTCTAGTGTAAGCTTCATCGATTGAACATGTTTCGCGTCTGTTATATCTCGACTGAAAGTACTGAAGATTTTTCGCCTTCTCTTTGATTCAATTAATTCTTGAAGAGAAAGAGACCATGGTCGCCACAGTTTTTTATCTGATTTCCATGATCATCGAACAATCAATCTATCCAGCCGAGATCTTTTTACTTCTCACGGTCTTCGCGGTAATTTCCCAACTTAATAAACGCGTGATGCCCATGAACATTCTCACCAAGGCGTCCTTCGCTTGGATGTACGGAGTATTCTGCGCCATCCTATTTACGCTATTCCTTGCTATTCTCGCGCTCAGGATCCAGTATAGTGTCGAAGCCACCCTAGACGGCGAGTATAGCTATCTCTTTTTTGGCGATATACACTCCAGCGATCATCTCGAAAATATACTACTCAACGCAGCAAAGATCACGATCGCTTACAACGTGCTTTACATGGTAGCTTCACTGGGAGCGCTAGCATTGGCAGGCTGGACTCTTGTGCGCTCACTGAAAGAGCAAGACGGCAAACAGAAGCTGGTAAGGCAATTTCCCTCCGACGGAATTCACCGACTTCAGCTAATGACCGGCGTTCCAAGATGGGCATATTGCTGGTTGCACTCGTCGCCTTCCCGCTCTTCCTCCGCTCTATAATAGAAGTCGGCTTCGTAGCAACCTACAGCCTCAACTTCTACCTCGACGAGACCCCATCCGGCCTCGTCGCCGAGACATTCATGTACTACCTCTGCACCGTCCTCGTCTTCGCAGGCGTCGTCGCCATAGGCTTCCACTTGGCCAAAGACGTCCCCGAGCACGAGCAGATCATGTATGGGCCACAGGCAGGAGGGATGAACTACTTCGCGAATGGGCCTCAGGGCTACATGCACGACTGGAACAAGCAGGCCCAGGTGACGCAGCAACCGGCTCCAATATACTATGCGCAAAACAATCCGCAGAACGGTGCAGCGCCCGTCCACCACTGCCCAACATGCGGCGATTCGCGGGCGACAGTGCAGCCGGTTTCACCCGTCCACCCGGTCTCGCCTGTGGTGAGCGGGCATGGCGCGGTACAGGGGGGGAATGGGTATGCACAGGCGCCGGAGCTGAGATATTAGATTGTGGGAAGAGTTGGACTGTTTGTGTTTTGTTTCGGTGCGATCGCGATATACCCCTTGATCTATTGTTGTGTCCGTAACGAGTCACATGATATTAGGCGAGTTCCCTACTACGTATTATTTCGTTTTAGCTGATCACCTTTTTTTTTAAAATACCCGGCATGTTACTGCATTTCAAGATTTTATGAAGAACGCTAAAAAATTGAGTGCCCATCTTAACCATTATCTCCACAAAAGTAATCGTGATCGAATCATCTTTGAGCCAACGTCCGATCAAGCATCACTCCTTGTATATGCCCTCTGTTCATGAAAGCTTCAAGACCATCGGCAAGCCCCTCAACGGCGTTCCGGATATCGCGATCGAACTCGAGCCCGGCTTCGAATACGCCGAGGACAAATAAAAATGTCGAGGGAAGAAGCCACGCAATTAGGACCTGTGCTCTTTTCTCTCAAAACGAGGGAGCGGGTAGGTACCACGAGCTCCCTGGCACAAGGCATGTGGAGATTTCATCCATTATCAACCAGCAATCCCTGTCAGGAATAGGACACGATAGCAGCGAGCCGTACCACTGTGAGGGTTTGGTTACCCGTCGATCCTGACCTCTATCTTCAGCATTTCATTCTGTAGGGAACTTGCAGAGGGAGTCGAAGTAGCACTCGACACATCTTGAAAAGTTTCAAGGCCATTAGGTATAAAGAAGAAAATGTCATCGCTCATCTTCTCTACTCGTACATCGATAGCCACCCGAACACGACACACGATCCCATAAGAACAAGAGGGCAATTTGATCACAGCCAACATGATAATATTCACAATCGTCCGAGCTCATTTCGACAACGATGCATGATTCTGGCTCTTGGATCCACGGGATTTTATTCCTGGCACTTGCTTCTGAGCCAGCGACCTACTCCTACGCTACGGTCGCCGCTGCAACATGGACACCGAGATCAATATTCCGTGCTCCTCTTGCGAAGCCAGCGTCGGGGTACTATTTCTGCGCTATCTACGTCGGGTGTATATTGATATCGAACGCGGCCGCCTTCGTCCCCAGGAAAACCTACCTGCTGCCCAACCCATCTATCAAGAAAAGAACTTCTTCGACGACAGCCTCTGCAGTCTCAAGAACGAGCCTTTGCTGCAAGACCAGATCCTGCTGCCTTGGAAACCAGAAATTGCGTCGATTTGATGCCCCCGCAGACGCAACTTACAACGAAGGAAAGACGCGGCGAGAAGCGCGTCGGTGGCGATAAGTGCTGCAAAACTGGAAAGATATGGGGTGGCACATGCTGCAAAACCCTGGATACTGAGTCACGGGGCTCTGGCTGCTGTGGTAGTGAGATCGAGAAGACATGGCATTTGTTGCGAGCTGAAGGAGAATGATGTCAATGGCGTCTGTGTCGATCCTGGGGGGAATTGTGGCAGTCGCAGCCATTCTGATGATAATGGTGCTTTCGATAAGCATTGTAACTACTCGCTTGCCTGCTGTGAGACCACCATTTCATAGGGGTTCGGAGGAAAGAGGTGGGATAGAAGCTTGAGAGCATCGTGGATACCATTCAGTTGGATTGGTAGAAAACTTGGGTGGGCTAGACTTGCATAGTCGCATTAGACTTTATAGACTTGTTTTTCTTGGGGGGCGTTCCCTTCTTACTCTTGATCAGGGTCCTTCTCCGATACATAGCTGGATGAAGGGCTAATCTACCGTCCACTTTAATCATTGAAGGGAATTTTGCTCCCAAAACTCCATCATGAGATTATGGAAGCCAGGCTCTCTCCTGCATGTAATATTTCTGTCGCTGAGCCTGAGAAAAACACACTGATGATTCATTCATGCTAGTTCCGAGCTTAAACCAGCATCTGAGACCTCTCGCGACACTTTCACTGGTGAGCTGCCACAAGCACTTGTTGTGAAATCCGTGTTTTCCTAGGGGTGTCTGTGCCTTGAACAAGCTTAAGTCGGAATCGTAGCATACGCCTTCTATCTGAAAACTGAATATTTGGCATTCTTGGACGGTCAGGTAGTACGAAATCAATGTCCGATGAAGATCTGAATGACGGATCTTTTGCCTTGTCGTTTGAATTTCCACTAGATTAGGAGATTAGAGGGGTTCTGAGTATTTCATTCTAGTTTCATCCTCTTTCCGCTCCAAGGATAAGTGGAATTCTTTGTCACTCACTTTTGGCGGCGTCCGAGTCGATAACAAGAATGATCGACGCGAAAGAATAACGTACTTTCGCGACACACCTTGGCTAATGCTAGCTACTTCCTTCATTGCTATGTACAAAAACCCTCGGTGGTTTGTCCTGCATGAGCGAATGGGCCCAGCAGAGCAACTTTTCAGAGGGTGGATGCTCCTCCCGCTTCTGTGACTGGGTTCTGGAGCGGAATACCTCTAACGGAAGTAAAAGCAAAGCCTCATACGGAGGCGGAAACGTCGAAGGAGGTCAAGAAAGATAGCAATGAGTGGGCGGGGCAAAGGAAGAGACGAAAAATGAGGAATGGAAGGAATGAGGAATTGATCATTTTTCAATGAGGAGGCTTCGTTTTCATTTCGTCATTTCTGCATTAGCATCCACGTCTAGCCTAGACGACATGGCCATGACGATGATTAATTCTCATAGAACGTGACGGATATAATCGCTGACGACTTCTCGAGCGAAACCTAACGTTCTGGATCGTTCATCGACATCGGGTTTTTAGCATTGATATGCCGAGTGAGTAGTAAGCGTCCGCCCCTCCTTATACACCCTTCGTTTCTCGGGGTCTCTTACAACCACTCCGCAGTATCAGCTGTAACAAGATAAATGCCCTAATCGCAGAATAACTTTGTCAATCGGATAAACGAACAATCGGATAAACGAACTATGTAGCAGCAGGACAAAGTAGGAAAGCGCCTCTCTCAGCGCAATGCGTTATCTAGGCCTGATGCATACGCTGGCTGGGGCATCGTGGACTGAAATGAACGGGAAACCCATTGTGGCTGTCTATTGAGATTTCTGGGATCGGCTGGGAGCTTGAGTCGACGAGCTAACTGGGCCGACGATACCATTGCGTGGGCTAGGTAGGAGATCTATTGAACGTGCTTCTCGACTTCTTGGCAGGACCTATTTATGAAGGGCGTGTAAATCGTGACGCTTGATTTACTGAGGCTGTGGTATAGCTGTCGTCAGTATCCTTTCGTCCTCATGCCATATGAACGGCAAGTCTTCTGAAGTTCAAAGTATGCTCAGAACATGGCTGCTGCAGTGATCACAGACCAGCCATCAGTGCCACCAATGTACCCAGAAGAACAACACCAGAGTATTGAGCCTTCATCCTCGATCCCTTTCCGGTAAATGTATCGACACTGCCAGTAGCGGAGCCATTACCAGACGGAAGCGGTATCCTATCGCTACCCACAAGGAGGTCACTAACGCCTCCACTCACATAAACTCCACTGACGGTCGCTGCGGGCCCTCCAGCGCTCAAAGTAACGCCACCAACAGCTACTCCTCCGCCTGCTTTCAGGGTGAACGTCTGGCCATCTGTAGTCAGGACTGTGGGCCTGGCTGAGTCTTTGGTTGTAAGTGCTGGTAATGAGACTGTATCAGAACCTATTATAAGGCCAGCGGTTCCTACGCTGATGGCTTTTCCGCTGACAGTGGTCCCAGGGCCTCCAATGCTTAATGTATTACCGTCGAGAGCGACCAAGCCACTTGGCTCGAAGGTGAAAGTTTGGCCGTCTGTGGTCAGCGTTGCGGGTGTTGGGGCTTGCGGCGTGATCGTGTCCGAGCCGATAACAAGACCATCGGATCCCATGCTTATGGGTTTCCCGCCTATGGATATGCCTGGACCTCCAATGCTCAATGTGGTACCACCCACAGCCACTTGATCACTCTGCTTGAAGGTGATTGTTTGACCGTCGCTAGTGAGTATGGAAGGCGCCGAAGTTTGTAGCGCGATCGTAGATGAACCAAGAAGTAGAGAGCCTTGGGAATTGATGGAGACAGGTGTGCTAGCTATAGTAATACCGGGTCCACCCACCGATATTGTTGTCCCTTCGATCGCGAAGCCATTCGGATTTGCTGTGAAAGTGACGCCGCCAACAGTGAATAAGGGTAGTGGCTGGACCATGGTAGGCGTCGCCTTGCCAGAAGCATCTCCCACAATCAGATCGCCCGAAGACCCAAGACTAACAGCAACTCCAGATACTGTAATACCTGGGCCTCCAGCAGTCACTGGCGACCCTGCAATATCGAATGAAGTCGGGTTAGCTGTAATGATATTGCCCGCTATTGTAACAACCAAAGATTCTGGATGGGAGCCTGAATCGCCCAACACTATATTGCCCGAAGGTCCCAAGCTCACTGTGGTATCTCCTATTTCGACTCCAGCGCCACCAGGAGTGATGGTAGTTCCCACGATTGAGACCGCCGATGGATCTGAAATCGTCAGCGTATGGCCTGCAGCAGTCACTATCGGATGAGCTGATGTGCTAACTCCAGCGGAAGTCTTGGGGTGTGACTGGGTATCTGGGCTGGGTGTTGGCCCGAACCCTGCAAGGATAAAAGACGCCAACGGGTCAGGAATAATGTTCTCAGACGCCTTGGTAGTAGTATGTGCTTGTCCCTGACTAGCCAGGTCAATTGTAGTCCTCTCGCTTGGATGTTGCCCCAATTGGATAGTTGTCCCTTGCAAACCTCCGACGTGCGACTCGCCAATATTAGAGGCCTCTGGAATCGATTGTTGTGGGTCCTGAGAACGTGTAGATGGATCATAAGATTGTGTTTGCTCGCTATTAGGTATCACAGCTGTCTGCTGTGGGTGCCGCGAGGAATGAATTTGTGTGGAATGCTCTGTATTGTGGTCCGAAGCGGCAGGATCTCCACCAATCACGGGGTCTAAACCAATCAAAGATGTCGTCTGCTTCGGATGTGCCGCTGGTGTTGGGTCTTCCGGCTGCTGTACATTGGGAGCCGTTTTTACTGGGGTGCTCTCTATATTTGGGTCTGCACTAGCTACGGCAACTGTTGGCTGCTGTATGTTATGCTTAGATGTAGGTAAAGCTGAGATCCGGTCTGGGTCAACCGCTGTTTGCTCTGGCTGAGGTATGACTCGGGAGTGCTCGGGTTGTGGGAACCAAACTGCGATAGGATCCGCATGGGAAGGAGTTTTTGTTGCACCAGGATCTTGAACAGGACTCGGTCTTGCTATTTGTGAGGCCACCATGGGCGCAGAAGTTGTCACTGGAGGATCTAGATTGTCTACAGGAGTCAGGACTCGAGGCGGATCAAAGGCGTTGAACCAAAACGCGTTGCAATGTTCGAACCATGGTACAACGTCTCTGAGCTTCTCAGGAAAGGCAAAGAAAGGGCGATATGGCATGCCAGGTTCGGGTTTGTACCAATTTTCCGACTACGCGCAGACATTTGTCAGAACAGTGATGTCAACTAGGAGGAGCTAGCTTACCGCGATGCTGTGTGGTGGGCAGGGAAGATCGGCAGGGTTGAATACTCGTGAAGACGAGAAGATCTTGTCGATAGGCCCTACTATCGTGGACAATTCGTCAGGGAGAAAAGCGAGCATTGTGGAGACAATGCTGGTAGAACCACAGACGTCACCTCCGCGTAGGCCATGAAAATCGAGATATATTGACGGAGAAGTACTAATGACAGCTTTAGTATGTCTCTGAAGATTAACAGACTTTGCAATACTTACAACGTGTGATCACCCAGTACAGTAGTACTGACACCATCCCTAGCCACTAAGGAATGACTACGAGCGTCTAATGAGGCTGGTTTGCTGACAACGTCACCAGTTTGGTTCATGTACGGCAAAGAGGACGTGGATGCATTGCCGCAGGGTGTTTCGTCGTATGGGTTGTTCAAGTATGACTTAAATTCCAATGAGGCTATAGTTGCCAGGTAGGCGGTTGTGAAGGTCGTTGTGGGTGTGCTGCTGATGAAGCTGTCGTAAGGAAGTATTGAGGTACAGCCCCAATAAACATCACCATGTTCAGCTGTTGTTGCCCCCGCATCAACTCTACTAAGTTCGCTACCTACGATACTCTGGCAAGATGTATCTGCGTTAGGTTCGGGCCAGTAGTATACATCGACCTTATCAACTTCGATCTTACAGTTGCCACAGCACGTTTGATTAAGAAGTTCATCTTGTCGCTGGCCGGCATACACCTGCAGGCATGGAAACATCTCATGCTGGACTGATAAACATGAAGGGGATCTCGCCCAGTCTTTCGCCTGCGAAAACACGGACATCCGACCTGGAGGATTAGACGAGGTACATTCTGGTGACAAGTCTTTGAAACAGGGGTTCGCGAATAATGGTATTGCTAAAGAGGAAGAACTGAAGAATCTGGCTGCCGCCAATGTCTTGTCTCCGGTGCAAGAGTTGTCCCATAGAACACATTGATCCTTCAAGCCATCATATGCGTGATCATTGCCGGCAAGGGAGCAATACGGATCTTGAATCAAGCACGTATTGCCACCTGTGGTGCCATTATCTTGAACGTGGCTTTGTGCTAACTGGGCAGTAGATGACAGAGCAATATTGTAACAGCTACTGGGCCTTGGTAATGCACTTTCACTCGCTGTAGTAATCATGCTGTGGCTTTGCGTTGCATCGAGCGTATCGGAGTCCATCGATGTTGCGCCGGTCTTACAATTTGCAATAGTTGTGCATTTTCCTTCTATATACCCCATAGAGGTGCAAGTTTGGCAGGACTTGGACACAGGCTTAGTACTAGGAAAATGTAGTCTTTGGATCGATAGGCATACTTACAGGAATACTCTTGTAAGCACAAGACGCTTCAAAACTGTGGAAATCTGGGGTCGGCGTAATCTGAGGGAAAAATTGTCCGTCGCAGTTGCAGTATGGTGATATAATTCCACCACCCTGTTTTGGGCTTTCATTAAAGCATGAGAGTGTCGCTGCTGTTGTAATTGCGGAAGCTGTGGGTGTTGATGAGAAGTTTGATATGCTTTCTGAAAGAGTGCGAGGTACTCGTAAGCCATTTACAGTGCGACTTGAACCGAGGATAACGAAAGCCGAAACCAGCGATGCAGTAAAGAGAAGACACATCCTGAGTTAGAGTTGCATGGACGATCGACAGCGCTTTGCTCGCAAGGAAAACGATTATCTGAACAAATTATAAGAGTAAAGAATGTGGTAACTTAAGTCGTAAAGATCGACATTACTGAAATTTGAAATAAGACCGCAATACGAACGACAGGCTGTTACAGGAGAGACTGAGGTGAAGAAATTTCCTCATAAAGATTATGAGGGTACTTTTGTCTCCGAGCATGGGTGAGCTGAACGCGCCTCGGCGGCTCAGTTCAACCAAGATCGCGGCTGAGCTCCAGCTGGTCTGCAGAGGAAGTATTGGGTAAAGCGTCGGTCTGAAAAGACGATTTGAAACAAAGGAGATTGGCGAATCCTTAAGGCTTGGTGGGTATCCGCACCAACCACATGCATTCTTAGGATTAGGATACTTTGGGTCATTGGGTGCCCGAAATTGCTACATGCTCTAGAGTAGTAGCTATGAATAAGTGGCCTCGCCAGCGCGTGGAGGACAGGCCTTTGTGAGGCTGTGTGTCAGTGGGCGCCGCTCATAGGTCATAAGGAATGCAGCTGCATAGGACTACATATGTAGCTAAAAAAGACTACAGTCCAGATGTAGATCGTAACAATGACCATAGTGGGAACGACGGAATAACAAACTCTTACCTCTTGCGTTCAAATAATAATGATACTCTGAAAAGGCCAGTTGCATTACCTTACCACTTATTGAGCTTTTCGTCTCATCATCATGGTAGCACAAACAGGTGGATAGAGCCGAGCGCTTGCCGATCCGAGCGCCTCGGCTGTCTCAGTCCGGCACGACTTACCGAGAATGCTCTCCGACCTGATTGAAATTCCGGAGCCATCCAGCTCCTCGCCCGAAGACATCCTCAGCTCATCTGTCAACATCGCCTTCCCAGATGAAACACGCAACATACATGGCAACGGGGGCTCTCATGTCATCTACAAGTCCAGGCGATTTGGCGATATCAGGCTCGAGCTTGTGGATCCCCAAAGCGAATCAGGCAGAAAATTATTCGCACACTATGTCTGGAACGCTGGTGTATTGTTAGCGGAATTGATTAGTGGTCTCGCTGCAAGTGTTGGTGAGCTGTCAGAGAGTGTCAATTGCAGCGTCGAGGGAGAAAGTGTCATGGAACTCGGTGCTGGTGCGTAGGTAAGCTTTCGAAGCGAAAGTACTGGCATAATTTATTTATGTTGTAGGTAGGTACCGGCGTCGCTGGAATAGTATCTATACTCGCCGGGGCGAGCCGGACAGTCATCTCGGATTATCCAGCGCCTGAGATACTGGCCACTCTTCGTAGCAATGTAGAGAATAACGTCCCATCCGCGAAGCTGAATTCAGTATCTGTTCAGGGACATGAGTGGGGTGTCTTGACAGACGACTTCTCCGTTGCAAACCAGAAGCAATTTACGGTAATCCTTTGTGCCGACTGCCTGTGGGTAATCGGTGAACACCAGAGTCTAGTGCGATCAATGCTGCATTTCCTGCCTCAGAGCGACAAAGCGAGAGTATGGATTGTGGCGGGCTTCCATACCGGCCGCGCTGCATTGACCTCGTTTTTCGATGTAGCCACGGAGGAAGGTCTCGAGGTGGAGAAGATATGGGAGAGAGATGTCGATGGAAAAGAGAGGGAGTGGTCGAGGATCAGGGATGGTGGAAGGGAAAATGTTAGCGAGCGGAAACGGTGGCTTGTAGTTGCCGTTTTGCGGCGCCCGACCGCTGGTTGCTCCTGTTCGACTACCTTAGACTATGGGTAGACGATAAATGGTATAGGCTGTGCGATCGGTGGTGTCGAGGATAGCCTTCAATCTTTTCTCTGGAAGCAAACGCTTGAGATAGTTTGCCCCGTCGCCCCACCGAATTTGAAAGTGGGATAGTGGATTCGTCCGTAGTATACCAAGTGTCCACCACTCTCGAACCACCTCATTAGCTCATCCTCGGTCCAGTTGCAGCTCGTGACGAGCACTAAACCCTGTGGTTTTACCAAGGACTCAACCTGCCGCACGTACCGCTCTTCAACGTTTGGAACGCCGCTCAGGCTTACGGCATCGAATGTCCCTTTGTCCAGCACCACATCCCATGTCCCCAGCTCCTGCTTCCCTTCCTCCTTTCCCCGCCCATTCAAGATATCCCACTCCCTGAACTCAACCTGGTGCTGTAAATCTTTCTTCTCGGCGACGCGTCTAGCCAGCTCCACACTTTGAGCCGAATAATCTACGCCCATCATCATCCCTGAAAATTCTCCGTCCTCGCAAAGCGAAAACAGCATCTCGCCATTGCCAGTCCCTAGATCTAGGATCGTCGTCTCTGGTTTCAGAAGTGCTTGACCTTGGGAAGTGAGATATTCGATGATCTTTTCCTGGGCGAGAGAGTCGGAGAACCAGACTGTGCCCGTGTCCGAGGGGTCTAAGGCGTGGTTTCCGAGCTCGAGAGAGTACGCTTTATCCCAGCTGCAGGAGCCGTTAGAGCTAGCCGGATGAATGTGGAGATTGAGAACTTACTATTCTTTGGTGCCGAGCTGTGAGGGATCAAGTGAAGTCGGCTTCTGTGAGCTCATAGTGACGTTGTGGGCTAAGCTTGTCTCTTTGAGTCTATCTATCATCTGTTCTCATAGAGTATGGCGCGTTTAGTACAGGTGGCACGCCGGCATCATCGTCGATACCTGAAGCAGCCATGCCCGTACTCAGTGGCGTCGATTATCAAGTGCTATTACCCCAGCGATCTGGCTGTCAATAGGCTGCAGAGCGGTTGGTACAAGGATGTCTATAGTAACTGCGAGCCGAAGGGAGTCTTCAATACCAGAATGATTGATACTGTACTTGAGCAGGGACGCAAATTGCCCAGATGTGACTTTGTCTCGTCCTAGGGGAACCGAGACGGCCCGAAGTCTTGGCATCCGATTCTGAGGACTGATCAATTACTCGCTAGGTATTTTCTCCGAGGTCACGATCGATGAGGTCTTCAGTACGGAGGCCACTGATGTTTACGGATAGACTGCGATAGCTTTAGAGATTATTCACGCTCTCGGTAGGTGATTCCAACCTGCCTCACAACCATACCATCACCATGCCCGCCATTGCTGTAGCTATTGCCCCAATTAATAGCGAACACTCCGCGCCCTTGCTCCCGCTTCCCGTCGCAAAGGCTGTAGGAAACGCCGTCGAGCCTCCGCCGGTTGCGCCACCTCCCGCCACTGCTGATGCAGTCGAAGTACTTACCCCTCCCGTATCCCCGGCAAGGATTTCGCTCGCGGTTGACCTTGTAGGGAATGTGGTAGATGAGCTCAAGCTATCGAATTTTAGACTTGCTTGACTCGAGGCGGTCGCATAGACAGAAACTGTTGACGAGGTACTGGTGAGTGTGGAGGTCGTCGTGGAAGAAGTAATTCGGATCGTGGTCAGGAAATAGTAGTAGTAAGTCCAGTACCAGACCGTATAATAGTAGCTATAACCGCCGCTTGCAGGCTGGGCTGAATAGCTTGCCGGTTCGCTCGGAGTGGAAAAGGGGGTTATGGATGGGAGCGGTATCGGTGTATATGTGAAGTGAGGTACAGATATCGGGGTAAACGTGGGTAGTGAAATGCTCGGGAAGGAAATCGGCGTGAACGAAAAGCTGGGTATGGTTATGCTTGGTATAGAGATTGGCGTATGCGTGAAACTCGGTACTGTGATGCTGGGCACAGAATAGCTAAAGTCGCCTACTGCCCCTCCACTACCACTGCCACTACTGCACGATAAATCTTCGCAGCATACGTGTGCGCCGTCGTAGATCACACAATGTAGACCTGAATCGCAGACCCTGCCATCGCTACAGCATTCACCGCCATCAGGCGCGCAATGTCCGTTGTTGCAGCAAAATGTCCCAGGATCGCAATTGGTGTTTCCAGAACAGCATTCATTTCCTTTGGGTGCGCAGCCGTTCTGGCAGCAGTCAAGGCCTGCGTCACAGGCGCCTCCAGACAGACAGCATGTCTGGGAGGAGGTCACACAACTTCCGTCATCGCAGCATTGACCGGTACCCCCCGAGTCCGGGCAGCAACGGCCCGACGCTGATAATTGTCAGACCTGACTGAAGATAGGGAGGAAGGATGTGCTTACCGTAGCAATAACCGTAGCCTGCATCACAAGTTTGGCGCGAGGCTAGAAGCTCCCTCTTGGCTGCTACTGCTGCGGATTGTTGTTGCTGTGCGCGCTTTTGCAGTGCTTTGGCCGGCATATGTAGTCGCGGCCGTATGGCTGGGTTCTTGTGCGTTTTTACAATAACATCACGAAGTTCGACAAAGGCAAGCCTTTGCTCATGATGGATTGCACGGGGGAGGACCTTTGGCGCCGATCCCCAGCATACCGGAAACAGAAAGAACGTAGCCACGAGAAGGAGAGAAACACAACACAGCATCTTGATTCCCTTCAGACAGAAGGTCTTGAGGAATACAAACGAGGGTCTTAGCAGAATATGCTCTCGAAGAATGAGGAAGGACGAGGAGGAGATAGAAAGGAGCGGCAGCAAGACACTGCCTGCCCATATCAGACCATAAGAAAGATAGAGCAAGAGTCTAATCTTAAGCTCGACTCATAATTCATCACGCGAGCTCGCAAGAGTGCCGTTCAAAAGCTCGGTTGCACATTATTGGTGGATTCTGGTGCACAACAGATAGCCCACAAGGCAGATTTCATCTCGGCACGCTGTTGTGGAAAAGTGCCATGCAGCTCTTGAAAGCCAACCCGCGGTCCCCGCTTTATGCCAAGAGTCGACGGCGTGGCCAGACCCATGGACAGCAAATCGTAATGGGCGGAGGCTGAAACTTGCAGGTGACCACTAAGTATGAAGAGGAGGCGGAGACTTGAGAGAAGAGGTAGGGGGAAGAAAAAGCACGGTTGTCTGCCAAGCCTTGGAAAACATCAGCCCATACAGCGGGAGCTTGACTGCTTGTGGAAAATGGGAGAAATGCTCGACCATCGTGGATTCCTAGGATGCGAATCATTGTTATCATGGTACGGAGTACCTGTCGTCAGTATAAGGAGTGTAGTGCCTCAGACATCCTGGTCATCGTGGTGCAGAATGACAACTGGAATCGAGGCAGAAAGGGGACCGATGAACGTGGAGGTTCAATTGTCGATGAACCGACAGGAAACTCGCCAATTAATGCCTGAATAGGAAAGGTCTGTCTAATACCTTAACTTGCACTTTGATTCGACTTCCAGCTCCACCACAGGTACTCATCTTCTCTTTTGCGAGGCTCCAGAGTCAGACAACTACCTTGTAAGTCACGAAGAGCCGTGTTAACAATGGAGAATCGCCCATGTTGTAGAAAGGCTCGAAAGCAACAGATGCATCGACATCTGACAGATCTGTCGAGTGATCGTGCGGTAGGAACACTTACTTTCAACCACTACCTATGGCCCCGATCGCAGAGCTTGCACTTTCCTCGGTCGTCCCCACAAGACTATTCTTCTTTGCCTCTTCGAATGTTGCTAGGTTAAAGTTGTATTCCAACTCAAAATTCGCTTTCTCATCCCCTTTTCTAGGTAAGAAATCCACGATCAAAGACTCCTTAACCGCGAACACGGCGTCATCGGTAATGTGCTTATCCCTCCTGTCGAATATTTGGGTCACGATTGGTTTGTAATTTGGCGCTGAGACGATAAAGTGGATGTGGGCAGGTCGCATCGGATGGCGGTCCAGTAGCGCTAACAACTTCCCTGCTGGTCCATCGTCCGGAATTGGGTAGCTTGTAGGACGCAGGCAGTAGAATGAGTATTTCCCATCTTTACCTGTCGTGAACCTTCCTCTGAGGTTGAAGTCGATTTGATTCTCGTCTTGCTGCTCGTAGAGGCCATTGGGCGCCGTATGCCACACGTCCAGTTCTGCCCCTTCAACGGGCTCGCCCGTCAGATAGTCTTTGACTACGCCATACATGTACGTGTGATCTCCATCAGGGATATTGTGTACTGTACTCGTATCCATTTCTCGGCGAGGAGCGTCAGCGCGCCAGAAAGGGCCCAAAATCGCGGTTGATGTAGGGAGTGAGGTTGACTCGCTGGTGAGCTTGTAGGTGATTTCGTCGACCAGGGATTCCAGGCCTATCACGTCACAGAGCAATTGGCCTTCATTACGGACAGCGGTAGACATCCGTCCCGCTTCGTTGATCTGAGGGAAGCAGGGAAAGGTTAGAGAACCTGGAGACAAAAGCACAAGAAGAGCATGAGGAGATATACCATCTCAACCCCCTTCATCCATTCGTCAACAGTTATCTCGTTCTCGCGTGCGAAGTCGTGGATGTGCTGGATCAGGCTTGCCATGACTTTCCGCATCCGCGGAGAAGCTTTCGAGCCTGTAGCGTTGATGACATTTTGGGTGAAATTTGGGTCGAAACGGTCCGTCTTCGCAGAATCGTTATTGCGGGTGTTGATACCTCCATTGATGCCATTTGCAAGATTAGCGTTGCTTGAATGCTGTTCTGGTACAAGATTGATGGGGTTCGAGACACCTCGATCTCTTAGATCGTTCGTTGATGAAGGGCCGGTATTGTCCGCCTGCTGGCTTGAAGCTTCACTGTTGACGTCATGGTCTCCACCGTTTTGTCTCACTCTCACGGGCTGTTGTGTGTCGGTCATTGGGTGCAAATGTTCGTGAATCAAAATGAGCTTCTAGTGTAAATAAATATATATTGCAACCAGATCTCAGGGAAGCAGCAAAGCTCAAGGTGTCAGTATAAAAAATAAGAGAAGAGGGTGGATAGTGATAAGAATACATGGTTTGGGAATGATGCCGGTCAAGGTACAAAAGGTGGGGTTGGGCTCGGATAAGAAATTCGGGATCTGCTCGATGGTATTCCGACAGAAAGCATTGATGCTGGCCAAGTAGTGAACATGTCCATCCGGAATTACCAGGCTCCAAAGATCGGGGTTGAATGCGGTCAAGCCCTTCGTGAGAGCTGTCTTCATCGTGGTCTTGACCAATGGTGCTTCGCCGGGTATCCGTACATCTTTCGTGCCTCGAGTACCTCCAGATAAAAGCTACAATTACCGATATACACTGCGCCCTTGACTCGGCCGGTTTCGGTCATTGCACAAGATCTGTCGTGTAAACCTATGCCATGGAACTAGTCACATGAAATAAAATCGCACATGCAGGAAGAATCCTCCCCTAGTAACTAGCGCTACAACCGCCTTAGCCGCTTTTGGTGAAACAGCGCTGGGGAAAGGATTGCACGAATCTGTGACTGACTGAGAAAGGAGATGGCTCGATAGCATGAAGTGTGATGAGGATAGGATGGGGTGAGGTAATTGTACGGTGACCCACGCCTTGTCGCCCCCATATACCACATACAACCCTAGCCCTATTGAAAGGGTTTAGGTCTACGGGTAAACGGGTCATGCGGCTAATCGCGGTATCCAAGCAACTCCCGTCGGGTTTTGGTCACATGAAGTAATAGATCGTCTGTGCTCATCCACAGTCATGCCTTCCACTCAGTCGCAATCCTGCGATAACGGCGGCATTCAACCTACGGCCATCAGTGGAAGTCACCGCCCTAGATGTGAGAGCGATGCACTCGCTACTCCTGGGGGTTGTTGTTTCGATGGCCGCCGCTGCGATGGTAAACAGCCATGGGCTCGGGAAGATTACTGCCAGTCTTACTGATCCCTCGTGTAGACGTCTGCATCAAGGTAGCCGCTGCTCATGAGTGCCACAATATATGCGGTGCCTTTGGTAACAGTTGCGCGGAGAAGTCTATAATCAAAGTCGGCAACAATAATGATCTTAACAGTAGAAGCTTGTCTATCGATCGCAGCACCCAACAGCATCCCCACTGTTGTGAAGATACAGCACCTCGAACCGCCAATTGTCATTCTCAGAATCCCGTCGACGACTGCTGCTCCAGCGTCTCCACTGGCACCAAGGGAAATGAGCTCAGTAATTGCGGCGTTCAAAAAGTCGTCCAGCAAGCATGCGACAGATCTTGCAATGTCCCCGCCGAATCTTGTTCAAAAAGTAGACCTGGAAGCCTTAGTGAGACTCCTTTCTCCCAGCCCGATCATGTTCCTTACACTTCTTCCTGTGAAGAAGAGGCTGAAAGGGAAGAGACAAAGCTCGATTGCCAGGATACGTGCTGCATTACTCCTAGAGAAAAGCGTAACGAAAAAGCTGCTAGCATAATGGGATCTACCATGCCGGATGGATGCTGCACGAAAGAGGAACAGCCGGTTGGACATCAGAGCTCGACCTGTAGTGATGAGCAGAAGAACAACAGCTGTGGCTTGTCCAGGAGACTCTCAGGACAAGCTTGCCAATCGCACCTCGACGCTGCACTCCAGAAGTATGCATTGTACCTTCAAATGGGACGTTGTATATGTCGCAGCGTTCTAGCTCCCTTAGAGACCTGCTGTTCCAAGGACAAACGCCAACAAGCGCTACAGTTCATCAAGCTGGAAACAGATTCCGTAAAGCAATCGGCGTCTCCGGTGAGAAATATCCAAATTACTTTCGACAAAAACAACATCACCCCTAGATCTCAACTTTCGTCTGCTGACCAGACTCATAATGATGAGGCTAGACGGACAGGGCAGAACTCACATCTTCTCGGAACGAGTCTCGCCGACATCGAGAAGGGATCTAATGGCAATCTTCGTATTGCGGTCAGTATCTCGGGCATGACTTGTACATCGTGCTCTAAAAAAGGCATGAATGTTTTGCACCGAATTCCTGGTGTCGTAAACCCCAACATCAATTTCGTGGCTGGGACTGGCGAGTTTGAGCTTGAACACCGATTGGATCCGAACGAGGTGATCTCCCAGTTTGAGCACGAGACAGGATTTAAATGTTTGCAAATTAGAAGAGAAAATCAGTCCATAGACCTTCTCATATCTAAATCTGAAGCAAAGCGGCTGGAAGACAGGCTCATCACTGGTGTCCGCTCCATTTCAATGCTGGACAAGGCAACCTACAGTGTCGAGTATGATCCAAGACTGATTGGGGCTCGTTCATTACTGGCTCTCATTCCTTCGGCCAGTCTCGCCGCTCCTAGAAATGTAAGCAGTCTAGTCACTGGGAAAAAGAGCATGTATCTTACGACATTGACCACCGTCTCTGCCGCCGCACTCACAATTCCGGTGGTCGTTCTGGCATGGTCAAACAACTCGATACCATACAAGAAGCGCTCTATCATCTCTCTTGTCCTCGCGACTTGCGTCCAAGCCATTGCAGTCCCAGAATTCTATGTTGGAGCAATGAAGTCGCTTATCTTCAGCAGAATCATTGAGATGGACATGCTAGTAGTGATCAGCATCACAGCCGCCTATGTATATTCCGTCGTTGCGCTCGCACTTAAACATCGTGGGTACGCATTGGAACAAGGTGAATTGTTCGAAACTAGCACTTTACTCGTTACGCTCGTTCTGATGGGCAGGCTCGTCTCCACTGTAGCGAGGATCAAGGCTTTCACAGCAGTTTCCATGAAATCTCTGCAAGCTGAGGTGGCGTTGTTGATCGATGAGTCCGGACAGTATTCACAAATAGACGCACGGCTCCTTGAGTACGGTGATACAGTCATAGTTCGTTCATATGCAAGGATTGTCACAGATGGTGAAGTTATCAGTGGATCTAGCACAGTCGACGAATCCATGATCACTGGGGAAGCCATTCCAATCTCCAAGAGTCCTGGCGATATGGTCATTGCTGGCACGATCAACCGATCAACCCCGCTTAGTATCCGTCTGACTCGTCTTCCGGGTCGAAATAGTATTACTGATATAGCAGATCTGGTCGAAAGTGCCCTTGATTCAAAGCCACCAGTACAAGACTTGGCTGATAAAGTAGCCAGCTGGTTCATTCCAACGGTTGTAGGTATCTCCTTGGTCGTCTTTGCGATTTGGTTCGCGATCGCTTTCAAGGTTCAGAAGCAAAATGCAGGTGGGAGTGTTGGGCTTGCGATTACCTACAGTATTGCTGTACTCGCGGTCAGCTGTCCTTGTGCGCTTGGTCTGGCTGTCCCGATGGTTCTCATCATTGCCGGAGGCCTTGCGGCTAAATCTGGCATTGTCATCAAGCAGGCCTCTGCTACCGAGCGCGCTTACAGAACTACAGACGTTATCTTTGACAAGACTGGGACCCTCACCACAGGTACTCTCGAAGTTGTCGAAGAGGCGTATTACGAAACGTCCTTACAGATTGCAGGCGTCAAATCACTAATTTGCGCACTCCTTCGAGGCAATACCCACCCAGTCTCTTCGGCCGTAGTGAGCCATTTGCAAAATCACGCGGACGGCACAGTCCGCCTCGAAGGAATCCAGACCATACCGGGCGCTGGGCTGAAGGCTGCGTGGAATGCACACGAATTGAAAGCGGGTAATCCCTACTGGCTCGGTGTAGATGCTCGTCCAGAGATCAGCCGACTTGTAGAACGTGGCATGACTGTTCTAGGCGTCTTGATTGACTCGGAGCTTGTTGCTGCTTACGGATTTGAGAGCACGCTTCGTCCTGAAGCGACAGCAGTTGTTCAAGACCTCCACCGACGTAAAGTGACATGCCATATCGTGAGTGGGGATGGACTGAAAGTCGTTGAGGATGTAGCTCGGACTGTAGGTATCAAGCAACACAACATTGCCTCACGCCAAACCCCTTCCAGCAAACAAGAATATGTAAGAAGGCTGATCGACCAGGGAAAGACCGTGCTATTTTGTGGTGACGGAATCAATGATGCAGTCGCGGTCGCCCAAGCTCATATAGGAGTCCAAATCGGTTCTACGTCGGAAATCACGAGGGCTACGGCTGATGTCGTGCTCACTGGAGGACTGGAGGGTATTCCTGCACTCTTGGACATTTCGAAACAGGCCTTTCGCCGCATTGTGTTCAACATAGTTTGGTCTGGGATTTACAACTCGTGTGCTATCTTGCTTGCCGCGGGGGCTTTTGTGAAGGCCCGTATACCACCAGCATATGCTGGGCTTGGTGAACTTGTCAGTATCCTGCCTGTCATCCTTGTGACGATGACTTTGATAAGCTTCAGACGAAAAGCTTTGTAAGTAATGTGGAGATGGATTTACGGTGATGGTCGCGTAGACGACACAACAATCAAGCCATCTAGCATGCAATTGAACATTGTATTTAGTGAAACTCGTCTGATTCAGTCTCAATGAGCAAAGCGCATCTATATTGAACTGATTTGTTTAATCTGGATTGTCATTATTCCGTCAGTGCCTGAAATGACGAAATGTTTCACTATTCTAGTTCAAGCGCTCGGGCCGCCATAGCCGCGTTCTGAGAAGCCCTGGGTGCAGGTTCAGCTAATTCAAAGATCGAATCTGGCCCAGCTGAGGAAACTCCGACGAATATGGCCTCTGGTTTCGGGCTTGCCGGTGGTAAGTTGTCTTGCATATAGGGTGTTGACACAAAGCTCCAATGCTATGCTGAATACTGTAATCCTCATCGTACCACGGCTAATGAGCACTAGGTCCTTCACGGTGCTTCCCATTCTGGCAAGAGCTGCTAGCCTGCTACGTTGTCAATACCGAAACCGATGATATCCAGGGCGCAAAAAAGTGTATACCAGCTCTAGAAGACTATTATGAGTGTTTACACCACAAGAAGGAGGTAAGCCCAGCATGCAATGTGGTTGTCAATAATGATCCTTACAATGGGCCTGGACATCGCTGATTATGAGCTCTTAGGCTGCCAAAATTCAAGCTCTGCAAGCAGCATACCGAAAAGCAGAGGCCCAGCATCCCAGAGACAACGCTCCTAGGGCGGGGCAAATCCGGAGCTTAGGCTTACTGGGGAAAGAGGAGGATACAAAAGCAGTCCTGAATTCCAAATGAGGTCACGGAGGTAATGAACTATCACATAAGGTTCATCAAAGATGATCCTGGTCTAGCATCGCTAGGGAGCTCAGACACGCTTTCGAGACTCATCGACCGAGCTGAAACCGACCAAGTTGAACTACGCGTATAAACGTCATGTAGAATATGAAGCCTACGGTACCGCTTGCATCAATCTGCAATAGGTATGATACATTACAGCTATTTTCAAATCGATGTTTTCAACAATCACGATGACGCACCAATGAGCCGTAGATTGCTTACTTCGGCAATTGGAGCATATCCTACATCTTCGTACAGTACCCTACATGTACCTGGAGTGAATGATCGCCAAGACTCGTGCCAAGCCATAAAAGAGCTCTAGCTATAAACATACTAGCGCACTGTGTAAAATTACAAGCGCGACCTGCGCGGCTTGACCTCGACTCTCAGTTGCTCTCCTTCGCAATCGTTCCAACATTTCCGTCATCAACAACTTACTTTGTGACAGCACTGCTAACAATAAAAATGGCGTGGCGTAATCAAGGTATCACAGGATCTAATAACATACCACTTGGTACTCGACGAAGGTTTGGTGGAAATGACTCGACTCCTCCTGTCGACGATGGAGGCTACAATCCGAGTCAGCCACTTACTGGCATGTCCGATGGCAAACGGGGCCGCAGCCCAGAGCGAGGTACGCTGATTCCTATACATCTTCCACCTTCAGAATTGCCACTGACTTCATTAGCTGACCCAGTTGACGGCGGAGAGCGACGACGCAAGAAGAGGAACCGTTGGGGAGATGCCTCGGAAAACAAAGCGGCTGGTTTGATGGGATTACCTACCGAGATCAAAGCCAATATGACAAATGAACAACTTGAAGCCTACGTCCTACACTTGCGTATTCAAGAGATCAGTGAGAAGCTTCGAATTAACGATGTTGTTCCAGCAGATGGTGACAGGTGAGTCGTCCTCAAACTATATCCAGCATACTCTCAACTGACTGTTCTAGGTCCCCTTCTCCACCACCGCAGTATGACAACTTCGGTCGTCGTGTTAATACTCGAGAGTACCGTTACCGCAAGCGTCTCGAGGACGAACGTCATAAGCAGATCGAAAAGGCCATGAAGATCATTCCTAATTACCACCCGCCTTCTGATTATAGGCGCCCTACTAAGACACAGGAGAAGGTCTATGTGCCGGTCAATGACTACCCGGAAATTAACTTCAGTATGCTAACTAACCCTCTGAGTTCTAACCATTTCCTTGCTCTCCCTCCTCCCTTGGTGATGCAAGCGGCATCTATCGGAGGACGCCGCTTGTACTGCTACTAACCCCTAACCTTCCGTGTATATTGTCGTTACTCTTGATTTGCATAGACTAACACTTAGCTCTCTTCCTCGTACTAAAGTTGGACTGCTTATCGGACCTCGTGGCAATACATTGAAAAAGATGGAAACAGAATCTTTGGCAAAGATTGCAATCCGAGGAAAAGGATCTGTGAAAGAAGGAAAGGGTCGTTCTGATGCAGCTCACACCAGCAACCAGGAAGAAGATCTACATTGCTTGATCATGGCAGATACGGAAGAGAAAGTCAACAAGGCGAAGAAGCTCATCCATAACGTCATCGAGACGGCAGGTCTTCCTTACACTCCGTGGTGTGGATGGTGTGCTAAACGTTTTCAGGCCGCTTCGATCCCTGAAGGACAGAACGAGCTCAAACGCAACCAACTTCGTGAGCTTGCAGCGCTCAACGGAACGCTTCGTGACGACGAAAACCAAGCTTGCCAAAACTGTCAGTCGTTCTTTGGACTCGTTGTAGGGGAATACGCTAAGACTTATACAGGTGGTCAAATCGGTCATCGCAAGTATGACTGCCCCGAGCAACGAAATTTCACAGCCAATATCATTTGCCGTGTTTGTGGCAACGCTGGACATATGGCGCGAGATTGTCCAGACCGGCAACGTGGAGCGAACTGGCGTAATGATGCACCTGGCGGTGCGCCTGATCGTCCAGCTATTGGCGGAGGTGATGCGGTTGATCGTGAATACGAGGTAAGCCAATCTTAGCTTCATGATATTCGAGTCGTTGACAACTCTTTAAAGCAACTTATGAACGAGCTGTCTGGTGGCGCTCCCGCTGCTAACGGCGCCACTCAACGTATCGAAGCGGGACCCGGCGGCTATGGTGGAGGTGCCGATGGGTATGGAGAAGGCGACCGCGACCTCAAGCCATGGCAGAAAGGTCCTACTGGTGCAGCTGCTCCATGGGCTCGAGGCGGAAATGATCGCCGCGACGACTACCAATCGAGAGATGGTGGCTCAGCTCCACCATGGGCTGCAGGTGGCCATGGAGGCGACAATTACGGAGGTTACGGACAACAGTCGGGTGGATATGGAGCACCTCCAGGTGGGGCTGCTCCATGGCAGCGACAACAGGAAGCTCCCCCTCCACCTCCATCAGGCGGACAAGATTACGGGTACGGAGGATATCCGGGCGGCTACGGCGGTTCTGGGGGTTACGGAGGTCAAAGTGGAATAGGAGCTCCTCCTGGTCTTGGTGGTAGCGCTGGCGGTCTGGGTGCTCCTCCTGGTCTCCCGTCCATGTACCAGGGCTATGGTGCCAAAGGCTCGAATGGAGCACCACCTCCTCCGCCTGGAGAAGCTCCTCCACCACCGGTGAGTCAACTGTCCCGCATCATGCTTTTTTGTTTCTAACACATCACAGCCACCTAGTGACCAGCCCCCTCCTCCCCCGCCTCCAGGTGCTTGAATACTCGTCACGGTTGGCAGCGGCATGGGTGCTCAACATGCTACAAACAACAGATACGGCATGTACACTTAACCATCGGTTCAACACGGGAGGGGCGAAACATTGCGTCATGACCTATGGGCTATTAGGCTCTACAGCTACTTCCGTTTGAGAGGGCAATTAGCAATGGTCAACCTTGGGAAGTTCTCAGCTGCTAGATCAACAAGACTCAGTGAATCGGGATATTTTTCCAGTGGTCAATCTCTTGACTCGGACAAGCTGATCACGTCCTCGGCATAATCGGTTCATGGTTCCAAAGGTAGGAGAAAAGCAGGCAGGTAAGATGGATCTCGCATGTGCTACTGCAAGTTACAATCATCATGCTCCTGTCTCAGTGGTATTAAAAAAACCCCCACGGATCTCCGACAGGGTACAATTGTAAAGTCCGACAAGCACGTGGGCCCCGAGCGGTGTGCAGTGCAAGCGTTTCCCGAATCCCAGTGGCCGAGAAAGTAAGACATTGAAGGCATTCAAGATGAGATGACTCGATGATAGGCGCGTCTATAACGGTCAGCCCGTGTGTTCCGGGCCATGTAGCCGACATGTTTGAAATGCTCGCTTAGATCCCGGCATGAAACTCCCCACAACAATCCATCCCCTGGGCACTCATATAACTCACAAACCTTTTTATCTTTGTCTTGCTCAAACTGGGGGCCAGCGCCGTGATCACCTCGGTCACCATGTTGATCTTTCTTTCTTCTATAATCCTCCAAGCTGACCAAGGATCTATTCTGGGATTATCCAGAGTATTCATCATGAAGGATGACCTTCCCCTTTGATAAGATTATGTGCGGCCGAGACGGACATCCAGTATTCGTTTCATCTCTTCATCTTACCCGCACAGAGACATTGACCGCCCCTAGTCCGAGTCTGCAAATTGACCGCAAAGATGCCGTCCTATCGCCCGCATGACAAGTCCACCCCGAGGCTCAAACTGTTTCGAGTCGAGTCGTGGGCCCGGGCCACCACCAGGTGCCACCTGCTGCTGACGGCAACTCATCCTTCTTCACATTGTTTCTTATACCTGCCTAATCCCATCCATTCGTTTCTTCTCTTTCTCCTGTGCTATATCTCAAGCATACGCCTCACTCTTTTGGCTATCGCTTGCTGGTAGTGTGTGCTTGATCGCCGCGCGATTCTTTCTCTTCATTCAGTCAAGTGTTTGTACACTGTCATTGCTCGTGCACACTGCCGCGCGTCTTCCACTCTGTATCACTGCATATATCGTCAAGCGGATCGCACTTGCACTTTGCAACTATGTTTTCAAAGCTCCTCGCTGGCTCGGTGGCGGCTTTGACCGTAGGCCAGACCTATGCTGCTGGCTATGCTTGGTCGGGTGTTAATATGGGAGGTTTTGATTTCGGCTGCACCACCGATGTAGGCACACATATGATTCCTATGACTGCTGAATGATACTAATTATAAGCCAAGGGATTCTGTGACCTCCAAAAAGTCGATCCTCCACTGAACCCAACCCTCGGTAAAGATGGTCCTGCTCAGATGAAGCACTTTGTCCAAAACGACGGACTGAATGCCTTCCGATTGCCAGTCGGCTGGCAATACCTGGTGAACAACAAGCTTGGAGGTACACTGGACTCCACGGCCATGGGCAAATACGATGAATTGATGCAAGCCTGTTTGGACACCGGTGCCTATTGTATTATTGATATCCATAATTATGCCCGCTGGGACGGAGAAATCATCGGTCAGGGTGGTCCGAAGGATAGTGATTTCGCAAGCTTGTGGAGCCAATTAGGGAAACAGTATGCCAAGCAGCCCAAGGTTGTGATGGGTATTGTCAACGAGCCACATGACAGTAAGAGCTGCCAAAGAGAGGGCTTAGAGTTCACTAAAGCTAACCTTTGCAGTTCCTGACTTGGCTATCTGGGCCAAGTCTGTCCAAGCAGCCGTAACTGCGATCCGCAAAGCAGGTGCTACCGAACATACTATTCTCCTACCCGGAACAGGCTACACGTCAGCAGAGTCCTTCGTCTCGTCTAAATCGGGCCCGGAACTGGCAAAGGTCGTCAACCTGGACGGCTCCACTGATAACCTTGTCTTTGATGTGCACAAATACCTCGATTTCGACAACACTGGTACTCACACTTCTTGCGACGGAAGTGACATTGAGGTTGCATTCAAGCCGCTCGCAACATGGCTGAGGCAAGAGAAGAGACAAGCCCTGCTGTCCGAAATCGGTGGTGGGAGCCAGAATCCCTCATGTATGACTCATGTCTGCGAGGTCGCCGACTATCTGAACGAGAATAGTGATGTCTATCTCGGCATGCTGGGCTGGGCAGCCGGCAGCTTCGATCCCGACGCCTATGTTCTTTCTCTCACTCCTCATGTAGATGAAAAGACTAAACAAATGACCGACCAGCCACTCCTGACCAAATGTTTCGTCGAGAAGTTCAAGGGCGGCTCTGGTGGTGGTAATTCTTCTGGTTCCGGCTCAGCATCAGGCTCAGGCTCAGGCTCAGGCTCAGGCTCAGGCACGGCATCAGGCTCAGGATCGGGACCAGGCTCAGAAACCACGGCTCCTGCCACGGGCCCATCATCCACCAGCGCAGAAGAACACGCAAGCTCGCAAACCCAGTCCCCGGAAGACACCACCACCGCGGGAAGCGTTGCCGCTACCTCAACATCCACGGTAGCTGTAACTACTACGTCATCAGCGGCACTCGGAGGGGGTTTGGATAACCTTGGTGGTGGTGGCCCTGCATCAACCACTCCTCCCACCTCGACGTTCAGCTTCTCAACAACCTCCTCAACAACCTCCGCAATGGTGCAAATGTCAACAGGTGTGCATATGCCGGTGCCCGTCAACACCACGAGCACTGCTGGTGGCCCTACAAGTACTAGCGGCCCTGTTAGTACTGGCAGCCCTGCACCCACGACCACGATGCCGATGGGCTATCAGCCTACCACTTTGCAGACGGTTGTGGTATCGAGCTCGCAGGCCGCGGTACCGGGCACCACGGCCAGCACAGGAAACCCAGGGGAACAGGGTCAGCAAGGTGGTCTCAGTGGAGGACTTGACAATCTCGGTGCCGGTGGGGAGGAGGGAGAGGATGAGTGTGATTGGGTCGAGGAGTAGTGACAGTCATTTAGGACTACGAAGCATTTCTTTGGGGTTGGAGGGCTTGTTGATTTTTCTTCCATCTAATATGCATGGCATTTCTGGAGCACGCCCGATGTGGCTATTTTCGTTGTTTGTATATACCTAGCTACATCATGATGGTCAATTCATTGACGATGATTACTATCTGAAATTGTTTGAATGGGCCGATATGATCATTGATAAGTATGGTTTTGGATTGACCTCTCTGCTATTTCGAACGCGTACCGTGCGTCCGTCGGGTTTGATGCTTGATGATCTGGCAAATGGCACGCTGGTGTTTCACTCATAGTCCATGATAAATCGCATTTAATGATCTAAGCAACTGACATTACGTACAACACTCTCCTTTTAGAAGCACGATGCAGAAGGACGACGTTCTACAACCCTAGATTGTTCAGGGTTGAGAGGTGTGGCAATTTACTTCTCATAGCCCGGAAAGGTGCCCAAGTGCATGCCGACGATGCCGTTAAGCAATCTCTAGAAAAGAGAGGTACTATTTCCCCCTTGTTCGGGTGTGACCATTCCTCCACACCTTGCGGAGCTTTCTCCGGGGCCATGTTGCGACCAGGACAAGCAGAGCAGCTGCCAGCATTCTAGTTCTATCCAATCGATGATCGCTACTGGGCATGACCTCATCCAACATTCCGCTCGATCCGTCCATCGCCCCTTTGGGCCATTTGCGCAAACAAGCGCCGCAACAGTCACTAAGGATGGCGCTTGATATCGATTACCGAATCCTCGAGCTTCACTCTCTGCTCACATACACTCCTTCGACATGACCCGCCCCAAGGTTGACGACGACAAGCGGCAGCGGACCGCCCAGGCATGCGACAGCTGTAAGAGGAGGAAACAAAAGGTACGCGAAGAGAGGTGCTCTGGTACCCTATTGCGCAATCATTACGTATTGCGGACCATGAGCCTCCCGGAGATACCTCCTAAGCCACTCTGTTCATCCCTATCCTTCCACATTCTACTCACCACCACTCCATCGCCTGTCCCATCGTTCGCTAACCGCAACTCCTATCTAGTGCGATGGTTCTCAACCGTGTAACAGTGTGTCTCTCACTTGCGAGCCCATCATCACTCATTACCTCGAACGGAAAGCAGCTAACCCGTCCCAGCTTGCAACAAACGTGGATTAAGCTGTACATACCTTACCGGTCACCATGGCTTCACCGGCGGCTACAACACACCCGATCGTAAGCGGCAAAGAACTGGCTCAGAGGGTGAAGGATCATATCGCAGCAGCGTGGCTACCCCTGCGACTCTTCAGGATGAGCGATTTCAAAGTAAGAAAGGAACACCCTCTGAGGTCTATAACAAGATGGTATCCAATCATCTGCGCCCACCTTCCAACGGGCACCTGGAGCGCCGGCGAAGTACCCCTGGCGCAGCCTCTAGCGAGGGTGAGGAGGAGGCCGATAATCATACCATGACCCGAATGCTGGTGGATCCTCATGGGAGACTATGTGAGTTTATGCCTTTTTGCAAATTCTTCCGACGGTCCCTCTATATTGGCCTTTCTCCTCCAAACAACCCTGCACGAGGAAAATACGAGGATTTCGAGGCTCGGAAGCAGCGTTACATCGGACTGTTCGGGGCACCGAATTCAACCCAGTGTACCTACGAAGAATGTCTGTTTTACTTGCGTGTACACGCATTTCTATTGGTGTATCAACTATCCTAGGTTTCCTAGACTCCTTGCATTCTCCATCACAGTCCTACATCTCAATCCTGTTGCTACTTTCGCCCTAATCCTATGACTTGATATGCGTTACGACAGTGTGCTTACGACACCTAGTATACGTGGGAGACACAGCGACGCTATCATTCCTACAGTTGATCCGGCTGATGGTCGAGTCAACCATCGGCCCATCCACATTCACCACAGATCCAGGGCGCCATCGCCTTACAGAAAATGCACTCGCCGATCCACCAAAATCACAAATGACGCATCTACTCCCTGATAAGCAGACCACTTACGTCCTAGTCAATGCCTTCTTTGTCAATGCCAACCTTATCCAAGTCTTCGATGAGAGGGAATTCTACGAGAGACTTGAGAAGTGCTACACTTCTCCACTATTTGTCGATCCCTCGTGGCTCTGCTTGCTCAACTTGGTACTGGCCATGGGCCTTGTTCTGGCAACGCCAACAGCTGGAAGTCCGGAATCGATGCTCGTTGACAATCTGCGTAGCGCATATAAATGTGACATCTTTTACCTCAACGCGAAGCAATTGAACGACCCCGTTGTTGGGTTCGAGGATGCAGACTTTTGGTCGGTTCAGGCTCTGTTGCTGATGACATTATTTATGCTGTGTCGTTCAAAGCGTAATGCCGCTTATGCATACTTAGGTATATCTATCAGCCTGCGTGA
The DNA here is from genome assembly GCA_018902385.1 of Physcia stellaris. Classification (NCBI taxonomy): domain Eukaryota; kingdom Fungi; phylum Ascomycota; class Lecanoromycetes; order Caliciales; family Physciaceae; genus Physcia; species Physcia stellaris. Next base: position 252,572 of record JABSSW010000009.1, on the reverse strand, counting down.
GTAAATGTCTACTTACAGATGTGAAGGGATGGCTGCTCGCTCCGCATATTCTCTGGGCCTGCATCGCGAAGAAACAATGGTGATCTTCCCGCCGGCGGAGCAACACCTCAGACGAAAAGTATGGCGATCGCTTTTCGTCATGGACCGTTTTCTTGCAATTTCCCTCGGACGGCCGCCTGCTATTCGTGAAGAAGATTGCTCTGGTGACGCTCTTGATCCACCGCCCGCATCTCCACATCCCACGCCCAGCGATATGAAATTCTACTATTCCGGGCTTGAGGCTGGGGTTCGAGGGTGCCATATCTTGAGCATCATCATTAGAGATGTTTACTCAAAGCGTAAAGTATCGACTAAGACCGCGCAAGCGATTGCAGACCGATGCAAGGTCTGGCCCAAGACTTTACCAGCCGCACTGCATTGGCGGCAGGCTTCACCAAGTAATCCACGGCAGGCCATACTGATCCTACACGTCAACATGATTTACTGCCATGCTATCATCTTGTTTACTCGCCCCTTCTTCCTGTATCTATTGAGCTCAGAGCTGCAACGCAAATACCTTGGTTCTCACGAATATCCAAAACCCAGACGCGGAAAAACAGAAAAATTCTCGGAAGCTTGTATCATCGCCTCTCTGCACTCCATCGCAATCATCCAGGCCGCGTGCGAAGGCGGATACCTCCCAATGCAGAATCCATTCATTATCTACTGCCTCTTCTCCGCCGCACTCGTCATCTTAACCGGCCGACTAGCCGCTCACTCCACCCACGAAGCAACCGACCAGTCCATCGAAAACGCCGTCTCCATCCTCACCTACTGCGGCACACTCGACGCCCAAGCCGCGCGAATGGTCCAAATCATCGCCTCCTTCCGCGACATCATCTTCAAACAAGACCAACAAAGCCAAAGCCCGCAACAAAGCATGCCATCCTCCATCGCCCTCCCCAGCTCCACCCCAGGCTCCTTCCCCCAACACCGCTTCAGCCCCTTCGTCCAACAAATGACGCACCCGGACCCCTCCTCGCAACTAGCGGGCTCGGTCCCATCAACCCACCACGGCGTCCCAACCTCCTCCCTCGATCCCACCATCTCCGCCGCATCGCCCATGCCCTCCTTCACCCTCCCGACCCTCAACTCCCCAACTTCCTCAGCCCCAGCCCAGACCGCGCCGCCGCGCATGCCGTACGTCCGCACCAATTCCTTCAGCGGCCTCCTCGATCTCGACAACACGGACAACCTCCTCGGCACCAGCGGCTCCGACGAGTCCTCGGGGCCGGAGAACGATATCGACTTCGCGTCGCTGTGGGCTTGGCCCGGCAGCGAGGTTGGCACGCCTGCGGCTGGTGGCGCCGCGGACGGGGCGGGGGGCAGTAGAGCCGGGAGCGGGATGGCGGGCATGAGGTTGAAGGACTTGGGCGTTCAGGGGATCAGCGATAGTCCGGTGCCGCTGTTTGGGACTAGTATGAGTGCGTTGGCTGATGAGGCGTAGGGGTGAGATGGGGGAAGCTGCGGAAGTGGTGTATAAATCGAGGGGAATGCAGACCGACGGCAGATGGGGGAAAGCTGGGAAAGGGGTATATATATGAGGGGTGGCGTTGGAGGCCTTGATTGGGCGGTTTTTTTTCTAAACCTTTTGGTATTATCTACGAGGGATTTGGATGCTACGTTTGTTGGGTAAGATATCGGGGGTAACTGTTGGTCGTTCTTGGGATGCGAACGAACTCGAAATACGAATATTGTGCATCTGGCGTCATTTGATTATCTTTGTTTCGTCATTTCCCCAGCCCTCCTCCTTGGATCGGCTCACATGATGAGTAAGATATAGAGTAAAACGGAGTAATCAAAAGAAAAACGGCTATCAGTCAGTCAGCGCACCCCTCCTAACCCCCTGCCCTGGAAAAGTACCCGAAAAGGCTAAGCTATCCACCCCTCTTTCTCCGACGAAAATTCGATGCCGGCATACAATCTATAAGGTAGTTCTCGTTCATGGTATTGTCCAAGATATAAGGTGCGAGGGGGTGGTTTCGCAAGCTGTTTTCTTGTACCACATGGCTCCCTTATATGTACAAAGTCCAAGAACCCTTTGAAAGGCGTCGAGCTTGGAAAAATTGCGGAGCATGGAAGGGGATGGGGTATAGTTAGGCGATTTCTCTGGTATACGACCGGTTTCTTGAGGGGAGGACGATGCGGGGGGCGATTTTCTTTGGGTTTTTAAGGCCACGGTGGGGGTTTTGAGATTGCTCTGGATAAGATTGAAATAGATGAATGCGGGGATTGGTATAGAGCATAAGTAAGGTATGGAGTACAGCAGCTCGCGGAAAGATTGCGGGATTGAGGGTTCTGGTATGGGGGCTAGGGGTGCGATAGGTTATTGATAGATATGATCGCATGCTGCTTTTTTTTGGACTGCATTCGTTGTTTTTTTGTTGCCTGTCTGCCTTGTATGTGGATGATGGAGTGTTTGGCGGCGAAGGCACCTGATTGGAATAAACTGTTTCATGCCGATGTAGATTAGTGCATGTGAGATAAGATTCGAGAAGGTATTGAATACGTCAAGACCCAGATACAATGCGAGAGTTGGGATAGTTGCGAGGTTAGGGGATGGGAGTGGGAGGTGTGTATATATATAGGGGGTTTGGAGTGGATGAGGGGGGTGGATGGAGGATGGAGGAGGAAGGAGGGTGTTGGGGGAAGAAAGACGGATGGTTTATTGTTTTGGACGAGTAATTCCTCTCCTCTCCTCGATAATCCCGTTCCCTTCCTTTCTATAATCACAAGATAAAATAGATAGAATTAGATATTTCCAGTCCCCTCTTATCATCCATATCTTGGGATGCTGAATCCTCACTCCCCATCCTAAATCCAAAATCCAAAATCCAGAGACAAGACTCGATGGTACCCAGTGTTTTCGGAAGTTTATGACGGAGTTCGATTGTTGAATTCGCTCCGATTGCAAGTCACTGTAGGATGGAAATCAAGAAGGAAGGTAGGTCGGTAGGAGAGAAATCAGATATACGAGTGCGAATAAGGACTATACCGGGATGCGAAGAGGCGAGAGATTGCGAGTGGCGGTATTGTGTTGGGTTCAGGGTTGGTTGATACTTGTTTCGCGGGACTTGTGGGGTGGGGGTGAGGAGATATGAAAATTTCAATGATTTATGATGGATTTGACGAGATTGTTTTTTGGTTTTATTTGTTTAATAAAATCGTTCCTCACTCTCCTATCTGCCATCTCTTCCTCCTTTCCCCTCAATCAATTTCAATTGAAATCTGAGGATGGAAGACTGAAGGCCAATCCCCATCAGTCGGCAATTTGGGGCTCGCTTGCTTGCGGAATATTACCAGCGAGCTTCAAACACCTGATGGCGAGTTTTGGCTCCCGATATATCTGGAGTAGGGTCTGGCAAGGCGTGATTTTGGATGATTGATTGCGGAGGTGCGGGTGAGAATGTGCTGTCATTAGTGTAAGGATGAGGATGAGAAGGCGTGATCGATCGGGAGGGGTTAGTTCAGGTTGTTTTGGTAGTTGATGTGGCCTCTTCTTCGCTTTCTCCCTGAATCGGTTTCTTTCTTAGAAGGATCTTGAGGTTGCGAATGTATGTATGTGGACGAAAACTTATGTCAGGGTTGCTCGTAGAAGACCGAAGCAAGATGCAAGCAAATCCTTCAAGAAAGACACTCAAATCAGCGTTGTTGGATGAGCTCGCCGTTTACTTCCTAGTCAGGCCTGTGCCTATGGTATAGCTCACGTAAACGGAGGGAAAGTAACGGACGCAGTGAATCAGGACCAATAGACTAAGAGTAATTGTGCTGTATCTCGTGCTTCAATGAATTTGACCCTCGTCATTAAAACGGATTGATACACGCTCTCATGGAGAACCTCAAAGGGGGGCCTGAATCTTCCAGTTTATGTGATCCTTGCATTGCGGGATTCTGTGATGAAGTATTGCTATCGTGTAGAAAGCCTCAATGTCAGAGAAGCCAAACTTTGCACCGCCTTAGCGCGCAACTTGTATTAAAAAATTCAGAAAACCTCCACGGATCTGGAACTACCGACAGGCTGAAGAGAAAAAGCACCCGACTTATCGAATCCAGTGGAGACACATATGAGTAGGACGCTGCCCATTTCACGCCTGCTTGACGTGCTCCCCATCTCGAAAAGTAGCCACCAGGGCAACCTGTAGCACGACCAGCAATTGGGACGACGCACCCAGCCAGGAGAAGAATGTGCTCCACGATATAGGAGCCAAGAGGTAGAGCGGTACCGTGACAAGAGCCGACAAAATTCCCAGAATCGACAGGATCCAGGTTCCCACCCATTCCTTGGCTATTGTCTCTCGGTAAATGGGTAGCAGCAGGGTCAAGAAACCAGCAAGCTGGAGAATGACATTTAGAATCAGTTGCCAGAAATCGGCGTCCAAATGAGAGCCCGGTGTTGGCGATGAAGATTTCAGTGCTCGATAGAGAGGGTAGATGCATGCCAAAAGGAGAGCTCCGAGAAGTGCCTGCAGTAGGAGATTGTCTTGTTGACGCTGTGATGCCGATCTTGTAGATTTAATATTCCCGCTAGCTTTTCGGGCCTCCTCTTGTTTGAAAACATCACGAAGTCGACCTCGAAGGTCAGTATGCCAGGTAAAATCGTCATAGACGATTTTTCCGCTTTCCGATATATGCCGGTGATAGATCTCGCCAAAGGAACCGAGTAAGCTCAATTGTAGATCGATAGCATCTATGATCTGGTGCATTGTGCTCAGATCATCAACATGTCCGGAAACCACAGTTTCTAGAAGCTGGATACCCAAGTAAACGAAGCTCGAACTCATAACCCTCTGTGTTTGAACCTGGGAATCGACACCTTCGCCCAGTCCCCTTGCCTCACCGCAGTAATCGCGAGCAATTCTCCAGCCAGGTAGGCCTCGTAGGTCAATAATGTACGTCCATACCTCAGCCTCAGCAACTGGATTACTTTGCACAGAGCGTTCCTCGAGACTCTGCGACCAGCTATGAAACCCTCCCCTCTGCCCCACGGATACAGTTCGCGAAAAGGTATCGAGCCCGAACCTGTTGTATGCGGGTATCCACAGAGCTGAAGAGCTTCAAACTCGATCTGGAACTTGATTTGAGCTAGACTGAGAAGCCACTGTTTTCGTCGTTTAGAGCGCGGCTGTTCATTGCTTTCGAGGGACGCTAAAAGACCAATTAGCACTCTATATTGTAATTCTTTGAGATCAAGAAAGAATTGACCAGGAACATAACCGGGAAGCCAGAGTCTTCTCTTTGACATGATTCAACCCCTCAACACATTTGCCACCGCGAAGATCTGTTCCTTTCGAAATCGTCTGATTTCTGACAAGGCTGTTCTTGATCTACTATTACATGCAAGATTTGCTCGTTGAAGGCATGTAGTCAATTTCTACCGCGCTTACTGCGTGGAATCTGGGAAAGCCTATTTCTAAATCAAAGATTGTGAAGGTTTTCCGACCGAGGAGAACAAGGCTGCACTCAGTACGGCGGGGCTTGGCCATGGCGCAGCCCTGTGCATGATGCAACGCTAAGGTACCTTGACTTCGAAGCAGAATCACCCCTGCAGCGTAATCAAGCTCGAATCTGCTTCGATGGACGTCTTAGAAACTTATCTCAGTTTTGATATGGATGTCTGTCATCCACCACAAACAACATCAGAGAAAAACTCTTCCCAGTATGGCGCTCTGTAACGCTCATCTGCAGCGTCGAGAATGCAGCCTCCAGCGAAGTCGCGAGGCGTATCGATGAATTCCAGAAATGTTCCTTGTTGCTTACTATTTCCAATACTTTCCCAAACCTGCTGGCGCAAACGCCTTCACGATGTTTGGCTAGGTACCAGGTAAGTGGTGTCTGAGAACGCTAGAAAACAGATCCCATGTATAGCTACCACCCACAAAATCGGTTAGAGGTTCCTCTTCCAATCATCGTTATCTACCTGGCAGACGAGGATCAAGTCACCGCCGGCCCCATCATCCCCAGATCAGTCAATCACTTCTCCCTCATTCTGGAGCCGTTCACACACTCAAGGTATGTAGCATCATCCCCATAACCCCTTACCTTCCTCTCCAACCCCTCGTCCATCTCTTCTGGCTCGACGAACCCAAACTGGCCCCAGAAGGGCGCCGTCCCGTACACAGAAACGAGGCAAGTCGTAGCATACCCGCATCTTTCAGCGACAGCAAAGAGCCTACCGATGCACTCTTGCGCAAACCCCCGCCCTCTTACCTCAGGGAGGAGAACGAGATCATGGATATAGTACTGGTCCGCATCAGGCGCTATCTCGCCGAGCAAACTGTTGAGAGCTGGCGGTTGGCGGTGGCGGATGGGATGAGAGATGACGTAGCCGTAGAGCTCGTCGCTTTCTCCGGACATGAGAGCGAGGCAGCCTGAAGGGAAGAGCTTGACGCGCTCGGCGAAGACTTGGTCACTTTCGGGGAGGTCCGGGTGGATTGTATTGGCAACGGCAACGAGGCGAAAAATATTATCGATTGACATAGAGCGCCAGGCTACCTTGGTCTTGGCGGAGCTTTTCGCCGAATCTTCGGTAGTTGCCACCTTCATTCCGAGCATGTACTTGGCAGGCGCTGATGGTTGGCTGGGGTGGATAGCGGCAGACTCTGGCCGATAAAGAATAATCTACGGAGTAGGTAGAAAGTTACTCGTACTGTAAGTCATTGCGTCTTCGAGAGTAAAGCTGCCAGGCAATTTTGCGCCACTACATAGCCCTTATAAATCAGTGAAATTATGAGACGGAAAACCTTAAGTTGTCATTAGATAAGCCACGACTGACGACTCGAAGTCCAATAATTCTGAAAAAAGGCGGCATTAATCTCGTATTTGTCAGCTCTAGCGCGCGTATTGCCAAGACGTAATTCTGGATTACATAAACGCTCGCCCATTGGAAGCTCATTTCTGTGACATTTTACCCTTCAAGTTCAACACCATTCCACAACAACGATGAACTACATGCGATACTGCTCTATCACTAGTATTGGGAGACTACATGAGCGAGCACAAACTCCATCGCCATTGTAAAAGCTTATCGGGGTTCGCCTTCGCCCCCAGATACTCGGCTGTGATCGCAACGAACTTCCTGTTCGGGTTGTCTATTGCGATGCAAGTTATGCCGAAGGTAATCATCGAGGCTTTTTGGAAGTTTATATGGTGTAGAATCAGCCGCTTGCAAGCAGCGCGCTGAGCATTTACTCATTTACTCTCAAGGTTGTCACAATTAAGCTGCATTCATTTTCAACGAATCATGCAAGTTGAAGGAGATCCTCGATGTGCATCCGAGTCTCAAAGGCCGGTCGAGCAAGATATGCATCATCGGAGCTGGTATAAGCGGGCTTCGAGCCGGCGAAACTGCTGACTGCGGCAGGCTTGGAGGTCATAATCCTCGAGGCCCGATATCGTGTTGGTGGCCGCATCCATCAGAGTACTCGCTTCGGTCCTCCAATGGACGTAGCCGCTAGCTGAATCTATGGAACATGGTGTAACTCACTTCTACATCTCGCAATGGAGGCGGGATCAACGATCATATTGCATGCGGCGCTGTTGACTCGATCTGCAATTCGAACGGGACTTGGCTTCCCAGTAGGTACTGTGGCAGGGAATTACTACGAGGAAGTCTGGGAGATCCTGGATATGGCCATAGCTAAGAGTCGCACAGAAAACACGTCCATTTCAGACACTGTCAAGATGATGACCTTCTTCCGTCAAGAGGTCGAAAGGAGACGCTCGCAAGCCGAACAACCGGAGGCTTACGAGACTTTGATGTCTCAGATTGTCGAAATGTGGGGCGCTTTCATGGGTAATGAGTGCGAAACCCAAGGGTTGAAGCATTTGTGGCTGGACGCGGGCTTGGAAGGAGGTATAGTCGATCTCGTCGTCCTCTCACTTAGCCAAAGACATATGGCGCTAAATCACCGTGCAGACAACTTAGTATCCCTTGCGTTCATTTGCAAAGACATTGTGACAGCCTTTTCATTCATCTTGTCGAACCATGTTACTCTACGATTAGCCCGTGAGGTCACAAAGGTAACTTCCAGGGAGCCCGATGGCTTCGATGTCGAAGCCGCTGATGGATTCCGGGGTATTTTCGATGATGTAGTGGTGACAGGCTGGCTGAAAACGCAACGAGAATGTTTTCTCGTCGCGACTAACGCCAAAGCTATCAACCGCGCTCCGCAGTCTTGGATATGGAAACCTGGGACAAGATGTTCATCAAGTCTCCACATGCAATCTGGAACGCCCATGTCTCCACACCAATTGGCCATCAAGAACATACATCTGGAGGGCTTCGTCTATCGAATCTCTTTTTCTTCGTCCCGAGTACGTATGCAGCAGATACAAATCCAGAAAACTAGCGGCATCAAATCATATCTTTCTCGGGAATGCTGGAGCCCTTCTCCCATCCGGTGATTATATTTTTCGTCTCCGGCCAATGGCGAAGGCATATTACTGGGCTTGTTAAAGGCATGGCAGATGACTCTCAAGAGTATTATCGGATTCTAGACGAGAATTTGCGACCATATTATTCCAGACTCCTAACTTCGATCCCGCCTCTTCTACCTGTAAGCCCCTGGCGTTCATGTCGACAGACTGGCAAAGCGACAAGTTCGCAGGCTTTGGGTCTTTTACCAACTTGCCAATTGGTTCTGGAGATTGCCTTCAGCACTTTGAGGCTTTGAGGGAGGGAATGGGTGAGGCTCGTGGCATCTGGCTTGCTGGTGAGCATACATCTCCACCCGGCGGACTGGGTACTGTCACTGGTGCTTACTGGAGCGGTGAAGAAGTCGCAAGAAGAATCTCGCGCTGTCATGGAGTCACCATAAACATATGAGCCGCTATCGGAGACACCTACAAGCATGCTAGGCTTATGGCTCCACGAAGTCACTCATCACCTACTCCTGGACGTCCTGCCTTGGTGCAAAGGAAAGAAGTCATAGCATGGGGCTAGCGATACGATCATGAAGTAGAAAATCTAGCCTTACTACCTATTCAGCCAGCTCATGGAGAGACGACCCGCGAGGGAAAGAGGAGGCGAGTAAGCAGCCAATAGCGTCCCTTACTGTAGGCGCCAAATTCCGCTAAGCTTAGATGTCAAATATGTCAAACACGATAATTGACATATCTAATAATTGTCATTCCCTGAGCCTTTGTCAATGCCTTTTCGACAGGTTTCGGAAGTGTATCATCCCTGTTTCTGGGGCAGTGGATCGTCCAAGGTTCGTGGTGGGATCTTCCCAATGTGGGGGCCATAAATGCGGGACTGCAACCTTCACCTAAATTAGTGAAGAAGCTGGGCGGCTAAATCGTTAGAAGATGGACAAGACTGAGTCTCCTGGTGAATGCAGGCTTCGAAGTAACGGTATTTCAAAGGATAAGTCCACTCGCCTCCGGGTCATGACCATTTCTCTACGGACCATTTCGCGCGTATTGCTCACGTAGGCCGAAAAGCAAAAAGCCTAGCATTACCACGACAAAGTCACTAACACTGTAGTACTGGCATCTTTTGAAAACCGATATTTGCAGCGTTCATATGCTAGTCGGTCTGGAAAAGGACCCCAGTGAGCACATGGCTGCTCATCGCTCCCTGTAGCCGTTTTTTGATCTTCCTCTTTTCCATCGACTAGTGATGGACCCTCTTTCGATAACGGCAGGCGTCGTTGGCATCTTAGATGCCGTGACCAAAATAAGCTGCGCCATATCTCGATTCAAAGAGGACTATAAACTCGCAGACACGCACTTGGACATCGCTCGGCAGCACTCGCTGCTTCTTCAGGAGGAAATACGGGCATTGGAGTCAAGAGGAGCGACCAATTATCCCACGCCTCGTAAGACACACCATGGTTTTAGTTGCGCTACCGAAAGCAGTCACCTCGTCTTGGAAAAGGCTTCGTTCGCAAAGGCGATGTGCACCGCTCATGAGCTCCTCTCCACCATAGATGGGTCGTTTCCTCTGCGTTCCAAGCCGCATACATGGAGGAGTAAAGTGAGATGGGCAATGAAGGACAAAAATACTTTCGCACAATTACAGGAGCGACTAAGATCTGCCGAAAGCACGCTGCAAGGCATTGTGACGATGGAACAATTGTAAGTTCTATGCAATATTTAGAGCTACGTTGGGGCTCATAACATTCTTCCTGGCAAGTGTCTGCGCTCATCAATCCTAGGCGAGTCAGTCATGTGATATACGGGATGCTTCTCCAGCAGCAACAAACCTCGCATGACATTGGATGTGGCGGGATCTCAACCCAGAATTTTTTAATATGGCAGTATTCAGCCAGCACAGCTCAGAACCGTCGCCTCCGGTCGCTCAGCCCCAACCTTTGGAAAGCAAAATAGGGGCATACCAGTCAAGCCAGATAATATCCAAGCCAACCAAATTACTTCCATGGATAGCTCGATTCGACCAACAAGGATTCTCGGCGCAAATATTCGCATTGCCCAAAGACAAAGGCATGAGCTATGAAGCCGCTGTACGGATAGCACTGTTTGGGAAGTTATACTCAATCAAACTACAAATGTCCTGTCCGAGCTTCTCCTTCAGCCCTATGTTTCAGGTTCGCAATATGGTACCCATCGACTCTGCAATGACTGTTGCTTGTAGAGCGGGCGACTTCGACGGCGCCCATAAACTATTGGCAAGTGGCGCGGCACATGGCAGTGATATCACACCTGCAGGTTGGCCAATGCTTGATGTCAGTGCAGAGTCCATTCGTATCGAAATATCGTTGCTAATGATTCGATCAGTATGCTATCGAGAGTGGGTCGGCCAGGCTCGTCCGCTTACTCCTCGAATATGGAGCTCATCCCGACATGGCGTATGGAGAGCATAACATGTGAGTAAAGTCCGACAGCAGATCTTTTGCCTGTCACAGCATAGAAGCCGAGGTTGATGGGCGGCATCACAGGACGGCTTTGCAGTCTTGTTTCCTTCGAGGACACTTTGACATCGCTCGACTTCTCCTAACTCGAGGGGCGGACATCGAGCACGTTGACAGCGACGGTTACTCGGTACTCTCCTACCTGTGGACTGTCGATAGACCCTTGGAGAAGTCGGTGGATTTTATGCGTCTCTGTCTCACAAGCGAATTCTCCGAAGTCAATGCCTGCGACAGCAGGGTTGGTCAGCTTTTCACCGAGCGGCCGCTATCGGTACACCTGAAGACGTCGAGGCGTTCTTGCGGCTGGGAGCATCGCTTGATTTGAGAGCAGAATGGTACGGCTGGACTGCGCTGTTCTTTGCAGCCTCACACGACAATGTCGAGACGTTCGAGACAATCGTTCGTCACTCAGGAAATGATGTCTATGAATCTCTCGACGGTGATGGGTGGACCCTCTTGCATTGCTGTATCTATTTCGGTGCTTCTCGCGTTATGAAGATGGTCTTGCAGAATGGTGTCGATGTCAACCAATTATCGCACCCCGCACCGCTGCCAGAAGATCCGGAACTGTCTTACAGGGAATTGACCCCTATTGATGTCGCCTTCTACGTCGGACCCAACCGATACCAGATGTTCATGGAGGCTCTTGCCGAAACAGGCCGAGATGTGGATCTAAAAGGCGACAAGGATTTCTTCTGGGACACGACCCCTAATGACAACGAAGAAGCGGAAGGAGCTCACCCTATCTACGGGGCGGAGGATGTTGATGATGATAGGTGGACGCTTTTACACTGGGCATCGTACAACGGCTCGTTGAAAGTGAAAAGGCTGCTCCTTCTGAAAGGCGCAGATCCCGAACACCTAGATGCCATTGCGTTGGAAGAGAACCCGACATTGTTGACGACAAGTCCTTTCGAGGGGCGTTGAGGGTCGGCAGAAGAGTGTCAGAGGGATCTCGATTACGATTCAATATCCCAATCCCGAAGACGAGATGGGGTGGGATACACCAACGGGATCTCCATTGAGATATGAGAATCCGAGTCTCTAAGACGAAGTGAAATCAAATAGGACACCGCCAACAGTGCTAACAAAGTTCCCACGGGATTGCTCGTTAATTGATCCCTGCCCCTCCTACGAGATAGCAAATCTGTTTTCAGGACTCAGCGCAAAGGTCTGAATTGCATCGAAGCTACGGTCATGCTTGGCCGTCAGATCATCCCATGAAAAGGGACAAGCCCCTTCTCTAATGGAACGAAACCATTGACGGAAAAAAATAACCATCATCCGCAGTGACTCCGCTCGCGCATCTTCTGTCCCCCAAAGGGGCAATTCTGCATCTACCTATAGCTCAATTCCATCGCCAAAAAAACTACTTTCTGGACTCAGAGCAACAGCACTAGGATCTACGTCAGCCCATCGAGATGGAGCGCAGTAACTGATCATTCAAGCAAGCTAGACCCAAACCGAGTCGATGCTCGAGCATTCCATCCACATCTCTCATCCGCCTAGACGCTCCGGGCAGCGGTTCAGTACCGTCATGTGGTAAGAGTAACCGCTATCGAAATTTGCGGCGACCGATTCTGAACTCATACACTCAATGGTGGAGTGTGACTCCTGCAGGATTCGCGTCTGGCGGTTCTGCCAAGTCAGGCACCGACTACTGCCCTGTCCTCCAATTAAAGGTCGTCTATCTAAAGTCGTAGATGGCGCACTGCTTCAAGGGCATGGGACATCAAGTTATCGGATGATCTGATGTAGGATATCATTCCTTAATGTGGTTTTGGTTCTTGCTTTTTTGCTTCTGCTTCTGTCCTGAATTGAATCGATCCTTTTGAAGTACAACTCTCTACTCTTTATTCTCACGGTTTACCTGTATTTCGGAAGCTCGATATCTTGACGAAAACTTGCTGTTCACTTCCGCGATCGAGAGAGAATTTCTGTGCCTGAGGGCTGCGAATGTGGTGTGATAATTTGAACTTAAAGAAGACCCATGTGAAAAAGCTGTGAGGAGAGAAGAGAAAAGGGGTTTTCCAATTTGATGGATTTATCGATGTGAATGATGAAGATGACTGTAATCGATGAAAAAGGATATAGACATTATATAAGCAAAAAACAAAAAACAAAAAACAAAAAAATGAAATAAACAGAAATGAAAAACGGTTGATGTTTCAGGGAAACTTTCAAAGCAAGATAGAAATTACCGAATCAAATCAAACATCCTAAGTATCCACCAACGCAGCGTATACATCCTTCCTCCCCTCACCTCTCCTTCCCCCTTAAACGTCCATGAACAAACCCTCACTTTCATCTCATCTCCTTCCTTCCCCCTTCCCCCTTCCCCCTATCTCTCAAATCCCTTTCCCTCATCCATTTCAAATTCCCTCACGCCGTTTCCTCTCTCTTCTCTCTTCTCTTTCTCTTTCTCTTTCCCCCGTGATAACATCACAATCGCTTCACCCTTTCTCCGGACTTTGCGTTCTTGAAAGAATCGTACACCATGATCCATTTTCTCTAACCACTGCAGTCCAGGATCTCTTTGCACGTCGGATATGGAATCGATTCTAAACCCGGAACTACTGGAAGCTTTATCCTTCCCGTCGTCCTGAGGTATCCTCGTTCTAGGCCAGCCGGGGTTCAGAGTAAGGTAGTGAAACCCGACATTCATTCAATTACCTGAAAGACATCAAAAGAATCTATAACTAACCTTTATCCCTTCCCCCTCCACTCTTCCCAAAACCATAACCCCCCATTTTACCTCCTGTCTCCAGCCCTTTCATTCCCCTCCACCATCCCCCCAAACCCTCCCCACAATCACCCCCTAACAATATCAACCGCCCACTCAAACCCCTCCACCCCCTTCCTAAACCCCTTCTCATATTCCCAAACCAACTCGTAGCCCCAACCCAAGCGTTCCCGGTTTCTCCGCCCGCGTTTCCCTCCATTGGCACCTCGACGATCTGCACCCGCCTTCAGCCAGTCGGCGATCCGTTTTCGGATCCACAGTTCCAGGGCGCCGATCCGATCGGCGCCGAGGGGGGGTCTCGGGTTGGGTTTGAAAGGATGGGGTTTCCTGGGGTGGCGGATCACCTTTAGTGCGGAAGTGTTACTGTTGGATCTGACAAGAGCATCGTCGGATCGGGATGGAGGGATGGTGGTTGCTCTCTCGGCACTGTTGCTGTTGGATCTGACAGGGGTGTTGTCGGATCGATCGTGCGGTACGGTGGTTGCTGACTCGGCACTGTGGCTGTTGCATCTGACAAGGTCGTTGTCGGAATGATCGCGCGGGACGGTGGCTGCTGGCTCGGCACTGTGGCTGCTAGGATTTTGATCGGAAGTGTCGGGTCCGTCGTTGGGGTCGATGATGTTCGTGTCCGCACTGTTGCTGGTGGGGTCGAGAGAGGGATTATCGAGTCTATTGTCCGGGATTGTGCTTTCTGAGTTGGTACCCTGGTTGCTAGGTTCAAGGAGGGGAGTATCGGATGCGTTGCTGTCGGGGTAGTGCTGTGAAGTCTCGGATGCGCGGCGAGAGACAGGATCGGAAGCGACAGTTGGAGTGAGAAGTGAGCGACAGGTATAAAATGCGCACGCGTCGTTGAAGCCTTGTGTGAAGCCTGCCTGTTTAAAGTGCCGTGAGTTTTGTACGGTAACAGACAGCTAAATCAGTGAAAAGGGTTCCTGAGAAGAGAAAACAGAAGGGAAGGAAATGGGGAGTTAACATAGAAGATTGACAGAATGGAAAGTAAGCAATTTGACATACCTCAAACCTCCAATGCTCCCATTCATACGCCCCTCTCCTCTCACAGTACCTCTCATGCTTCTTGGCCGCTCTTTTCCTCATCGCCACCATTCGGTCTTTCGCCCCTTGCACGTTCCTCTCAATATCCCTAGCTCTTGCCATGAATTCCTCAGGTGGAACAAGATTATCACAGTCAATCATTTCCTTGAACCCCCATCCTTTCGGTCCTACTCCCTGTGACTCTTTGTATGGCAACCAAGTCCAGAAAAAAGCTCCATTCGTCATCTCCCTCCATTTCTCACATTGCTTTCGCCCAAATGTGTAGCGTACCTCTTCCGGCCCGGACGGTTGGACGGCTTGTTCGGCGTTCCAGGGGAGTGCGCAGCTATACCCCGAAATGCAGACTTGACACGCGCCATGGTTGGCCACGTCGCCGATTGTGGCGGGAAGGTGTTGGAGAATGCGACTTTGGAGGGTCGCCATCAGCGCAGGGCCGGAGAGGAGGTTATCTCCCTCTGTGAAGGTGAAGTATTCAGGGCGGGTAATGATTAGGGGGTTCACGGCTGAGGCGACTTTGTTTGCTCTAGCAGTCTAGAAGACGAGAAGTTTTAGTATTTGGAGGCTTGATTACAAGTCACACCATGATGCAATTGATAGCGAAGGTGAGAAGGGGGAATACATACCCAAGCAAGTGCTCGCCCAAAACCACAAGCATCACTGACATAGATCGGTATACTACTATCCACCGCTTCAACAGCCTTAAGCACGTCGTTATACCAGGTTTGAACTTTGCTTATGGCTACCTTGGGCTCATTGGCAAGTTGTATCCCAATGCAGCCCTTCAGATCGCCATTCTTAATTGCGTTCGCAACGAATACTACGCAGCTTTTAGCTTGATCTCTAAGGGTAATAGAGCTCCACTTTTTGCATTCTTTAGCTCCGCTATGAGTTTCATCATTCTGTCCTCCAGGTAGAGCATGGAAATCGATGAGTGTGCCGATACCGTGAGCATGTAGCCGGGAACAATATTTTTGCACGGTCGACCAAGCGTTCAAGTATACGGCTGCTACGTCGGCGAAAGACGTGCCCTCGGTGAATGCAGCGCCCAAGGTGAAGTAACCGATCGGGAGTCGAACAGCGTTACAACGTGCGCGGTCAGCTATGAAATTGATAGCTTTGTCTGTGAGTGCTGAGGTCCAATGTTGTTCCCACTTTTGGCGGGTTGCTTCAAGGCCGTGGACCCTAATGGAACTATTGCAGATTCGAATAAGCGTTGGTAGCTCGGTTGAGTGGTCATGTTGAGCTAAGAGATTGAATGGCTATACGTACGCTTGAACAGCATCTAGCTCGCTGTCACCAGTGCAGCTATCATCGAACATGTCCGGCGATAGCCATCTTTCGAGCACAAATATGCTTCCAAGATTAACGCCGTACTGATAGCGATAGCGAAGGATTTCGGTGGCCGATGGAGGGTCGAGAGTGATTGTCATTGAATCAGATGTAGTGGAGTTGGATTGTTCAGCGGAGGCACTCCCTTTGATCTTTCGACAAAGTCGCTTGGTCATGTTGAGCAGCAATGAGGCTGCATAATGCCCACGAGATTCGTCCCATCTAATCGATCTCGGCATCTTGATGATAGAGGTCTAAGAGAATGTGATATACTGCTGGTAAAACTAGATTAAATGCTTAGAATTATGAAAGACTGTTGTTCGGGTCGATGAAGAAAAGAGAAAACACTCGGAGGGTTATGAATTGTTATCTGTCTTTGCGGTTCGACGTAGCAAGGCAAGTGCTACACGGTCAACTTTTTCCAGTATGCTTTCAAGGCGAGCGGCGCAAGGAAGGAACGACACAAAAAGACTGTACTTCGTCGCTTTCTGGGCGACACATCAGAGCACAAAATATCTCAGAAATGCTTTACCAATAGAACGCATGGATTTTCATGCTCTTCGATCTGTACAACATGCTGGACTATTGGAAAACCCATCGGAGTGCGTCGATGTAGCCAACCTGATGATTTTAGCGCACTCAATAACTCGAAAGAGATCTAAAGTACCAGGCTCAAACTTGCCGAGTGTGCTTCGTCTTGTCTCCCTTATGCGGAGCCTTGATCATCATCGAGTATGGCATCATAGCGAAAAAAGAAATGCGGAATCTGCTTCCTGTAACTAGGCATATACTGGCTAAATCCTTGTGATTCCATCTCAAAGATTCGACCGCATCATTCCAGAAGGCTTGATGATCGTTGTCCTGGCTCCCAACTTCCACAGTGGGCATATAGTAGCCTTTGTCAGCCGGCGAATGTGCATACCACAGTGTTGTAGAGAGAACGGACGTTGCTACACTCTCATAGTGTGATTTGCCGAGACAGCGAGAGATGATGACGATTATACTGATTTGGGAATGGCTCAAGGGGCACGATGTGTGTGTTCATTGTACCTTAGGTTTGTTTTCAAAGCATGATTGGAAAAGCGCTCAGAATATTAGATGGCCTAGGAAGTGATAGGAATTGAAAAGAAGATGGAAACAACAAGATTCTACGAATAGCTAAGTAGGAAGGATCACTGACGACTGAAATAGACTGAGTTGCGAAAGGTGAGCATTTGACGTGATCTTCTAAGACCAAACACCCCACCAGAATCTGAGATTTGGATACATTACTCCATGAACACCATGACGCGAATCAGCCTTCTATATGCAAATGTGGGTGCTCATACGGTACCAGTTGATTGGTTAACCTGTCCAACGGTATTTACGCATATCTTCATCTGGTACGACATCAACCTTCTTCATAGAGACTTCCCTTTGCCAACTTCATCTAAGCCATTGAGAACTCTCTGAGTCTCCTTGACGAGGTTTTTCCTCTTTGATCTCAAATCTTCATCGCCTTCTGTTTCCACAGCATCTAATTTCAATATCACCTGGGCTAGTATGCCTTCACTTAATTTCTTGTACTCAAAATCTCTCGTCTTCGCGTCAGCGGGAGGATGTGAGGTGAATTGCACGACTTTCGGCAAGAACGTTGTGTAGAAAGTAGTGGATATTTCTTCAAGTTTTCCGGCAGCTGTCGTCGGTGGCTTTGGTATCGTAGAAGGTGGAGGCGCACCGGCCGATGGAGCTGGACGCATAGGTGATGAAGAGCGGGAGTGACCAGTAGCGTGTGTAGGTTCTGGGGCAAGGAAGCCAGAGTCGCGGGCTGTTACTGGGGATGAAGTACCACTGTCGCGACCCTTTCGCCTCCTGCCACCTCGGTGACCCTTTCTCTTAGACTTCGGCTCGGGATGCCGTATTGTACCGTCCACCTCCATTCGAGGCCCGCCATTTTCGTATGGGTCGTCATCGTCGGCGCTTTCACTGCTCTCAATTTCGGACCCTCGACTACCAGCACTCGGTACGCCTTCACTGACGACACACATTAGCTCGCTGTTTTGCTTGAGACCTTCGTCTCTGCATGCTTTAGCATCGTCCTTGAGAACGCGGCCTTTGTAGAGTAGTTTAATCCGCCTCGGGTCCTCGCACTTTGTCTCCTTCGCAGCCAGTCGACGTAATTCTGAGACCCGTATTTGCCCTTCGGCGATGGTGAATGCAGGGAAGTGTAACGGGTATGTGGTTCCGCGGTGCTTGAGGACAAGGATATCAGGGCTTAAAGGGTTGGCGCTATCTGCTCTGGAAGCATTGCGCTGCGTACCGCTCGGCGGAAAGGCGTAACCGTCGTTACGGGGTGCACCTCGAGGGGCGTCGACAATATCGTCGGGGCCGAGGTAATGATAGTCGTCGTCAGTTACTCTCGGTGGTCCACTCATAGCACTAGGTCCAAAGGGCGAGTATCGTCCTCCACCACCACTGGACCAGAAGCTTCGTCCCCAGCCGCTTGACATGGCGAATAGTATCAGCAGCAGAGGAAGGCAGATAGCAGAAAGGAAGGCAGGGTCTGTGGTATATTCGAGGATGGGGCGGGGCAGGTTGCGGTCAAGGAAGCTGGAGGCGGCGGCAATGTGGGGTTTGATAGGTTCAGGTAGATGATGGTAAATGGATTGTAGGTGAGAGGTGGGCGAGGTAGAGGATTTGGATAGGATTGAGGAAGCCAGGGTGACGTCGTTGTAGGGTGCAGCCTCACTCGCCTTAATGTCTTGAACGATCGAAGTGGGATGAGAAATTTTGGGGTGAGGCAAAACGCGAAGGCCCCCAATCACCTCCGCTGGAACTCTCCGTGAACCCCGAATCTAGCCTAACCTGCTTCACACACGCTTGAACATTGCCCGTCAATTTGTAATGACCTACAACTACTACTGAGACAAAGCTTTCAGAATGTTCTGGACATAGGACCTGCTTTGCTTAGCAACCCTAGGAATCTGTAGCGCAGCGCAGCCTGGAAGGTAACAAGTAAAGTAGCTTTATGTGCGCTCTCTGGATTACAAAGGGACAAATCTTTGAGAGTCAGGGGCAATCCATTACTTGTCATTTCGTATCGCGTGCCAATCACTGCTAAGAATAGCAGCCCTGCAGAGAAGGAAGCATCCCTTTCACGGTAGCGATTTAACTCCGTCACAACGCGATGCGTTTATGGCCGTGACACAATAATACAAGTATGTCGATGAAAAGGAAGGCTTCTATGAATTCTATCACTACTCCGCATGCAGACTCCCACGTCTTTTGGTGCATTTGGAGTTTTTGGATAATGGTATAAGGTATGCTCGCCAAATCGCAGGAAGATTCAAACTGACCACTCGACCCGATAACCTCAACGCCACTTGTTGATTGGCTTAGACGAGCACGTACAAGGAGCACATCTAGCAGGCATGTCAGATAGTGAGCGATCAGGCATTGGTAGTCTACTTACAACCGAGAGACCAAGGATGAACGAGATCCAGAACATCACGTTCTTCACATGTGATTAGCGTGACGCTAGGACAAAGGGATTACGAGACATACATTGAACAGCTTTCGGCCCTTTACGAATTTCGATCTCTGGATAGCCATGATGGGCAATTGTGACATCTGGGCTAAGAGCCCATAGCCTCTAAGCTTCTTCGTAATGCACCCCATGACCAACTCGTGGCCCACTGAGCTGATCAGAAAGGTAATAAAAGTGGCTGCGTTCCGTGATAATTTGGGTCTCGCTGCACCGTATACGTGCCTTCTCAGAAAGTGGTGCACAGGTATATTCCACTCTCTTGAAAACTCAAGCCAGTCGCACGAATTCCACCAATCAGAATAGAAGTGCCGGTCGGCGAAGCACGTTATTTCTGCAAATGCCCCCAGTACATATTCGAATATAACCAGAAACACCAGGAGAATAGTGACCATGAAGGGGAAGAGTAGAAGACTGATTGTTTCGGCGAGAATCAGGCCTTGATCGGACCAGCTTGAGACGCCGGCCAAGCGCTGAGCTGAATCGCTGAGGACTGGGACGATGAATTCCTCAGAGGTGATCGTCAACAAGAAGATGCAGCCGAAGACGGCAAGTGTTTTGTAGAAAAGCTCCATCCACTGTGTCTTTTCCGTTCGAGGGTACTCGAGCTCGTAGCACAGGGTCGGACACAAGACATAATCAATGTAATTCGAGGCCGTAAGATTCTGTGGGTACGTAACCTGGCCAAGGGGCGATGTCAACTCTACAGCAAGGTCTTCACGCAGCTGCGCCAAAGCTTCTTTCTCGTCGTCATGCTTCTTCTTGTCTGCAACCCGATCTGCGTCAGCAAGCAATGCGCTTGAACTCGGGTAGCGTACTGCTGCTGCGGTGGAAGCATTTTCGGGGTTATCTAGACCGGAGAGCCGGTGCTCCGTCGTACTCAGGTGTCCGTTGTAGAAGGCATATGAATGCATCTTCATCAGGAAGACAAGTGTGTGCAGGGTAAAGAAGACCTGAGAGGTCCAGGTCCAATTGAGCATAAAAGGCCAACTACTGTAATTAGCGTGGATCTTCGAAGGATGGACTGAGTCTAACCATACTTGATCATTACTACCATCCATGCGGCCTGGAAGACACTTTGAACAGCCATGCCCCCATTTTCCCACCGTAGCCATCCTTTACTCTCCCGAAAGATCTTTTGTAAAGGCAAGCTTATGCCAGTGCTAGCAACCATCAGGATGTCGCTAAGCGCAAGCTGCCAGGTGTTGGCTGTCAACAGAGACCAGACTTGTACTCGCAGTGGATATCCAGTGTCTTTGATGTTCCTCAGCATTGTGGTTATGACCATGATTGCCAGCCCAACCCAGAAGAGTACGAAGAAGCCCCTGAAATCCTTGTAGTCGCTCTTTGGATCGAAGTGTGAAACGCGAGCGCTGTAGTCGATGGTGGGGAACATCCTGTGCTTATTTTGGGCGCGAATCTGCTTCCGCGCCGAGGATATGGACTTGGCTGATGGAAGAGCGTCGGGAGGGAGTGGAGTTGACCGACCGCTGTTGAATCGTGAGCGTGCTGCAACAGCTACTAGAGAGCGCAAACCATTCTTACCTAGATATACCTGATTGTACATTGCTTTCAGGACCACCGGCTGGTTTCAGGCCTCTTTCGTGATCTTCACTTTGAGCTCTTAGCACCCTCGGATTCCCAGGCTTCACGGGGCGAGGTCGGAGTATGTGATCAAGGGCACCATTAGATGTTGGACTGGATGCCATGATGAAGTCCGAAGCGCCAGAACGGGTTATCTACATATATGATGAGTGGTAGCGTCAAAGTGGCCCAGAAAAGGGAAGTTGTTGTCCGCGTGTATCGAAAAGAGCGTAGAGGTAAGCTGTCACTCGGGGTCGGGCTTAACCAACTTCCGATATGTAGAAGGCAGCAAAATTCAAGATGGCAGCAGGGAAAGGACGACTGCCATGATACATCTTCAGGCGAGCTGTGTGTCGGGTAACAGCTAGAAATAGCATGTGATGCCAGATAATCATGAGGCTTTGTTTGATCAGCCAAGTCAGCACAGCCAAACAGACAAATTTGCTTGGCCAATGCGGAATCGCGGAATGCCTGTTGGGGGAGGTGGACGCCGCGGCGTAGGGCTGACCCAATGGTGATACCCCCATTGTGGAGCAGCCGTGGTTCCGAACGGCGACAGGGTCTGGCGGGGTGTATCCCGTTCTCTGGGCATATTGCAGGGGTCTTCGCATCGAATTGAAGCAGTACCTCATTCCCAGTGCCTCCTTGTTAAATTCAGTGGCGCTCGAGACGATTGCAAATTCCTACGCCCGAAAGAATTCAGCGGTATCACGCGCATCTGTCATCCACGCCTGTACTGCTTCAAATTAGCAGCTTGGGGTCCATGAGGCCACCATGAGCTCTTGTAAATCTGCCCTCCCCACAGTCTTGAAACGGCAACTGCTGATGGAGAACCAGTGAAGCAATTCATACGTAGTGTACGGGCTTCAAAAACCATTGCTGATGAGCGGGCGGTCGTACAAAAAGAAAGCGCGGCGATAAGAGCAAGCTTCAGGGAGGAGAGCGGTGACGCTAACATCAGGTCCGCCTCATGGCTGTGGACTCGATCGACAACTGGGCTGATGTACGGACAGGAGAAACAATGTTGCCAAACTACTCTACCTGTTTACCTTGGGTGAACGAACACATTTTGGTCAAATAGAATGTCTGAAGCTATTGGCGTCTCCGCGGTTTGCGGACAAGAGATTGGGTTACCTGGGGACAATGCTGCTGCTGGATGAAAATCAAGAGGTTTTGACACTGGTCACAAATTCATTGAAGAAGTAGGTCCGTTGATATGTGAGAGGGACGGTGCTGACCCAAAGGCGCAGTGATTTGAACCACTCCA
Organism: Physcia stellaris; assembly: GCA_018902385.1. Classification (NCBI taxonomy): domain Eukaryota; kingdom Fungi; phylum Ascomycota; class Lecanoromycetes; order Caliciales; family Physciaceae; genus Physcia; species Physcia stellaris. Next base: position 230,163 of record JABSSW010000009.1, on the reverse strand, counting down.
ATCAATATGTCGTTGGCCTCGCTCTTTGCACACTTGGCAACATTGCCTCGATCGAGATGTCAAGAGACCTGTTTCCTGAGATTGAGAATCTACTGTCGACGGCAAATCCATATATACGGCGGAAAGCTGCGCTATGCGCCATGAGAATATGTAGGAAGGTGCCAGATCTTCAGGAACATTTCCTGGAAAAAGCGAAGATATTACTCTCGGATCGGAACCATGGTGTACTACTTTGTGGGCTTACCCTTGTCACCGGTATGTGCGAGGCAGAAGAGCTGGAAGGGGGAGAGGATATCAGTGAATTATTTCGACCGCTTGTGCCTGGACTCGTCCGAACGCTGAAAGGGCTGGCAAGCTCAGGGTATGCACCAGAGCATGATGTTACTGGTATCACAGATCCGTTCCTTCAGGTCAAGCTACTCAGATTGCTTCGGGTATTGGGCCGAGGCGATGCACGTACCAGCGAGCAAATCAACGACATTCTTGCTCAAGTCGCCACGAATACTGATTCTTCTAAGAACGTTGGAAACTCAATACTTTACGAATCAGTCCTGACGATACTTGACATTGAAGCCGATTCAGGTCTACGTGTGCTTGGAGTCAACATCCTGGGCAAATTTCTTACAAACAAAGATAATAATATACGATACGTCGCTCTCAACACTTTGATCAAGGTCGTGGCTGTGGAACCGAATGCCGTGCAGAGACATAGAAACACGATCTTGGAATGCCTTCGGGATCCTGATATCAGCATTAGGAGGAGGGCATTGGATTTGAGTTTCACTCTAATCAATGAAGGCAATGTTCGGGTTCTGATCAGAGAGCTACTCGCGTTCTTGGAAGTGGCCGACACTGAGTTCAAGCCAATTATGACCAGCCAGATTGGCGTTGCGGCGGATCGTTTTGCTCCTAATAAAAGATGGCATGTGGACACTATGCTGAGAGTACTGAAGCTAGCTGGCAACTATGTCAAAGAGCAGATTCTGTCATCCTTCGTTCGCCTGATTGCAACTACCCCGGAGCTACAGACATACTCTGTGCAGAAGCTCTACGCAGGCCTGAAAGACGATATCACTCAAGAAGCTTTGACCTTAGCAGGCACCTGGGTCATTGGAGAGTACGGCGACGCCCTCTTACGGGGGGTCAGTACGAAGAAGAAGAATTGGTCCAGCCGGTCAACGAAAAGGATATTGTTGATCTATTCACGACTATCTTGAATAGTAGCTACGCCTCACACACCGTAACAGAGTATATCGTCACCTCAGCCATGAAGCTCACCGCTCGCCTCAATGATCCAGCACAAGTCGACCGAATACGTCGTCTCCTGTCCCAACGAACTGCAGATCTAAGTATAGAGATCCAGCAACGGGCCGTCGAGTACGGTAATCTTTTCAGCTATGACGAGATTCGACGAGGTGTTCTGGAGCGGATGCCACCACCTGAGATCCGGGAAGAGCAACGCGTCTTAGGTGAAGCGACGCCCAAGCAGAAGAAAGCTGCCGCAAAAGCGAAGAAGCCCAGCAAGCAGACCGAGCAAGACATGTTGCTTGACTTGATGGGTGGCTCAGATCTCCCCGCCGTCGACATGAGCGCCACTATGAATGGCAACCAGAACAACGCAGACCTCCTAGCTGACATCCTGGGCGGTGGCACCTCTGCCTCTACAGCCCCTGTTCCCTCCCCACAACCCACCAACAACACCTCCTCCATCATGGACCTCTTCTCTTCCAACGGTGCCCCCAACGGAAATCCCTCCCCACAACCCTCGGCGGACCTCCTCGGCGGGCTCTCATCTCCTTCCCCATCACAGCCATCTTCACAAGCCCACACCGCATACAATAAAGAGGGCCTGCTTCTCACCCTGTCCGTGCAACGCAACGCCGGCAACGCCCAGATCCTCGCGCGATTCCGGAACGAGAGCAACTTTGACAGATTCACAGGCGTAGGCTTACAGGCCGCGGTGCCTAAAAGCCAAAAGCTGCAATTGCAGGCGATAAGTAGGAGTGAACTGGATGGTGGGGAGGAAGCGACACAGGGGATGAAGGTGGCCGGCGTTACCGGGGTGAGTATCAACTTTGCCTTCCTTGAGTAGTAGTGGTGGTTGAGAAAACGTGCTGACAGAGTGATGTTGCAGGCGTTACCACCTAAGCTACGATTACGGTTAAAAGTGTCTTACTCAAAGGACGGAGGGGCACTGGTTACGGAGCAGGTGGATTGGTCCGAGCCGACGTGATGTATCACCAAGCTTGATGGGATTCATGGTAGCTAGATATTTGCAAAACAGCCTCTATATCCCAGTCGTAGATTTTCCGTAAAACCTCACTTTTCAGCAGATATTGGGATAGTTGCCGAGCGTGGCTACTAAGAAAATTCTCTGCATCCATGGCGGCTATCGACACCTTTCACCCTGCCCGAAAGTTGATTTCTTCAACCCCCTCTCCCTTCTCCCCTATCCCCTCTTCCCCCTCCTCTCTTCCCCTTTCTCCATCACCTCCGTCACCCCCTTCCCCCTCTCCTCCCATTCACACCCCCCTCTACCCCGTCGCAAGCTTCTTCAACTGCGTCAATCCGCCATTGAAGATATCACTATCGCCTCCATAGGTATAACTATCCGCATTCTGCCAAATAGTCTGAAACGGCCAACCGCCAGGGATTGTGCCAGGGCTGCTGCCATAGCGCGCTAATACTACACAATATCAGCCTCTCTCCCCCCCCCACCTTCTCTTTATACAAAACAGAAAAAGGAAAAGCAACCCACCAAGCGGACACGTCCCCGAAAACCGCGCACTATCCCCCGTACAAGTCCGCCACCAGTCATTCGTGCTATAGATCAGCGGATACCGCCCCGTGCGCGCGTGGTACGTGGCCACGAAGTCCGCGATCCAGGATACCATCGCGGACGCGGACAGCCCGTAGCAGGTCGAGCCGCTGGGGCCGTATTCGATGTCCAGCATCCCTGGCAAAGTGATGCTGTCGGCGGACCAGCCGCCGCCGTGGGCGAGGCTGCGGGGGTGTTAGTTGGGGTGGTGGTGAAGGTGGGGGGTGATGGTGGTGGGGGTTGGGGGAGGGGTGAGGGGAGGGGAAGGGGGAGGGGGTGGAGAGGGGAGGGGACATACAAATAGGTCGCTTGCGCGGCGCCGGAGCTGGAGGAGGGTCGGGCGAAGTGGTAGCCGCCGCGGATTAGGCCCGCGGAGGTGGCGCCGCTGTAGTGGGAGGAGAAGAGCGGGTCGATGTAGGTTGTGCCCTCTGTTGCCTGCGTGGAGTGAGGGGGGTGGTTAGTTGGTTGGTTCTCTTGGCGAAGGGTGGGTGGAGTGGTTGTATTATATGACACACCATGCTAGGCTGTGCCGTAGGGAAACGAAATAGAGAGGGAGGGGGATGGGACGAAGTACTGGTTTCAGGACGGAAGAGAAAGGGGCGCGCACTTTGATGATGACGAAACGGGCGCCGCTGTTGTAGGCGCCTTTGAAGTCGACGGTGCCTTGGTAGTGGGAGATGTCGAAGCCTTTGACCGTGTCTCGTTTCTCGAGGTCTTCGGTTGGGGCTGCGGATACGAGAGAGAGGGCGAAAAGAGAAGTGAGAATAGAGAGCTGCATGGTGAACCGTGATCAAAAGTGATTTATCAATGAGAAAGGCTTGTATTGGATTTGACAGCTATCGAGTGCGATACATTTGAGGTAAATCCAAGGTAGGATGTGTTCTTGGGGGTTAGCCCACCTTATATGGTTCTCCCACTACACATCTTACTTTCCGGTGATTAAGTGCTCATCGAGATCGATCGCTATCGTACGCAGCAGCAACAGCTGTAGTAATATCCATCTGATACGACGACAAAGGAAATAGAGACGACTTTGGAACACATGCTGCTCTTCACAGTTGCTATTGGGGAACTTGCCGAGCAACCTGGATATTATAGTATATGCCAGCCATACAGAACATCGCATCGCAACCTACCATAATATCAGAACGCTGCGCGTGGGCTCTTCGACCACAAGACGAGGTAGAATAAAAGGCAATAAAGAGAGTCGATCATAATTTCATTGTCAGTGCACTTGCAGCTGGACGGCTTCAGCCGTTTGATGCCTGCAGCCAACCGTTTTCCGGCAGGTGGTATTGTGTTTCGGCCCCCTTAGTGTGGCGCAGGGGCAGCAAAGCTTCGCTTGCTTTGCCATGACAAGCCAATGGCAACAAACTGATGGAGGAGTGCCCTCGGCTTCAAAATCCATGGGCAGGGTCGTTGGTGATCTGTAGGCCCGCCAGGGTCATAAATCATAAGAGATCGAGATATTACCCCATGAAACATCGTGGCGTGGAATTATCAGACCACTCTGTTAATCGCTTGCCCGACCTGGCGTGATCTTTAGTCATCGCAGTGTAGAAAAGAGAGCAAATTATCAAGTGTGCTTACCTTGACCGCTGTGCAGCGTTTCTTCCTAACCAGTAGAGGTTTCGACCCCAAAGATCAGCGATCCAGACATTCGTGCCAAATGTCGCAATGAAATCCAACCTAAAGACCTGAAGATGAGGTAAACACCCTATTCTGATTCTGCGCCACGGGATGATTGACTCTCAACACCCTGTCAACGGCAGGTGCGAGAAATGGACTCAGAATGTCCAGTGCATTAAGAGCCCAGCGCAAGACAAAGCATGACAAAAGCCTCGAAGCGGAGTGTAAGCACTACATCCAACCATCCGGATGATATGCTGTCGTTCAGCGCTGTTTTACATCTTTGTAGGCACAAGAAGGCGTGCGTCCAATGTGGTGGAAATCATACGCCGATGTTATAATGCTGGAATCGCCAGTTGCTAATTGGGGTATACGCTGAGACTCACCCTGCCGGAATTACTTACATGATCTCTATCCTCCCCATGCATGCTCTATTCATTCATGTTCCCGCGCCGGGGTGCGCCCAGAACCCAACCGATGCCAGATGCAAGGCCACCAGTGACCATATTACTTACCACATCCCTTTTCCTGACCCTGCCCTCTGCTTCGGTGCCACTCCCACTGTCACTTCCTCCTGCGCTCATCTTACTCAACGATCTCTCATGGACCGTCTTCAGATCGCCAGCACTGGCAGGGTTCGGCGAAGCCCGGAGTGGGAAAGCGCTTTTGCTCAAAGTAGCGGCAGCACCTCTTGCAACATCAAATAAGCCCATTGGCGCTTCTTCGTTCATTGCAGCCCGACTGGGTTCCCTTGACTTTTGACCAGCGGGGCTTGAATTCGTAGTAAATTGTCCAGGTATTTTTCGATCTCCACGATCATCCCATTTCTCTTCGGCCTCAGCCTCCTGCGCTATGACTACGTTCAACTCTTCTTCGCAGTGGCGCCAGACCTCTAGGATATCACAAAGCGCTGCTGCCGGTGCCAAGAGTAAGGCTTCCGACAAGAGTTCCATCCGTTGCTCTAATCGTCGTAGATTAGAAGGCCCGGAAGTATTCGAAGTTTTATAGCAGCCTGCTCGGTAAGCTGCGCGCCAGGAGATATCGTCATCGCTTGCTGATAGCTTTTTCGGACGTGGATCGGTTGTTTGCGATAGCCTATTGACGACATAAGAGTAAGCAGTATCAAAGTCGTCTTCGCTCAGGGCGGCCTCAATGGCCATACTGATTACACGCCTTCGTGCTACTAAAGCTTGCTGATTTGGATCTTCCGAACTATGCTTGACCGAATCAGAGTCTACATTCGCCGTACCAAGGCCAGCTGCGACAAGGTCTTGTCCGATATTCTGTAGATCGTCAAGCTTTGTGTAGCTCTTTGGGTTTTGTTCAAGAATCTTGCCGACAAGCAGCATTGGATCTTTGTGAGCTCTGATGTTGACAGGCTGGAACAAGATACCATGCTGAAGGGTTAAAGAATAATATGACATTGCATGCGTTGCTTTCAACAAGGCATCAATCTTACGGAATGAGTCTGAACTAGGGAAGAAAGTGCGAAATGCGGTGAGCCTGGACTTGTCAATAGTGTAGCGCAAACCTCAATCTCACGGAAGAAAACCTACAATTCAGACGCCTTGCGTACTCCTCCACGGTTTCTATTTCCATTACTTGCACTATCGTAACAAGCTAAGGCTACGTCTACAACAACCTTCTCTAAGTCTGTCAAAGGAAGTGGGAGGTCGTCTTGCTTGCAATAGATTTTCGCGGCTTGATTGTAATCTGTGATCCAATATTAGAAGACCTGCGTGGCCGATTGGAACTCTCCAGTCTAAGGCACAAGAGCTCAAACTTACTTGAGCCAGCAAGCATTGCTTTCAAGATCTCTACCTCCATCGTAGACAGTTCGATCTTAGAGAAGATACCACGTCGTATATTTGAGGTGTTATCGCGTGGTTCATCCATTGACTGACTCCAATCTCGTAACCACAACAGTTTCTGTCGGCTTGAATGCCACGATTCATCGTTCTGAACCCTGCTAGAGAGTCCGTGAAGCATCTTACGAAGCTCGGCCATTTGATCCGATACACCGGCAAACACAGCAAGGTCAAGCAAGCCCTTACATGATTTAGACTGTTCAAGAGAATTTAGGACATGGTTAGATGATAAGAAGAGGTGTACTAGCGAGAGTGAAGTGTTGCTCGGTGTCGTGACGGGATTTTGGGACCGTAGAAGCGCATTGTGAAGGAGTTGAGTAGGCGACAGACTTTGCAAGTAATCATCAGGTATGCTTTGAGCGACCGAGTTGTTGATTATCGGAGGCTCCGGTAGGCTGGTAAGCTTCATTAGGCTCGCAACCCTTTGTGAAATAGCATGGGATCTCTCAGTGATATCTTTTGAAGCTATGTTGTTGGAGTAGATAATGGCCAGCCCTGTTTGCGCATAGCTTTTTGTACTGCTGACCGGAAACTCCCCTTCCGAGCCCGTAGACACGCCCTTCCATTCTCCGTAATCAACATCCTGAGGACCATCCCACTGCGAGAAGGCATCGACTGCCCGAGCAAAGTCGCGCATCGACAAATCAAGAAGCCAGTCATTGACAAGGGTCCAGCTCCCATCAACTTTCCCTTGCGAGGTTGCATCTTCACCGGTCTCGAATGATGTGCTAGCGGTGGAGCTTCGACGTCTGGAGACACCATCCAGCTTTCGGCGCTTCCTAATGTTTGCGCCGTAGGTCCACGGGCCTATCAAGCCCCTCAAGTCCCGTGCAACGTTTTTCCCAGATATTTTTTCCTCATTCCCACCAGCTCTTGACAGCAAAACCTCAATCGCTGCATCGTCGCTGGAATTTTCGAAAGCTTCAAGCGAATATGTAGGCTCGTTGGCTTGATAGTAATCGTAGTCGAGCCTCAGCAGCGGTAGAAGAACGGATATCGCCCAAGTACGAAGACAGGCTGAATGATCAAGAAAGGGTTCGACGAGCGCTGACACAAGCAGAAGCGACCCGGTTTCCGCTTCAATTCTGTGAGCTCGGTGAATGAGGAACTTGGTGAATGGGTCTGCATCGACTATATCTGTGCTAGAGTGATTGTAGTGCGGAGAAAGAAGCGGTAGGAGACGCAGTTGCTTGACACGTTCACGGGCTTCGGACTCGTTGAGCTCATCGTAGGAGACCCGTGGCTCTACCGAGGAAGTAGTGGTGGGTCTGGCATCATCTTTTCCAGAAAGATATACAAGTAGATGATAGTATTCACCAGGCTCCAGAGTCTCAGGCAGGTAGGTGAGGATAATACGGAGAAGGACGTCGAGCTTGAGCGTGTGATGCTGGATTAGGAACTGGTGCAATTGGGCCGGTTCTGCGTTGGTCGAGAGTTTGACGGCTTCCAATATTATGTGGGCTTTCGAAGCCATATGGAAAGGTCTTTGAATGAGCTAGCACCATCTCACAGATCATCTCCTGAGAAGCAACTTTCAAAGTTCAAATGTCTCCAATTGTCACGTGAAATGGCTGCATCTCGGCTCGGCAAGGCACGTGCTTGGTATGAGAAATACAGCGCTAATTTAGACTGATGTTTTCATACCGAGGTACGGAGTACAATCTCAGAGGTTCATCATCTTCCTCAGAAACAAATCGCCGCGAACTGCATCAACGTCCGATGACTGGAACACTTGCTAAGTATAACAGAGCCATTCCCGAATTCTCTTTGAGCTCGACATGCGTCTTGATTCTCTGTGTTCTGGCCGGAAGAGACTTTATACCAACGCTTGCACAATCACTACATTCCATCTCTCCAGCGTTCAGAGTTCGCCATGATTGAACATCGTGAAAATAATTTCTCGTTTGTGCCTGGATGTCGAGATTCTGTGCCTCGACCGCAGTTTGTGAGTCTAAGCTTGTGAGTAGCGCTTCTACCGAATACTTGCCCGCGTCAATGGCATCGAATGTCGTTTGAAAAGTCGATGGCAGTGTCTGACTAGGGTCCTCGCTCATGGCTATCCTTACAAAATTCTCTTGGCTCACGCACCATGCGGTCGTGGTAGGATAGCTATGTCCCTCAGCGATGATGTTCGCTCGACCGTCGATGCAGATTTCGTTAGATGCACAACTTCCCCAACGAATACTTCGGCCTTCATCGGAATCTGGCAGGGTAGTACAGAGAGTGCTGTATGCCTGGGGGCTTTGGCTCCGAATACAGCGAGACCCAAGGAAGTAAAGGCCAGTCGGGCATTTGTTGATAGGGCTGGAAGATGCTTGTTTGCGACGCCCTAATGCTTTGGTCGACTGATGATGAAGGAGGACGGCGACTTTGTCTACGGTGCCATGCCCAATTGAGTTGACTACGGACAAATCGAAACGTATGCTGTACATTCAGTCAGTCATCCATTCGGCTTCACTGAATCTGCCAAGATGCCTGCCCACATGGAATGATTTGACGTGGATGCATCGCCCTTGAGTGGTTTTGATGTATTCCACATCTGCCTATCACTGTCCGCCGAAGACGATGCCAAGCTTCCTAGTGGTGAAGTTGAAGTAATTGCACATAGAAGGCAACATGGAAGGAAAGACCATCGTAGATAGGGCGACATCTTGTGTTTCTGTTTCAGGAGATGGAATTGTCGTCCCCAAAGTCTCGAAGGGTCTTATATCCCAAAGGTCCCCTCATGCTTCTTTTTTCTTTTTCTAAAATTTCCATCCAATCCAGTTCTTCTTGCTTCACTGCACCCCCACAAAGCGATGAGACTCGTGACATATTGCTTTTTTCGGGTTTCCACGCCGACAAATAGTCCAGGGATTTCACTGATGTAATTTCCCTCGAAGCAGGGACTTTCGGAAGCTGTCTCAAGGTTCACATGGCCCCGGATCTCAAGCGATATGCGCGCCACGACCATCCCGTGTACAGCTATCAAGCTTTACCACTGGAATCCTGTGCGACGCGCAGCCACTTGCAACCCAGACTGAAAATTCCAACCCGTGGGCCGCGGGAAGGGTGATTTTGATTTACAGAAGCGTGCTTTGCACAACCTAACGCAAAATACTGGCGCGTTCCGGTTTGTTCGTCGTTGAGCGCACGGTTCTCCAGATACTCCTTAGAGGAAGGAATGGCGTTTCGAGGAAACTTGACCTTCTCCTCGGCACCGCAAACGTTCTATTGACTTAGTTGCTCTCAGTCTCCGAGGAAATAACCGAACTATCCCTTTGGTATAGGGGAGAGGAAAATTATCATTTATCCGCACGTTGCACATGTGTCTTTGATGGAAAGTTGTTGCTCTGCCTCGATGAGTCCTGAGCTGGTTGGGGTAAATCAGTTCCGCCATGATGTTTGATGTAGTATCTGGTGTAACTGCACATTGAATGTGGAATCATAGCTTAGTTCTTGCTACTTGGGAAGACGCCTATGGTTGAATTGAGTAGGGAAGTGTCTAGCCTACCGACACCGGTTCTGCCATGGGGATACACCTAGTCAGTTGTTGTCTTTCGACGACTCTCGAATAGCCCCTAGGTTTTCGAGACTCATAATGCTTCCTCAGCCCGCCTCCATCGAGCAAACAGTTCAAGAAGTCAGAGCAGCGTTGGCCTGTATGGCTTATCGACAACAGAGTGGAATAGTCATGAGAGAGCGGAGCTTCAAGAGTGTTTGAAACCCACTTCAAAAACGGCATCTGATAGGGAAGAAAAAAGGGTTTGCTCCAGAGTTCGGAAGGCAAAGAACACAGATTGCTTAACAACTGGCGGTGGTGTGAGATCCAGCAGTCTCTGCCATATTTATATCCACTTAGAGCTATACTTACTCCTACCTACAGAACAGAGCAGGATACGACGTGGTACGCCTCCGAAACAATAACCATGGCATTACTCCTCGATACATGGGTGTGGAGAAGAAAATCGTGCTAATAATGTGATATTAAAGACGGGGCTTCCGATTCTATCTCTTTCCCTCGGTGTGACTCCATCTCGAGACGCCACGGAATTAGCTTCAGACAATGTTAGCCACAATGTAGGTGAGCATAATACATCCGCGAAAACCCATGTGTACTCCGATAGGGGTTCACTTCAAACTTGATTGACACCTGCATGAATACAAGAAGCATCGATGTCAGCTCCTGACTCCCCGGCCAATGGTCGTTTGATGCTTTTCGTCCAATGTTCTGTTGCAGGTTGGACATTCCAAGGTTGATAGATCGGTGTGGTCGCGATGAATAAAGTTGGCAAAGAGGGACATCATGAAGATATACACAGTTGGTATCAGACTGACCGAAAAGGCCCCGCTCGTAGAGTCATGAAAGGATGAGTTTTCGTCAACTTGAAAGAGATCTATAGAGATGTGTATTGAACTGGAGTCAAGACATGTTTTGTGGTTTCCATTTTATGATGGATAGATTTGGTAGTTATTTGGAAATTTCTAATGATGAACAACATCGAGGTGACATTGTGGGCATGGACATGGTTGGGCAGATTCTATTCTTTTGCCACCGTATGGGACCATTCGACTATCTCATGGAAGTGGATCGATTGTTTACAAGACGTTTGACACCTAGAGGGGAAGGGTGCAAGAAACGAATCGAATGCAGTGAATGATAGTGACTCGGAGCCTGGAGGGATGACTCGCAGATATCACGGAGCTTATCTAGCCCGATCCTGCCTAGACTCTCGCTTAGCATCCGGGCTGTTCACGTACTTAAATCTTTCTCGCCCTCCATCCATTCTAACCTTTCTTTCTTTTCTCTTCGCCTGCTCATTGCCGCATCACACCAGCTGATCAACCTGAGCATGTACGCGATCCCGTCTACATCACCCTTGCATCGAGTACTACCATGCTAACAGTCGAATCAGTTCCCTACTTCTAAAACCCTCACCACACATCAATCCTTCCAATTTCATCCATTTCAAAAATCAACCACAGTCAACATGGGTAAAGAGAAGCTCCATATCAACGTGGTCGTCATCGGTAAGTAGACCTCTTTCTGTACTGCACAAGTAGCATCGCTGACAGCCACAACAGGTCAGACTCCTTCTCAACTTCGAAGCCCACAGCATTACTGACTTCCACACCAGGCCACGTCGATAGCGGCAAATCTACAACCACTGGTCACTTGATCTACAAATGCGGCGGCATTGACTCTCGTACAATCGACAAATTCGAGAAGGTAAGCAACAATTCTCATGGGCTTGCCTCTTTACCCATTTTCGCAGCCTTCTGGGATTTTTTTGGTGGGGTAGCCGCAAATGGCGGGGTAGCGAAAATTTCCATGACCACTGAGTCATACTCGGAACCTCAAAACACCAACGCTGACCCTTGTCGCAGGAAGCCGCCGAGTTAGGCAAAGGCTCTTTCAAATACGCATGGGTTCTCGACAAGTTAAAGGCCGAGCGTGAGCGCGGTATCACCATCGACATCGCCCTCTGGAAATTCGAAACCCCCAAGTACTATGTCACCGTCATTGGTAGGCATTGCAGTCACAGCGCTCTTGATCAATCGCTGATGCACATGTCTAGATGCCCCTGGCCATCGTGACTTTATCAAGAACATGATCACAGGCACCTCCCAGGCTGATTGCGCCATTCTCATCATTGCTGCCGGTACCGGTGAATTCGAAGCCGGTATCTCCAAGGATGGCCAAACCCGTGAGCACGCTCTGCTTGCTTTCACCCTCGGTGTCCGGCAATTGATCGTCGCCATCAACAAGATGGACACTGCCAAGTGGGCTGAAGACCGTTATAATGAGATCATCAAAGAAACCTCCAACTTCATCAAGAAGGTTGGCTACAACCCCAAGACTGTCCCCTTCGTTCCCATCTCGGGTTTCAACGGCGATAACATGATCGACAATTCCAAGAACTGTCCTTGGTACAAGGGCTGGGAGAAGGAGACCAAGACCAAAACCACTGGCAAGACCCTCTTGGAAGCCATTGATGCCATCGATCCCCCATCCCGTCCTACCGACAAGCCTCTTCGTCTTCCTCTTCAGGATGTCTACAAGATTGGTGGTATTGGCACGGTGCCTGTTGGACGTGTTGAGACTGGTGTCATCAAGGCTGGCATGGTCGTTACATTCGCCCCTGCCGGTGAGTCAGCCACTCTATCTTATAACCCAATAAATTCTAATTTATGCTGCAGGTGTCACAACTGAAGTCAAGTCCGTGGAGATGCACCACGAGCAGCTTGTCGAGGGTGTCCCAGGCGACAACGTTGGTTTCAACGTTAAGAACGTCTCTGTAAAGGAGATCCGTCGTGGTAATGTCGCGGGTGACTCCAAGAACGACCCTCCCAAAGGCGCCGACTCCTTCAACGCTCAGGTCATTGTCCTCAACCACCCTGGTCAAGTTGGTGCCGGATATGCGCCTGTGCTTGATTGCCATACCGCCCACATTGCCTGCAAGTTCGCCGAGCTTCTTGAGAAGATTGACCGACGTACCGGTAAATCCATCGAGAACAATCCTAAGTTCGTCAAGTCTGGAGATGCCGCTATCGTCAAGATGATTCCCTCCAAGCCAATGTGTGTGGAACCCTTCACGGACTACCCACCTCTTGGACGTTTCGCTGTTCGGTAAGTTCACACTAAGACTTTCCGATGCAATTACGATGTTCTAATTTCTTCCAGTGACATGCGTCAAACCGTGGCCGTCGGTGTCATCAAGAGCGTCGCCAAGACCGACAAGGGAGCGGGCAAGGTCACCAAGGCCGCCCAGAAGGCTCAAGGCAAGAAATAGGGAGTTCATGACATGAAGTTGCCAAGCGAGATGTGCTTGGTGGATGATGTTTCTACTGGCTGTCTGACCAGACATTTTTGCATCACGGTCCATTCGAGCGCTGTCTTCTCTTACACTTTCTGCCATACCCCTTTTTCTTCCTTTGGCGTCTGAATCATCTCGGCACATGTGGCATGGTCTTCTGAGTTCGGATATGATCCTGACATGTGGTTTCCTTTGTCAATGCTACGACTAGACGAGGGGAAGGCTTAGTTTGCTAGATCTCTGCTTCTACAATGGTCAAAATGATTAGAGGTAGAAACTCGCTCGACCCTATGTTCGTGCACTGTGAAGGACTGTGTGATGTTCTTACGAATCCTCTAACCTTTAAGATTGAGGTATGTTAGCAGCCACTATCACCTTAACAGTGTCAGAGAGTCAGGATGCGGAATTAAACCGCGGGCTCGGACTTAAGAGGATGAGTAAGAACATCCATTGGCCTGAACCGCGTAAAGTTACTAGTACTCGTAGTACTGTATGTACTTCACGGATCCCAGCCTGACATGATGGTCGCACCGACTCTGCTTATTGACTCTTCACTTACTGACTTTGCGCATTCAGTGAAGGCGCCATTGATGCTCATGACCGTGGCCCATCGTCGCGAGATACAGCTTTCCCGCGCAAGCTGACGACCACCCTCACACTTCCCTCAATGCATGCCGTAAGGCAGTCATTTCTGGCGAAACATCAAGTCCTTATCCTGAAATGCTATCCCAAATACCAAAAGAACGTTCAAGATGTGAAGCCTAACTCAAGCGAGCTGAGCTACTTGCTCTACTACGCGAGCACCCGGCGGAGCAAGCTCCAGAAAGTTGGAGCCTTCCTTGAGAAGCGGACAGCAAGCGATCTTTGGAGGAACAAGATTGGGTATGCCACGGAGGTGGATATCCATTTCAAGGATATCTCAACTTCTATATTTGTGCATTGAATCTCAGCTGACCAAATGACAGCAATGTACAGGTCACCCTTCAGATTCTCAAAGCTCTCATTGAGAAACTTCCTCGAGACCTCCCCCTTTACGCACCCTTCATTCTTCGTATACTCGGCAACGTTCTGCGCTCTCAGGACCTGACAACTGTCGAGGACTCAATACCAACCTTCGAGGCCTTTTGCGCACACCATGACGTGGCTACGCTCGCAGCTGATCAGGCACACATTGGCCAGTATGAGGAGATAGTCCGGACCTACGCTGACTTTGCGAATCGACAATCACCTCCGAAGGTCAAGGGCGTATTGAGCGCTCACTTGGCAATCCGTTGGCGTAGTGTTGGCCTCAAAGCCATCAAAGCTATCACATCCTCTGAAGCTGTGGGTGCTGATGGCGGAAGACAGCTTCATGTTGTCATCCCTATCATTCTGCAAAATCTACACCCAGACGACGAAGCCTACCTTAGGATGCTATACCGCCGGATTGAGAGCATGGCGGACACGGACAGAGAGCTGGCACTCAAGAGAAGGATGAGCGTATCTACGGTCCAGACAGTCGACGCTAATCCAGACCCGGAGACTGCCGCAATGTCTGCAAGCACAGATGACGCCGATCGTCTAGCGGAAGAAGAGGCGGGAATGCACGCATTGAGAAGTCTGAAGCAGATATTTCTGGCCAACAACCGTCTACAAATTCGTTTGGCAACATCCGCGATGCTACGATACATATGTGCAAACGCGTCAAAGCATCGGACTACCACACAAAGACCTGGGTCTGCTCACGCTCGGTCCTGGCACACAACTGTCATGGAGCTGGTGACAAGATGGGCGCCTGTGCAAGATCGCTTTGTGATGCTTGTTACGGTCATGGAAACACTGATCAGGAGCCCTATAACCGAAGAAAATCTTGAACAGCAATTGGTGCTGGTAGGATTGGTCGGCTGGTTACTGCGCTCTGACATTAATCTTATCGGTCTCAGCATAATAGACGTATTGCTCGGTCTTGTTCAACACATTCTTCTTGTCCTTCAGCTTGGCGGCAAAGGATCGGACGTCTTACCACATCATCAGCAGACTGAAGCCATCGACCTATTCCGGGACACTGAAGGTCTGATAAATGCACCCTCATCGACCGAAAATGCGGTTGAGGAGCAGTCTCCATCAAGTAATCGCCAAGAGCTGCTCACTAAATTGCAAGGGTGCATTGGAGACTTAGCGACACATATCTATTATTCTGATCAGGTGTCAGACATCATCTCCGCTATCTTACTTCGTCTTAAGCCCTCTGCGGCATCGGCAGTGAGCTCGGAAGCTGCAGCAATCGAGCACCCACAGGCAGCGGCCAAAGCTATATCGGCGTCAGTAAACCTTCAGGAAAATCCCAACACGGACGAGTTCTTTTCCTTTGGTACTGCTAGAGTCACAGCGCTCAGAGCTATAAAGGGGGTACTTACAGTAGCCAACATGCAAGGCTCAGTGAGTGGTGCTGCAGCAAGTGGACGCAATCGCGTAGGTATTCACGTCTGGGAAGGCACACAGTGGCTTATACGTGACGACGACCGAAGGGTCAGGAGAGCATACGCCGATGCTCTTCTGACGTGGCTAAGACTCGAAATGAGTCGGGGGATCTTCGGGTTATGGAAGATAAGCGAGAATTATTGAAAAGATCATCTAGACAGGATCTTAACACCGGCGGTACTGGCAATCTCAGCCGACGAGCTGTTTCCAACGCGTCTCATCGAGAGAAGACTGCAAAGCCTGCCAGATCGACATTTCTACAGTTGTTGCATCTTGCAATCTATGACAATGCGGTTGAAGCCCCAGAATCCGAGTCCGACTTACTTTTGATGCACCTTGTTCTGGTTAACCTCATCGAGAAACTCGGTGTTAACGCGGCTAAGACTGGACTCCCTATGATGTTTCGGTTACAGGAAGACATCAATTTAGACAAGGTCTTTTCGACGCCGACCGCAAAATCAAACATAGGTAGCCTTGTGCACGGGTATCTTTGGGCGCTAACCGAGAAGTTCGAGATTGACAATACGAGAGTTGGCCGTGCGATCCATAATGAGATCACGAGAAGGAAAAGCCATAGGTTATGGCTTGAGACTATCCGCCTCCCACCATTGCCGCTTGACCAAACCATGTCAGTTTCGATACCGCTCAGGGACAGGCTGCCGCTGCCAGTGGTTCAGCGGGAATCTTTGAAGCCATTTGATTCTCGAGAAGCTCTTGTGGAGCAAATTGCAGAAGCATACACCGCATCTATTGCAACTCCTCCAACGAGCCCTCCAAGCTCGCCTGGGCGAGTCTTTAGTCTGCCTATCCTATCGGCCATGCCTCAGTCTCCGAAGGTCGATAAAGAGCTGCCAAACACAATCAAGGAAGCCATGCTTTCAGATTGGACCAAAGAAGCATGTATTGCGACAGTCGAGAAAGAAAGCGCGCGTACTGTTTCCTTGAGTGGCTCCAGGACAGGGACAAACCTTTCCACACGCAACTTCCTTGCTCCAGAGGGTCAACCAGCACGAGCTAATTCCCCGATACACATGAACGGTTCTCGACACGCTTCCCCTCCTGGCCATCCAAATGACCCATCGAATCTCAACCCTCTCAAACGTCAACCCAGCGGCCAGGATGAAGGCTCACCTACTCCTGTCAGCAGCTCCGACCAGAATCCTACACTTCGCGTCGAAGACCTCAAAAGGGTGTTGGCTGGCGGTCGCGTCTTCAGCTCTCGGGGAGCAAGCCCACTTCGCCATAGCACGGCCGATCGAGATACAGCCGTGGCTCCTTATCATCGAGGTAGTATATCCACTGGTAGTGACAGCATTGCCACTGCTGGAGACTTCGAGTCCACAAGCGATGGGGAACTCTCCCGACCTTTACCGCCTGTAGCATCGAATCCAGTATCAAGTGTCAACTCGGGTATGAAAAAGCCGTCAAAACTTCCCGCCAGTAGGGTAGCCCCCACTGCGATTAAGACTATTCCTCGTGGTAGTATACCCGCCTCGCGAGATCGGACACCGCCCAAGACACCTACTACACCACCACCCCCCCTTTCGCGCCCCCAAACCCCTCGCAGCAATTCGTTTACAGGCCGACCCCGCTCCGCTCTTCGACCGCCCTCGTCCTCCAGCTCAGCAGGTGAGGACCCCATCAGCAACGCAAAAGCACTAAGAGGCGACCTGGTCCCGCCTATCGCTGTGCCAGGGAGTCCCGGGGAGATGGGGGATGAAGTACCACCTGTTCCACCTTTGCCAGCTAGTGTCAGTCTGCAAAAGAACGTAGGGATCAGCGCACAAATTCCAGCGCAAACTACGAACAGCGGTACGCCCAGTACCATGGTGTCCGATGTAACTTCCGAGCAAGCCGGCAGTGCAAGGAGGAGGAGAAAGAAGAAAGGGATTGACGTGGAGGCTTTGCTTGGAAGCATCGATGGTATGAGTGGTGCTGGGGAACGCGGTAGTCGGATTGCAAGCTCTGGCAGACCTCCGTATTGATACAAGCGTGCTTGCAGCGGCGAGCCTGGGTTTTGATGATATCACGATCACGAGTTCCATGGCAAGAAAATAATGTTCATACAGCTTTCCCCCCATTGTTTCGAAAAAAGCTCTTCTAACTTCGACTGGCTAGGGATGGCTTGAGGGATTTTTGTACATGTAGATGGCATCATGCTTTGAGTCGGACAAAGCATGTCTTTTGATGCGGATACAACCAACAGTCAAGCCATCCATATTTTAATAGAGGTTCAGCTAATCTGTCGCCCTCTTCCCCAATCACATCTAACACGTGCACTCATGATTCCGTCAATCATGAAGGCTAAGCGTGGCGGATTTTATGCTTCGTCGGTATTGCCCCAACTGTTGCCAAGAGGATATGACCTCCCTTCAGTCGGCAAGCCAATCTCGCCAACGTTCCTTTGTCTCTCCACATTGCTGATATGACCTTCCTCCCCGCCCCCAGATCGCCGTTCGCTGATCTGTCCAGAAGAGAGTGTAGGTGGCATAGCAAAAGCATTCCATATAAGGCCAAGCAACAGTCCCTCCGAATAAAGCGGTCAGTGTTCTGTCTCCCACCGTCAGCTTGCAGCATGGTGTGATCATCGACAGCCAATTGATTATTATTATCAGACTTAGGTTCAGCCAGGCCTGGATTTTGGATGTTGGATACCTTCGGCATTGGACTCATTGTGGACGTGCTCGATGGCGCGTCAACTTGAGGATATTTCTGGTTTCAACCGCGGTTTCCCTGATGACGCGGAGAGGGCATTTGAATCGTCTCAAAAGCGGCTTCAGGGCTTTGCTTCTTGCCCCGTTTGGGATAAAAAGGTGGAAAACAGTCACAGGAATACTTTCCATACTGACAAGTCCGTGGTGATTTGCTGCGTTGATTGTCATCTCCCAGCATGTGGCGCAAAGTAACCCTCAATTCTCCGAGACCACCTCTGTTTACTTCATCGAGGGTCATATGGCGTTACAAGCGTCATGCACCTTCGCGAGTTCTAAGTGTCACAGGCTTCGTATGGTCACATCTACGGTCCACCATGAAATCTTCGGGCAACTGGTTTTCTTCCCCTATACTTCTTAATGGAAACCCTCAATGCCACATAGTGCGCCTGTTCAAGTGGCCTTTCAGTTCTGCCATACAATTTGTGGATCCTACTATGACAGTCCCCGCCGATGAAGACATTTCAAGGGTATCTGCTGGCCGAATGGTGAAAATTAGACTTTGTCGGAAATTTCCAGAGCATGACCAGAAGAGATCCAAGGTTGCTATAATCATCCGATTCTGCAGCTTACGGGACGTATGTATGGTCTGAAGAACAAAGAACTGATGGACCAATCATCAGCGAGGAACCCTTAAACTGCGAGCACCCGGCTCGGTTACAAAAGAATCACGGAGATGGTTCTTTGCCCTGTTGGTTCTCGATCCGGCTCTGGTGTGCGGCTGTCATACCTGGTACCACAGTGCTAGGAACATTATCCTGGTCCCTGCATTCAACTTTCTCGACGGAGCAGGAACAGATATCCTATTCTGTGGGAACCTGGCTCGGTTGGGGCATGGCATGATCTTTTAAAGCTGACAGTGGATCCACTTGGGTAAGTCAACGGGTAGTATGGTATGTCGATGAACTAGTGGAGTACGATGCATGAACCATGCTACATCATTGACCTCACAACAGCAGCACCGACGGCCAGATGTTTTTTCAAGGAGATATGGTAAGTTATGCCGTCCGGTCACTGACTCGAAACCTCCCGATGGATTTACACCCTATCCTACACAATCACTGAAAAAGCTATGGGAAGCTTGGTCCTCCAGAAGCTGTAGGGTCTTGGTCGTTTGAGGCTAATTCACTGACCTAACGTGTTAGGCTTTTGTCTCACGGTTGCAACTGTTGCTTGGCAGTAAGCCTCTCGGGAGGAGGCAGCCCGGAGGAATAATGAAAAGGGATCCACCTGGTCTGATCATTTGCTGTTGGAACAGTCCCATCCACCGACTTCGTGCTCAAACATAATGCACGCAGCTTACTCGTATCTATTACATTATGCTCTGCAGTGCAACCTTATCATCGTCAGCAGCTCCGAAGAAATCTTCTTCATCATTTGACAGATTTTGCAGCGGGATCTCGCCAACTGGATCTCGCAGCGCTCAAAAAATAATGGGCTCCATGCGGTCAGGTGTAGTTTTACAAGCGAAAGCGTAAGCCTTATTGAGCGTTATCGGTGCCCGAACAGGCAGTAGGCAAGCGAGATCCAAACCACCTGCCTGAACAGGTATGATGGGCAACAATTACGCCTCTGCGATACTGGCTTCACTAGTATAGTTTTAGCACTTTGTGTCCAGACTCGAAAGCCACCAGGTTGTCCGAACCGGCTCTTATCTAACTTCACCGCCCCTTACTGTCATGAGTTCTCTTCGAGAAGCCCCGGAGCGATGGCGTTCTTGGCGGCAGATATGGTAACGTCTAAAGGAAAAACGTGCAGTCGATTATCATACGAGAGACTCGGTCAATCACCGTCGGATTCCGTCTGATTGCAGTGATAGTCTCATCAGAGGAGGGTTGCGTCTAGCCATTTGCTAGCCGCTTACAATGTTCTCGGTGAAGCAAAGGGGTGCATCGTGCATGAGGTCTAGAAAAGAGCTTGGATATATAAAGAGGTGTGGCAGTTTCTACAAGGGCTCAGGCTCATTCTTTTCCCTTCCAAACGAGCTGATCAGAGACCACCTCAGACATTGACGGTATCTGACCAAACGGAAAGTTGTCAATACTCTCTCCATTTCTTCTAAAATTGGTGAGGATGCAGCAGAATTTGTTCCAGCTCCTTGAGGTTGCCTCTAATACAAGTGCTGGTCTTACTGTCTATCCTCCAGATGCGAAAGACTCTGCCACACGCTTAAGCTACAACAAGCTGTTGCAGACTGCCGAGTCAGATGCCCGAAAGCTTTCCCAGATCGCAGGTATCAGCAATGAGTCAATTGTTCTCCTGCATTTCGACAAGCACATTGACAGCATCAGATGGTTCTGGGCAACAATCGCCGCGGGTTTTATCCCAGCTATGTCACCTCCTTTCACGACTGACTTGGAGCGACGCAAGAGACATTTCAACCATCTCCGCCGGCTTCTGAAAAGTCCAGTGGTTCTTACATCTGACCATCTAGTTCCTGACTTCCTGGAAACCGACAAGCTTTCCCTGACCACCGTTCAGTCGCTTGATATAATCGCAGCCCATAACGCGACACGTATCGAGACTGGCGCTTTCAAGGATGCCGACGAAACAGCCGTGCTCATGCTCACCTCTGGAAGCACCGGGAATGCTAAGGCTGTCTGTCTTCGCCACGGCCAGCTGATCTCGGCAATGCAAGGAAAGAGCCTCCACCACGATAATACCAGCAAGAACGTCTTCCTCAATTGGATCGGCATGGATCACGTTGCTGCTCTCTCCCAAATCCACCTTCAGGCTCTATACCTCGGTGCTGAACAGATTCACGTTCAAGCCACAGACCTCCTGATTGATCCTCTCAAATTCTTACAGCTTATCAACAAGCATCGCGTTTCATATACCTTTGCCCCTAACTTCTTCATTGCTTCACTGATCAAGAATCTTCAACTTGAGGTTTCTGAAGCCTATGACTTGAGTTGCCTCAAGGTCTGCTTGTCTGGCGGTGAAGCCAACCCCACCGAAACTTGTCGTCGTTTTTCCGAGCTCATGCGAAAATATCAAGCTCCCGCTGGCTTCCTCAGCCCGGGCTTTGGCATGACTGAGACGTGTGCCGGTTCGATTCATGCAAAGGACTGCCCTGAGTACGATCTCAAGAAAGCTCTCGACTTCGCATCGCTAGGCACGCCAATGTCTGGCATCGAGATGAGGGTGGCAGGATCCGACAATGTGCCTCTCGGTGCCGGAGAGATTGGTGAGCTCCAGCTTACGGGGCCAGTTGTCTTCAAGCAGTACTTCAATAACGAGCAAGCGACAGCAGAAGCCTTTACCGTAGATGGCTGGTTCAGGACTGGCGATAGAGCCTATATTGATGCTGAGTCTCACTTGAACCTAGTTGGCCGTGACAAAGAGACAGTCATTGTCAACGGTGTGAAATATTCCCCTGCTGAGCTCGAGTCTGCTATCGAGGAGGCCCAATTTCCTGGTGTTGCTCCCTCTTGTACGGTGGTCTTCGCTTACCGAGCGCCTGACTCCCACACTGAAGGTATTGTCGTGGTTTATCTTCCTACGTTCAGCAATACCGATATTGAGGCCTACTCCGCGGCTAGCAACGCAATAGCTGAAGTCTCGGTAAATCTTTGTGGCGTTCGACCTTACGAGATTTTGGCCGTAGAGAAAGACAATCTGCCAAAAACTTCTCTGGGCAAGATTTCCCGATCGAAAGTCCGCGCCGACTTCGAATCTGGCGTCTTCGCTGATCTCCGCCTCAGGAACGCAAAAGCTGTCAGTGACTACCGCCTGACCCAGTTCAAAGCACCCACCACCCCTACCGAAAAGACTATCGCCGCACTCATCTCTGAAATGTTTTCCAAAGACCCATTAGAAATCGGTCTCGAGGCCAGCATCTTCGATCTGGGCATTGACTCCGTTGCCCTTATTTCCTTCCTCTACCAACTCCAGCACAAGCTTGGCATGACCGAGACCATCTCCCTTTCACTCGCTCTCACTTCTCCATCGGTGGGTGCCATGGCCGCAGCTCTCGATGGCCTCGAAGGCGGAACTGGCGAATACAACCCTGTCGTTCCTCTCCAAGCCTCTGGTAGAAAGACGCCCCTATGGCTCGTTCACCCCGGCGTAGGCGAGATCCTCGTCTTCCTCAACCTAGCAAAAACATTCACGGATCGCCCCGTCTATGCCCTTCGCGCTCGTGGATTCAACGCTGGAGAGGAAGTCTTCGGCTCCCTTGAGGAAGTCATCGATACCTACTACACGCACATCAAATACACGCAACCCAAAGGCCCCTACGCCATCGCCGGGTACTCGTTCGGGGCAATGCTCGTTTTCGAAGTCATCAAACGTCTGGAAGCGAACGGCGACGAGGTCAAGTTCTTTGGCAGCTTCAACCTTCCTCCACATATCAAAGATCGTATGCGCCAGCTCGACTTCATCGAGGTTGTCTCCCATCTTAGCTACTTCCTTGGCTTGATGACCGAAGAGCATTCCGTGAAAGTCGGACCTATGCTCCATCAGTACAGCAAGCAGCAAGTCCTTGACTACATCGTCGAGCTCGCGCCGCCGAAGCGGTTAGCCGAACTCGGCCTCGACCAGACGAAGCTAGAGAAGTGGGCTTCCGTCGCTTCAGCACTACAGAATCTGGCTGTTGACTACGAGCCCACTGGTGTCGTGGCGAGTATCGACGTCTTTGTGGCCATCCCGTTGGCGGGCGTGGCGAAGAACAAACAGGACTGGATCGACAACAAACTGATCAAGTGGAGGGATTTCTCGTGGTCGGAGCCCAAGTTCCATGATGTGGATGGGGCGCATTATACGATGATGGGGCAGGAGCATGTGCAGAGCTTTCAGAGGAAGTTGAAGGCTGCTATTGCTGCTAGGGGGATCTGAGTTACTGGAATATTGGCTACTGAGAGCATAGAGCGACTTGGCAAAGATTGGTGTCTTTTATTATTGTTTATCTTATGATTATGGGGTGGCATATGGACATTGAATATTCTACTGGTCATTGTGTCATGCTGTAGCTTGCGAGGCGTCGCATAGATGTTAGAGGAGCAGAGCAAGATAGATACATTTCATAGCTTATACAGATACACAGTATTCAGTGGCTAAAGAAACACAGTTGATTCCTGGAAAAGCGTTGTTGATCGTTATTTCGCGCATTCTCTTTGACAAACGCGTGCTGCGGAAGAAAGACTCTGGAGAATTGATACCAAGCCACTAACGCTTAGCGCCTCAGCTAGCGTAGCCCTGTCGTCTATTGTAATCAAAGTTTCACACCTCAGCGATCAGGACTCACCTTCTCACGTAGACAAACCCGTAACTCTCAAATACTTTATTGCTTCGTGGCAGGTCGGTGTTCGGAGAATGTCTTTTTCCTTCTGCTAGTATGGCACTTTCAAGATTTCCCTTGCACTGCTTTTGCTTTGAGCAAACTCATCTAGCACCCTCGGCCTATTGCCCAAGGCTTGATGCCTGGTCTGATCCTGGTTTGTCATGGAAGAACTTCAGGTTCAGCAGCAAACTATGGAAAGTCAAAGAAGGGAAAGGTACAACTACAATCAAAATTCTCCGAGCGGTACAGGAGGTTTCAAAAAATTCCGCTTCTCCTATTCTCCAGAAATTTCTTTTGATTGTGGATATCATAATACTGCTTGCAATCAGTTCCATTTTGTCTTCTTATTCACACTCTCTATGCCCCCTTCGGGTATCGGACATTGAGTCTATGGCATGTTGCGATGAAGCCGTAGGTCAACACAAAGAAAATTGTGAATCCGTGGTTTCATTTCTTTGTCTCCATTATGCCCAAATGCGGAAAATCTACAAAAGCGACCTTTCTGGTATATTTTCCATTCCCAGTAGAATTCAATTCGAACTTAGGACACAGTAAACGTATCATTGCGGTCACGCCATTTTTGTGCGGAAAACCATCGACACATTGTGGGTTTTAGACTCCGATCCAAATCCCCAATTCAACATAAATCTTGCCTAGGTTACAGGAAAAGAGTGCGCATGGCCGTTACCCGAAGCCGCAAGGCCGCAGCCATTCAAAAGACCCCATCGAGGCCGAAAAGATCGCTACATCCTCCGAAGAAGAGCCGCAAAGGTCGAAAAGATAACACTCCACTCGATGTCACACCCAACATTAGAACTAGAGCAGAGCATCCAGAAGATTACCCCGATTTAGACTTCCACCATACTTTTGGCTCCTTTCTGACGCGAAAGAATCCCATATCTAGAACAGTCAATGCGGAAATTGCCAAATATTGGGGTTTACTGAGTGAAACACCTTCATTGTTACAACACCAGACACACAGAATCGGTGAAAGGTACCGCGGCGCATTCAGACAGTTCTTCACCTCAGATCCAATCAGTCTCCACGGTCATGTAAGTGACGCTTCAAACGTCGCCCTGTTGACCAGTCTGATCTCCCACCTCGTCTGTGCTTCCAAAAACGAAAAAAAGTTATCTTCTAGCGAAGCAGACGCTTCCGACGGCCATAGCGAGGAAAACGCTTTTGAAGGCCATAGCGAAGAAAACCCCTCGGAAGACCATAGCGAAGAAGATGCTTCCGAAGGCCCTGGAATTGAATTCTTCAGCGACGAAGCTAAAGAGAATCCTCGAATCGCAATCCTTGAAGGCTCTTACGGGGCCGGATACGGGTGTCTCGCATATGACGCAATCATAAGAACCGTACGACCCCTGGCGAATGGACCGCGCCCTTTCATAATCAAGACCGACATCGCCCGCAGAATCGACGCTCAAGTCGAAAGAGCAAAAAATGATGGCTGTGTTGCCCTGATCGCTGAAATTGTTCGCGCGGAGGACGGCAAGCCCATCAACGAGAGAGTATGGGGGAGTATATTGGCAGCTTGTAATAAACACGACTTGATACTCATTGTCGACGAAGCATTGACTGCCATACGTTGCGGTGCTCCCTTCGCTTATCAACTACCGCAGTACTCCACCCACGGCTTCCCAGACCTCGTCCTCTTCGGCAAGGCGGTCCGAACGAACGGTATCGCGGTCGAGTGGCGCGGCATCAATATCCAGAAACTGGGAATCAAGGATCGTCCCCAAGCCATCCTCGAATGGCAAGAGCGCGTAACGGAGATGGCGCAGATTGCCGACCTGTTGATTTCCTGGGGCACGATGGTCTTAGCGCGAAAGGAGCGATGGCCGCAACGAGCGCAGCAAATCGGAAGACTGCTAAGGGACATCCTCGCCGCGGATGGGGTTCGGCGTGCAGAGATCGGGGGTCTGCATAGCTTGATCTACATCAAGCCCCGCGATGTCAAGCGTCTCAGCTCTCCGGTCATGGGCGCCAAAGCTGAGGAACATATTCGTTGGCTGCCGGTCTTGGACGAAGTCATGGCTTCGGAGGAAGAATTGCGGGCCAAGGTATTCGGACGAACTAGCATCCCGCATCGGGAACAAGTGTCTGCATTTCTGAGAAGTCAGCGGTTGAGATTGAGATTTTGTG
Organism: Physcia stellaris; assembly: GCA_018902385.1. Classification (NCBI taxonomy): domain Eukaryota; kingdom Fungi; phylum Ascomycota; class Lecanoromycetes; order Caliciales; family Physciaceae; genus Physcia; species Physcia stellaris. The sequence continues at coordinate 204,451 of JABSSW010000009.1, read as the reverse complement.
GGGGTTGCGGGGACGCGGTGGAGGAGAGGATAAGAAGCTGTCAGCTGTGCGTTGTGAGGTTTTGTGGGAAGTGTGAGGAGAACGAACACGTTTGTCGGATGAGGGATCGAGAGGATGGCTAGGCGCGCAGGAAGTGGTTGGCTGGCTGGATCAGGAATGAGACGAAGCTACGGAAGATGGATGAGGACTTATAAGGTCGACCCAAGTCTCTCATCTGTTTTTCTGCATTCTCTTTTTCTGTGCCTTTTCTTCGATATCACATACGATCTTTCCCTTTTTTTCTCCGCTCACCGTTTCTATGCTTCTTGGGCGACGGACTGATTTTTCCCTCTTTTTTGTCCTGATAATTTGTTTAAAATCTTTTTGAATAATACGTATCTGTGTGTCATATAATGTTGATTGAACAATTTTATTTTTCTTTAAACTCAACGGTTTAATCTAATAAATGCGTCGCTTAGAGTATTCGCGTCGAGTGGAAATATTAGAAAGAATGCTCCGTCTTCATGCTACCTAGTCAAGTGGCTTCCGTCATCCGCGTCGCGTAAGATGCCGTGTTTGACCACCACGCATATATGTAAAGCGCTTTGCCCTTCTTCCAGGAAGGCACATATTCAATCCCCACGTGAGAGGCTTCTAAGGCTACGGCGCTACAAAATGTACAGGAATGCGCTACGCTTCATCGTGCTCCTCGGCATCTGCGTAATGACGCTGCCAGTAAATGTGAGGGCTTCTTCTACGTCCGACAGTCAGTCAATGGGATTTCCGCCGGAGCTTCTACCCCCAATAAACGAATCAGGACCTGCGGTCGGACATCTCGAGCTCCCGCTTGATCCGGGACAGGCCACCGATTTTGAAGTGAGATTTCTCAACGGCCGCATCGGCGCAGGTCCACCCAAGGGCGGGCAATTAATAACCAGCATATTGGAAAACATGATGATCAGCTGGAAGAACACCGACAACGCACCACTCCGGCAAAAAGTCACCTTTCGCAACAGACCCTTTGAGAGCATCCAACACACCATTCAGCCCGCGCTCTTATCTGAAACGACACCTCTCACGCCTTTGAAGGTTGGACTCGTCTACTGCTGGATGATGAAGGGGGTGCTGCAACAGCAGCCCTGGCCCGGAGAGATCACTGCCAGTATTTACAAGCGCGGACCAGCCGCACGACCACTTGGGTTACCCCTTGGCATTGTACATGTGGAAAACAAGCCCCTTGCGGGCGCCGTGGTGTCCCCGAAGAACAGCACCGGTCCTGAATTCAGCTCCACTGCTGACGAGAACGTCACCGTCGTTACCAGCAACAGCAATAGTAGCAACCCCCTTTCCGTCCCCCGGATAAAGCAACGAGAGAAAGAGCCTGGCTCCACGTGCTTTTCAAGATGGTGATGTTCGTCATCAAATGGGCTCCGACCGCACGCGTGATTGACACGATCCCCGGCGTTGTAGGAGACGTGCATTTCCGGACGGACATTGATCCGATGTTGGAATGCAACCTTACGATCACCAAGTATCGGGGAGCGTTACCGTGGCGAAACGTGGCGGAGTCGTTGCTGGACTTGTCGGTTAGGGCGGCAAGGGCGGATCGGTGGGAGTATGAGGAGAGAGCGGGCGTTATGTCGCATGGGATGGAGGTTGTCACGACTGCCTGCGGAGTCAGACCGCCGGTGAGTTTTGGTGGGAGAGAGGTTGGGGATGATGGGGTTGCGGTGACGCATGTGTATTGAGTCTCGCTCGGGAAGTCTATCCGATTGATAAATTACAAAATCACGCACGTCTCGCGAGTCTCCGTTGTTGGCGGTTGGTTTGGTCTGACTTGCTCGGTGCGCATCTCACCGGCAGATCAGCACTTCTACTAAGAGTCTGATGTTATTGAAGGCTTACCTTAAAGGGCGGGCGATCGCTCGCCAATTAAAGACCAAGGGCATTGCATTCTCCTACCACACCTCGCTTCCGAATTAGCACCGTCCTAGTTCACGGTCTTACACGGACGGCGAACGAGGGACATGTTGTGAGACAAGAATTGAAGGATCGCAATGAATGGGTTTCTTGGTGCTCTGGAACATGAGAGTGATTACTTTTTTTTATGGAAGAAGGGACAGTGAAGGAGGGGATGCACCGTTTGTGCTGCGACATACGGATGCTTCTTTTCAAATGTCCCTCTCAAATAAAACCAAAAAGCGAGTATGGCAGTTTCCGAGACGTCTGGTGATAATCTTTGACGGTGGATTGTTGAGGATCGTGACTCCAACTGCTTCACAAGATCCTGAATATTACGTGTTTGGATCTTATGTGCTCAATGAATATAGAGATGAGGTTATGAGATCATCTACGCCAGACGTTGGAGCGTGATGCTAAACTCCCCATCATCATTCACCACAATAAAACACCATTGCGGCATTCATTGATGCTGTCAATTTTTTCACATCAATTCCTAACCTGTTCATAGTCTTTCAGCATCGAGGAGGCTATATAAAAGAGCGCTCAGCCTAAAATATTTTCCCAAACCCCAGTACACCCTCTTTAGCTTTCAACGACCTTAATGAAAAAGTTAATATTCGATCGTGTCCTGAGCTATTGAATCAATCCCCAAAGCAAAATCTCCCACCACCACCACCACCCAGCCCACCTCTCACACCAGCCATAATGCCTCACTCCCAAAACCGCTGGGCCAGCCATGCCCAACCGCGCTACATCGAGCCCTACACGGTCGAAGGCCCCGACGGGAATCCCATCCCACTCGATAACGCCCCTCATCACCGCGATCCTGATGCCTATACCTATGCAAATACCCGGCCTGAATACGACGAGCACAGCTATCGCCGTCGTGACGAAGCACGCAGATCAGGTCCGTGCCAGGATCGAAGGAGGGAGGACTCCTATTCGCCTCACAATTTCAGAGCTCCGAATTCCTTCCACGAAACCGCTCCCTCCTCTGACGGCACGTTCCACCGAGAACCAGACACTTCCACTTATAGTTATACGAATCCCCGCCCTGAATACGACGAGCGCAGCTCTCGCCATCGTCACGAAGCACGCAGATCAGATCGGCGCCGGGATCGAATGAGGGAGCACTCATACCGGCCTCCCAGCTTCCCCCTCTCAGAAACCGCTCCCTCCTCCGATCCCAGATCCAGAAACGACATCCAAGCTCGAAACCCCCCGTCTGGGTTCCGCTACGTAGACCCCGACACCATCGATCTCCCAAGAAGACAACGTAACAATCCATCCAATGCCAGCTCCCCCACTCTTCCGCGCCGCCAAAATCGCCCCGCTTACGAACGCTGGAGTACTTATCCAATGGATCGAAGACACGGCGAATACATAGCCCGTTACGCTCAGGACGTGTACGATTTTGCGCAGGACGCGCTTGCTGCGATCCATGGGCATGGATGGAGAAGAATCGACGAGGTTGGGAGCAGGACACGTCGAGATGGTAGTGGAGGAGGGTATAGGGACAGGGACAGGAGTGATGAGGCCCCGGGATGGGAGGTCTGGGTACGGAGTGGGGATGGGGTTTGGGAAGAGGGTGTAATGTTAGATGGGGAGTGGATTGTTCAGCGGCGGGGGTGAGAGGTCTCTGGGGGTGGATAGGATGTGGGAGATGAGATGGGGAGATGGTGGAAGCTAGTAATGTTTTGGTGCTTAGATGGATGTGCTGAGAGTTTTCGGTCGGAGGATTCGGTTTGAGGAGTAGACACATATATGAAGACAGGATAGATTAATCATAATACGATTTAGATAGATTAAAAGTTTTCTTGAATACTACTTACATGACACGATACTGATGAGCAAAGATTGCGTTCATGAGTAATCGATGACATAAATGATTTGTTCGATTGACGGTCCTGACGCAATGCGACCCATACCGTTGAAGAGCTCGAATTATTCAAAATAAGAAGCTCTCAAACCCAGCGAATCACACACTCTGGTAGACAGACCAAATCGTGGCATAACGGACATTTTCGCCTTATGACGTTGGGCATTCTCATCATGGCGTACCCAGGTTGAAAACGCCGTTTCGGCTATTCGATCATTGCGACAGCTGGAGGGCGAATGTCGATGGCTCAGGTCCACTGTTACTCGTGATGTTCGATTTAGTCTTTCCTTCAGGAGTCAGGGCAGCGAGGCCTCGCGGTTTACCTCGGATACTGTTTAGCGCCAAAATGACGTAGGTGGATCGTATTTCACTTTGCAAGTTAGAAATACCTGGCACGGCGGGGAAGTGGGAAATCCCATGAGCCTGCTTCGAGGCAAAAAATGAGATGGGAATCCTCAGCTTTCTTCGCTGACAGTTGATAAGTCTACTTGTGTTTCGAGTATCTGTGAGTGACCGCTTGGCAATCCTGCAGTACCGTAATCCAACCAATCAGGATGCCTACACAGGAGGTGTACAAGCTTTGCCAAGAGCAGCTAAATGTGAGCTTGGCGTATGCCCAGAATCCCAAAGAAGCACCGACAGAGATCATCCGACGACTCTATGGCCATTGCAAACCCGATTCAGAGCTCGACGTCTCTGAAGGGGGCCGCCAACCTGCGACTAAGGAGAGTCTCCAGCGAACAGTCCAATGTGGGAAATGGGGCCCAGAGCTGCCCAGCGAGTTCTTCCTTCGCGTATACGAGGACGCCTTGCAATGCCTGAGCGAAGATCCCATGTCCAGCATGGTGTCACCGTCCCTGATGGGCAGCCATGGGAGCATCCCTTTGACTGTGATTGCTCCGTTGGCTGACATCATTCGCCATATGTCCAATCTGATTGTTAGAGCGGAAAAAGAGGTCTTTCTTATTACCTGCTCTTGGTCACCTTCTCTCGCTTCAAGATTGATCAGTGATGCATTGAGAGAGCTATCTGTCAGGGCTGGCAAGCGAGGTGTTCGTGTCGTTGTAAAGCTCATGTATGATAAAGCTGGGGCTGCTCAATTCATGAACAGCCGTCAGCCCGTCATGCCGGATGTGTATTCTGGGTATGTAACTCCCAAGATAGTACTTGCAATTGGATAGTATGAGATTGATGACAGGCATCAGGAAATCTATTCAGCTACCAAAGCCCGAGGAGATTCCCAATCTTGACTTTGAAGCCATCAACTTCCACAAGCCACTACTAGGAACATTGCATGCTAAATTCATGGTCGTGGACAGGAAGATCGCTGTCATTGAAAGCAACAATATGGAGGACAACGATAATATGGAGATGATGACCCACGTGGAAGGCCCCATTGTAGACTCTATCTATGATACCGCTCTCATCACTTGGGGCAATGCTTTCAATACATCCTTGCCAAGCGTCGACAAACCGGCTACCGATGGCGGGTTGGGCATCACGAGCGGGCCCAAAGAGCCTTTGAACATGGATCGTGGCCCGGCTCGAGAGCAGCAGCAGATCGTATCCGAAGGTGAGGCCGCCCACCTTTCGGAGCACATGCCAGGCGCGCCACATTACGATCCAGACCTCGCCTCTGAAATAACTCGCATGCAATCAGTCTACTCCTCCCGGCCAAACGAGACCTTGCTGCAAGCTGCAAATCGCCAATTGAATCTTCCCTGCCACAAACAATTTCCCCCAGCAGGCCCAGAAATATGCCCCGGCCAAGAATTCACCCCCTACATCCCTATTTCCACCCCTTACCCGGTACCCATCGCACTGGTTTCCCGACCGCCCTTCGGATCTCTCAAAAACAGTAACGTCTTCGTGCCCCAAAACGAAGCCTGGCTCTCCTGCATTCGCAACGCCCGCACCTCACTGTTCATCCAAACCCCGAACCTCAACGCCCCACCCTTACACAACGCAATCATCACGGCCCTCCGACGCGGCGTCGAAATCACCTACTACGTCTGCCTTGGCTACAACGACGCCGGCGAGATCATGCCCGGCCAGAACGGCACCAACGAAATGTTTGCCTCCAATCTCTGCGCCGCGCTTTCGGAGCAAGAACGTGCACGGCTGCACATCGGGTATTACGTCGCCAAAGACCAGAATCGACCTATCCACCATAACTTCAAAGCCAGGAGTTGTCATATCAAGCTGTTGATCGCGGACGGGCATATCGGGATCCAGGGGTCGGGGAACCAGGATACGCAGAGCTGGTATCATAGCCAGGAGATCAACATTCTGATTGATAGTGCGGAGGTGTGTCGGAAGTGGAGGGAGGGAATCGAGCGCAATCAAAATACAGCGCGATTCGGCATGGCGGGTGAGGATGGGGTTTGGAGAGATGGCGAGGGGAGAGAGGCGGAGGGGAGTATGGGGCGGCCGGGAAAGGTGATGGGGTGGTTTAAAGGGGCGGTGGGGATGGTGAAGAAGGCGTCCGAGAAGGGAGGGTTTGGATAAGTTGGATTGAGGGCACGGGCGTGTGGAAGGGTGAGATGCGCTCGAGGACTAGGGCAAGGGGTTCTGTGATAGCAAGATATGAACTTGTATATCCGCGAACCCCTAGATTCAAACAAGATAGACAAGCAAATCCTCCAAAGCAGACATCAATTAGTTCACCGTCAACTCTCTCATTCGTCTGGTCTGCTATATCTTGGAGATACGAATGGTTGAGGATAATAAAGTGCCGCGCGAACGAAAAAACTTCGACGGCTGGTAGCGACGAGGAGACAATATCTCAAGGACAGCATATGCTTGAAATAAAGTTAGGCTGACAGCCCTCAATCAAGGAGGCATCAAGTAACGAACACGCTAGGACTGGTGATTGTTGAATCTGTCACTGGGGTTGAGGTGGGGAGTCCAGGTCCGAGACGTGTGCTCCTGCTCCTGCAGAAATCCGCATCACCTTCATGCTCAGCAAAGGTATACCCGATTTGCACAGCACTGAAAGGGTTGCTATACGCCAGCGGTGGACACTTGGGTCTGCTGAGAAGTACGGTGGGCAAAGAGGTCTTGTTCGAGGAAAGATGGAGAGATCCGAGGCTGAGTCTATGCCCCATATATCAAAGCCTCACATCTCCAAAGAGGACACGGGTTCAGCGCCTCACCGACCATTGATGATCCATATTCTCCGCCTCTCTTTGACGGTGAAGTGTTGGGCTTTGCGCAGGACATTGGGGCTCGGCGGACTCAGTACGCACTCTGGTTACCTCCGTACATAGTAAGTAAACTAGGTCATTTCCTGGAATACTCCAGCAAGATCATATTTTAAGCACTTGTATACCAGCAATTCCAAACCAATCCGGGGCCTAGATCACGCTCAATGATATTTGTGTAGCCCCGCTAAAGGGCCTAAGGCATTGTGAACGAGGGTTTTCTCCAAGCACTGGAATCCAGCTGTAGTGATTTTTTACGAGGAAAGGTATGTGAGAATTTTGATGTTGCTTTACAAAGGATAGAGGTTGATAACATTCAAGAAAAGAGGAAATTTTGTGATAAAGGAAACCACTAGATTGACAAAACTCCTTTCAAGTCTGGAAGTCCTCGCAAGCGTCTTTCTCTGCAGATTCAATTTGATACACGCACTTCTGTAGTTGATTCTTGGATTCGATATGCGCAGTCGTGGTTTGATATCGTGATTGGTTATATTTTGTCGTGCTCAACTTTGGGCGCTGACAGAGTGTCTGCTCCTATATCACATCGATGAACGAAATTGGGAAAAGTCATAAGAGAAATAATGAGCTGTCGAGTTCAATTTACAGAGCTGAAATGTGTGTATATGCATCCTGGCTCTTTTTTAACAAAAAGAATTATGATATTAAATCTCTTCGTTGCGTCCGAAAGCTGAATTGACTACTAGATCTTAGAGATAGAGACGGGATAGAGAACACGTACCGCTACATGCTTACAGATTAGTCTCGGTGATTGCAACGTAATCCAATGATCCCTTAAAAAGGAGAATGGGCATCAGCACTACAGCATCGTGGGGTCGCATAGTCAATTTTTTGTCGTGCACGTCGATGAGACACACTAAGAGATGCGTTTTGCCGCGAGTCCGTACAAATAGACAGTGAGGTTTTGTAGCTATGTTTACAAGAGCTGAGCGCTTCGAGTCGATCTGGGCGGGGCAGAGTCATACTGGTTGTTGGCCTGTTTAGAGGATAGATCGCTGATGATTATCGGCTTCATGTGATGCCTTAGGACTACAAAGATACACCATAGAGCAGGACACACGGACTAATAAGGCTCCGAACACTAAGCGAGCTGGGATCTAGCATTTAGCGGATCCTAGTGAGTGAGCTAAACACTAAGTCAGGGAGGGATGGCGCCATAGCCTCATGATCTGCACCAAAATCCAAGATGCGATGCTTGCTATTCGCGCGTCTCAAGTCGGAGGAATTGATGTTCCACGAAACGTCTATCCCCGGGCAGTTCTGGATGTCACAAAGCAAGTATGACGTCAATTTGCGACACTAGGATCATCCTTCGCGTCGCTAGGCCTGCTCATCTTATTTTAAAGCATCGACGCCGCGGTAGGATGATAACGGTTTTGTGGCTGAGTTTGATCAGACTCTTGGCCTTTTGCCCTCCACTCTACATGATCTGCCACTTCAGCATTATCGTAGGTGATGTATGTGCATGCTCCGTGATAAGGGATGGTGTACAACGGACCAAGCACAGGCTGCGGAGTTTGCCGGACTCGCCGAGTCAAGGTCGGATTCCCAAGGACTCGAATTTTGGAGGAAGACTAATATCTATCAGTGCGATCGAACCCAGCCAGCGTGCAACAATTGCATTCGGCGAAAGAAGAGCTGTCCAGGCTACAGCGATGCGTTTGATGGCAAACACAGACCTCAAAACCAAGTCGTACGGCGCCACCTCGAACGACAGACTAGAGCAAGAGATGCAGGACATTCAACGAAAAACAGCGCAGCTTCCACCAGCGAAAACATCGCAGGGATTATCACCGCAGACTCCTCAAGCTCGGCTACCACGCGTAGCAAGACTTCGCCCAAATGGGTAGTATATTGCCCAGAAAATGATCGAGCCAGCTCCGCCCGTCAAGCGATAGACTCGCCAGCTGGCACGTTACCAGGTGTAATGGTGCAGAAGGACTCCATTGATTTTAAAAGCTCAATTCCTTGCTCTCTTAGACAGGACGGATTGGACGCTTCCATTTGCTTCTTCTTCCGCCACTATGCTGGTACAGCGTTCGATCCCGAGGCCCTCGGCTTCAACCAACTATGGCAACCAATGTACTTGCGAGCAGCGACTCAGTCCTCCTTGCGGCTAGCAACTGCTGCGGTTACTATAAACATCGCTATGATGTGGTCTTTCCGGGGCTGCCATACGCGACCTGCGCAGAGTCTCTTCACCCGAGCAATTGCTGCCGCCCGGAGAACCTTGCGCGACCCTCATTCAAGCTCAACGGACGAGATTCTTATGACCATCTTGATTTTTGATCTGTACGACGCGCTACTGTTGCATTATGCACCGGGACCAGTGGACTATGGGAAGCATAAGCAAGGAGCTCTAGCGATGATTGAGCATCGAGGGTTTACCAACTTGGAAACATCGCAAAGTCGCGCGCTGATCGGAGCCGTCCGACATACACTCCTGCCTTATTTGCTTTCTTCAAGGAAACCGTTCCCATGGCAATCGGACTACCTGTTCGCTCATGCGTCTGTGAACGATACGAAAGCTACAAAGCTCGACTTACTATCATTGACTTTGTCTCGCATTCAGAGCCGTCAATGGGCAATACACCTTGACAGCCGACACCAGAGGCATCTTGATGACCGCCGTGCACAGTACGAGGAAATCATCTCTGAAGCGCTTGGGATTGAAGAACTTCTTCTGGACTGGAAAGCAAGCATCGTTGACCGCGAATGGTTACCAGAGTATCTCGCGCGCGATGCGGTGATGGAGTCCATCCAGAACGCTGGCTTCTACGGCACCCGCTGCAGTGTATGGACGAACCTTTCAATTGGCGGCACTTGGATTCTGTTCTCATTTCGATATTTACTCACGCTTCAGATTATGCGACAGTCCTTCGCTGACGAAGTCAGTTTGCTGGACAGCGAGGAGCACCGGGAGCTACTCTCCAGAGTAGACGAAAGCGTCCAAAAGCTAGCGGACTTTATCTGCGAGACGGTCCCCTTCTATCTCGGTGATACAGTCGTCCCGAAGAATCCATCGTACAGCGCGATGACTAACTTCCCCTACACATTTAGATTCGATCAGGACCTTGGTTTGCCCATACGTTTTCCTAGCTTAGGATCCAATCATCAAACCCAAGCAGCCGCGTCTGGCGGCTGGATCCTTTTCCCGCAATTGGTAAACCTATGGCGACTCGCAGAACCAGAGGATGATGCAATTCCAATCGTCTTGCGCGAGGGGCAGCTGGATTGGATAAAGCAGCAAGTGAAACGGTTGCAGAAGATCTTCCTTTTCTGCGATCCTGTGTGGTTCAAGAGATGATCATGCACGACGGTAGAGAGTAACACCGATGTGCCTGGATGACACAATAGCGGGCTGCGATTACTGGGATTGATGTATCGTCTTGGTGTGATCTGTTCTTCGGGACCACATAAACAATACTGATGGTATTCAAACATGGACTGGAAGGATCATCGACCAACACTGCCCGGGGCTTGGTGATTCTTTCACGGCCGATGGGATCGGTAATATGCATACCCTGGCATCACCAGAAGGTTAACCCAAATATGGATGTTGTGGAAAAAAAGCGAGTATGGTTCTGCATTACCCAGAACAACTTGTTTTCAACAGACATGCCTGTCGATCTCCCAACTAAATATCTTGACGTGTAACTTCTATTGATTCCACAGCTTAGTGCCTCGTTACTATAGCACGTGTCATACCGTGCCTGCTAAACTCCAAGGCTTGGAAGGCATCTCGGCTAGACAAGTATAGCGATCGAGTTCAATCATCCCCACGATCTCCCGATATGGCGCCAAATTCACGTTCATGAGCTCGTGGAGATGCGAGATGAACACAGATAACCAGGAGGTACAAGTCCGCTGGTGGATCCTTTGGTCGATCAGTGATCATAGATCGGATCAATTGTGCAAGAGAAGAGACGGAAGAGTGAAGTAGACCAGAATGGAAACCATAATTCACCAGCTGAATGTTTACCGAACCACGAAGATAAAGCACCGTGGAGACAGTTCGATCAAAGCGGCTTTCTCCAAATGAAATCTAATCCGATTCCCTGAAGGTTTAGAATTGGCAACAGCCTTCAACAATTGATGTAGACCGGACGAGTTGATAACATGCCTATATGGATTGAACATCAAAGATGTATCTTACCAGCCCCGCTGGACTGTCAGAACGTGATGAGGTACATAGATCGGGATGCTTAAGTCAGGCGATTCCAAGGCGGCATAGCTTTCCGCATGAGCTGCATGGGTTGCCTCATGTAACGTTGTCGTGCCCTATGCAAATCTGATCAGGGTCAAAGAGGGGATCTGTATGTAATGATGATACGCGAGCTGCATGCTGTCTGTCCTGGCACACCGCCGTTCAGGTAGTAGCATGACATAAAAAGCACTGGAGCTCAGCCGTATTTGTACTTGCGCTTCTCTGATATCCATTGCGTACTACGTCTATCTTTACCACTGATCTCTGTATACAATGGTGACATCAACGATCGTGTCTCCGACATTTTGAACAAGTCCCTTCCCGAATTCTGCTGCACCGTTGTCCTTACAGGAATTCTGATTTATACACTAAATTGAATAATTTGGAAGGTTGTGGATTAGCCTTCTATTGTGTAAAAGCATGATTCGTGTAGAATTAGTCGGGTTGCGCCTAGGCGCTATAACTTCTTACAATACACTGAATTGACACGTTGAACTCTCTCTGACACGTTGAACTCCCTATGCGAACAACGTGTCAATCACTGGCTGCCCTTATCCTGTCGTTGGAGCATCTTGGCTTTCTGCGAACTCGTCTGAAGTAGTAGAGAGAGGTAGAACGAGAAAATGAGATGAGTAAGGCGGGAATAAACGTGGAATTGAGGGTGTACGAGATGAGCTGGGAGAATGAAAGTGAAAGTTGCACTTGTCTCGCATGCTCTAAAGTATTGATGCTCAGCGGAGACAGGATTGCGGTACATAGCCAACCTCGTTGGCGCACGTTTAGATGGCCGGGGCAGGATTTTGATAGAGCCCTTTTTGCTTGGTTGAATGCTTGCTGCGGTAGGGATCTAAGATCTGAGATACGTTCAACGGTGGGTTTGGAGAGAGCGGCGTTCAGGTTGTTCGCGTTGACGGATTATTGAGTATGCAATGGGGTGATTCGTGTTAAGTGTACCAAGGTGGAATGATAGCCTCTTCTTGATGGTCGCCTCGCTATGTCATCAAGCTTTTTATGATTGATAAGATGTGAATTTGAGACAATCCCGTGCATATCTTCGATCTTTCGGTTTGCTTAAAGCCGGTCATTGTTGGGTGCTCGCCTGAGAGAAAAATGATCGGTAGTGATAGGCGTGAAGTTGAAGAGACTGCTTCCTTTACTGAAGCCTGCCGTAGCTGGGTCCTTGACAAGATCAGGACCTTGACATGAAGACGATGCCGCTGAACTACTTACTTCGATTCAAATATTCCAGCTGAAAAGCTCTTCGAGCGTCATATCCTGGTTTGCGCTCTTCATGATCGATGCTGTAATCTAACAAAAATGGTACGCATTAGCAACCACTCGCGGTTTTGAACAAAGCTTACGTACCCAAAAGAGCGCCTAAGAAACCGAGCACAGGTAAAATCAGCATCACGAGTGGCATGAACTGCCCAATCGAGCCTTCCAGTCCCCGTTCATCCCCTTTACCAAACCAGTTTGAACGGATCATCCACCTTTGTAGCTTCACGAAGCGTACCGTTCCAATAATCAGTTGGACAACAGATACGACCCAGAAACATGCACGTACAACGTCCATGGCCCTTTTCGAACCCAAAGAAGAACCGCGAATCAGCATCTCTCGACCTTCAGCATTCCCGGTGCAACATAATCTGATCAATTGCGCGCCAAAAAAAATGACAGTCGTTATTAGAACGGCAATGAAGATATCCTCTAAATGCGTGGATAGAACATCCTCGGAGCTGAACTTGAAGTAGTTTTGTAATGTCCCATTCGACGGAGCCGAGCCTGTATGATTCTTTTGAGGGTGTGAAGAATTCTGTGTCCATTGATCAGACCCCGTGAAATTGGCCAAAGATCCATTCAATATGTTGGCGCCTGGATATTCAAGGAAGCAAGCAGCAGGCAATACAAGGCCAGTGCTAGTCTTATTGCTTTGCGGCATAGCATTTGGGCTGAGTTTTGGAAAAATCTTGTTCTCGAATCTTTTATATACCAGCACGGTAGTGCAAATGAGATTTGCTACCGTTAGTAGGAATCGAGGCAAAAATTTCCTTCTTCGTTCGTCGATCTCGTGGATTACCAAAGCGGTGCTGAAATATGACGAGCTGGCCATCACACAAAGGTAGCATACTAGATTGTAATGATATGCGGAGATCGTACAGCGCACGGCTGTCAAGGTGGGGATAGCGAGTGCGAGACTTGTCACCGCTTGGGTATCACTCAGGCCAACTAAGACAGTACATGTAGCCTTCCGTATCCGTTTCATTCGTTCCTGCCTTAGTCCAACTTTATCAGCGTAAAGCTTATCTCTTTTTCATTAGATTGTTGCATTACTTACTGATCTGTAGAGTCGGTAAATTGACCGTACAATTCGATACACAATAAGAACAAAGCCGTCACAAGTGCCAAAATCGAGAGGGTAAATGAATGCAGCGAAGGTCTGGTGGAAACAGTTAGCCGCTGCCGAACCCTTGTCGAACACTTGGAGTACGTACACCAACACCCGCAATGGCACCATTGGCTTGAAGTGAATCAGGAAGCCCACAAGTAATGTTCTTTTTCGCCACACATGATGTGTTGTCCATGACTGTGGAAACACCCTTCGAGTCCGAACAGCTCTTGAGGGCTTGAGAATGAAGTAGTATATAAGCAACGGCGTTGACGCTAGAGCAGAGAATCAAGACGTATTCGAGAAGCACAAAGTTTGTCCCAGATTGTAAGCCGCCGGAAACCCACGTTATATACCATGAAATTGGTCTTGTGTCTCAATCGTCCACGCTTCCAAGGGTCGAGAAGGACTACATATTCAGCTCCAGTCTGCCTTTCTTCATCGAAAATGCTGTAGAACACCAGTTTTGATCGCTTACGGGCTTGATTGGAGTGTTTGGGCGGCATCCAATTTCAAGTGATTCTGATTCAAGACATGATCAGCTGTGGTTGGAAGAGCTTGCGCGCTGAAGAGAGCTCACTTGCAATGCTAAGGTACGTTAGCGCCCTATATGCAAGGCTGTAACTTCCGGGTGGTACAGCCAAGAGAAGCTTGACCCCCAGAAACAGTCTCCTATCTTACTGGCCAATGTGGTCCATTAACTTCGCCGAAAGGTCCTCAGCCGCTCCTGGTTTACGTGTTGCAAGGAAACTCGAGTTTAACGCCAGGAATGAATCCGGTAGTCGCCGATAGACAGAGAGCAGCAACCGCCTCTGGAGAAAAGATGAGCACGAAAAGGAAGTTGACGAGGATGAAATCGCAGTGGCAAGAATTTAGCATATTGTATGTATGTATGCGATATAAAAGTATCTTTGAGCCAGATCTCATTCCCAAGTCGAGTTTCTGTATTTTTTGTCGCTGCGGTTCTCAATCTTTTCCGGTGCCAGTAGTCGGCAAGTATTGCTCGGGTTGTTGACAGACATGGAGCAGAGACTTCGCAAAGCGTCCAGAACAAGCGCTGAAGAGGAGCTGAGCATTGTGCTCTTGATCGGCATAATCTACGCTACGAAGAAATGGGTTGCGCGGTGCCAAATAGTAGGCCTGCCCTCCAGCTTTGACAAGTTCTGTCCTCGAATCAACCTAGGAGAGGACTTCATGTAGGGCCTAATTTTTGAGGTTGATTGCTGTTAGGCCTCAGGGAGCCTTCTGTAGTATGGCGCTGAATACCAACAGACATACATACGTCTCTACCAATAATTACTTTCATCGCTTAGTCCAGCACCAGCCACCAGGTCATCCACGTTGATGAAGTCCACACCTTCACTTTTCAATTGTCTCCAAATGCCGTTCCGAGTGCTGATAGGCCACCCCGGCTGGTTCCAATATCGCAGCTGTATTCCCTTTCCATGTGCCGTTGCAACCTGATTCCGCAGCAAAGCGAGCTGTGTTTCATTGAGGGATGTTCCATTGACCGAGCCAAAGTTCGCTGCGAAATTGGTAGAAGCGATGGGCGAGACGAGGGATGTTATGTTGCTGAAGGTGGTGCCTAAGGTAGGTATGGGGGCATCGTAAAAGTAGTAGCGCTCGGCGACTGGCTGTACTTGAGAGAGCGGAGTGTTGCCGGTGCCGATGACTGTGACCGCAGCAGAGATGAACTGGTTCGTGCTGTTCACCCTGGACAGCCAACCTCCAGAACGCCTGAATGCTATTAGCCTAACGTGTAAGCCATTACACGGCTTCTTTTAACCTACAGTGGCTCCAAAGCTTTGAGGACATATGGCCAAGTTGTAGGACCATCCGTTTTCAAGTCCACAAACAGGTATAATGTTTGCGTCCCATCAGTGTCGAAAACCCCATTGTGTGTTGTAGATTTCAGGAAGGAGGAGTTTGGATTTTGCCGGTGGAGGGTATCCAAGATCGGGTTTATGTACAACGACTGGAAGGTCCTCTCGCTGGTCAAAGCGCCCCGCTCATGGCCCACATGCAGCGTACCGTTGTAAAGCCAGACATCTGCCTCCACCGAAACAGCGCCGACAGACAATGCGCTATAGAAGGGAACGTCCCTCCAATAATCGTTGTGGCTATGGATGTACTTGGGTATGATGCCCTGTGTCAGGCTGGTTGGATAGGTGTAAAGCGGAGCTTGGTGGGCCTTGTTGAGGATAGCTTGGAGTGCTGGCGAGACATCTGGACTAGCCACTATCGCCGATGAGACCAGTAGGATAATGGACAGGACTGAGGAGAGATACATCTTCAATGGCTCGAGGAGCTTCGATAAAGTCGAGATCAGGGGCAGGAAGAGAGCTGGGCGGTGAAGGTACCAGAGTTGCTGGTAAATGTACCTGTTCATGGTTCTTTAAGTGATCCATTGCCAGGGCTGTCAAAAAGCTGCCTCTTCCGTCATGGTGGATGATGTGACGAGCTTGCCAGTTGCGGTTGGCCAATGATGCTATCCACGTGGGCCCCTTGACTGCATCTTGTATGGGGACCTGGGGACGAGAAGACTGATGAAGCTCGATCCAGAGAAGCAGTCGGATCTTATGAGTACTAGGTAGAGATGGTGGCCATGCTTGGAAGGGGTCGACAGGCTCGCGAGGTTCCTGTGATCCAAGCGAGATGTTGTGGGAAGGTCGTTGGTTGCATCTCGAGCTTGCTGAGTCATCATCGCCAAGCCTAAGTCACACCCAATCATCTTCGAGCGCATTTTTCTACCTCGATATTCGTGTCTCTTTCACGCCCAAGACTGTAGCTTATCTGTCCATAGTGATCAAAAATCAGATGAGCTGCTCATGATGTTCGATCAGTGGTACAGCTGTTTTGCACAGTCTTGCTAGAAACATATCCGCCACCTGGTCCGGAGATGTTGGTCTGAGCAGGACGCGACCACTTGGGCTCAACGCAGCGTGGCGATCAATGACCAGAGTTGACAGTCCTATCGACGAACTGAACCGGTAGACTCACTACGTAGGCACACTGTCTCTTCAATCAAGGATTCTCTAGAGCGCAAGAGTCAAACAGATTTCCAATGCACATCCTACATCGGACAGTCGCTTGCAAGGTGCACGTGGTTGGTTCGTGGGTCGTCTGTCCAATCATTTTCACTGGCTCTCCGTATGAGGAGGATGGAAACAATCTGATCTGCGAGATGATTCTCTTCTTGGGGCAGGCAGAGACCAGGAAGGGATGTTGGTTTCGTGAGTCATGATAGAGATTCAATTTACTGATATAGCAAATGAACCGAAAGGGCAAATGAATGCCGGTCATCTAATCGTCTAATCATCTAGTCATTCCGTGGAATCATGGCGCTCTATTGCTCCCCGGGTTTCATTGCCCACAATTAGACCTCCCAGATCAACAAGACTCTCCAGTCTCGGACCGCTACCCTTAACGCCCAGCTATGTTGTGTCGAGTTCTGTTGTCCTTCTGCTACTGCCTTTTAGCTGTTGAGAAACCTCAGTTCCACTGTTTTGTCTCCTTCTTTCTCGGCCAGACGATCCACGCCAGTGCAATCGAGGTCTTGATCGCCGCTGCAACCCATAAGGTCACGTGTATTTGGCCCATGGATATGGTGACCCACCCTCCAGAGACTGCTCCTAGCAGCATGGCGAGGAAACCAGCAAACCTTCGGTTACGTACTGGGTTTTTATTCCAACCGAGGAACAGTTGCGGATCCGAGCCGAAGTCATAGATCATGGTCGTGACGACTACCGTTGGTGTTTCGAAGTAGCCGAGTTGACGACTGCCACAGACTTGGCCAGGAGCCTGAAAGCTGAGGAGGATGATCGGAATCACTTGCAGCCATTCGATGTCATTGGTGATATAGTCAAGACGGCCTTCCACGACTCCCTTTTGAACCACAGCAGCAGAGACGATGATGATCATAGCTTGAAAGACGAAAGAGGTTATGAGAGTACTTCGTCGTTGTGAGCCTAGCTTGCGAGTGACCACTGGAAAGAATATGCAACCGGTTGTGTAGGAGATAAGAGACACGAGCGACTTGGCCCAGCGGTAGGGATGTTTGCTGGACCTTGAATTGGAAGCACCAAGGCCAAGGAGGACCGTGTTTCCTGTTACTGGCGTTAGCATGATGAAACGGAAATGCAAATACCCGCACATACCTGTTTGCATGGAGACGAAAGTACCGTAGGCTATAAGGACTGTCAGTCCAGCGTCGGTACTTAGAGGATACTTTCAAGCCATACCATTGAAGATCGTACTATCCAGGAAACCAGTCGTGAACCAGCAGAGCAGCAGCAGCATATCCGCCCATTCTGTCTGCACGTCATCTTGGAGATGCCTACGGAGGCGAGAGCTTGGTTTTGATTGTGTGCTTGACAGTGCATTGCCTTTTTCAAGAGCGTTTAGGTCCACACTGGAGTCGGGGCTCCCGCTAACAGGTTCCGTACAAGATGACTTGACGGGCGCCAATACCGGCGAATTGGGCACTCTGGTGTCTTCACAAGAGTCTGGGGCTTGAAGATCATCCTCCGGACGTCCAAAGTCATAATGTGCGGTGTTCTGGATATCCATGATCGGCTAAACGGTTTCTCTCACATATACCAGTCACTTCAGGGTGGGACTGGCGTGGACGTAGACACTGGGTCTAAGTGAGATCTTGTCAAAGACGGTGCCTTAGAGGACTGCTGTTGAACTCGGCCTTTGTTGACGAGTTTCGAAGGTTACAGCTAGATCTTACGATCGAGGAATTGCGGTCTGAGGAAGGGAAATGCTTATCTATCGAGGATATCTGTCTAGCCTTGGCTGACACAGCCCTATCCGGAAGGTCAAAGACCAGCCTTTCGGGGACTGCCATGCTCCGAAACTCCATGTGACAATGGTGTCACTGGTCGGCATGTTTGAGCACGTATCTGCAATGAGCAGCCAAGGAGAAGGAGCAAGGACTGCCGAGATATTGTGGATCTCTGGTCTAGGCGGTTGGAGGTACGGAAGAGCCCAATGGAGCGGTCTGCAGCTTCTCGAGGACCTTTCAATCGAAAGAATCTTGAGATGCGGCAGTCGATCATCGATCCGGGGAAGATACTCGCAGGGGAGAAGGCCTCCTCGCCATGAACGACACCAAGCGGCAGCCCGAGCCACAGTCCACGTCACCTCGGACTTGACAATGTCCGTAAAAGGAAGCCATCTTACCGTCGGTCAGCAGCAATCTTACCCCTTGACTGCTTGGCCCTCTGATAGCGTCCATAGAAGCTTGAGCGGTTGCAACGGCCCCGGGCCGTCAACGAGTACTGGCGGCATTAGCGTCTGGGCGCTAAAGATTGGAAGGTGGACGAATGCCCTTATCCTTTCTCCCTTGCATCTTATCTTGCTTCTCGTCATCTTTGACTTCATTCCGATCCACTATTGTGCGACTCGGGCAGTCTGGGCGTCATCATGGAATCTGCACTGGGCGCTTGGCAGCTGCGCTTCGCCCCAATCATCAATCCTCCGGGCGGCAATGTCTGCTGGCTCTCACCGCAAGCCCGGCGCACTGCATAAAAAGGACCCACCGCCAAGGTACTCATTATCTTGACTCCGCCTACATGCTGGCCAAAGAATGGGGAACCTTGGGGAACATGTCCACGCTCCTGACGCGCCTCCGTTTCCCTATCCTCTAGGCAGGGTCGCAAGCCAAAAACATATTCAGTGGCATCGGTTTTGAGGGAGAATCCACTGGGCAGACTCGATGCTTGTGTGTGCTGCATCATGCCGAAGCCCGAGCAGAAGCCCATGCGCAACAAGCGCCAAGCTCTGTGTTCCACGGCATGCTGTCACCGTAGATGACAATGCCTGTGGGGACTGTACCAGAAACATGGAATACGAAGTGTGACCATTGCAGCAAGCGACGTATGCCGCTTGATATTCCCACCACTCAGGCCTACTATTTCTTCCTGACTCTCGATCGTGATCCTAAGCTTGAGGAACCACTTCAGGGATCATATGCAGGGACTGGCAAATCACCACCGCAGTGAACACCACCAGTCCACTGCAGACCGCTGACCACATTTTCCCATCACTTGGTCATGGGGTCAGTTTCTGATCTTCCGTCTTTTTGTGTCTGATAAGATGCTGAGCAATCCCAATCTATCCTCACGACGATCATCTGTGACTTGGGGTCAGATGGAAGGTCGGAACTCTCTAATTTATGGCCCGCTGGTCCAATTCTGCAATATTTCCGTCTTATGATAAGTGCTTTCTTCCGGAACAGTGACTTCAATATCGACGGTGGTAAGCACGAACTGGTAGAGCATTCTGAAGAAAATCGAATGGACGTCTTAATAGGCTCTTTTGTCCAAGCATTTCAAAGGCCAAGCCTGCGAGGTGTGACATCCACCAGCGAAGCTTATCTCCGTCAGCCTTCAGATTACACCATCCACTTCTAAGAAATCGCCATTCATCCTGTTTCATGCTCCGATGAATCCCGTGGAGGGTTACAAGCATCCCGTGGAGGGCTACAAGCATCTAGCCAATGTGGACGGCGCCGAAGAATAAGCACCATGCGAAAAGGTCATGAAGAGCGATCAAAGAAATCTAGATCCTGATAGTGACTTGCCTACTGGACTTACATCATCTGCGTTCAAGACATGAGTGCTCGAGATAGTTGTCGCACCCAGGACACGCCGATCATACCCTCAGATCACCGACTTGGATTATTGCTTTTTGTGTGCAAAGTCTGAGCCAGCGATGACGGAGACCTACCCCCACACCTTCGGGAGTTACATCGCATCTCGACGCTAAACCAATGTCCTCGGCACATGCTCGAACGCATGTCATTGAGTGGTTGCGGGTATTCACCCCAGCTATCATCGTGTCTCACTGAATGCATGTTTACTCAGGGTCCGAAATATCGGTTAGAATGTCCTGACTGATCGTGGTAGATCGACGATCATGACTCAGACATGGGTTTCGACGGGTCTTCTCTGCCTTTGCGCTTTCTAGAAGAGGCAGGTCGAGTCTGATCTCTCTATCAATCATTGCCCATCATACTGTAGTTTCCCTGTAGGATTAAACGATCCAAAGTATGGGGTAAAATTTACTTTCCGCAGAGCTGGTAGGGTTGGAATCGTTTCACCATATACCGGTTTCAACGATAATAAACGTTACTTCATTGCATTGCTGTCTGTCTATATATGCTCGGTGCTAAGAAATGCTGATAATGCTAGGCTAATGAAGAGATGTCAATGCAATAATGAGCGAGCGTGTTTGCTCCTCCCAATGTCGGTGTCCAGCTATCCCACTTAAAGCTCCACTAGCCACACCGTGGTCTTATAACGGATAGGCAACCAACGACTTTTTTGTGAATAAGAAGAAGAAAGATGAAGAGAGCCTTCTGCCAGTATCACTTGGGGCGGTGAGAAGAGCTGGAACATCATGGAAAGAAATGTTGATAACGAAAATATGGCCCTGAGGAGAATTGCATCACGGTATCGACCTCTGGAAGAGCCCACGCCGAATCTGATACCCTATCCCATCGCTGAATCTCATACCTCGATAAGGCGCCAGTTGGAAAATCGACATTCAGTGGTCTGATTCCTCGCCATCGCTGTCGTCGTCTTGAGATGCCTCCTCATCATCCTCGTCTGAAGCTGGGTCATTCAATCCTTCGAGCTCCTCGATCTTTTCGGCAGCAAGACAGCCATTCTCACAATAAACTTTCAAGGCGTCGGCTCCAAGAATCTTGACGATTTCTTTCAAGCCTGGCATATACTTCGCCACCTTCTCAAAACAGGCTCTCTCAAATATCGTCCAAGCCTCGCTGACGGTTGTAGCTCCAATACCTAGGCACATTAGTGGGACTCCAAATCGTGGTATTTGGACTTGTTGTCCTACCTGTCATGACAATTGCCAATACGATTCCTGTCCCGTCAAAAGATTTGGCGATATCCAACCATCTCTGCCCTCGGTTGTAGTCCGCGCAATACTTATTCTTTACTTGCTGGATTTCCTGACCTTGCCCTGCTGAAGAGCGGACGTAGCAGTCTGCCAGGTGACTAATAGCCTCCTTGTAGTCTTGAAACTGCTTGTCGTCGATCATAGAGTTGACCACGGTAGCCAACATCATCTGCACATAGGCATTGTGAATACCCAACTCTTGACCAACGCGAGCGATCTGGTGTAGAGTCTGTAGGATCTTTTGAGGATCTTTGACGTCATAGCCCTGAGGCACAGAGTGAGGCTTCTTGGACGCAGTGCGGAGGACCCGACACACTTCAGTAACAACATTCTCGGACCCCAGCTTCCTGCAAGCTTCCAAAACCCGTGAGCCGTCTTTTCGATCGCGTGGCTTGCGTGCTATCTTGGCAAATTCGATCATGAACAGCTTCCAGATCTTCGGGTCTGCTTCAACGAGCCCGTCCTCAATCTCAGAGGCTGTATAGTCATCCAGCTGACGGGGACATTTCTTTGTTGACTTTTCCTTATCGTCTTGGTCTCGATCCAAACATTCAGCGTCCAGAAAGAGGCTCTCTTCATCACCCGACCCTGCCTCAAAGTCGCAACTGGACCCAAAGACTCCACATCCGAAACCTTTCGTTTTCTCGAACTTAGCCTGATCGTCTTTGTCTCGATCCAAACATCCATCTTCATCACGCAAGCCTGTCTCAAAGTCGCGACTGGAACCAAAGATTTCACATCCGTAATCCTTCGTCACTTCGAATTTGGCTTTCTTAGCGTTGCGAGTCTCCTCGCGCTCGGCGGCCGACCTCTTCGAACCGATGTTGCACTCGTCTTCTGCTGTGGCCACCGGCATCTTCTTCACAACTCTCCTCAAGAACGGCCCCATGGTACCGGGCGCTTGCTCTGCCATGAAGCTGATGAATTTTTTGAACGGCGCCTTTTTGGCGAGCGTTTGGCATGACTGGTATGACAGCTTCAGAGGTGCATCCGTGGTCCATTGCACTATTCTCTTGCGGTAGAGGGCGTCTTCTGTTTTGATCGTCATTTTTCCTGGACGACGTATCTGATAGGTGAATAGAATCGGTTCTTATGAGAGGGTTTTGGTGCTTTGCGTTCAAAAAATCCCGGGAATAGTGATAGCTGATGCTGATCCGCTTTGTTTGTAAGGCTGCTCCGGAAATGAAGTCTGAGTGAGATTCAAAAGGCGTAAAGCACAGTCTGCTGCAATTGGGTCTTCGTTCCAAGAAGAGAGAATGCTCAAGCTCTTGAGTACGTTGCCTCAAAGTGGGTTGCGCTCAGGGGAGGTAAAAGAGCCGAAGAAGCTCATTGAACAACGGGGGTAAAGGGAGGGTGAAGCTCCAACTTAGGGATTAGGCGACTCTGGCGGCGTAAGCTGTCAGATCGATTGTCTGTGACGGAGGTTGGATGAGGTTGCAATGGCGAGGTTCCGCTCAAGCTAAGTAGCTGGATTGAAACCAGGATGGAATGAGCAGATGAACGGCAGTTCAACTAAGGACAGCGAGTAGCTGGACTAATGGAGAAGGAGAAGTCAGCAGACCGATCAGACCAAATGCGGTGGGGATGTTAGGCTGAGAGGAAAAGAGAGTGCTTGGACGTGTGAACCTGTTGCTGGGTAGATACGTACAATGCCGATTGTAAGTGAATTTAACCTCCCACAAAGCAACTGCTACCTAACTCGAGACGTCAAGTTGGAGTGTAGTAAGATCGTAATGAAGCAAACTGTTGATGGTGAGTGAAGGTAAGTGGTGTGGACCAGCGTAGGTAGTGGCGTAGCGCGAGAAGTAAAGCAAAGATGGCGAGTCAAGGTAAAAGCTGTGAATCAATGTAGGTAGGGAAGTAGCTGGAGAAGTAAAGCAGCTGATGTCGATCAAGGGGCGGAGAGTGAGAATTCAGGTAAGATGTCGCTCAATGCGGATGAAGCTCACAAGCGATTGTTCAGCCGAACGTTGAACTCTTGCAACAGTGGATGAGGTCGTTGGTGCAGGAAAGGTAGTGCGTTGATTGCAAGGGTCAAGTAACGAAGTAGCGCAAGAAGTAAAGCAGATGATGCTGACAGCTGGCGGACGGTGTTTGTGACAAGGTGGCATTCAATGCAGGCGGAGCTCAGAAGAGGTTATCCAGCTGAACGTTGAGTCCTTGAACCCTTGAATTCTTGAACCTTGAATGTAGGTACTAGAGCATAGGGAAGGTAGTGCGGAAACTGAAAACGTCCAGTAGCGAAGTAGTGCGAGAAGTAAAGCAGCAAATGCCGATTGTCAGGTGGGGGAGTGAAGTGCGGACGAATCTCAAATAAGCTTAAGGAGCTGCAGGTTAACACACTGGATTAGTGAATGAAGTTACTGTGTAGAAGAGAGGTAGTGTGCAGAGTGAGAGGGTTCAAATCCTAGGATTGACGAGAACGGGAGCATGTGAGGAGAGTTGACGGTGTGAAGTCGACGGTGAGAAGAATGGTTTCAGGAAGTTCAAATCAGCCGTCTCTACTTCTGCGAAAATATCCTTTCGAAAAAACGCGAATCACACCTCCCCCAAGAACCACCAATTCCTAGTCCCACACATCATCTCCCCAGAAAACTTCCCAAACATCCTCCAAAATAGGTTCATAACAGCAGCAGCAGAGGCCCACATTTCAAGAAATACAGGGGATCACGCATCCAAAGGCGATTTATGGCTAATGAAATTCCCCGTACTCGTGGCGATTCCTGTACGGAGTAGAGACAGCCTTGAAGTTATTGCTAGCGCTAAGACATTTTGTGGGATGACTGGCATGGGCCACATTGGGGATGAAAGAAGCTGGGGAAGGGAGAGGAGGATGAGGGGCGAGGAAATGGAGGAGGTTTCAAGGGAACACGAGAGACGATCTACCCCAGCTCCATGAGGATTCGCTGTCCTTCTTCAGCTGCCTCCTTTGGCAGGTTTCTTATCTCCATGGTTAGTTCCGTTATGGCCCCTATCCCTTTCCCCTTTCTCTCTCCTTTCCTCGTTTTTTTTGTTTTCATCTTCAATCCCCCTCCCCGCCCCTTCCACGTCCTTTTCTCTCTTTTCTTGTATGCTCTTCCCAATTCATGAAAAAGTCAAATAAACCAGGAAAACTCTTTCGAAAGCAAGAGACACGCTCTTGGTTGTCATTCAGATGCAATGAATAGATTCAGGACTTGTTGAATGGGAATCAGGGGTTGAAAAATAGATGAGGTTATTAGAAAATGCGTAGACAGGAGGTTTTTGGTGGGTTTCGGGGGAAGGGGGTTTGGGTAGGAGAAGACAGCGGACGAGTGGGAAGAAGGGGAGACCAGAATAGGGGTTTTGAGACGGAAGACGAGGAGATGGCACTGATGTGGACTAGACTGCCACTAGCTTTTCTGAAGATTTGCAAGCTAAAGATACTCTAGATTCAAGTGTCACGCTGGCTTCATTACTCGGAGTTTTACTCGGCACCGGTGACTAGCTGTCAGGTCTGGTTTGTGTAATTCCATCATGCTGTTTACTCCATGTCTCCCCTCCCTCCGCTCATCCCCTACCTCAAGCCCAAGCCCTACCTAGATCCCCCCAAAAGCCACGTCCCTCACACCCAGCCCTCAACCACCTCCAGTCTGAATCCAGGACTTAAAACTTCATACAGAACACTCCACTGCTCACGAGTCAGAAAGAAAAAGACTATAAAAGATTCTGAAGAGAACGAACCCACCCTCAGAACTCAGCCAAAAAGAAATCCTGAGCAAAACATAGGCTCGCTGCTGGGAAGTGGAGGGTGGAGATGTTGTTGTTATGCATAGGATGGGGAAGGAAGGTGCTGAGCCGAGGGGTGCGTATCGAAAAATGTGAGGGGTGTTTGGGGATTGGTGGGGAGGGTGGTGGGGAGAGTGGGTTAGTTTTTTTGGGATTTGATACTGGTTTACGGGCGTCTAAAAAGCATAAGCGCTTTAATGCTGTTGGGTTTAAAGATTCGATGATTTTTGCTCTATATGAACTGTTATTTCCCTTTTGAGCTTTCGGGGAAGAATGTAGCTGTCCTATCAACGTGGAACCACGGCTTGTATAGCGAGAATCGTAAATAATATCAATGCTAATGCCCCTGAAGGCTTCTATAAAGAGACTTTAGGAATTGACCCGCCAGCGAGCACCCCCTCTGCAAGAAAACACCCACAAGGGCTCTGCTGGGCAGTAGCATCCCCTACCTACGCGGCCAGGCTATGGAGTTGATATGTACATAAGACGATCCCTCAGAAGCGGGTGGGCGGAGACGAATGGTTCTGAAGAATGAGGAACAGAAAGGGGCAAACAATGAGCGGTCGTCTGCAATATAACGAGCAAAAGCTTCAAGGGTTTCCCCTGGCGGTTGGGCCTCCATGTGCCTTCCCTGCATCAGCATCCCTGTCCTGCAGGCCGAGTTGGATTGGGACCGTGGAGATACTCCGTCTAGATGGCTCAGCATTGTTTAGGAGCAAAGTCGATTGTATATCTTTCGATAAAACCGGAAGTACGTACAATTTACGATTTACTTGGCATTCTGGTATCTCCACTGCCTTGGGGACTCCATAATGATGCTTCTTCAGCCGAACCCAAATCTTCATCAACCCTCTTGATCCGTGATTTCTGGGGGATGAGGAAAGCTGGGAGATTAGTACGCGGTATCTTCGACGACGGAGGATGGGATGCAGGGGTGGAAACAATGGCTGAGGCGCGGTCAAAGTGAACCCAGATGCTGCGGAGATTTGCTGTAGCTTTCATCCATGGAATTGATTGGTTTGGTGGGGTGGGAGGAAAGTTGAGATGTCCTAGTGATGATTTAGATCATGATTTAGTATCTGTCTCTGGTTTGAAAGCAAAGTGCTGTGGCTGCGAGAATGGTGCGATTGTACCCGCCAGGCCGTTGGATACAGGTATACAAGCCCACACAGCAGTATAAGTGATCAGATCGTGGAATAGGTTTCAAGGAGTTACCTCATTCAGACTCGGAGCATTGCTATTTCATATCTCTACCCATGAATGTCTTTCTTCCTTTCTCTTTCATACTCAACTTATCGCCTTCTGTGCCCGTTCATTGGCCAATGACGAGCATTGGCCAATCAACGTCGTTCGTTTATCAATCAACGTTTGTTGGCCAATAAACGCGTTCATTGAGCAATATTCAGATCATTGGCAAACCATCTCGTTTATTGTCAAATCAACGTATTTATCATTGCTGCTTTTATTTTGCAGGAATCTCGCATGCGGACTAAGGCAAAGAGCTTTGCAATCTGCAAGCTGCAATGAAAGTCGCTTCGAATTCTGCAGCCGTGACGCTTGAAGTCGTTTCGAGTTCTCGACAGATCATTGAGGTCTGCCCATTTCAAAACATCAAAAATTTTATCACAATTCTCATATCTCGTCTCATCATCATTCAGTTCATCTATAGAGTTAAAATAGAGTCTTGTCAAACTCATTCAAAGCTAAACAATCAGATGTAAAGTCTATTTTCGATCGCCGTAAACTTTCTGATGTTTCGGAAATCATTTGCGATGAAACATGCGTTGTGCAATTGTATAAGCATTAGATTAATATGATAGAAATTTGACTGCAGAAAAAGAAAATTTCGCTGCACATTGTCGACGAGAAATTTGCGAAAAAGTCGATTTTCAGTTAGTACGTCAGATCACAAAAGCAACATGCGTTGAAACAGCAACATTTTCGTGCATTTGACAATACATTAAATCATTCGTCAATAAAACGTTGATTGATCAATAAACGCGTTCATTGATCATGTTTGTTCATTGAACAATGAACGCGTTGATTGACGAATGAACGTACGTTGACTGATCAATAAATTTATTGATGTATGAACGAACACATTTTTCTTCGTCAAAATGAAAATTTCAATTTAGAAAATCGTTATCAATATTTTTTTGATGATACGATATTTTCATCTTTTCATCATCGAAAAAGAATTTCAATCATTCATTATTTTTCTCAAGAACATTTTTTTTTTCGAAAATCGTTGAGTCTGATTTGTTTCTTTGCATATGATGAGATAATATGTGACAGAAAAACTTTCTGAAACAAGAATTTCGACTACGAAAAGTCTTTCTGCTTTACGTTAATGTTTCGTACTTTTTTCATTGTTATGTACAAAAACTTTGATGTTTTGAATTTGATCGATTTGTAAATTTTCTGCATAAACGAAAACAATTCAGCAAAACAATTTTCAAAATCTGATTATTTTTTTTGTTTTTGCGACTGGATTTTGAAGCGAAAAAAAAAACAAAATTTCATAAAAAGATGAAAAACGTCGAAAAAAATCAAAAAATGAATGAACGAAACAAAAGAAAAGAGAAAAAATGAAAAATGAAAAAAATGAAACATTGATTTTCTATTTAACTAAAAAATCAATTTTTTCAAATTTTTTTCATTTCGTCATTTTTGCATTAACATTCACGTTTAGTTTGAACGAATTAATGTTTCGTATTTTTTTCATTGCTATGTACAAAAATTTTGATGTTTTGAGTTTGATCGATTTGTAAATTTTTTGCATGAGCGAAAACAATTCAACAAAACAATTTTCAAAATTTGATTATTTTTCACAATTTCAAAACACGTCGAAAAACGACGTCGTCGTTTAAACAAAACGAAAAAAAAAACAATTCAATCGTTTTGATGATGACGCGATGTTCGAAAAACGTATTTTTTGTTGATTTCGATATACAGCAAAAACGTTTTCGATTTTCATTTTTTTAGAAATTGAATCAAATCGTTCGAAACGTTTGCATTGCGAGCTTCGATTGTCGCATCACGTCGAAAGAAATGCTTTGAATAATTGTCATCGTGTTTCAGATTCTCGATCGTTTTGCGTAGTATTTTGATGACGAATTGAACATTGAAAATTTTTGATTTCTCGATTTGAAACAGAAAAGCGTACTTCGAAATCGAGAAATGCAAAAACAAATGACGTAATGAGATTATTGCACAAACAACATCATTCGTGATTGCAATGAATATCGAAATCTCTTTGCGAAATGAGTCGATTTTCGAAATAGAAAACGTTAAAACGAAATAATCGTCAAAAAAATCATCGAAAAACGAATAACAAATCAATTGTCGAAATTGAACGTGCGATCAACATCAAATTATGTAAATTCATCGATACGCAAAAAGTTTGCAAAAATCAAACAAAATGCGACGTGCAATGTAACATTTTTTTTGATGCGAATATCGAAAAATTGCAAAATTTTTAACAAAATATCACGAATAATCGTTTTGCGTTCACGTGTTTCGTTTTCGTCATACATACGTTTGATGTCGTTGATTTCGCGTTGCAACAAAAACTCATTGAAAACGATGAAATCAGAATATTTTCGATCGACGCAAACGAAACGTAAATCAATGATATACGTTTTGATCGTTTTCGATTTGAATTTTCGAAATTTCAACGAATTTATTCATTCGACAATGCAAAATCACGTGAGCGAAAACGTTTGAAATTTGTCAAAAACGCAAAATTTCACGTATGAATTGACGATCGAATCGTGAATTTTTCGCGTGTTTGAAATCAAATTTTATCACAAAAATCGAACGATCGTTTTATTCAATGACATTTGAACATATTAATATTTCGATGCGTCAACGATGAACGAAAAATCGAAATTTAAAATTGATCATGATGAATTTGCAATTGCGAATATTCGTCAGCGATTTTATCGTGTTCATCACGTGAAAGTAAATCAACGAAATGATTGAATTTCGAATTTAATCACATCATTTCAATCAGAATATCATGAAAAACGAACAACATGATTACGTCACGAAAAATATCATTGTTGAATCACGCATCGTATTTTTGTCGAATTCGACACAAACGATTTAATTGTCGCAATGAATGACGATTTTGTTGTTTTCGAAATGAGATAATCATTGACGCAAAGCGTGTAACATCGTTTGCATTTTTTTAATTTGAATATTCAATTGTCGATTGCGAAAACGCGTTGAATAACGTCAATTGAAATTTTCGAGTGATTCGTCGTCAAAAACACGAAATCAGAAATCGTTTATGTTTCAATTATTCGAAACGTTTGTTCAAATATGATTTGACGATCGTGAAAATATTTCTCGCAAAACTTTGATATCGTTTTATCGTGAAAAAAACATTTGTCATCAACGTAAATTTGTTCGCATGATTTCGTTGAATTTGCATGATTTATTGACGTTTCGAATGTGATCGCGAACTCGATACAAAAAAATGAAAAAAAATCGTTCAAAAATCACGACTTTTGCACAAAAAAATAAAAAATTCACGAAAAAATCGATTTGACGAAATGTGAAAACATTTTGAATGAAAATCACGTTGACAAATTTCATTGTTCTCGTCAATTTGATTGAAAAAAATCGAATTTTCATGATTTCGCTATCGAGTTCGATGTTCAGAAATTCGAATTTTGTGTCAAATTTCTTTTTTTCGCGTTTGTTTCGAAATCGAATTTATTGCAAATATTTCGTCAAATGATTTTGTATAATTCAAAATCGATGTCAGATTTCATGATGAAAAAAAAGTCGTTTAAATAATGAAAAACGATGCGAAAATGATTTATTTTAACGAGAATTTAATGCAACGTCTTAACAAATAAATCAAAAAAAAAAAAGCGATTCGAAAATCGAAAAATAAAAATAATTTCATGTAAAATTCGTCGTTTCAACAAAAATCGAATAATCAACGATTTCATACGATCACAAAAATGTGTTTGAACGCGTTTGCGAATTTTTTTTTTGAACATTACAACATTTCGTTTTTGATATATGAATATTGCAATGATTTTATCGAACGTGACGTATTTCAAAATTTTTGCGTCGAGTATAATGTTTTCATTGATCGAATCGTTTTTGAAAAATGATAAATCATGAATACGTTTTCAATCGTCGTCGTGTTTTGAAATCAGATTTAGCGAAAAACATACGTAAAAAAAAAAAAATTATCGCGTAATTTAGTCAATCGATGAATTTTCATTTGTTTGACGAAATCAACAATGAATAAATCGAAAATTTCGTTGATCGAATTGTGATTGTTGAAAATGCGAAATTTTTTATCATCGATATATTCGATGTTCGCGTTTCGCTTAATAATGTCAAACAATTTGTTAACGAAATTTCGATCAAAATGATTTCTTAAATAAAAATTTCATTTTGTCGTTTTCAATGACATTTTGATTTCGAAATCAAATGTATTCTCGAG
Organism: Physcia stellaris; assembly: GCA_018902385.1. Lineage (NCBI taxonomy): Eukaryota > Fungi > Ascomycota > Lecanoromycetes > Caliciales > Physciaceae > Physcia > Physcia stellaris. The sequence goes on along the minus strand of JABSSW010000009.1, from coordinate 173,671 downwards.
AACGACATCATACAAAAAATTTTTTGACGATCACTCAATCGAAATCGACATGATCATACGAAATGAATAATTCGAAAAGAGAAAAAATGAAAAAAAAAAATTGAACGAAAAAAAAAAAAACGATTAATCATTTGATGATTTTGTTGATACATTCGAATTTGTCGTGATTTTTTTGTTGACATTTTGTACAGATATGTTTGTATTTGCAATTTTCGTCGCAACGAATATTGTTGTTGAACGCAACACAAACATCGTTGCGAATTGTAATACGTTTATTTTTGAATTCGCGTGAAACGAAAAATTGATATTCAATCGTCTTTTTGTTTGATTCGACGACGACGATATTTTTCAATTTTCACTCGATGAAGTCGATTTTGATCAATCAATTGATCGAATCGTTTTGATTTGTGCGAATGATTCGAATCAAATTTTTTTCGTGTCACGTCACGATCGACGTTCACGTTTTGTAAAAATACGTTTTCATGATACGAATGCGATACGCATTCATGACGAAATTCAATTTGTGTTGAATGTTCGAATGAGTGAATTCGAAAACAACGTTGCAATACATTTTCATCGTCATCAACAAAAAAAAAATATTTTTGAAAAATTCTGAACGCGTATCGACAACGACTTTTAATGCAATTAAAAAAAAAATGAATTTGAAAAGATTTTTGACATTCAGACGATCGTGATAAACGTTTTGCAAAAATCGAAACGACACGTTAACAAATATTCGTTTCATTTTGAAATATTTCGAATCATGAATCATGTGTAAAAAGTTCGTACGAATTTCGATCGTTTGAATCGTGAACGCGATAACGAAATACGAACTTGAAAAATGTGAAAAAAAAAACAACGAAAACAACGTACGTTGAATGAAAATGAATTCATTCAATTTCTTTTGATACGTTTTTATTTTTTTGAAAAAATATTTTACGACGAAGATTTTTTTTCTGAACGAAATTTTCGTTATTTGAGAATTTTTCGCGTGCGCGTGATCGTCGAATTTGAAATTCGTCGTCGTCGAATGCGTCGTCGTCGTCGTTGTCGAAATCGATGAAATCAAAATTTATGACGTTGAAATCGTTTTCATTTACGTTTTCGATTTGATTTTCGAAATGATCAAACGAAAAAAAAAAAACATTCGAAAACGAACGAAACGAGAAATGTTTCTAAATGAACGCGTTGAAATGAAACGAAAACGTGAAACAAATTTTTCAATTCGATTACGATTTTTTACGTCGAAAATGATTCGTTTGAAAATTGCAAATTTGTTGAATTTGAATTTGAATGCATCGTTGTCATTGTTTTTTTTGACGACGACAACATTGCTTTTGTTTGAAATGAAAATGAATTTGATATCGACAAACATTATTGCGACGACGAAAAAATCAACGAAATCGAATTTTAATTAAGTCGAGCGAAATATTACAGCAAAAAATATGCGAAAATCGAAAAATTGAAATATGCAACATCAAAAATTGATGTGAAAATTTCTACAATTGACTTTTGCAAATATTTGCAAAAAAAGAGAGAAAAGATGAAAAATGAAAAAAATGAGACATTGATTTTTTATTTAACTAGAAGGTCAATTCTTTCAAATTTCTTTCATTTCGTCATTTCTGCATTAGCATTCACGTCTAGCCTGGACGAATTAACAATCTCTGGTTTGATGAGAGTCAAATTGCGACATAAATATAGCTGATGAATGAGCTTGAAATTTTGGGATATATACGTGGGGGTTGGGTTTCTTGAGAGAAAAAAAGCACTGGTTTGGACTGGAGGATGATTAAATCTTGTGAAAGAAGTGATGGAGAGAAGATAAAAGGAGAGAGAAAAAGAGTTGACTTAGTATAGCCATATATTTATGGATGATATAATATGGAGAGGCTCTTGCTTTATACACGAGTTGTAAAATCTATATTGATGAGATTTAGGTCTTGCGAAAGCGAGAATAAAGAAGACAGACAACATGATTGAATCATAAGACACGATACGTAAAAGGAAGATGATCAAAAGCTCTTAGAAGAAATATTCACCAGAGTATGATCTGATCGCATGCCTCGAACATCAAGTAATTCGAGACCGGAGTATTTACATCATTATGCCTGTCCATCAACCTCAGATACCCCATGGATGCTATGACGCCAGGCTTACTTCACCAAGCTGCGTGAGTAACAATCGAGTCCCTCCCATCTCAACAGCTCGCTAGCAATCCGTCACAATTTCGCTATTTCAGCGCGAAGTTAGCCTAGGGAAGTACCTACGTAGACATAGATACCATACCTGTGAATAACGATTCACCTTTAAGCGAAAGCTTCCGTGACCTTTCATACGCCCACGAGTACATCACATCTTTGCACATTGGTGGTTCCTTGATCGTCTCGTCCGACTCTGGTTGCTCTACAGTAACAGTATCCCAAGCGACTAAGCTGTGCTGTGCATTTATAGAGATTGGCTGCGGTGAGTTCAAAGATCGCACAATGTGATTTCGAAACCTGGACACTAAGCAGTCTTCCCTATCTCAGATTTCCTGTTAAAACAAAGTACTGACTAGTACCAGCAACTATCTCTCAAAACCTAGTTGCTCCACGCGAACACTAGCTTTCAGCTTGCGGTTGATACACTCACCTGCTGCGTTGTTTATAAGCTCTCCCGACTCAGATCACCATAGTCTCAGCTTGATCAACCTCGGTTAGTCGTTTCATCCTGCAAGCACTTCACTCACCCTTTGTTCAGTTGCCGTTCATCAATACTCACTTTATCCAGCTTTCCGACTCACTGTTCCTAGACTCATTTCTCAGCCGTCGGGCTTATTCCTCTCAGACTCTCACCCACAAATCAATCACACTAAGTACTACCTTCGACATAGGAGTACTTACTCACCCTCAATCCCAAATAAATCCATCGGCCGACTCATCATGGGCATGAAACAATCCGAGCGCCACACGCGCGACCAAACAATCTTCTACATGGAGGAAAGCATCCACAAGCTCTCTGCGAATGCCGCAGCTGCGATCGTCCATAATGACTCTTTCAAGTCATTCCTTCTCTTTCTGGTCGACCGTGACCCGAAAAAGATGGCTTCGATCTTGAAGCTCGCGGTGGAGAAAGCGGCGGTGGCTGTCCAGGCGTTGGAGGCTAAGAGGAAGGAAGAGAAGAACGAGATGAAGGAGAAAAGAAAGGCTGCGGAAGAGGAGGGTAATGACTGTGACGGTGAAGAAGAGACGCAAGGTCAAGCTGAGAGGAGCGCGAAGAAAGCGAAGCTAGTAGGTTCCAAGCAAGGGACTAATTTAGGAGCTTTCGAGGCGGCTCGAACGTCGGTAAAGTTCTCTGGTGGCTCATTGATCTGTTCGAAGACTGATGTTATCGAAAAGGGTTCAAGGAGGTCAGTCTGCAATCCTGCTGATGATAGCCCGCCACCACCATATTCATCAAAATCTTCCGTGGATAATTCAGATGCTGAAAGCGATGATGGTGTTGAGTTGGCTGTGGAAGGGGCAATGGGTCAGGCGAAGAAGACAGTCCGAGAGTCTGGCGTTGAGCATGAGCTTGAAGATTCGATGGTTCAGTATAAGCAGCAGCAGCTGGAAGAAGAAGGCAATGATGCAGAGAGAGATGAGGATGATGAGGATAATCAAAGCGATCCCGCTGAGATGGATTTTGATGAATCACGAGACATCGTTGTAGCTGGAAGTCAGTTGCAGGCCCACGATCAACAAACAGGCATGTCGGAAGATGGAGCAGAAAGTACGCTTCGGTTGAAGCTACTCAATGACAGAAAGTCAGAGTGTAAGGATCGAGAGGCACACGAGCTGCTCAGTGAGGAGGTCCAAGCGAACACCCAACTAGAGCAGAATCCAGATCAAACAACATCGCTCCAAAACGATGAGCAATCGATTAGCGCAATCGACAACACCAAAGACAGGGGCCAATCAACCGATCATATGGAGCCCCAGATCAGCAAAGCCGAGCTCAACTACTCGATCGAAGTTGGCCTAATCCGTGGAGACGCAAAGATCCTCTCCAAGTTCCGAGAAACTTTCCCTATAATGCAGAACCCCGAGTCAGCCTCTGTATTCGAACTGTGCCAGAAGTTGGATTTCGGCCGCGTCCAATCAGCACTCGTGAGGTTTCACCAGAATCGCCTCGCCGAGATCGAAGATCCTCAGAAACTCGATCGGATGCCATCAACGTGCGACCTGAAGGATCCGGACGATATCTATGACGCCTTGCGAATAACCCACGCTCATACGGCTGTCGCCAAGATTTATCGTGCCTATGGTCAGATGAGACTCTTCGATACTGTCAACACGGAAGCTGAGAAGCAAATAGCGACTGACAAGGACGGGAAGAAGCTCGAGAGTTATACTTGGCATCTAGAGATTCTGGCAACTCGCAAGGCTGGAAACGTTTCAGATGACGAACGAAAAGCTAAGATTAAGAGCTACAAAGCGGAATACCATTCGGGTTGCAAGTGGAATCAGGTTGCGAAGTGGTTTGGAGGACAAGGGGTCATCATGGTGTTCATTCTTGCCGGTCAGTAGAGTGCGGCCAAAGTTTGTTCAAGCTAACGTGTTCTGAATGATAGGAATTGGTGCTTACCTGATCGCTAAGAAATTGAAAGATAATCAGCGGCTGGCATTGAAAAAATTGGCCCCGTACCTCAAGAGTATCCGCAAAATGGTCAAAACGCTCGGTCCTAACGCACTAGAAGATTACTGCCGTGAAGGGCATCTCTCCAAAGAAAATTTCTGATCTTGACAACCTAGAGGCTTGTTTACCAGAAGAACGAGTTGTTAGCGCTGGTGAAGAAGAAGAAGAGGGTGCAGAGAGTTGTCTCAGCTCAAACGAGTCGGACAGCGAAGAATGAACAGTCCCTGGGCCTGCACAGCACTACCAGAGCCTAGACTTTATATACTCGCTACAGGTCGGCAACAAAGGTTTCCTCTCTGCTTGGGTAATCCCGAGATCCTGGACATTTAGGCTTAGCTGCAATAGCTTTTACTTCTGGGCTTATTGGGGACCGAAAGGGTAATATATCCCAAATAAGGGGATTGGTGCTTAGCTACCAACGTTCCCTACTAGGAGCGGCTTGTCGGGTCATGGCATAAAAAGGGAAGCACGATGACAGATGGATAGACGAAATGCCTTCGGCTGTTGACATCTTGGGTTAGCTAGTATCATTCATCATCAGGATCTTCACGTATCTTGTATCCCATGGTCTGGTATGGTGCAACGTTGCTTCGTGTGCATCATCACTGATACAGACATTGTGAGAAGGCACGTATCCGTCCTTAGCACAGAGCATGATGTGACACGGAGCAGACAGCATGATCTGCTTCCGCTCCAAGTCGTATAATTGCCACTTCGCCCTTCTTTCTCCCAAATCTTTACCCATCGCCAGCAATACCTTCCCCAACACCACCGTGTCCATATCAAACTTACCCACAATTTAGAAGGGAAAGGGGGAATTCCAGAAGACGGTATTCGTATCTTTAGGGATTCGACCATGACTGTGTTTTTGAGGCGCCCAGAAAACCTGCGACGAGATCGGGGACCCCCAACGTCTTTGTTGAGATAGCGCTTCCTGTAAAAGAGCCTGCCGGAAATATCACGGCTGGTAAGGTTATCGGAGATTTTGCCAATGCATCACAGCACAGACGGATGGCAGCAAGTAGAGGTGATGCACACGGTAGATGCAGATGAGGAGTCGATGACAAGGCAGTTGGCAAAGAGCCAGGAAAAAGAGTGAACGCTGCCAAGCCGGCTTCAAGTTGATCCTATGCCGATGAAACACTTTCATTGGCTCAGCACTTCTACCCCTGAGATCCATCCCACTTCATAGAAGAGATAAGCACCTCTGCACATCAGAGAGAATACACTCTCATCCCCTAGCTGCCATCATGCTGTGATCAATCTTTCATGCGAGCCATCCTCTTCCCCCGAGTTGTCCTGAAACCCTGATCATCTCTCCTTCAAGCTTTTTCCCTTCGCACCTTCACTGGCTTCAAATCGGTCTACAGATGGCGCTTGAATCGTATCTGGTCGCCTGGAGGTTACTAGACTAGCTACAAAGTCAGCCAACAGGCTCTACCGACACGAACGAGAAGAAGGGGCAACCGGAAGGGCCAGGGAAGCTTAATGCTGAGCAAATTAAACTATTAGAGTTATACCCGATGTACGATACACTCAAGAAGTAGTAAGTCAAGCAGAGGATCGGAAATAATCTGGCACATTATTGTAGAATCGACCGAGAGATTGGCTGGCCGATGCTAATGGACCTTAATAATAGCCCCTTTCAAATGCTACCTATACCAAACCGCGGGAGCCAACACGAGATTATATGGACGTTGTGATTAATCAATGACATCCATGCTCAGACTGGTCCCAAAAAGTATCATCACCTCCGCGCCCTCCTAAAAGCACTAAGACCGATAGCGCAGTCGTCAAACTAGGCAGCCGTGATAGGAGTGACCGGATCGGCTCCAGGAGTTGGGTCAGGGTAGTTCTGGTCACCACAGGAGGCCGCACAGCCTACGATACGATTATCCGGTACCTGAAAACTGTAGTCCTGCATGCCCACCGTGTAGTAACCATCGGATCTCTGGGCAGTATTCGCCATATTTGTGCCTTGGTGCAAAGACGTGAGCAACGTTCATGAATTACAGGGAGAATGATAGGAAGGAAAAAACTCACCATCGCGAGGGGTATTGCAGGATCTGCGAAGATAGCCGTTCAGTTGAATGTTTCGCTGCGCAACCCAGATGGCATGGCAGCCCTTGTCGTTCCATGTGCATTGTCTGGGAGACGTCAATTCATAATTCTCCCGGTGTCTAAGTTGGCCATTGCTACGAACCCGGAAACAGAATTTGAGGTGCACACTTGGACGCTTTGCGCACCACCGAAATTGTGATCGTACTTCAAAGATCCAGTAGCGCTCGCCTTGTCGTTAAACCACAGAGGTATTTGGGCCTGAATCGATCCTCCGAAGTCGTTGTCCCAGGTTGTAGTGTCCGTGGTACAGCTCTGATTCAAATTGACATTCATTTCGGAACACGTTTGTGTCGTGGCACAATCTATGACGTCGCCTATCGCATTTTTAAATTTATAGCCTGTTTGAAAGGGACAAATGCTCCTTACCCGAATTATGCCAATCCGCGTAGGCAGCCTGAGAATTCACAACGAACAGATCTGTCCTATAAAGGACCGAGGTATTAGCTACTAATAACAGTTGAGACGCCGAAAGGTTTGCTTACCAGCAGTGAAATCGATTCACGGCAAGAGTCGTCAATCCGTTATCGCAGGACGACTTGACATAAACTCCATCTCCATCCTGATACTGACTAGGACCGGTGGCATAGCTGGGATCTTGAGAGCAATCCGGGAAATGATTGGCAAAACGTCCGATGTTTCCACGCTTCTCCATACCAGGAATTAATATGTTCGGTGGGAATGGAGATGCCTGAGGCAGGGCTGGGGCAAGGACTACCAATAGACTGAGGGACGTGACGAGCATGATGTCTCGAGATCCTGAACTGTAATAGGCGGGATTCAAAGTTGAGAGTCCTAGATTGTGTGACTTTGGGATGCCTAAGGGGTGCGATGAATGCTATTGATTCTCCGTGGTTGGTCTTGGGAGAGCAGGTATAACGGTTTCTATATACTCAAGAGTTCTCAGCTCCATGCTGAACAAATTGCGTCTCGGATCTACCTTGCAGCTGCTCAGTTAGATCACCGACGATTCCAGGCTTCTCAGCCCATCCAGCCCCCACGTTGCACATGGTAATTTTCCGAAGCCCGATTTTGATGAACGCTCCACCTTTGGGCGCTCAGCTGCGTGCCGATATCACAGCGCCCAAGAGATTACTTTCTCCTTGCCCCCTGTAGCTCCGAATCCCTGATCCTTTTTTTAAGCCTGGAGTACAGACTCAATCGAGTCAACAGCATCGCACGTCGATTTTTAGAGATTTTCACGAAAAGACACAATACGGCAGAGAAGAAGGATAGTAAATGAGCTTTTCGATTAGGCTCGCTGTCTGAATTGTTTGCGTCGACGCCAAAGCAGAACCGTTAAATATCGAGCTGAGCCTCGAAGTGAGATCTGAAACACGGAATTTTTGCATCCTTAATTTAACGATCGCGGTACTTGGTTATCGGGCGAACGAGGCTGACACCAGCGCCTTGCATGTGAGAGCGGGGCTGTGCTGAGCAAAGTCAGGGGAACTGGAAGCGGAACTCTGTCGCTCACAAACCGCAGACCCGTTCCCAGTCACGCCTTTGAGGAATCTCTATCCAAACGTAGCGCGCGCCTCGTGAATTCCAGTCGTCATAGTCGCGACATCGAAAATTGCGATCAGTTCTATCAAGGTAGCAGTGGTTATGGTTGAATGCACTAGCGCAATAACTGGAAACAACTACCGTCTGTAGGAGGCGAGAAAACATGATGTGAGAGTGGCAAGCCACGTGTGCTGCACCATATCTCGCCTAGGATACGGATACTTGATCAGGCCACGCATTGCCCCAGACCCTTGTTGCTCCAACAAAAGCGAGTCTGTGTACTGCGCCGCTAAGTCAGACCTGACACGTTGGTGGCTTCAAGAGACAGGGGAGCTCGGGAAATCTATGCGGCGCGTTGCGGAATCTGTTTGCACGTCTTCGGGTTCTCGTACCACAGTAAGCCGGAAGGTCATTACAAGTGGTAGGGTCCGCCTTGTACTACAGTAAGCTGATGGGCGGCACTGAATAGTGGTGGGTCATATGGCCCACAAGTTGGTCTGCCATTGAATAGGACTCGAAAGATGACAATACTAATGGAGGCGTCCATCTCAACAAGCCCATATCTCCAAGATCTCGCTGCCAATCAGCCGTCAAAGGCGTTGGCGAATCATCCTGGCAAAGTGCTCCCAGGCTTGCACGGTAATACCAGAAGAGCCATGTAATTACGATCATCTCTTCCTCTGCCCTGCATGACTCTTTGATTTTTGAAGCTTGGGCATTTACATGAGGAGAGAAGAGTATCAACATGATTCTAGATATCTATACGGGTTGTAGTCAATCGTAAAAACAAACTCGAAAAACAATAATACAAACAAAGACCATTTTTGGGTTTGTGTAAAACAGCTTCAAAATCAATTCAAATTGATTTGAATAGTTCGTTGTCGTATGTACTAGAATAACCGTCTCAAACGTGTCTTGAGCACTTTCCCTATTGGCATAAGGTACACACCAAATCTTTTGATGGATTCACCAAACCGCTGTTGCACGGAGAAGACAGACTCTAACCGTTAAGAAGAGATTGAATTGTGGTTCGGCCATGGAAACCGGTCAATATCGGAACTTGCCGCTTCGTGCTCCACGTCAAGGCCTGCTATGTAGCCTGATTCTATTCGTCAATCAGTCTGATACTGACACAGTTGCAGGAGATAATGAATGTTCGCTACGGCTTATCTCTGTAAGAAATTTGGTTGGATGTATCTCCATTGAATAGCAGCAACCTTCAGGATCTTTCCTACAGTACTCTCTCTCCGCAACACCAGACCGAAGCCAACGAAACTTCAAAGCTTTTCAAGGTGCATGATAGAACTGCGTTGCAGCCTCAACATACCAATTCTGCTCCTTCTGGTAAGCTCCTGCTCCACGAGCTCTTTCTAGCACTGTTCGTTGAACCCCCTGTTTAGCCTCGCGCCCGGCAAAGCGATCGGCGATCCACTCCATCCACAGTCTTTGGGAAGCTTGCAATGCCGGTACGTGCGTAACATCGGGTACAGAGACGTATTCAAGCTGAGAAGATGGAAAGTCCACCGCAGTCTTGTCCACTGCTCTAGCGGTTGCTGCTGGGCTCAGCCTATCATCAGATTCTCCGTGGATGACCAGAAGAGGGCCAGCAATCTCTTTACCGCCGTTGGAGATCTCTTCATGGAATTTTTGGAGATGTATGTCTTGATCCCAGTCTGGATCTAGCAGATTCTCGTCCCTAAGCATAAACAAAGCTGCCGCGACGCCAACGCCTGTCGCCTCGATAAATTCAAGCCTCTGCAGGCCAAGTTCGGTGAGCACGTCATTGATCATGAATTCGTTGCTGATCGATGCTAGCCCTGGGCATGTGGCTAATGCCAGTATAGACCGGAATGGTTCTGGCTGGTCAACGATTGTCGTCACCGGAGAGACAGCAACAGCTCCGAGGTAACCTGCCACTGGTTTGATCGCTTGTCGATGCGCAGTTGCCCATGCGGCACCGCCACCCTGTGAGTGACCAAGCACTAAGAATCTCTTGGAAAGCTCAGAAAATATGCTCTGCGCCGCTTGCACAGCGTAGACAACATCGTTGGCATGACTCGGAGAGGCAAGATATTCATGAGTTATAAAGTCACCTGATGGCATCCGATGCACACCAAGCCCAGCATAATCTGTTGCGACCACAACGTAACCATTGGAAACTAATTGATATGGAGCGAGAAAGTGTTGCCAAACGCTCTTATGATTTGATGGTGCACTATCCGGAGTAGTGCCTGATGTTCCATGCGCCCATGCAACAATGGGATAGCCATCCTCTAGGGTCTTTGGGGAGTAGGGCCATAACATCATAGCAGATACTGGGACCCGAGAACCTCGATAATCCTCGGACTGATAAACAAAGCGAGAGATGGCTGTGGCTGGGGGTAGATGGTACCGTGTGGTATCGGTTTCGTGTTCGACCTTTAACGCATTGCCAGGTTCAATATTTGCGTCGTCAGGCGACGTTTTATAGAATGGGTCTTCGATAACCGATCCATTGGCCCAATTTTCTGTCTCGAACTGAATCGTATCTTGTAGCAGGGGAGGTAGTTGGTCCATCTCACGAGTGAGCGTTGGTAAACGTGATGAAAATAACGGATACGTAGTTGAGCGTCTCCAGATCTGAATGAGTTTTGTACACAATGTTGCTGCGCGATGCAGGTTGATCATGGAAAGAAGGTAAGGAGGCGGCAAGCGCCAAGGTAACCAATAGAGAGTCCTATTGCTGTTTCACTTGATGTTAGCTGAATTGCGTTACACATCTCATGCAGATCATCACCGCTTAGATACAACGTACCCGGGGGTTATATGTTAGTGCAGATCGTTAAGCGAGAGGCTTGGCACTTTGCAATATGCTTGCTCTCTCACGCAATTTGTGAGCATATGATTGTACAACGAAACAAGCTATGTTCTAACTTTGATATCGATGTTTCTTTGTTTTTTGATTGAATTCCGAGTGAGTCTCGTGAAATTATCGACGATTTGGAAATTTCGGAAGACCCCTGTTAAGCTTGGCGCACTAACATATAACCTCCCGGATACGTAGTAGTAGTACGATTATCGAAGGAGCAGCTGTGCATGGATAGATTCCTATTAATTATGGGCCTTGGAAGAACACCCTGCCACCTTCGCCTCTCTAGTGTAAGTCTTGTCCCCAAGAAGCTACACAGCTGAAATTTATGGCACGGCGTACTCGTGGATTATTCGGTAATACTCCGTATGTGGGCCATGCTTGCAGGACTGCACAAGACTCCTGTGCGTGGCTCCCATGACACACGTAGTGGGCCCAGGGCAGCGTTAGCGACTCCAATGTGACCCCTCTCGGTCTATCGGGCCGGGAAACCCAGCCACAATTCTCCTCCCAATATTACAGAATACCCAAAGCCAATTCCTTGGACTACTGAATATCAGGTGCCGGTACTTGATTTATTTTGCCAAATTGAAGTATGCGCTGGCCTGTTTTTGTCATCGCTGCCATGGTGACTTACGTGCCATCGCTCGCCAACGCAAAAGACATCACGGCAGACCGGATCGCCTACAGCACTCGTGCTTATTGGATGCGCAAGGCCAATGAGGCACTCTCTCTTCTGTCGGGTCCCTGTCCGTTTGGAGCATTTGGAACCGCCATTGTGAATCACACAGCGTGCCCTCGGGTGGGCTGGGCGAGCTGGTCTGCATCGGCATCAACAATTCCTCCAAAACCGGTAACCCTACTCTACATGGTGAGCAGCTTGATTTACTGTGTCTTGGGAACCATTCATGCGTGCTAATCCGTGAATACAGGGGAGATGGCCGCCATTGCGAATTGTACGGCTATTCTAACCGATCCGGCTGGTAAATACAGGCTGAATGCATCTCAAGCCCTGGCAGCGTTTGAGGACCTGTCTCTGTATACCAATGCGGAAAGCTGCCCCATGTGTGCTTCTGCAATCCGTTGGGCTGGATTCAGAGAGTATATCTATGGCACGTCGATCAAGGCTCTGACTGTTCATGGCAAGTTGTCCACGCCTCACGTAAGGTCTTCGGACACGCTGCTGATCAATCTTCTCTGAAGGTTGGGGTCAGATCAACATCTCCAGCCAGGAAGTTTTCAGGCAATCGTTCGGGCTTCCAAGTAGGACGAGCCTTATTGCGGAGGTTCTCACCCCCGAAACAGATCCGTACTTTTTTTGGCAGTTCGATTCTAAGTATCAGTGTCCCAGAGGCTGTTCAAGGATGACTAAGGGGGCCATGTGCACAGCTGATCGAGACAAGCGAAAGCAAATGGAAGAATGACATCAGCTCAATCAAATGGTTATTCAATGCTATGGTCCTTCTTGGTGCAAAACCCCCAAACGAATCCCCGGACTAGGCTGTCAATTATTGTTACAAAATTAGCTCCTCTTGAATATTGGACAATCCGGCAGGCTCCAAAAGCTTGGACCGGCAGATATTGACGAATGGATATGATATATATATGCGCTGCTCACCCAATCCTCAAAAACGCTAAAGGCAAGGGAGCGATTTATCGAGGACTACATCTCGAGGCGCAACCTTAGAGGTTGCCACACGGTAGATCACTGACTACTAGAATCGTCCAAGACATGGTGGCAGGACTGATCGACTGCTCTTGGCGTGTCAATTATGTGGAGAGTCTCGTGGATATTCATCGCCTGGATGGGAGTTCTTTTTATATGGTTGGTCAAGTATTTATTCCCGAACCCATAACTCCACACACAATTGCAGAAGAATGAGAAATGGAATCATCATAGTTCACAGAATTATCATAAGTCTTCAATGATTCTCTCCCGTCATTGTATTGTGTACTGAATATGAAGTTGTTGTCTACATCCTACATCCCTTTCGAATGAAGCGAACCAGTCACGAATGACCATCTCTCCAATGATGAAGCTGACGACAATGCAGATATCCATTCAAAATTACACCAGATCTTCACGTTATATTAATCCATACATGATAGACGGCTTCTTCAACGCCCAAGCTTCAAGCCTCAACGAAGCAGCATGGATTGGAGGCGTGACTCTGCTGTTTTTTATCATCTTTGTACTTGATTTCCCCGTTGTCTCCTCTTCATCTGCTCCAAAATCAAGGATGAAGTAAGTCAATCTCCAATCAGAGCTCTCAGCCTGGCGATCTGCAAACAATGTTAATCTAGAGATCATCAAACGCCCTTCTCCAGCTCTTCATACTTGGAACATCCTAACGTGAACCACGCATTCCCCCCATGAAGCCTCCCAGTCTTCATGAGCGTATTCAACACCATGCTTCATCAATACTCTCGATTTCCCCTGGCTCAGAGGTCTATAAGTACCCATCAAAGCCCACCCTTCCATCAGCCAGAACAAACCTTATCTTCCACTCCCAATTTCCAACAATCATATCAATCGCTTCTGGCAAGCATAGCTCAGCACACAAAGCGCCCATAGTCTTCCACTCCACCAACTTCCACACTATCCAATAACGGTCCGGTTTCGAGCTTCTGCAAAGCGCGGACTCCGGTGGTTTTCCTTCCCGATCTCAGCTTCCTTCCCCATCTCAGCTCTTCGATATCATCGGCTGCTGAGAAGCATTTCTATCATCATAATCAACAGCAGCAGCAGAAGCAGCAAAATCGCCGCTCTCTCCACCGTCAACATATACCCTAAGCAGTCGATCCAGTAATACATCTCGAAATGTCGAGAGAAGAATCTGCGGAGCAAATGGCGAATCGATGGAGGCGAGGATGTCGGAAAGTTGGCTTAACTGTGTGTATTCCTCCGTGACTATGAGCTCGTAAGATCGCACGGTTCCGAAAAATTGCATCGAACCTTGTTGCGGAACCCAAGCAACTTGGCTGACGATCTACCATAAAGGCGCTGGGAAGTAAAGACGTTGTTATGGGCGACGATTACTTTTTGCAATTATAAGATCAACTCGGGGATGTCGACTTTACAAGGTATCATGATAGTCCCTTCTATCGGAGTGGATACATGTCATACACTGGAAATTTAGACCTTAGCTGCCTTCCAACGGCCCTGACCATTGCACAAACGACTGTCCGACAGAACATCGAATCTATGCGACGGGCCTGGGATGCAGGTGAACAACTCACTAGACAAGATCTTAACAACCTAGTTGAGGCCGGTAAACATTTGTGTATGTGGTACAAACGTCATAGTATGTTAGGCATGGTCGATAAATGGGATGTTTTGGTCATAAAGGCTGCAGAAAAAAAAGCCGCGGGAGTCGAGCCCGAGGCATTTGATAGAAAGTGGCCTGAAATTGTTGCTCTGTATCTCAAGATGCAAGATCTTCAATCATGGACTAGGAGCATGATCACCATCTCCCCATCACTACCTTGCCAAGAAAGACCTAGGCGGCGGCCTATGGAAGCACACCTTTTGTACAATAGGAGTGTACAGATTAGTTAGATTTCCAAATTGACATAGTACAACTGTACTTCTAGTTTCTGGAAACACCACTGCTGCTCTTCCATCGCGAAATACTGTGAATGCACCTTTCGACATCTCCGTCCGGAGCGGAAGACTAGTGCGATAAGGCGTAGACTTTGAGGTTGGGAGGACATGTGCCAGATCTTTGATGTGATAGATCGTAGTTCTAGGGTTTCGGATCGTGTTGGCAAGAGTCACCAAAGAACCTCTATCCTGACATCCCGACCCGGAACGTGGTTCCGAAGGCTTGCGCCACTGTCTCGTAGGCGTCTTCTATTCAAGTGCCGAAAAGTCATTAAGTCAAGCGTCGTTCGGAAGTCAAAGTCCTCCACGGGTCCAACGAGGGCGAGAAGGCCGCGGAGGATCAGCAGGCCGCGAAAGACGTGGAGACAGAGATGGGATGATCACATGGCTTTATTCTTTCAAAGGTAAATAGACCTACAGGTGAGAATACGTTTGCGAGCATCTTTGCAATCGCTGTATGAGAGGGTTCAAGCTCTATTGTTCAGAATTGAGGCCTTCGAGATCTCGCAACACCAACAATCAATGATTTTTTCGGTATTGCATACTACATGATCCTTTGCGAACTGGAGGTTCCAAGATTCCCTACATTTTGGACGAATTTTGGTGCAAAACGGTGGTCTGTTCGGGAAGCCTCGCGGCTACCGGAATTTTCCTTGTAAGTATACCAATTACCAACATCGAACGAAAAAGGGTGCCAAAGTAGTGGAACGGGGTATCAGAGTAGTAAAAGGCGTAATGTTTTTGAGCCTCCATCTCCAGAACCCCGAAAGCGAAATAAAGCTTGATCTTCTCCCATCATCCCGTCTCCGCAGAACTTCTAATCTAGTGTCAACGCCCGAACCCAGAAAACCTTGATCCCGTATCTCAACCAAACAGTCGTCAACCCATCACCCAAGCTATCACACCGTATTCAACTCTCCAGTTCCAATTTCAGGAGGCTGAATACGGAATAGCCTTACAAGCAAACCTAGAAAGTTTCGGGACTCTGGTATCGAGTCAGCGCTCAAAAATCGAAAGCCTTGAATCTAGCTTTACGTGGCGTACAGGGTCCTCATTCGCTCGACTCAACATACGGTTTGGTTCAACGCATTTCAGAGTCAGGGTATTGGGTCCTGCCCCCGAATTATCTGCTCAATGATCATTTGTAACTAGTGTATCAGGTGATAGAGCCCATGAGAAGACGTGCAATCAATTTTTGTGAAAGAAGAGGAAGCTGTACGTGGTGATGGAGATCAAGTCCAAGGTTTCTACGGGCATAGGTCTCGATTGAGAGCTTCCCCTTTTCACACGTACACGCCGTTCCGAGAGTGGGAGTGCCTGTTTGAAATCAAGAGCCATATTCGACATTCCCCTGCCCCAACAGGCATTTAGCTGAGGATGTTAGAGATAGAGATCGATGCTGGGAGATGGAAGATGGGAAATCCAAGTATAAAAAATCAATACTCGCATTTCTAATCCCAAGTACTCTGAATCGCGTTTCTAATCTCAAGGACTCTGAAAAGGATCGCTGGCTTAAAAAACACTTTTCCCATCTCATCCCATCCCATCCAAGTCCCCTGAACTTCCTCCTCCCATTACCCCAACAGAAAACCCCATGAAAATAGTATCCTTACTCTCCATGCATGCCAATCTGTACACGTCTCTCCAAACTCCCAAAGCCAGTATACGCCCCCCCTATCCCTCTTCCCATCAGTGCTCCATTCCCCCCTCTACGCGGCATCCCCATCCCCGTCCATAGCCTCCAACTGCGCAGCCCAGAAATCTGCTACCGAGGACCCATACGCCCGCAGCTGCTCATCGTTCATGTCCCTGGTCTCTCCTGCTGTGATAGGTGCCCGTTCCACAGACATGAGGACGTCATCACGGACCGGTCGACAGGGTGGTTGATGAGAGGCCCCAGCTTGCGACCGAGCACCGGCAGAGGTGGCCATCCCGGTCTGCGCCGATGCAGTCTCCATACGCGACGAAGCGTACACGTCTTCATTGTCTGCTGCGGTGAGAGTCGGCCACTCGAGAGACATGACGTCTTCACGGACCCGTCGACGGCAAATTCCATGTGAGGCCCCAGCTTGCGACCGAGCACCGGCGGAGGTGGCTATCGTGGTCTGTGCCGATGCAGTCTCCGTCTGCGACGAAGTGATAGTGTCCGGATCCGACAACGATGACTGGGATGTGTTCCCCCGATGCTTCTGTTGCGCAACCAGTAGTTCGAGACAACGGAGTCTGATGATGACGAGGGTGCCATCGGTCGAGCTACGCTCCCATTCCCCTGAGGGTGGTTCGAAGAGGCTGGTCGTGGAGACGGAGCGAGCGCTATAGCTCTGATGACGCTAGCGGCCTCCCAACCGTCGCTCTCGTCAGGGAGGTTTGGGGACGGGGAGGGTGCGTAGGAGCGTATGTGTCGATGCCGCTCTGACGTACTTGGACGCCATGATTTTGGCTGCGGAGCGACGGTTACCTTCTGCTTCTTGGGTGCTGAGGCGGAAGCTGATGTGTCGGTGGCATCGACGGTAGCTTTTCGCTTGGTGCCTCGCGAGAGATGGAGCATTGTTTCGGCTATTGATACCAACATGTCGACTTCGTCTTGCTGTTCTTCGACTATTGATAGCAACTTGTCTACTTCGTCCTTCTGTTCTTCGGTCGTTGGGGTGGCGATGGCGCCAGCGTCGGTATTGCGAGCCTTGCCTTTGACAACATTCTTAGCAGTAGACGTTCCTTTTCCCGTAGGCTCAGGAGATGCAGATGTCGCTTTGTTTTCCTTGTTGCTTGCCGCTCGAAAATCTGACTTCTGCGGCTCCAGTAGGGTTGGCTCATCTGTAGCCTCTTTCTTGGTCCGATTCGAGGCAGGAAGATAGAAGGGCACGGGATCGTCATCGAAGACCGGGTATCTGCTGTACACCGCTGTGAGAGGCATCGGCCTTGGCTCCAAACTAGCCGCAGCAGCAGGGTTTGCAGTAGTAGTGTTGTTGTCGGAAGAAGGAGCCTTCGGCATCGTGAGTTTCAATCTGCGCGGCTTCCTCTCATTCTCGATATCCGAGGAAGGAGCCTTCGGCATTGAAAGTCTCCATCGAAGCGGCTTCACCTCCATTTCTGTTTTCTCGGTCGGCATCGACTCAGTCCCCGGAGGGGCCGTAGCAGTAGGGTTTTTGGTGGCAGTTTCGATTTCAGAAGGAGCCTTCGGCATTGTAAGTCTGAGTTTGGTCATCTTCACTGAATCTAAGGATATCGAGTCGAACGATAGGCTGATGGAACGATAATGCAAATGAAGGATACTGGGTGGTTGATAGTTGCTTTGGTGCTGTTGCGTGCGCTGGGAAAGGGAAACTAGTCACCGCAGCGTAGAATGATAGTGGATATTAAATCGTAAGAGTGAGAACGCGATGGAACAGAGTCTAACAGATGTTGCTATCAACTGTGTCGAACATGTGATGAAAGAAGAGAGAGTCGGGATGAGAACACAAGGGGTTTTAACATCTGAGCACTCAGGGTGTTTTCCTATCAAAAATACCACCAGGCCCGATTTGTCGTGTTGAGTTGGGCTTGAGTCATTCACGCTCTACTCAACCGGATTTCCATACCAAAACGCGCTTCCAGATGCTTTTGAGTTGTTCAGGATCCACTTATCTTAGAGATGCAACCAATCCCCGATCCTCGCATGAGTGGCTTGAAGGTACTCCATGGGGATACGGGGGCAAAGGTAGAAGCAACAAGCAAAACCAACAACAGAGCGGAAACATATGTCTCAACCATGATGTAAACGAGAAAAGGTGCGAATAATATGTCGACACCTCGTGGCGACTCTTTCAGTCTACATCCTGTCAAGCTCTGATGAGCATAGGTTGTTCTTGCCTTACTGTCTCGGAAAGGTTACCGAGAATATTGACTAGAAGAATGTCATGTCTCTCAACTATTCGCATTAGCTTTTCGAGAACGATCTTGGTCGAACATGGGCCCGAGAGAAAGGCACAGAGACAAAGACCGACTGCTGAATAGCCGGTCATACCCCAGAAGAATACAGTCAACAACGATTGATCCATAGTGCGATCCACAGCTTGAACGGAATTTTTCGTTTCAATAATTTACGATCTTCCATGATTATTAGCGTAGTCTGCGAGGTTTCCTCTCTTTTCACCTGTATCTAGTGACCACGGAGGAAACATAGACTTCCAACTTGAGACCACCAGCGTCCTAATCTCCCTTTCAACAGATGGACCACATACACTCAGATTGTACTCGGAGAAGAACTTGTCGCTATTCATAGATCCATACCGCTTTTGTGGGGATTAACAAGTTCCTGTTGCCAATCAAGCCTTCCGGCAGGGATGCTCGTATCGGCTCAAGAAAGAGGGACCCTTTGGCCTCGGTATTTTTCAAGCAATCTGGGCTATGACACATGTAGTCTAAGTGCCTCTGAGAGTAGCCTTGGGATTTAAAGAAAAATCTGGATAGCCTTTCCAGGGGTGCTGGCAGGTAAGCGGAGTCTACTAACCGGAATAGTGTCCCAGAGTACAGGCAACCTCTTTCGATAGACTTATTCAAATGCGTGCGATGCGGTCACTGACTTCAAGGACGGCATAACCGAGCACGACAGAAGGGTTCCAGATGATGTGCTCCCTCTAACCATCTGAGTCTCTTTCATTCGACATAGTTGGGTAAATAAGAATTATTACCACCACTGCCGGGATTGGGGCTACTGGCGCAGTAGGTGCTCAAAGCGCCATCTGACTCAACCCGGCTGCAAAGTGGAGATCAGGAAATAAACAACAAAAACTTGACGAGACCAATGAGAACAACAATCAGCCACAACTGTGTACCATCAAGAGATGGAATCGGAATGAGTAAGCAATTCCACAATTAATATCCATTCAGGATTCATCGAGGACAGCTCTAGGAAAGGAATTTCTGTTTCTCTTTCCTTAGCTCTAAGAGCATATCATCATTTTGCAAGCTTTCGTCTTGGTCGTTTTGCAATTTCTAAGAGGTAGGAGATAGTACCACTCACTTTATAAATTACTTGCCTCCTTTTTCCTCTTTCCACATTCCACTTCCTCCGCGTGACATACCCACGATAGCTACCATCTACGAATCCCCACCTTAACCATAACAAATGCTGAAAGCCGATACAACGCCCTACTCAGCCTCTCTCCAAGTATTTAAAAAGCCCAAGCGACGAGCAGCCTCAACTCGCCACTTGGCCGTCAACTTAGAGAAGCTCGACCTGCACAAAGGTATGTTTCCAAATAGCATGGTACCTGTACGGAGTAAAGTAAATCCAGATATTCAACAGCTTATCATTGGTCTCCCAATATTGCTGTAGGCGCCAGAGCGAGCAGCAAACGAGCACAAGGTTGATCAACTGAAGGGCTCGACGATGGTACTTTTTCACCGTCTACACAGTAGCGTACAGGTGAAGAACTGGTATCATGTAAATGCTAACAGAATGAGTTGCGAGAAGATGGGAAAGATGCGCAGGGGAGTATTACGAAAGGGAAAAAGCAGAAAGGAAGATGTGTGATGTGCTTAATGCCAAGGCTTTATAAGCGAGCCAATCAGGGCCGATCGCTGTCGTCACTCCATCTGACGTAGAACACCGAGTCTACATGTACCTTAGCTACAGATCAGTCAATTATCTTCCGTATCGGCATCACTGTTCTCTACTATCTATTCCAGTGATTATGGCCATGAGGGACCCTAACCACCCACAGCATTCCGTGGAGCATCGATTGTTAATCAAGATCATGAGGACGCAGTCAATCAGAATCAAATCCTCTCCATACTTATCGCGCTACCTAAGTCCAATGAGTGTTATCTGCCCTCGTTGTCCCTGAGCTCTTAGTGGAAGGAACGGGAGGGACGGGATGCATGCATACAGCATACAGCATACGGCATACGGCATACGGCATTCAGGATACAACATGCAGGATACATAATACAGGAAACAGCATACGAGCATGCAGAACACATGGCATTCAGGATATAACATGCAGGATACAGCATACGGCATACAGCGTACAGCGATATAACGTGCAGGATACAGCATACACGAGCATACAAGCATACAGCACACAGCCGGCATAAACCATACAGCATACAGCATACGGAGACCCGCACCAAAAGTCCTGATATGCGAAGACCGAAAAATTTAGGGTTAGAAAGGTAGCAGCTACCCCCAGCAGCCCTGAGGCATACCCCTACAGCATTTTTAGATGCTCACTTCTACACCCTCTGATGACCCCCTGCTTTTAGCGTACATCAGGACTTTTGGTTCAGGTCTCCGTACGGATACAGCATACAGCATACATACAAGAGCCATAAACCTTCCCGACCTACCTCGGCATCCAGCTGATAATGCAGCTCGCTCTCCACTCTTCCCTTTCTTATCGTGCAGATACGAAAGGGATAGGGTTATCATAGATTACTATCTATGCGACGCGTATACCCGACCTCGCAGTCGAACAACTCACTCGGCATGACCTCGGTACTCCTCGATTAGCATAAGGGGTCAAAATGCACGAAGAAAGGTTGCTTGATACCGACATTTTTAGATATGGGTTTTGACGCACTCGCTGGAGTGGAGAATATGCAGATCAAACTTTCTTTATTGAGGAAGTGAGGAGTGGACACCAGAGTCAGGTTATTGTTCCGGGGAAAGACAGGGCTGATTGTATGGGACTAGGTTTCATCCCCCTGACGCCCATCGATGGCTCCGTACGCCGAAGCACCTTCCTCCCACCCCTCTACACAAATTCCGCGAACCATCCCCCTATCCACCTGCCCCCATCCTATCTCAATACCCAAAAAATCTCTTTACTCTACCCCTCCGCATACATCCCCCAGCTCCTCCACCACCCCCTAGCACGACCGCAGCTCCCCCCAAAACCCCATACTGATGCAACCCTCCTCTTCCCTCCTTCCCCCTCCATCCCGTTACACAAATACACGAACAAAGCCACCAAAATCCCCACGGCAGCACCAGCAAGCGATCCCGCTCTCACAACAGCCGCAGCGCCCTGGTAGCCCTCGCCAGGCTGGGGAAAAGCGGTGTAGCCCCCATTCGAAATACCGCCCGAAGTCGCGTTACCAGTGCCGTTTGAGGTCGCGTTCGTGGGGGGGAGGAAGATACCGCCGTTAATGGAGGGTGGGGAGAGAGAGTCAGGGACGGACTTGGCGGCGGCGTGGTAGGCGCCTAGGGAGTTTGGTTCGGAGGTGTGTGGTACGGAGGTACATTAGTTCTTTTGCTGGGTTGGGGAACCGAGCATGGGTGGGGGTTGGGAGGAGGAGGATTGGAGGAGAGGGAGGAGGAAGAAGGGGCCACTCACGGCTCATTGATAACCATCGACATCCCGCTCTGGCAATGCTTGGCCTGAGCGCAGTAGATCCAGATGGGCTTCGTGTCGTTCACCGTCACCTCGAAGACGTCAGGCTATCAAGCTGGTCAGCTCCTGGCCCTTCTCTCTTTTGTTTTCCTCCACGATCCCCTTTCTCCCATCGACTAAACTTGAGGAAGAAAGTAATAGATATACGTACGCTTTCAGCAGCGGTAGGCACGAACCCAGAAAAGATCCCACCATCCGGCTGGATCGGCACGCATGGCTTCGCGAACGAGGAGGCTACGACGGAGTGGTTCTTGGGGAAGAAGTGGAAGTCGACTTTGTCGCCTACGGCCGCTTTGATGTTGTTCGGGCTGTAGGAGAGACCATTCTGGCCGACGGCGACGGAGTGCGTTGCCGCATAGGCCAGCAGTGGGGAAATGATCAGGGCGAGGGTGGTTGTGCCGTGCATTATTAGGGAGTGTTTCTTTCCGTTGATTTAGCGTGGTAGGTAGATGGGTGGAGTGGGCCTTTGAGTGTACGTTATAGAAGGTGGAGAAGAGAAGAGCAGAAATAGCAATGAACAGAAGGAGAACGATAGCAGACCCGAGCAAGTGCAGTTGAGATATGGTAGTATGAAGGACATTTCCCAGCAAGAGGCAGGCTCTACATATAGTTGAGGTGCAAAGGCTGGTGAGATTCTTGCGTAAGACATTGTCCCTAATCTTGGCTCCAATCTCACGGCATGCCAGCTGAATAGATATCCGAAGGATCGGAGGACATCAGAGTGGATCGTAGAGCGGGCGCAGGATCACTACCCCGGACGCGAGTCCATAGACCTGGTCGAGCTAGGAACTGGGTCTGTGTACTCACGGACGTTTTTCGATGTGCTCAAATTTTGCCCATAGCCCATGGTCTGGTGTGGTGCTATCTTGCCTCCCATGCGTCGCCACCGATACATTCAATATTGATAGCATCCTCACCCGTGTTTGGCACAAAACGTATGAAGACAGCATAAAGACGGTACGAAAATGACATGAAGACAGCAGCATCTTCTGAGTCCGCCCAAGTCGGGTAATCGTAGATCTGGCGGTGTATCCTAAAGATTAGCATCACTTATTACCAGACCATGGGATAAGCGCTAGATTTGAGCATTGCCCAAAAACGGCGCTGCGTACTCCGTACTGGGTATGATGACTGTGCCGGCAACTCGCCAAGACATCATTAATAGCTAGTGAGGCTGAAAAAAACCCCAGCTAGCTCTAGCCTAAGTGGAATTATGGGCAAATCGAAAATCAAAACCTAGTCCAGATTTAGGAAATACTTTCCTTGGCGAGAGGAATAATCGCTAAGCGAGGATATCATAGACGCGGACAAAGATTCCAAGGGAAAGCTAGATGGAGATGGGTATGGTAACGCCAAAACTAGATCGATTGTCGGAGTGTATGGCTGGACCCTTAGATTGTGTTCATCCTTCGAAGGATCTTGGACACGCAGATTCCAACAATCCCGCTATCTCGGGCTGCATTGTGCGCTATTGCAGGTCCGATTTGGGCTGTCGTTGGCGATGTTCCTCGTCTTGTCCGATAGGTCTTACCAGACAGGTTTTGAGGTGGTATGCCGAAGGTAGAGTCTTCGAAGCTATCCTTGCTGTCGAAGAGGTCTGGTACCTGTGGACTTATGACCCTTCTTGTTGCAGCAAGCTTCTGAGGTGCTGAACAAGCGTGTTGTTGGGTCGGTTAGAAGTCTAAGGTAGGCTTCGCGGTGCTCATTGCAATGCTCATGACAGTCACGTTGATGCCAGTAAGGTCTGCGAATCTGGTTCCAGTGCCAGTTGGGAAAAAGCTCGTTGGGGTTTGCGCTACCGAATCACAAGGGATGGAGATAGGACGATCAAGGCGCACCATGAGCGCGAGATGCTGTAAAGGGAAGCACTTTCTAGGAGAAGAGGCGAGAAGAATTGTGGAAGCGAAAGTGGGTTTGGTCTCTGCTCTTGTGTTAGCGTGAAAATCTTCGATGGAGTCTGGATTATGGAAGACCAATACTTGATTTTAGATCATCAGCGAAGGAAAGAGTAGTTGTTGATAAAAGTTACAGTCTTGGACTGTGACGTGCAGAGACAACAGTTGCGAGGCCAATGGGTGTCTGATATTTCACCTGCTCAAGCGTTCCTCGCGATCCATGACTTACCCACCTGGTGGGGGGAACTGTCTCGAAGCCTTTCGCTCCGTCTCCAGGAGTCTGGACGTTGACCCAGGCACCAATTACAAAAGAGCGTAGTGATCTGACAGAGCCATGGCGGGCATTAACTTAGCAAAGCATAGCAAAACTGCTATAAGGTTCATGTGCGGTCTGCTGAGGATAGGAAACTCCTAGCTTCCTGGGAGCATAGGTATTGGACAGAGAGAGTGGTGTTGGAGCAACTCGGGACAGCAATGTGATCATTATTTGCAAGGCAGCTGACCTCAGGGAAAAAGGTGTTGTGTTGCCATAACATCCAGCGGTACCTTGGGAGCAAAATATGGTATAACATGCGATCATAGATCTTGATACCAAGTCATGATATCTGAACATCGTGAGCAATATCTGCAGGAAGGACGAGAAGTCGTTCGGTTATGCTCCGCAGCTGGGGGAGCACAAGAAACAACCCCGACGCACCGTGAGACCTGGGACATGCATAACAGGAAATATAAGCCGGGATTCGAATGAACCAAGATGTGCGCAATGACAATCGACGCCACAGCCAGAAGCATTATTCAGAGAGCGATAGTGACCGTGGGATGTATGACACGCACATGTACCGCCCGAGCGTTTCCCATCAACCCATCAAAGCCAATAGTTCCAACGGCCACATGTCAGACCAGCCACACTTCCTCCGGTTCTGTCTGACCAGTATTCTTGTTTCATCAGCCTCTGTGACTAACGTCCTGGAGTTCTTTGTGTCAACTGGCAATTGGCAACTTCTCGCGAGACAACGAAGACCTGATTTATTTTGTTCCTTTGTTGTAAGCCTTGCCTCGAAGGTAATCCCCAATGTTGTAAACAACGCAGGAGGCGTTAAGAGGGATGTGGAATAAGGACGAAGCAACCCCCACTCTAATATGTTAAGGTAAATCGAGGTTCGTATCCAGGTTGGAAGATGCTGGAAATGAGATGAAGCGCAAGTGATCGGGCGACGTCCGTGTTACTCGACGCTATGACGGAGGCGGAAAGGTGGCGAACTTGTGAATTGTGGTTGGCTACCGTCGAAATTCCTGGAGCGCCGGGATTGGAAGAAGTGCATCCGGCTATTCGGGTAGAGGCATGCAATATGTAAGGGGCAGTTGAGTATCAATTTAATGACCTAGAGATCCTGGAAGGCAGAGTAGGGTGTGGTGAACAATGACTCTTTCCGACCGATTAGTAGATTAAATGATGATTTCAAAAACCAAGCTGACTCTGATGAAGCTACGGAGTAAGATGTTGGAAAGGAGGTTTCAGATCATTGAATGGAAAATACGGAGAACATAGCAGAGTCCACTGTTTAGAAATGATATTAAAAGTTGTAGCTATATACTCGAGCATTCAAGCGCCCTATGGCGTAAATAATTGCCAATGACCAAGGGAACAGTCATCCAGCACCACAAGTCCATGCATACTCTCGGGCTCGCTCAACGACCAAACAAACAGGTACAATGCATTGAGTAATCCGGTAAGGACGGAGGAGCCCAGAACTGGCCAAGTTCAAGCTGAAGATAGGAAAGATACACAATCCCATAAACATGCACTCAAGTCCAATGAGTAGACAACCCGCTGGGATCCTCTACCCATACCCGTGAAAGGAGTGTCACAGGGCGTTGACCTAAGCAAAGTATGGTAATTTCCCTATGCAGCGACGGGGAGGCAGACGGTGCCAACATTGATTAGACCGGTCTGTAGCAGTTAATCAGCTTGTACCAAGAACCTAGCAAGTCTGATTCTTACCTGTTGAGCACCGTTGCAGCAGACAACTTGCTGTTGAGCGCTGCATTGTTGGGCAACGGGACCAACGCTGATCACTATTATCGAGATTAGTGGAGGAAAGCCAAGCGCTTCACGTCATTCTTACAGTTAAGAGCAGTGCATTGGACAGAGAGTAGCACGGGAATGAGCGCTATAACGGACTTCTGGGTCGAGGTGCAGCAGGAAGCGGTTGATGTTGCACCACACTTGTTCTGGACCTCCTGGGCGGGAGTGGTAGTCCCAGTCCGCTCAACGAGAGGGCTGGCCGACGCCATGAGCGCCAAGGTAAGGGCGGTGGTGATGGTGGTGAATTGCATGTTGAGTTTGGCTTTGGATCTGATGGATCGAAGGGTGAGTCTTGGAAAAAGTGTGGTAGTTGGAGTTGGAAGGCTGTTTTGGATGCTTGAGATGCTGTTGATGGAGATTGAGAGGGAGAGGGAGAGCCATTATATAGACTTCTGTTCCAATTAAGCTTGACTGCTTTGATAAGGTCACCATATCAAATTCAACATCCAATCTTAACCGAGCAATTGATCCGCATGCTGGTGCAGATGGAGTGCGTCAATTTTTTTTGACATCATCTGTACGTCCCCGATGTCACCGTCCCAAGCCACGATGATGACCGCTTTACCAATCCTGAGGATTATCCATGACGATCGACAATGAATCTGCCAGCTTCGGGTAAGAGATATTTTGGTGTGGTGGTGAACAACAAATCTGCCGCCCATGGCGGCAAAGACTGATACGCTCTTACGCAGGGGGTTGGCATTATGTACTAGTGGATGAAGTTGTTGCCAGGGCGCTATACCATTTGAGCCACAAACAGGCGAGCTGAAAATAATGAGAGTATGTGGTATCATTATTCAGCTTGCTTCGTGCGTCGTCAAAGTGCCGAGAGGAGCTTGTCATGTGGATAATCCTGAGGTTGCGGGAAATTGAGTGCCGTAGGGAAAGCTGCAAGCAACCTCCGATAGCTGGCGGTCCACAAATGTCAAGCTACACGCGCACGCCGGCTGGAACGCAGCACGAAAGATGATGCATCTATTTGCCATGGTCTGTCAAAGATCGCCAATCAAGATTCTACTGATTGGATTAGCGAGCTCAATTATTATTGAGCGTCCAATGGATGCTAAGCTGGTCGAAATAGCGGAGTTTCAATCCTGCAGCTTGTGATACGGTACGCCCAACACGACAGCATCGGGCTGTTTACAGTTGAGGTTGAGTGGCCCAAACCTCAAACTACACTCTACGACGTTGTGATGATCTACATGTCTTTCTGAAGAAGAACATAAACCACAACAACAGCAACGAGGCGGCAAAAAAAAACCTGACAGCTAGGAGAGAATAACCCTTACGGTCAATTACAAGCTACTGCCGACGCAGCAAATTAAAGTCAAAGAAAACCGGTTCCAATGTTGAACGCGTGGTCGTATCTGCAACAATTCATGCTGCAAGTTCCATGCCGGTAGTCGTCGGCTTGGCCTGGAGTTGTGGCGACAGTGCACATTGTTTCGAAGTCACGAGTAGCCGCAAAATCAACTTCTTACACGAGCCCCCTGACTTCATAACTTCCAACTTTTGAGACGCAGCGAGACGTCGGTGGCACCCTATGGTGTGAAGGATTATGAAAGTATCGTCTCAGACTGGGGCCGTCATTGGTGATACCGAATGGACTATGAACCACAGCCGATAGCTCACTACCAGTGGTCATGCAGCATCACGAAGTACTAGGGACACCGCCTTGAGGTGGCAGGGCTATCGTGTGCGCGTTTTCCACGCTTGAGCGTGCTAAAATTTGAAAACAGGACGGTTGGAATCCTACGGCTGGGCGCCGAGATTAGTCACAACCGACCAGAAAGGCCACTACGGCAAGCCAAAAGTCATATTCTTACTTGCGTATGATCAGCCAAAGCTGGGGAAATTCTCTGCAGGTTCCGAGCCCCTGGGTTCAGCTCTTCGAGGCCCTTCCAGATTAATTGCCTGAGGGTACTGTCTGGGAGGCGTGTGCCTTTCCCAAAGAGATCTTCCAAATATGCAGTCGCCCGTGTAGGGAAGAATTCTCAGCCAGTTGTTCTCAGGCTGGATTGCCGAGTGTGGGCACAAATTCGGCTTTGCACATGGTCGCTGCCCGTTGAAGGGTGAAGAGGAGGGTTCCTCTCCAGAGTTTGCTTAGTGTCGCTTGGAGGGTCCAAGCTCCACGAGGCTCGGGACGCCCCCGGACACTGGCAGTCGGCAGCTTTAGCCTGTGGCTTAACTGGTGCCCGCTAGATCAGCTTGATGTAACATAATCTAGTACATATGAGCGTCATGCTGTCATGGCGGAGGCCAATGGCGGCCCCAATTTAGCGATAATCCCCCAGAGGATCGACGTCAACAGGATCCATCTGGTAATAGCTCGACGTATCGGGCTTAGAGACCAAATCATGGGGATGAATCAGTCGATGATTGTCCCTGGTCGATGCTGCCGACGTCCGATGCAAATAACGCTGCGGGGAAGTGGCGGCCGCCCTAAGACTTAGAGGCGTCCCAATCAGCACTGAATTCGTTTTCGTGCTCGACCATCCATCTTGCCTTTTCCCGCCGGAGATGAATCCAGTGGTCCCTTTATGCGAATGAAATGACGCGCCGCAGCAACGATTTGTGGGCTTGTCCTGCTCCTGGTTCGCCTGACCATTGGCATCGAGTCATTCTTACAGGAGCGTCACATCGCCCACTGCGCGCGATGACAGCACATTATCTCGACAGGATAGCATCGTGGACCCTTGTTCCCGGCAGTGGGTGATGGACCGAGGGGCACTGGCCGCGACCTTCCCTTGGGTGCCTCACTGGATGTCAATGGAGGATCCCGGATTCGGTGATGGTCATTTCGGCGATATTGCGAAGTGGGACCATGATATGTACTCATCGCTGGAAACGCTGCTCTAGACCATTTTTTGCGGAAGCAAATATCGAGTCATGGCTGCGAAGAACCACTTCGATATCTCCAGAAGGACGTGCTCGGAGTCTGAACCATCAGCAACACGTGAGCAGTCACCCATCGTGCCGCGAGAGCAGCACCAAATTTCGCCGGCCTTAATGGACATCTGGGTGTTGATGACGAAGTTTCGAGTGAATTCCCCGTTCATAGGTAGCGGTGATAGCCCGCAATGTTTGCTAATGTCTTCGGAATAGCCCCACACAGTGTGAGGTTGACTCTCGAAAGCCCATCGACTTTTCTCAGTGACGGCCTTTCTGCCTTTTTGCGTCAAGACATCAACACGGAAACCGCACCTCTAATGCTCCTGCAAGATCTGCGTCAACATACAGCCGAAAGCAACAGCGACCCGAAGGTTATACTGCGAAACCATGTACTGGGACAGACATAGGGGCAAGGACAAGAGCAAGCAGAAAATCAGGAAACGTACACTGAGCTACTTTGCTGTCCTGATTATGAAATGAGTGGTCAAAGAGACTGAAAGACGGATGACTTGTGGTAGAATTGACTCACTGCGCTTGCACAAGGTAACCCTCAACAGCCTCAACGTAAAGCTTTCGTATTGTCGCTGACCTGTTTATTTCTTTAGGCCCTCAAGACGGTCTCAAAGGCAGAGCCGGTTCGTTCGACAATGTCGGCCTTGTCACGAATCCATCAGGCCATTATATCAGCCAGCACAGGCAACAACACGCCAGGTGGGACCAATGCTCCTATATATTGGGTGATCACGACAACCAACGCGGTGACCAGGTCGGGTGCTTTTGTGTCTCATCCATCGGACATACACGATTAGTTCACGATTAGTTTATCGGACATGGTCGGACATGACAAACCCAGTTGTTGGGGGCTCTTGGTATTCCTGCGTCCGCGTCCCGTATTCGCAGTTGTCCAGCAATTGTGGAAGGATCATGTGGTGCAGGTTTTGCTATTGACGCGACTACTGGTGTCGTGGTTCCGAGTCTCGTTTTCGTCCGTCGCATGCGGTCCGCTATGCTGTTTTCATCCCTGCGGCACGCCCTGAGGGGCTGGAGATCAGTCAAATGCTGGCAGCAACTCAAGTGTTGCGACACAAAGGCTGCTAGTTATAGATGTAGAAGCTGAATTAGACCAGGTTCGTAGTTCTGGTATGTGCTGTCATGCGCATGTCATCGAGACGTACAGTACGTACAGCAGTTAACTGTCATTGAATGTCCGATATACCTACGCTGATCTCATGCTACCGCAATATGGTGCAATCAATTGCGGAGGTTAGCGTGAGATGGCGGTGGCAGTAGTACAACAACGTTCGAGCATCTTGTTTGATATCTGTCCAATGACAGAGGGGCCCGAAGATAGCCGAGCCCGTCAAGAAGCAGCTCGAAATTCCAGTGTGTTCGTAAGCCCTCATCTGGACTAGATTGTGCTCCGTCGCCAGTAGATATGCAAGCAGTCATCCCGAGCGGTTGTGTCGTGCTTGGTAGCGCTGAGCGTTTTCTGACAGATACTTTAGGTCAAATCAAAGTCTCCATTGAAATCAACCAGTGACCACGCCTTGCCATACCAAGGTGCTGGCTCTTCCGAACAACCACTGAGAAGCATCATGTATTAGATGAGAACGACCTTTGAGCTCCTCTGACCAGCAAGAAGTCCAAACTCTAACGGACCGCTACCGAACTCACCGTGGTAGGCTGTTCCTATTGTTCGTTTGGCCAATGGAAAGTCTGGGCCTCTGGAACGTGACTTGCTGACCAGCCGGATCTACTGTCAAATCAATTCCGGAGAGCTTGTGGACGGTTGTCCTGATGCGGCAAGGGCTCACAAGACTAGGTTCCAATTGCGAGCTATCAAGATGACGAAACAGGTCTAGGAAATGCACTCTCCAGCGACTGGAGGATAGACATATCCATCTTCGACAAGGCCCCACAGTTGAATAGGGACATCTCGTGAACCTGCGGAATATTCACCATCCGCCCTTCGACCGGATACACTCGTCCCAACAATTGGACATCCCATATGATGTACGTGTATAGGGCCAAGGGGTTGCCGCACTCAGGCGCTTGAAGGGTTCACACCAGCTAAAGTCCCAATCTCATCTCCTTCATGAGATCACTCGGATCACTTCTTTTATCTGGAGTTAGCCCTGTGGTGAGGGCTCTCTGGGCACGAGGTCTCTTCCGCCAAGGGTTTTTATCCACTTTGAACGGGGAGGTTTTATGGCGAGGGAAGCACGAAATGCGACACGGATTTGGTCATGCCATGTCGTGGCTGCGTCCCTCGATCTCGAGTGTCTCTACTCTCTCTTGTCTCTCGATTTCACAAAAGCAGCAGGATCTATCGGCAAGCCAGTTTGGTGGCAAATTCAGACGTCACACAATAGAGCAGGCTCACCTTGAAGGACGATACCTGACATGAAACAGTGTGTGGACGAAATTGAGGACGATGGCTCTCTCGGAAGGAAGTGGTGTAGGTACTGGTACTGCAGGTCGCGATGGCTGGTTCGAGTGGGCAAGCGTCGTCTGTACCAGAATCTCGGTTGATACTGAAGCTAATTTGTCATGAAGATGGTCTTCAGGTGGAGAAGAGAGTCCATCACTACCTGGAGGTGTTGAAAGAATCGAAAGCAGAGCAGTAGTGTACCGTATGATACTCATAGCATGTTATTGGAGAAGATCAAATTAATCATCGACTTGATCGACTTTGCAGCGGACAATTCTGTGATTCGTCCAAATGACATCTCCAAGCGAGAGGAACTCGGCCCGCTTTCTCCAGCATCCCTGACCCGCGACTCACAACAACCTAAGCTCCCAAACGCGCATCATGAATTTAAGTGCCTTAATTGTTTATGACGACGCGAAAACATTTCAGGCCATATTGGAGACAGGAAGCGTTGGACCACTACTTCGCCCAACTTTTCCAAACCTTCACGTCTTACCAAATTTCCAGTTACGCCTACAGAATCTCGGACTTCTTGAAAGTATTCTTCTTCAACCACCTGTCCCCCACATTTGTGCCAGTTTGCCTTGATATTTCATCTTAGCATGATGCAGACAAGTTCAGTCCGACAGCCTCTGAATGATCGATCTGTCAACACCTTGACCGCTCCGTGTACTCCGAGTTCGGAAGCCATAACGAACACGGCTCTAAAACGACAGATCCATGACGTTGACAACCCCGAATACCCTCCCAGCTCATCATGCTTTCGCCTAGATCAAACTGCACCGCAAAAAGGTCTACTAAACCTCTCGATCATGACAGAAAAGGTCGGATCCTTCCCAGATAATTGGAGTGTACTCAACGTACTGATGATCAAACAGACCTCCCCTCCTGTATCAGTCACGGCTAACACTCCGACTATCCAACCGAGGCATGATGTGGAAGAGGGTGACTCCCAAGACACTTGTAAAGACTCCATCTTATCTGGGACTGAAATTGATCCAATGGAGGACACAATGGCTTCGCAGCAGACTGCAGCAACGGAGATCTCGCAGGTCGACCGGTCTACGGCGAGCCTAGTAAGTATGAGTCAACAAACAGAAGTGTTCCATTATAAATGTTGCCAAGCAGGCTGAATTGCTCCGTCTTCGATTACGCGTCGCCATGTTCAAGATACGAACAGGTCAGACGAATATTCCAATGTCGCTATGCGTTCCTCCAAAATCTGCTCGATTCCTAGACCGGGTACCGACAACCCAGTCCAGAGTCATCACAGAAGCCCCGAAACTCCTTCCAGCACCGGTATTGCAGCCTACGGCATACTCTGTGCGTATGACCTACCCACCTCAAACCCTCTCGTCTCCGCGGCCGAAGCCCTTCGCCAGTCCGGCAGGGCAGACACAAGCGGAGACCGAGGATCCAGAAGAAGTATTCAAGACACCAGCACTGCCTAGGCACAAACCAGTAGCAATGACAGATCGTCACCTAAGCACTCCACCTGTCAACTTGCAGCGTATGGGTGGAAAGGGAATGGACCAAGATAGGGATTTGACCAGCAGCACCATTCGCGGCAATGCTGCCAGAGACCTCTTAGGCCTTATGCAAAGCCGATGACAGGGTTCATAGAATATTGATTGATCTGTATGCCATAGACAATTGGGAGCTGGCAGGTGTTTCTGAAGAAGCGTATGCCAGTGAATTTCATGACTGCTTAGGCCGTTTCGATGAGGTCTTTGGGAGACTTCTGAGTCCATGTATAGGGCACTGGCCATGTATAGGGCACTGGTGGAGGAGAGACAAGTCTTCATGGCCGAATACGTAGTCATCCCTCATCATGCAAATCTCAAACGGCCAGGATCTCGCTTATCGCTATCTTATCTAAGTACATTTTACTCGTGAATAGAGCCGAGGAGCCGAGGTTCGCAATATTCAGGGTCTGCCACTAGCGCGACGCTGATAGGTCGGCCCGGAGTCTTTCAGCACCCGGAAATCAGCTTCAATGAGTGACGAGATCATAAGGTACCTACCTCATGACCATAGAGCAGCTCCATCACGCCAAACATCAGCCGATCTCATGACCGTACTGCTCTTCCTCGTAACATCATAACCTCGTCCGCGGCGTTACCTCTCCTACGCCTGTCCGTTACACAGTTGCTCCGGCACAATGGCCAACAAAGCAGTAATACCGTTCCTGGTAGCTATGATGCTGCTCACCGGAGTTTGCAATACCCTACTGTCCAAATATCAGGTACGACCTGTAACAGGTGTCTCGTACAGCAAGACTGACCCTACTCAGGACCTACAATGCGTTCGTAATTGCGACTCGCCGAACGAGAAAGACAGGCAACGGTTTTCTCAGCCAGTCCTACAAACGTACGCCCATCTACCTCCAAGGTTTCCATGTGACTAAGGGTGTACAGGGCTCAAATGTTCATTGGCGAGATGGGATGCTGGCTGGTAGTCGGCGGGTTTGCGCTCTTCAGACGCTACTTTGCAAAAGACGCACCATTATTCCGAGGCGGCTACCGGCAGGTTAACGAAGAGGATGGCACACTATCAGACGACGAGCGACACGACCTCGATGACTCCTTCTCTGCTGATGAAGCAGCCCACCCAGCAGCGAAAGCTCTCGTACCAAACACCGACTCCAGGCAGCCCCTCGTAGGGGTGAAGATCCTCTTACTTGCATTACCAGCATGCTGCGACATTACCGGTACAACGCTCATGAACGTTGGACTTCTCTTTGTCGCGGCCAGCATATACCAAATGACCCGTGGAGCTCTTGTACTCTTCGTAGGTCTATTCAGTGTTCTCTTC
Organism: Physcia stellaris; assembly: GCA_018902385.1. Taxonomy (NCBI): domain Eukaryota; kingdom Fungi; phylum Ascomycota; class Lecanoromycetes; order Caliciales; family Physciaceae; genus Physcia; species Physcia stellaris. The sequence goes on along the minus strand of JABSSW010000009.1, from coordinate 139,442 downwards.
CTCCACCGTAAACTCTATCTCTACCAGTGGTTTGCACTCTTCATCGTCGTTCTCGGTGTAGCTATTGTTGGCCTCGCGGGCGCCATAGCCCCCAATCCACAAGCCCAGCCCGAGGCCAAATCAGCCATCGAAACAGGCCTTTTACTTATCCGAGCAGCTTCTGATCAAGTCCAGGTCGCAGCAAGGACCCCGGAAGCTGTGCAGACTATCCTGGGGGTTCTCATGATTGCCGGCGGTCAAGTTTTTACAGCTGCGCAATTCGTATTGGAAGAATGGATTTTGGAACACTACGCTCTCGAGCCTCTGAAAGTGGTGGGCTGGGAAGGTGTTTTCGGCTTCCTTGTTACAGTATTCGGCATGATTGTACTACACCTTGCAGTCGGTAGCACCCAAAAAGGCCGCTACGGATATTTCGACATGGTTGAAGGCTGGAGAGAGATGGTGCAATATCGGGCAGTAGCTGTCTCTTCGGTTCTCATCATGATCAGTATTGGCGGTTTCAACTTCTTCGGCCTCTCCGTCACCAGATCAGTGAGCGCAACGGCAAGATCGACGATCGATACTTGTCGAACGTTATTTATCTGGGTTGTCTCACTGGGGTTGGGATGGGAAACGTTCAAATGGCTACAGATCCTAGGATTTGTGCTGCTGGTCTATGGGACGTTTGTCTTTAACGACATCGTCCGAGCACCACTCCAAACTTGTGTTCGGAAGGAGAAACATGGCGAGCTGCTTCCCGAAGAGCCCATTGAGCACATGTGAATCAATCCAATCTCTCGTCGGCAGGCAACGTTTGGCTCAATTTGCCTTGGCGCCCGGAGAAAAGGGAGTGTGAGCTGCGCCAATCCATGGGAAAAAGACAGGAAGTACCACAAAGCGTCGGATCCGCGATACAACTACCTTATAATCGCTGATTTACTTTGAAATTGTACCGAGTGTTCTTTACTTTTCCAATGAAGATCAGATCTCCACTACCGACACTTTGAAATACTGCGAGGGATCAAGTTCTCCTTCAATACCTGAGGAACTCAACACTCGCCACGGACAAAGTTAATGGCCGATATTATCCCCACACAAGTGCTTGACTCGTCGCATAATGTGGCCAAAAAGAGAACGAACAAACAATAGCCCGACTTGCGGAAAATTGAGTTCGGAGCCCCATTCATATCGCTCGATGTTTCTGGATACCAAAGACGGGTAACCTTGTTCTGACGAGTCGCCCATATAAGAGCTAGCACCAGCGCTGAACCTTCCAGCGCTTCTTTCTCATATAGTTGTGCTTAACAGCAAACAACAGTGGTTCTAGACTAGCAAGACTTAAGAGATGGGGAGTGGAATCACTCATCAAGCACTCTGGGGAGATGCGGATGAGAGCTACATGATATGAAAGAGTCAAAGGGAGAGTAGAATTGGAGCTGCGACGTATTGATGCTGGATGCAACGATGAACACGACCAATAGCGACTTAAGACGTCATTGGCATAGCGCGCAGAGCGCCCAGCCATGGTCTGGGCGAGTCCAGCATTAGCTACACATGTTGACCGAACACACTTTACATCACGAATCTCCCAGAAACTTTGTCCAAATAGCTGTCAGCCCTTTCTGTAAAGAAGACGCTGCAGCCACATTGCAATGCAAACCTTGATATTCTCCTACACAGTACTCGTATTCCGCCCTAAAGCCCGGTGATAAGAGTCAGTCTCTGGAGATAAGCCTTATTACCCCCCATCGACCTACCTACATGTAAGTACGTTACAGTAACCTCAAACCACCAGACCCAGTGGACTCATGACTCGGGCTTTGATGCAGTCTTGTCAACTACTCCGTCGATCGAGTCTCCACGTAAAAGCATGGAGGTTCCAGCTTCAATACTCCTCAGACCAATCCACCGGCTAATCAGCAGAATCACCGCTCCCACCGAACCAGCGATTCGAACCACCACCGTCCAAGTCCTTAAAATCCCACCCGACGGATCCTCTCCCCAAGTCGTCGAACTCCATACAATAGAAATCGCTTCCGAAGGCAACGTCGACAACTTCCTCGTGCACATACCAGACTTCCGACTCTACTGGGGCAAACATGAGGGGTTTTCTTGGCGGGACATAGCAGGGCGAACGTTCAAAGACCAGCCGGTGGAAGAGCTCAACGGGTTTTACGTTGGGTGGAAGAGCTTTGCCTTGGATCTCATGCCGATTAGCGAGCAGACTGGCTTCTGTGGGGATGCTTTCATTGCGAAGCTGCCGCTGTGGGAAAATGACGAGAACGGTGCTGTCTATGAGGACATCCCCGAGGCCTTTGTCGAGTCACCGTTATATCCCGAGATGCTGGAGGCCATGCACGATAGGTGATTGTGGATTTGTTGCGTCGATGTCGTCGGCAACACATAAAGACAAGAGCTCTTTCCTTTCGTGATGGTGTTACTTTGGCGAACACAAGCCTCAACCTACTATTGCTATCTGTGTCGGGTATAAGGTTACGCTGGAAACCTCCATACCAGCTGGTATTCAGAGTGCCTCGTCGCTCTTCAGGTCCGCCAAAGGGGACTTGCAGATCACTTCGTTTCGATCCCTCAGTCAAATTCTAGCTGAGCCGAGTCCCTTATTCCACCAGCTGAAGGTGTCATATCAGTCCTACAGCTCGCAGACCGGCCCTTCCACCCTATACTGAGTGCATCGTGATGTCAGGTCACGCAACAAATACAAGAATTTACCTTGGAGATTAGAAATCGAAAAGGACGACCTGAAGGTAGATTACAATAAACAAAACAATCCACCATACCCACCCGTCCAAACCATCTTTAACGGTCCCGAAGTCGGTAAAGAGAGCGATCAAGGCGCTTGATGTCGAGAACGGATGTCTATGCTTCATCCTCTCCTGCCAGCTACCAGATACAACTTCAGCCTGGTGACCAGCAGGTATCACAAATTCTAAAAGCACCAGCCATCCGACGAAGCTGTGTAAGGCTACGTTTCGGGGACGGGGACAGAACAAAAACGTAGTTGCACGCAGACCTAGGAATGTCTTGCAGTCTTTGTGATCGTCGGTTGAACGCTCTCACCTGTCATAGCTCGATAAGTATTTTCTCTGTGATTCCCGTACCAAATCACATACCGGTATATATTGCTCTTCAGACGTTGTCCCTGGGGTGAGTGACGACCTCATTTTGCCAGACGGACTTAGCTTGACATCGGCATGCAAGTCGAGTCAATCATTGAGGTGTCCCTGAAAGCTATTGCTTCGCACTACCTGACCTGTCAATGCCTCTTTCTACTGCAGACCCGCCCGACAGGCTTGGTCCTTAGGGTTGTACAACGACTAACCGCTCATTGAGATTGATCACCGAACGCTCTTTGCAGCTTCTCCTCATGGTTAAGCTGACGAAAGTGGTCGATTTTTTGGAGAGCACAATCCTTACTGTGTCCGAACTCGCGGTGGAATACCAGACCCTTACCAAGCAGAGTGCTATGAAGATGACTGATCCGTCGACATCTTTGGACTTTCTTTGCCTGCTCAGCGACTGCGACGGCACTTGCTAGGTCGAGTCTTGGGCGCTCAGATAGTTCGAACTCGTCCTGCCAATGACAGAGTAGTTCCTCATGTTTTCAGCGATCTCCTCAGAACTGCGGTCAGTCGGACACCTTGGCTCCTCTGGCTTCTCCCGAACAAAAACAGCACCCTGCGCGCTTTGAAAGCCTCTCAAAGCCCGTATGAGATCAGGATCACTAAATTATTGTGGAACGTAGGAAAATGGAAATTGCTGGGAAGCTGCAAAAATACCTTACCCAATCTTGGCAGGAATATCGGAAGGACCAGTCTTCGGTTAAGAGCATGGCGAGCAATTTAATTCAATGGAATCGAAGCGATGAGTCCTCTGATTTGACTTTTCCATCAGGGAGGTAGGCGTCGTTGACAAACAATAATCAATCGCACCACCTGACATGGTCTGCGCAGCATCTCCTCATTGACATGATCTTGGGCACGCTCTTCGGCTAGGAGTTAAGCCCCTCGAAAACCCTCTTCAGATTCCCAAGCTGCCATTCTCGATTATTGGCTCCGGACTTGAGTATAATCTCAGATCCATCCTCGGTTCTAAAGGACGCGAGATGTGCGTCTGTGACAGTGGAGGTCGGGTAATGCCTCAATTTCGTGTCCACGCAATTATACCGATGCCTGTGGCGCAGTCCATCACCTCGGATAGGTAAATGACAGATAATAATCGGATAGAGAATAAACCCCCTATAGTTCGTACCTGCGGTTTTATATATTCGATGTCTGCTTACGTGTCCCGGTCCAAACGCTCAAAAGATGGAGGTGTTGGAAGGCAAAGTAGTGCTCGACTAGATTCTAATTCGAGCAAACTCTCATGGTTCAGGCACGGAGTTAACCATATAGCAGGGTTTTGTGTGGGGCCAGGGTTTGATGATCATCTTCACGGTTTAGATCTGCTTCTTTCGTGCAATTTCCGTTCAATGAACCCATCAATATCTTGGTCTGTACAACCCCAAGTCTGAGCGAAGAGTGTTCAATTGAAAAACGATGGACCTACTATCCTATGATCTGGTAATAAGTGATGCTGATATTTAGAATACATCGACAGATCTTCGATTACCCGGCTTGAAGCGAAATCACAAGATGATGTTGTCTTCATGTCGTCTTCATATGCTTTGTGCCAAACACGGGTAAGCGTGTTATCATATTGGATGCATCGACTACGATGCATGGGAGGCAAGATAGCATCACACCAGACCATGGGATACAGGATGTGAGCATTTTTTAGTCTTCATATTTTGGCAACTGTCTGTTGGCGCTACTAGGCTTATAATTTTATACATGATGCGCCAGATTGGGTCAAAGTTGTCCTATGGACGTGCCATTCTCCGAACAATTCTATCTGCTGCAAAGCTGCAAACCACTGACTAGGAGGGAATGTTAATTATGTTTCCGATGCCGAGAGAAGTTTAGTAATTCAAGGACTCACACAACTACCATGATTTGAATGCTATTTTCCAGCGACGTATGAGATCGTTGACATATCTCGAGGAAATCGTATTCCGATCAGCGGAATTTACCATCTCTGCAATCACCGATTCATATCCGGCGCCGCAATCAACACCTGCTTCTCCTTCTTCAGCCGCACAACCATCGAAAGGGGATCTTCAACGTCGAAGCCACGATATCAGCAGGCGTCAGCGCCAGCCACTGCGTCAAGCTAACGTCGACCACACGATCGCTCTTGTAAAGCTCTATCCACACCAGCTTCTCGGTATCGGATGTATTTTCGATGTAGTGGCCTGTCCACATCAGTAAGTACCATACACATTCCGATTCCTAATAGCAAGGCTTACCGCTGTTATCCGGGAACACAGCCGTATCACCAGCCCTGAAGTCGAAAGTGCGCGCGGTGGCACCACCCAGGAAAACTGTTGCGCGGGCCTCGCCTCTGTGGAAGTAGAGCCATTCTTCTGCCTAAATGCACGTGGTATCAGCTAGAACGCATATCATATCATAGAGGAGGACGAGAAGCATACATTCGGATGCCAATGCAGCTCCCTGAGTCCATGCGGCTCCAGTGTGACTACCGCAGCAGCGATTGTGGTTGCAACGGGGAAATTGCGAGAATCGACTATTGCCACTGTACCGCCACCGCCTGGCGCACGGGACACGGGCTTTTTGGACAGGTGGTAGACGTATGAGCTGTTCCCTTCGAGCTTGCCGTACGGACTTGTTACGTTTTCTTGACTCACGTTCGCTTTTACGATGTATGGATCTGGAGTGGGGACGGTATCGAAGATTGATTCGTTGACGCCGAAGTTCTTGGCCAGAACCGACTTGGGGGTGTGGGCTATCCAGTCGTCGACATTGAATGTGGTTCTATTAATTTCGTCAGCAGTAGAATCAAAGTTTTCGGGGGTAAGGTACCCAGTCGCATCGAAATCCCCTGTGAATCTGTCAGTGCTGGGAGCATTTCTCGGCTTTGAAGGATACTCACCATCATCAAAGGCCAAAAGAACCTCATTCTGATCCTCAAGACCTAACTGATCAGCAACTCTTCCGAAGATCCGCGACCGGACTGTCGAACCTTGGAACGTGTGCGCCTGCCCCTTTGGAATATACCAGATATCGCCCACACCAAGGACATCAACCTGGTTTTCCCCTCCATCATCCACAACCGCAATCCGCACAGAACCATTGTAAACAAAACCCCACTCCGCCTACCCCGCTAATCATCAGTTTCCTCATCAATCCAACTTGAAGAAAAATACACTTACCACGCGATGCCAATGCATCTCCCTCAAAGCCCCTTCCTAAGATGCAGCTGCGCACCAGCAATATCCCTACTCGCCGGCAAATCCGTCACCACCTGCTCCCGCACCCAACCCCCCGCAAACAGTCTAGTCCTCGAGTCCGAGAAACTCCATTTCAGATTCGGGACCGTCCCGCTGTCTGTGCTCTGCGCGCCGAGGTTGTCCGGGTTTTGCTGGTCGAGTGCCGGGTTCGTTCCGCCTGTGTTGGGGCTCGGATGAGATCTTGGGGGATTTTGTTTTGGGGGAGGGGGGAGAAGGCTTACCGGAGATGGGAGCGCCGGCGCCTTTGCTGTTTATGGGGTCGCCTTGGGAGAAGCTTTGGCGTCGTGATAGGATGGGGCGGAGGTGCTTGGGGGCTTCTGTAGATTTGATGTTGGTAGCCGTGGTGATGCTAACAATTAGGATGCTCGAGAGCAGCAACAGTATGGTCGATTTCATGGTTTCGATTACGGGCGTATAGCGGAGACGTAGGGGAGAGAGGTAAGCCTGCAGAGATGGATTAAGAGATGGAGGGTTACGAGATGAAGGATTCAGAGAAGCAGGATTCGTGAACGAAGGATTAGGAGATGAAGGATTACGAGATGAAGGATTAAGAGATGACGGATTAAGAGATGAAGTATTCGTGAATGACAAGACAAGCATCTAAAACACAATAACACAACAACACATTGATCCCTGTTACGCTAGCAGTCGGAAAAAGTAGGGTAACACCGAAAAGTGTTATGACCTCATCCATGTCTGTGACACAATGCAAGGATCCTAGAGCTAGAGAAGGAGAACGGCTCTTTGCTCACTGTATGCAAAATAGAGTTTTCCTATGCAGCAATCGCTCCAACACCCTGATCAAAGCATTCTGATAATCGATCTCTATTATGACGAGCAAATGAAGAGTCCTGAACATTGAGATGATATGACCTGCTAATCCGAAGACAGGCGTCTGAGAAGGAACCCAGAGACCGAGAGATGAAAGTAGAGGCCAAGACTCGAGAACGAGGACTGTTCCAAGCCCTTTCAGAGACCAATTTTACCATATGTACACAGCATTACAAGAGCCTGTGTGTATGCCATCATCTCAACCCCAAATGACCAGCCAACATCATTCTCCATTCACGTGAGCCCCCCGAGAAGTGCCGCGTCCTCACCTCGAACTCCACTACAGGTCTCTACCCGAAGATCTTTTCCTTGAGCAAGGCCCCAATGGACGTCTGCCGCGGCTTGAACTCCTGACTCTGCGGCTGGCCCTGCAGCTTAGCCATGGTATTCTCAAAAACCTCACTCAACACCGGACGACCAGTCGCACCACCCAGATTCATCTGCCCATCATCATCAAATCAGCGAAACCACTCACTCACTCACTCCAGAAAACCACGCAAAAACAGGGCTCGCCACCATACATACCGTTTTGGGCTCAATGGCCCACGAATACAGCACCTCCCCATCCTTGCGAATGATCAAGATGGCAGGCTGCGCCAAGCCGTGCGGATAGCCGTTCTTAGCCGTGACGGCGACGTCGACGGAGCCGCGCTCGCGCATCTTGGCCGCGATGAAGTTGTCCGGGTCCGAGATGGCGGCGCCGGTGTAGCCGCTCGCTGCGCGCGACTTTTCCACGTTCGCGGCCGGCTCGGCGCTTATGGTGAGTGGGGTGCCGCCGGCGGCGGTGATGGAGGGGGTCAGGGATTGCAGGCTTTTGAGGTAGGATATGCAGAAGGGACACCAGTTGCCGCGGTAGACTGGAGGGGATGGGTTAGTGGATGGGGGGTTTTGAGGGGGGGGGAAGGGGGAGATGCGGACAAACGACGAAGAGGAAGTCGGATTGGGATTTTAGGGTCATGTATTCTTGGAGTTTGTCCATGGTGAGAGGAATTAGTGGTTGGTAAGGGGAAATAGATGGAGATCTGAATAAGGTGAATACGGGAAATGGCAAGTTTGGGAGGATGCAAAGAGGAAGTGATCAGAATGCTCTGAAAGAGTGAGCGTTCTTGTGGGAGTTATATATCTTCGTCTACAGTGATTGCACCATGACGGAAAAGATGAGTTGGTAGGTAATCTCGAACTTTAGTTGGCATAGCCTCTGCATGGATCGAGTAATCGCGAGTTCCCCACTCCGGGTACAACTATTGGGAGCTCTTCGTACCCGGAGCGAACGACTCGCTATTAAGGAATACTACCAATGGCGATGAGTCCCGTTCTAATCGAAAGTCGCTAGGCGTTAGAGGGGAATTGTGATGAGGAATCTTCGGGCCGGAATTTGTCCGGATCGTCTGAAAGGCAGAAATAGCCGAGGGTGCAATTTCCGACTTGCTGAGCCCCATCATTAATATTCGAGCTACCGAGTCGCTGGCTCGTCGTCGCTGTCCGTCTTGTCGTCGCATTTGCTTCTCTTTACAGCCGCACAACGGACCCCACACGAGGTTGGTTCGAGTGTCTAACAAATATGAGATATATCAACCATTCAATGACAACATCGCGAGCCAAAGATACGAAAGTCTAGATATTCAATACATTGAGCACCTGAGCGCCCTACGGAGATGAGTTGTCAGAAATCCCACCGCGCCTAGAAGCTGACCTGTTATCGTTATGGTCATCGAGTGCCATGTTGTCGATACGCCATCTTCGGGACAGCAAGACGCCGCGTGGTGGCTGAGCCCGCGAGGCTTGAGGCGGACAATTTAGATTGATGAACCGGACGCTTTACCACTACCCAGCCGAACCAGCCAGCGAGAACGTGGCAGTTGATAACAAGCAAGCTTTGTTACGTGAGGAGCCGAAGGCTGAGTTTGAACTTCACTAACAGCACCGTCACTACTGGTCAGTGGTATGTAGCCGCATTACGGCACAACGCGTTCCTCAATGGTTCTTTCGGGTCGAAGTACGCTAGATAATTGCCTAGACTTCATTAGCTGCCCGGTTATGAGACGCAGTTGAAACGAGACGATTCAAGCTGGCAGAATCGCCGCTCACGCTACTACCCGACATAAAGCTTCTCTCAACCCCTCGAGACCACATTTCTTGATTATTGATCAAAGGTTTCGCCAGGGGGTCCAAGCCGGCAAAATACTATCATTTGCGCTAGAAACATTATAACAACTTCTGGTGTTGGAGTGCTCGTAGTAATTCGGTCGGACGTAGTCGCGAGATGTTTCCTAATAACAGACTTCTTGGTTTCGTTTGTATACTGTTGTCGAATCTGCAATGGAAAGCACTCGTCAATGGCCTCACCGCAGAATCTACCTGCTACGACTACGATGGAAAAGTGATGGATAGCGATTTTCCGTGCGATCCTTCAGCTTCCCATTCAGTCTGCTGCGGACCGTACTTTGTGTGTCTGGACAGCGGGATATGCTCTTCCCAAAACACCTCTGACTTGACGAAACAAGACCCTGCTTTTGTAAGAGGCAGTTGCACCGACAGGTCATGGAAGAGTTCCCACTGTCCTCAATTCTGCATAGGAGAAACTCCCAATGGCGGCTCTTGTAAGTCACTTGTTCGTGGACACTGAGAGGAAGAATTGTCTGTTAATGATGCCAGACGGTCGCATTATGATACCATGCGACAAGAGCTCGCCACAGGACGGGTCCTTTTGTTGCTTTGGAGACCCATGCACCGATGGTGGTAAATGCTTCCCAGATAAGGGGAAAATACTCTCGTTCGGCAATCAAACAGCAGAGACAACCATTAGCATTGGGAAGAGCACTACCTATGGTTTAGCGGCACCTACGACAGCCACTTTCGCACCGGTAGTAGATTCATCGTCAGGCATTTCATCGCAACGCTCGGCTTCACAGACTTCGTCGTCTGCTCAAAGGACGAGCGTCTCATCTTCATCATCATCATCATTTCTTAGCAGCCGGTCAAGTTCCCTGCAGACTCATTCCACTACTCCGACGAGTACTTCGAGCTCTGCAACTGGAGCGTCAGCGTCAGCCACGGAAAGCAGTATCCCCCACCATCGGCACCCAGCAACACGCCAATGAAGGTCGGAATCGGTGTTGGCGTCGTCGGTGGTGTTGCTCTATTGGGAGCTATCGCTCTGATCTTTTGGTGGAGAAGACGCCAATCTCATCCCAAATCCGCGGGTGATAAAGACCGCATTGAAGCCCCCGCGTCGCCTTCGCAACCTTCCCACCAAAACCATGGCTTTCCACCCAGTGAGCTCGAAAACACGAGGGAGGGTCCGGATGCCCCGAAGCCCAGTGAGCTGGACAATACCAGAAAGGAAAAGATTTCGGAGTTGAATAATGAAGGTGCGCAGTTCGAACTTCCGATGCAGGAGCCGCGTAGGCCGCAGGAGTTGCCAACGATGCGTTCTCCTCGATGAGGGAGGAGGGCCATCATTTAGGGTGTCACATTTTTGAGCGGGTGAGTGAGGCTTCAGCTTTGTTCTTGTGACCTGTTCTGTGGACTATCGTACGGGGCAAAGGCGAATGCTTCTTGTCGGGGTTCCAATGCTGGAACGGCGTATATCAAATCGACCACCATCCTATGATGAGATCATCCGAGCTGATTGGATCCACTAGTCACATCTGGACTCCTCGAGACTTTTTAAGGATTTGGAGAACACGGTATAAAAGACCCCTCTCTTTACTCGATATCTCATACGATACCTTCCAGACATACAGTATCCCTGGAAGTACCGGGATCGATCAAGCCTAATGTCTCGAATTCTCCGCGTACGGAATAATTGATATACAGCGTCTCGATTCCGAATACGGACGATTTTCACAACGCTCCATCATCCAAGCCTAGAATCTACTCTGCCACACGACCAAAATCAAGCTGCGAATCTGGGAGGCGGACGCAAAAGCAAGGAATAGACATATCAAGACCGATTATGTACAATCTGTGAATCCGTCCGCAACAAGAGCATGTGCCATCATCAATCCCTTTCCAATCTACTCCATCTATCTCACATCACCAAAAAAAGAAATACATCTCTGGGTAATCTCCGTAGTCCTTACTTTCAGATCGCTTTTCTACTCGTAAGGTGATTGTATTTTCCCCACACCTGTCCTTCGAATTCGCTTGAAGAAAACGAGACTGGCTTCCTTGAGGAGCTCGAGAGGGAGCTACACGGATTGGAACGGTGGATCAATTCGGAGTAAACTAGGTGGGTATAACGACGTGAGAGAATTCGAGTGACCTGGAAACGGCGACATGATCTCGGAACAAGAGACGTGAACGACATGGGTTGCAGAGAATCGTCTACTATGTGCTCGCGCCCAGTTTCAGCGCAAAGTGGGTTGCTAAGCCCCACCCCATTTCCGCTCGTGGGGTCTGGAGCATCGTCGAATGATGTTCACGTCAGCATCATTCTCGCATATTGAATCTTTTTCTTCGCGTTCGGCGCAGGGAGGAAAATACGATTTACAAGTGACGCGGCTCTCACTCAAAAGCCCTGACCCACGACTGATAGATTAAGCTCCAGCTGCGGGTGTCCATGATTGGTGGTGGTGGATATTCGGTTCGAGATACTCGCGGAGCCGGGAATGTTTCATGTTGCTCTGAGGATGGGGATGTAGGTGGAGATTGGAGATTGAAGATGAAGTCGAAGATTGGCAATGAAGACGAAGACGAAGACGAAAATAGAGCCAAAGATGAAAACGAAAACAATGACCAGGCTGTAAGCTCAGCTTCACTTCAACCATCAAAATCCCCATCGAGCGGTCGCCTGATAGTCTAGAGATGCCAACCTGGTTGAATCCCTTGATCATGATAAATAATGTAAAACTTCGAAAAACGGATAAAATAATCGACATTGAAAACGGGGAACTGCGAATGCTATGATGGAAACACCACATGATGGTCGACAGGATATTCGTTTTCGAGCATCTTTCGATCTTCTCTTTTGTACTCAAGCACGCTGTTAATAGCAGTGGCGATTTTCATCAATTGTGTACTTGGAGGCCTTGGGACGTGGTAAAAGTGCTAGTTCGGAGCCGGCCAAGCGGGTGACAATCTTCAAAGCTTTGAGTAAACCGAAATCAGTTTCGTGCTAATTCCTGACAAAGGTGCCATGCCACAGCACGGGATAGACAGCAGTCGTGCTCGAAGATTCCAGCTATGCATTGTAGTACCTTAGCGTGCCCGGTCATTAGGCCCCAAAAACCCTCCACGCGGAAACGGATGAATTAAGGTAAGTACCACAAGGCACTCTCATGATGGCTTACAAACCACCCCATTCCACCTACAGGCCTATGACCTTTGATCCTCAGACAACCCTATCTACGACTTCCCATCCATACCGCGCGCCCCTCCCTTACCCCCATCCCCAAAAAACAACCCATCAAGAAGCTCATTCCCAAACCTCGCCTTCAAATCGTCTCGCGTCCACCCATGCTCCCTCCCCACCCCATCCAACACAGCCATAAACTCCTCAATCTCGCGCTTATACACCACCTCCCTCAACAGCTCCCCCCACTCCCTCCCATCCACCTGGAACCCCTTCCACTCCTTCGCCCAATGCGGCCGAATGTTCAATCCCCCCTCAACGCCCTCGCGCAACTTCATCCACCCATCCAAAACCTCCTGCGCGAACGGATGCCACAGATCACGTGCCGAGTAGAGGGTTAAGATCTCGATGGCGCAGGTGCCGAGCGTGTTGCCGCGCTGGGGCGCCATGATGATGTCGCTGCCGCCCATGATGCGCATCTCGAGGGGCATGCGCATGGGGCAGGTGCTGCTGTGCTTGTAGACCGTCAGGATGGCGTCCCACCAGGCTTTTTGCACGAGCGTGTAGTCTGGGCGGTTGGGCTGGTCTTTTTTGGGGAGGAGGGGCATCTCGATCTCTAAGTCTCGAACGCTGGAGTAGAGGTCAGCATTCGCATTCACGGATTACCAATTTGGGACTTGAGAGGTGTCACTCTTAGAAGGACAGAAAGAGCTCCGAAAAGACCTACCGAACATTCTGAATAGACCGTTGGAAGTGAAGCGCATCGGTGAGGAAAGTCTTGACTGGTTTGTCTGGGAGAGCGAACATAGCGGCGCGGGAGATGAGGGTTACGGCGGCTTCGTTGAGATGCGTGGCACGAATCAGGCCGTCGAGGAGGGGCGTCATCTGCAGGACGTTCATGGTGAAGGTCTGCACGAAAGCGAGGAAGATATGGAGGTCGTCCGGAAAGGGTTTTGCGTCGTGTGGGTCGGGCGTGTCAGACCAGCAGTTCACCCTATTCAAATTTCAGGATTAACGTTACTCAATTGGGATGTAGACGTCTCAAAGTGCTCACCAGCTGAAATCGCTGAAAGGAAACCAGAACCATTCGCTGTAAAAGTCGTCACTTGCTCGCTTTTCGAAAAGCGCTTGGTCCGCAGCTTTCTCCTCCGGCGTACGCTCGATGAAGAGGGCTCTTGGGATTGCAGAGTCAGGCATGCCTGGTGGAGGGGGTACAGCTTTCATGACTGGAATTTTTTCAGGAACCATATTCGCGTAGGTCATAGGTGACAGCTCGAGAGTGAGATGAGTGACGACACCCATGAGACCGAAGCAACCAGCTGCTGCACGAAGATGCTCGGGCTTTGAGACGGTCCGGAGAACGCCGTTAGCGTCTACATATTCGATGGCACGGACAAGATCGCTGAGTGTTTGATGACGGCGGCCGGAGCCATGACATATGGGCGCATTGCTTCCGCCAAGGGTAATCTCGACCATGATGACATTAATAGGTAGCGTGACTTTCTTGTTCTCCACACACCAGCGTCTAAGACGCTCGTTCGTGACAGCTGCACCCACTCTAACAAGAGTGTTCCCTTTCACACGTGCTGTGCCTGGCGCTATGTCGATGGTTTCCAGTTCTGTAGGCTTTGACTCCGGAAGAGGTAAAGCAGTGGTGTTGGGCAGATGAGTTGCGGTGTGTAGATTGAGGAGTGATATCAGAATTTGCCCGTCTTTGCCAAACAATGGCGACCATGAGTGACCTGTAGCGCAATCGTGAGCGCAGTTTCAGACATTCCAGTAGGAACACTCACGGAAGCCAGCACATCGTACGCTCAGATCGTTTTCTTTTGCAAATTTTACGATCCTCACCACACTCTTGACAGTAGTTGGGATGCAAGTGTATAGGGGCTTGTTCTGGATGTTGAGACCCCAATTCTGGAAATGAGCATCCTTGTAAACCTAGTCGGATCTTAGAGTGTCTATCTACTTTCGTGCAGGGCACTTACCGTGATAGCGTCCTCGTGTTTGTGTATATGGAAGAAATCAGCCAACGCATGTACGAACTTGTGAAAGTGTGAATCTTTCTCCATTAATTCATCACTGCTCAGGCCATCAACATGGACTATGCCAGCAGCAGAGATCGCGACCCTTTCTGCCTCGTGCATGATATTCATCTCTTCCCGGGCGCCCAAGCTAGGGCCCATGACGAAGCCCTTGCTGATCTTACCAGGATCATCGCCGTTGACAAATCGCTGAAGTCTTGACTTTTCATCCTCCGAGTAATTGTTCAAGAGAGTTGAGTATGTGTAGTCGGTTTCGGAGTCTTTGAATACCTTGAGGAGGCCACGGTGAAAGTCGACTTTGGTGGTATCAATTTCGGGATTGAGGTAGTCATCAAGGACGGCCTTGAGGCCTGGAACTTCCTTCGCGAAGCCAATGTCGCTTAGTTTGTCCCTGATGATGCGTATGCGGTCGTCGACGCAAGCGTCCCATGCCGATGGTAGATCTAACATATTGCGCGTTCCTAAAGCCTTGATGGGTGATGGACTTTATTAAAACACGAGAATGTGGAGGAAAGGATACCAGGTGAACAAAGGATGCAGCAAGAATACTTACCAAAGGCAGGATATGATATATATACCGAGTGGAGAAAACAATCTACCTATGGGAGGAATGGAAGAAAGATAGTTGGGGGAATGAGGAAAGATACCCACAGCCCAGAAGGAGTTTGACAATCCCTTAATACTCTTGTAAATCATAAGAATTGTGATCACGAGGCCAAACATTCCGCGAGAGGGCAAGGCGGCGAGTGGCTGATGGCAAAGCAGCACACCGTTGCAGGCTGCGAGTAGCTGATTAGTCCGCTAGCTTGGCCAAGGCTGTCAGATTTTAGCAGCCTCATGCTCAGTGCTGGTCTAGAACACTGGCGCCGAAAAGCCACTGCTTGGAACGAAATAATGGACCAATGCGCCGGAATCGCTCATTCGTGGAGCGATAGACTTAAGGAAGCCAATATGACAGAATGTACTATTTGAAGATGGAGCGAACCCCGAATTGGTGGGAAAGCCGTACGGAGACAAATCCGACCATGCAGAGATTGTTCAAGATGTTAAAGAGAAAAGACAAACTACGCGAAGAGGAAGAAGAGACAGCAGCAGGAATAAAGTTCAACATCGTATTCATAAACGTATCCGTGACGCGTTCTGCTGTTGACTCGAACGCGCATTAGTGAATACGAAGTGTGTGATTATCGGGAGCTTTTCGTTCGCGCAACGACGCCTCATACATGGGTACTGCATGCATAGCTAGCTGTACCAGGAAGTGTCGTATGGAACCATCTGCTAAATCGGAATGATGCTGTGCATCGGATGGCGTGGACGAGAAGGCAGCTGAAGGCTGAAAAGCCAGTTCGGCTGATATTTCGAGTCGTGCGCTAGATTGCTTGTGGTAAGCGTGTCTTGGCATAAGCCGTTCCGCTATGAAAATTGCAAAAGTTGATGTTGTAGTGATAAAAACCATTAACTAATCACTACTTACCAATAATTGATATTTATGATCATAAGGAATTTGGATTCAGGTCCAAGTAGCTGTACATATCCAATCTTGCGAATCCATTCAGGTACAAAGGTCATCCCCGGCGGCGGCGGCCCAAGGCGCCCAATGGTGCACCACGGTTTCGAGCTCATTTGGTGCGTGCGACGCGATCCATTTCTTGCATCGTATCGAATGACACCATACAATGCAATGAGTCGTGATTATTCCCTGTACGACGATGCAAGTGATTTTTATAATCTGTTACATTCCTAAAGAATCAAGGCTGTGGATGCATAAAGCTCATTATCGATTGTGCATAAAATTTGTGCATCGAGAATTAGGTAACAAGTCCTTGTCAAACATGTGATTTCATGAAATTACGAAAATGATATACAAATTATCGATGCATCACGATTTCGTGGTACGGTTCGATGCGAAGCCTCGGCCGTACGGTTTGCTACGAAATCTTCGCGGTGCGATGCGGTGCAGAGCCTTTTTCGTACGGTTTGCATCGTTAGGCACCTTGTCATCTCGTATTGATGCCGTAAATTCTCCTTCCGAATTTTGAAGCCAAACGAGTAGGTAGCAGCCACCACGTCCTCCATAGATCTTGAATGTTTTCCAATGGCAACCCATCAGTTGTATCTCATGATACCCGTCTGGTACTTGTGTGTGTTTCCCATTCTTGTATTGCCGTGTATGGGAGTCCGAGTTGGATTTCGAGAAACTCGCAAGAGCAGATTCAGATTATTTTGACAGTCTTCGGAGACGCGAGAACCAGGAGCCTTCGGCCAGTATTCATGATGTCTCAGTATCTTTTGGCTTTTTCAAATCCACAGAAAGGGCCAGAAGGAAATAGATCAGGTATCAAGCCGCCTTACAAAGAAGTCGGAATGACCTAGGCAAACATGCTTACTCTATAAACATGACATTTGCTCTAAACCTGGAGTCTGCTCAATATGTTCCTTGGACATTCCAGTTTTTACAGTTTTCGATAGCATTTAATTCAGTGATTGAATCCCAGCGTTCAATATGGCTTACATGAAAGATCTCGAAGGACTCGACCTGAATTACACGACTGCCACAGCAGCCATCAGAGATGAAGCTGCGAGCACATATAGTAGCAGTGATGAAGAATCTCAGGGTACTTCTGGCGGTGTTCCGGTACCGGACAATGACCACGGAGGCCTCCAGACTACTACAACACCGTCAAGGAAAAGTTCCACTGCCCCGAAAGCAGCAGCAGTCGATCCTCGAAGCGGCGATCCACAAGGGAGCGTTGGTGAGAGTTCCAAGATGGGTCTCAATCACATTGTATCCGGAACACTTAGCTTTTCAGAAGTCCAGCAGAAACTTGCCAAAATTGACGGCAACATCGAGGTACTCCGTGAATGGGCGACAGAAGTCTCTAAGGAACTCGAGACTATAAAGGCTTTCCACGAAAATGAGGGATCTCGGGTAGCGAAAGAGAAGAATGCATTCATTCAAGAAACGAAGGGCTTGGTATCAGACCTAGCTGAAGCTAAGAAGCAATTAGCCGACAAGAATGAGGAGCATCGAGTTTTGAGTGAGATAGCTGGTGAAATGATAAACCCCGACATGCTACACAAGCTCATTCAGCAGAAAAACAAGCAAGCGTCTAAAGCTTTACGGCCCCATGGGGAGCTGGCCCATCAGCGGCGTCAAAAAGGACCGGCTTCTGATCAGCCTGGAGGAGTCCAACCTGGAACAGACCACAGTAATGAACAGAGCGGAAGTATTCAGGTTGAAGCGAGGTCTACGGTACCTGAAGACCAGACTTCCGCAGCTGGGCCAAATCGACGCAATGGTGGCGGTGCCAGAGCGGGGAAAGGGAAAGGACGTGCTGGACGTGGTAGAGGTGGACCCTGATCCGGCAGTATGCTGGTGGACGATCTCCGGTGATAATATCCATGGCGGCAGGAACACTAATCATTGGTCGCTTATTTCGGTCGAGAATTTGTTGACGATTAATGGACGTTTTTTAAGGACTTCTCATCGGATCTGGTGCGGACATAAAGCTCTCTCGAATTCCAAGAAGATTGGGTCTCATCTTAGATACTCGCTGTAGCAGTTAGTACTATATGTTGGAACATTTGATAGACTTCACGACCTGTATTATTATTTCAGGCAAAGTTGGTTGCTATTCAGTCGAATATCATGATCATCCAATGTCTAAAATATTCTCGTCCTACAAATGACTCTAGTATTGCTCAGCCTCCGGACGAAAGATGGACGTTGATATTCTCGCGGTGTAAATTGAAGATAATTGCGAATTTCTCATTCAAAGCGATGAGGTGTCGAAGTGTCAGTGGACACGAGATTGCAGCGCAATTCAAAATGATTTATTAAGCTGTATCCGTGCAAAAAGTCATTTCGGCTCATCAGGAACAATCGTACTCACTTCCCTTGGCAAATTATGGAATTTGTTGCAATCAAACGGTATTCATGAGGCTTGTATTTAGCTTGAGGTTTTGATAGGGCGTAAGGAGGAATGGATTATGACTGCACGCTACAGTGTACGGTATAAGGCTGGGTAGATCGAGCTTCTACTGTCTAATGGATAAAGGCAAACGACCACAGCAGTCTCTCAGTCTGTAGACTGTAGTTGTGAGATGGATAGGCTGAAGTACTCTCTTCTCTAATTGGTCATGAGACTAGCTAGTAACTCCAGTCAATATCTGTGTTACACCGCCTAGGCGTTTTCATATCCCTAGTCTTAAATCTACTATGACAAGCGTCCCAGTTCCTTGCATTTTATACTCTAGTAGCCTCGAAGCTATTGATCACTTTGATTACGCCACGGTTCGCCGTACCATCTCGCCCATGGTATTTCTTTTCTAGATCTTGTGGCGCTTCCCCAACACTGATCACGTGGAGCTCTCCATTCCCGGCTTTAGAATATAGGCTGTGTTTGGGCTTGATGTCACGGCCAAAACAATCACGAGCGACTGGCCAGACCATCTCTTGATCGCTCATGACGCCTGACGTGGTTGAATTGGGACCATCCCTCGACATGTCCTTGACGCCGCTTGAGGTGCGACGTACTTTGGAAGCCAGTCTTTCGAACATCGAGGTGGTGAAAAGTGGACGGTAGGTTATGATGCACGCGCAAATGATTGCAGTCCCTGGCTCAATTTGGGACCATATGTATTCTAGGATAAGACTGTCTAGATACCAGCTTAGCAGAAAATTTGACCCTTTTTCACTTTTTCTTTGGGGTAGATGAAAGGAAGAAGAAATCTTACAAGAGATATCTGCTTTCGCTAAATGACCGATAGTGACGATTCGCATGAGACCGGCAATGCAGACACTGTGTTTCTTAGACGTAGTTCTATTGTAATGACAGAAGAATAATGGTCATACAAACTACCTAGGAGAAATATACCACAGAGGCTGAGTCTTTGCTTTCTTGATATTTGTAGATCCCAAATCGAGCGTATGGGTAGACATAAAATGATTATGTCGAGGACCTGGTTGATATATTCAGTCAGAGCTGAAGACCAGTAAGCTTTCCACGAAAAAGGCGTTGTATCACTACAGGCCACGTAGATTCGAGAGATACTTGAGCATCTTCCATACGCATGTAGTGAACAAAAAGCTGCTTACCATATTTGCCGATGTAACACCCCAATAGAATGCTTGTAGGTCAATGCATTTTTCCGTGAAAAGTAATCGAGCGTCGAACGCGGCAGTCAGCGGATGACACTGAAATATATCCGTCAAGACAGCAATTGTGAGCCACATCATGCAAAGTATTGTGACAACCATACTAAGCATCCTAAAATTTGAAGTCACGAATAGACGGCGATAAAGCAGTATGATAGACAGCCTAACTGTCGTGATGGTGACCGAGTAGCTTATCATAGTGCCCATAAGTGTCTGTTCATCGTGAGCCGCCGTGAAGCTGAGCCTGGCTATCCAGACCTACCTTTAGAAGAATGGACATCTGTGCTGGCTCAAGAGTACTATCCGGTTTGCCCAACCCCCACGAGTCACCACTATGAAGCCGTTTAGAACCAAGCAATTATTTGAAGGATTTCAAGTAACTACTTACTAAGGATACTGGCAGATATCATGGCAAAAAGAGGTAGCAAGCTCCCAACAACAAGCCAATCATCCATTGCTAAAACACTTTTGCTCCTGGATCTTGCAATAATCCGAAGAATGACTGCAACGACAGCGATGATGCCTATGGCAATGCTAACATTGATTGCTTGGGCTCCTCGAGGATTGTTTTCTCGCGAGTGATCCATTTTATCTCACGTGAGAGAAGGAAGACTGGAAATGCTTGTAAAGTTTGTAGGAGGCAAGAACTGGAAAAGAGAACAAAGAAGAAAACTCTCAGGTAATCAAGCTTATTCAATAAACTCCCTGGTGAGGTCCCGGTAAGCGAACTGACAACTTCAGTTGAGAAGAAGGGTTTCGTCTCAGCCACAACCATCGGAACGTTATACAGCTCCTTGCCTTAGCACCACTTTATCCGACCCAAGGACCATGCATTGAATCGATGGTGGATTGTTCTGATCCTTACTCTGTAGGACAAGTGTTGGATGGAAGCGATTTGAAAGGCTCGCATATTGGGGAGACCAGATCTGTAGTGGTTCCCCCTAGGTTCATCTGGGGGTTGCTCCATTGTTGCGTGCCCGTGTCAGTGCGTAGACGGAAGTCTATCGCTTTCCTTGGCCACACTGCCTGCACGGTGGGGGATTTCACATTAATGGCACCACCTCTGCATTAAGGCGGTCTCCAATTCGGAGATGTAGCCTTAAAAGGTAGAGCACACGTTTGATGAACAGCTTGAAGTTTAGATGGAATCCCTCAAGGTTTTAGCATCCAGTCAGAAGCGGTGGCTTATAAACTGAGAAAGAGTAAAATCACAAGGACCTATCATAAAACAAGTGTACCGCGATTGCGTCTCGTTTTGTGCCCCAGGGTGAGGCACAGGCATGCCACACCATCACTACCTTATATGATTGGACTACAAGAGCCAAGCCAAAGGCAAATGTTGGCGCCGGTGAATGAGGTTGGCCCCGCGCTTAAGCTAGTTCTAGTCTAGCCTCGTGTTTGCAGCGCTTAGGAGAAAATTTTAACATCAAAGTTGATGTATACAAGTTAAAATCAGAACTCTAATAGGACGGGGAGTGATCTAGGAGTGCTAAGCGCTCGCAAGCGTTCTGTACATCGGAATTAGTAAGCACTAGTGCGGCAGAACCCCTCTCGGCGGCATCATCAAGCGTGGTTCGCCTGGTTGCCTTATCAGCATCATATGATACTTTGTGTGAGTGGTCTTCTGAGAATGTTACCATGAGTCTATGCGAAGACACATGCGCACCAGCCAAAGGACCGCAAGCAACACACTATATTCATCGAGCTCTATAGAAGCAACCTCGCGTTTGTCCCAACCAGGTCACTCCTTGTTATGAATATTAGACTCAGCAGGATTCACTTCCTGCAGTCTCTAGCTGGCTAGGGGACTCCCTTTCATTACATCTGCTGCGTCTTGCTACCCTCACTAGTGTCTTCATTATGCTCCCTGTAGTTCCTGGGATTCCTGGCTTGCAGTGCTGTCATCGTCTGATACGCTGCATCTTCCAGCTTGCTCGGAGCACTGTTCCTTGAAAATTCGTCGTCCGAGATGTTCTTGCTGCTCATCTCCATACCCGTACTCCTCTCATTGCAGCAAACAACACATAGAGCCTCCTAAAGAAAATTTTGCTCTATACTCTCCCTGAAAACTTTTACTTGGACAGTCCAGGTGTATATCACCGATCAAAAATCTTATCTAACGTACCATGAACAGTACCGTTACAAACGTTCACATCCTCGTCCTCGATTCTGACATTCTCTTTGAGATCTGTCGACAAGTAATTAATGCACCAATACTAATTCTGCGGTACGGATGCTGATTTTGAGACTAAGCTTTATGACAACGGGAATAAGAAATGCCTCCTAACGCTTTGTTTGGTGTCTAGACGAGCCAGAGCTGCCGCCACACCTTGGCTTTATCGCTCCATCAATATTGATGTGCGCATGGGCTCCAGACCTGCCAGGCAACTGCTTCATTTGATGCATCAACCTTATTATCGCAAGTTTCCAAGGCGATTAGCTGTTTGCTGTCAAGAAGAACATATTTCGAACACCCCAGGAAAGACGTTGATGACCGATGTCGGCAAGCTTCTCAATGTTCTTACCAACTTGGAATATTTCTGGTGTGTCAGGTTCCTCGCCCCATAATCGATAGTTTTTTTTTCAGCTACTGAATTACTATAGCTGGTCTGGGGCCGATGTCATGCCAGCAGATTTATACTGTATGCTACAAGACCACCCTTGCCGCCCGAAAATCGTTCAGGCTCTGAACTTGGAATTCCATACCACAAACCAGGTCTTAGGTGCATCTCGATCTCGACTTTCGCATTTACATTCCGATAGCCTGAGATCGACGATTCAGCATCTCTCGCTCTCGAGATACTCATTCCCTCCTCAACCGACTGAACTGCAGGCCCAGGTAGACTTCTCCAAGCTGACAACGCTGGAACTCCGAGATTGCCGGAATGTAGGCTACCTGCTCAACAATATTCTATGCAATTTGGAAGAATGCCGAATCAAGGTTTTGAAAATTGACTTAGGTGGACGGGATAAACAGGGCTATTTTGACTTGGGGAAGCTTGAAGCTCTTCTGCAAATTCATACCGGACTAGAGGAATTTGTACTACTTGGGTTCGAAGGCAACATTAGCCCTCAAACCATTGCGGCTCACAGTAGCACTCTGAGACATTTGACTCTTAGTGGGAGGTAAATCCCAACAATGGTGGTATTTACACTTCTTCGCCGTTTCCCATGCTGGATATAACAGACTGTTGACCTGTTTGGGATTCTCCATACTTGCAACACTTTGGAATTGACGCGACTTGCGATGACACTTTTTACGTACGCAAATGACATCGTACCACCTCACCGCGGTTGAAAACACGGACGTCGTACAGTCTTCTGCTGTACTAAGGGTACGGAACGTGCATTTCGAAGATCTCTCTATAGCCCTGTACCCGCTCGGGACCGCTCTCAACAAAGATGACGGTCTTGAGCTATAGGATAGTGTCGCCTGGTCAAAAGAGCCTTGGAACGAAAAGCCCTCAAGAGAAACTCCGAAGGTCACCGAACGCTGTCACTGGTATAAACAGCGGGATGGGCAAGAAATCAAGGTTTTTTAATATGGCGACCTGAACAGGACCAATGTAACCTCTAATCTTCCTTCATCCGTGCGGAAAGCATGCATCAGATGCTATAATTTACGTGTTTGATGTATGGTGCACTTGCCCGTCGCTGACCAATGTTAACCCTCCTCAAAGGAAATATGAATCGTCCCGGTATGGGCTGACCTGACGGAGACTGTCACGAAACCGAGCTATATGCCCTCTATCAGTATAACCTCAGCTCAGCCTGGCTTCATGCCCATTTAAAAGGACTCTACGATCATTCTCGCTCTCATTGGGGCATCTCCCAGCAAACGAGACAAACTTCGCAAGCCTTATGCCCCTCGCGCATACTCATTACTCAGTTCCCCACGTGGACTCCACGCCCGAGGTTGCATTCGCTGCACAATCTACCTCTCCAGCTTTTCCCATTGCTAAGGTATATGCTTGCAAGCTTTGGAGTGGTATAACACTTGTAGATTTGTCTATTCCGCGATGCAGAGTTTTCAACCCCGTAAAATCGAGGTCGAAGGCTGATTTAGGGCGAGACATCGAAGATGTCCCTGACGATCAAATCACATCCAGGGTTGACTGATCATTTGATGTGCAGTCCTCGAAGCAACTACCTTATCTGTAAAGGACACGGTTCCGAGAGGCATTTCACAACGGTAGCGACGAAAGCACCTCAAATGACAATTTCGTCTCTTGATACATGTAATTTGCAGCCTAGCTACCCTTAGGAGTGGCAAGGATTCCTCTCATTGCTATTGTCCTAGGTGGTAAATCTTAGCTACGTATGCTGTTAGGTGTAGTGGGGAATGGCGAAAGGATTCTGGAAGATATGCATAGTGGGAGAAGTATAATAGGTGGTCGTTCACGGGTAATCCTCCTTGGAAGTCTGTATGGCAATCCCTTTTTCGTGTGGAATGAACTGGCGACATTTGAATTTTGTTCTGGTTTAAAGGAGCGAAAGTTTAAAGAAATAGTGGGCTGAGTTGGGCAGTGCGTGCTGTACGGTCATCGGGAACGGAAAGTAATTCAAGTAATATCGTATTTCTGCTAAGCATCAGGTACTGGACACAGTAGGTAGCCCCTTCTTACCCACCCTCAGCAAACAAATTCTTTCAAGGGCTCACTGCCCCCAAAACGGTACCTCTAACAACAAAACGAGAAACCCAACATATCCTAACCCCTCAAAACCCCATCCCAACTTGCCACCTTCGCCACTCAATCCTCTCAATCCCCCTCATCCATGCCGCCCACCTCGATTCTCATGCGGCGAAGAAAGCGTCAAGCTCAACCGGCGAGGCTGAATCGGAGTAGTCGTGACCTCATCACCGTAATCCATCTCCTCCTCCGATCCCTCAGGCCCCTGCTCAGGAGCAACATCACTCATCACCTCCATCCCAGAAGCCTATCCCACAAATCATCAGCCTACCATCTCACCCCTTTTTTGGACAGACCAACTCACCTCTTCCCCCTTCTCCGTCTCCGTCTCTCCCCTGCCCTGGCTGGCTTTCGGCTGCGGCGTCTCCACGATTTCCTTTCCCCGGATCTCGGAATCTAGGGTAGTGCGCGCTCAATCAGTCAAACGACACTATACATACCCTCGTCCGAGACGACGCGGTAAAGATCCTACCTGATTCACCACCACCTCATCATCACGCAGCTGCTCCGCAACATCACCAATAAGCGCATCAAGCCTCGAGAACTCGAAACCAAGTGCCTCGCTCGCAAGAACACGCCTAGTCTCCAGCAACGCTAGATATCCAGCCCCATCCACCCCAGAACGAGGTCGCAATTGCGCGTCGATGAGCGCGTCCACTTGTGCGGTGGATATATTGCACCGGTGCAGCTCGCCGCGGATTTTCGCTAGGCGGGGGAGGTGTTTGGTGGTGTGGGAGGGGCTTCTGGCTAGTGTGGTGATTTTCTCCTCGATAAGCTTTTTCGTGGGTTTGAGGAGGTGGGAGGCGCCTGTCAGATGTGGTTGGAGCGCGGTTAGCGCTGCGAGGGAGGAGAGGGCTGCTTCGAAGGTGTTCGCGGTGGGGTCCATGGCTTCTTATTTTTGTTTTGGAGATATCTGTGGACTTGTAGAGGGTGATGTAAGTCTAGGTCTGGGTAATGAGATCTTTCTGGTTGACTTGGAGGGATCTGGCTGGACTGATGGATTTCTGAGGGTTATATGTCTTAAAGGTTTTCATTGATATTGTTTCCTAGAGACTCGTCAGTTAAAAGGTCTGCGGATACCCTGCAGGAGACAAATATGCTCTTTGTTGAAGAAGCAATCAGGGGTCGTTAGTATGATTTCATCCCTTATCGCCTGTGAGAAGTAATAGTCCGCCAGCGAGAAACCTGGTTTACAGACCTGGAACAATCAAGGCAAACTCGCGGAAGGGTCTGCAGCAGTTGTTGAAAAGGTACAATATAAAGTGGGAATAATTTTAGATACACATGGAACCAACCAGCTCAAAGGGTTCAATGATCATTTCGTCGTAGAAAAGGGGCCCTGCAGGAACCGGGCTTGAATGCTCAAAAACACAATCCTTCGATCGCTCAAAGTGCAACACGCTTGAAGTATTTAGGTGGAAGAAGAGACATGTATGTACTCGTACTCAGTTCCCCACCTATCCACGAAACACGAGTAGCAAGCCTACCTCCAAGGTTCTTACATAATGACACAGCATCCGCATCCAGGTTCCTTCTCGTTGACCCTTTTCTCCATCTCCCGCCTCATCGGCTGCTGATCAGGCTTGGGGCTAGATAGGGGGCCAATTGGGGGCGTGCTCTTGACTTTGGGTATCGTACTGTAGCCGGCGTGGTCGCTTGCGCCTCCTGGACTGTTTCCTCCCCCATTGGCATTGCCAGTGGTACCGCCATTGGTATTGCTCATGGAGGGTTTTGGGGTCACGCCCAGTGGCCAACCGGCCTGGTTCTCGGCGGAACTTTTCTCATTCAATTCTCTCGGACTCCTTGCAACCGTGGGCGACGGGGCTGAAGCCCATTCTGAGTATGTACGGCGACAGGATTGAAGTCATGTTTTTGAGGTGGGGTGGAAGCATTAGCTTTCGCTTGTTCTTCGAGTTGCTTTTGCTGAAGACGTTTGGCGTGCGTAGGCACCAACTGCTCATCTGGTGGTAGTCTAGGGTCAGGCTTATACATATCAGCTAGCCACGGAGCTTCGCCTTCAGGTCTGTTGATGGCGGTTGCAGGCCTAGGCTCTAGTCCAGAACGTGACTTGGGTCGCGTGGCAGGCGATACCCGTGACGAAGTTGAGGGAGTCCTAGCTTTTGGCGGTTCAGAAACATTTCGAAGCGCTGCTGATGCTTTCCGTGCGTTGTTAGTAGGTACAACCTTGCTACTAGCTGTGTCCTGCTTTTTCGGTGACGTAGAAGGGGATGTGGTGTAAGTATCATTGGCAGCTCCTCTTGGAGTACCAATAGGGTTAAGAGGCTCGCCGTCGTCAAGGAGCACCTGGCTTCCAACACTCTGGCTTCGCCTTCTCAGCTTGTTGTACCCGATACCGTCTTCGTCAGCTGAACCCCAGTTTCCGCTTGTTCCTCGGGTCCTTGGCAAAGGTATGTGCCTCTCTCGATGCTCTTGTGGAATGGGCATTGGGCTCGATGTTGGTAATGGTATTCGAGATGAGCTTGCTCGAAGACCATTCTGGCGGTACATTGGGCTAGATTGCGGGTCAGATGCAATCTCCTCAGGCGTCCGGAGATCGAACTCAGCCATGTCGGTCGCAATAGCTCCAGTTTCTTGTTGCGGCTTGTCTGGTGAACGACTTCTCTGACGTTGGGTGTTCTTACCAGGTAATATTGCAAGTTCTAGCTCTTGAGTCCCGTTTACAGGTAAATCCCGACTGACTCCCCTACTGTGACTTTTTCTCCCTTTCGACCTGCTGCCGGATCTTCCGCGAAGACTACTGTGACGAGGCAATTTGATCCCAGCTTCTTGTAGCTCATGGCTTTCTATCAACGCCAGCTTGTCCCTGTGGATCCACCTCGATCGCTCAGGGTCTTCATCCTCAAGTGTAAACAAGGGGTCTGCTTGTGGTAGTGCAGGTTGAGGAGGTGTCCGTTCACGCCTCTCAATGCTCCCAGGATTACTAATGGGTTGACCGTAGAGATCTAGCAAGCTATCATTCTCACTGCCACTCCTGCTGGCATCAGCCAATGCCGGTCGATTTGCCCCATGCTTGTATGGTGTCAGATAATTCCCCTCTTTCGCCTGAGATGATGGAGGTGTTTGTGAGGTCAACGCAAGCTCTTTCTGACCACCAAGATGCTGTGCCGCAGCGTGGGAATATTTCGATGCTCCATTGACCTGTAGTCTAGCTGTAGGCACGGGGTCTCCATTCCTCAGGGTAGAAGGCTGATTGGTGGAGGAGAATGGCTTGGAGAATGACGGCCCTGCGTTCTGCTAGAGACAACGAGTCAGTGAGCTGCGTTGGTGATGAGGGTGATTGAAACACCGCTTTTAATGTGAGCAGATTGGTGATCATTCTCATTCTCAATGCTCAAGCCTCTGACTACAGTCGCAAATGTTGGGAATCTTGTTTGCAGGAAGCAGGGGAATACCTCTTGACTGCTGGGCCTCGGATAGTTCCATGTATTGATATCGTCCTCCCCGCCGCCGCCATTGCTCAGACCCCGCCGATGGGTGACAGTTGTCACAGCTGCCATATTTTCTCTAAGCGTTCCTCACAATGGAAATGGTGAAATGTCCGCGACGCTGTGTTAAATCTAGGAGTCCGATTACCTCTCAGCCATTTTGTAGATTGGCTGCCAAGCTAGCTCCACCTGTCGGCTAATGGCATGAATCGAAGGATGAACAGGTTGGTCTAATGCGCTGTCGGTTTGCTTCTTCCGCAGGAGGTGGACAGGCAGAGGTGGTTGTTTGTACGAGTCCTTTCTGGGCACTGATCCCACTCTCGTCGCACGTGCAGAGATACACCCGTTCTACGAGCGTTTGAGGCTCATGTTCGTGGAGTCACTGCGAGATCGGTCTTTAAAGATTGCTGGCATCTATTATAAGCCGAGAAGATATGAATTATGTACAGGATAGGGTAGCAAACAATGGGTTGGAAGTTGTCTAGGAGTCTTTTACCACTTTCAGCCACTCACCTTTTCTCCAATCAAATGGACCCTGAATGCCAAGCCCTGGCCTGATCACGATCCACTAGTACTTTCTACTCCGTACTGTCTCTACCTTAATATTTATTTTGATACCTTGTGAATATCACGAGTCTCGTAAACGTGACAAGGGTTGATGATATTATAGCAGTATATATGTGCACTGAAAATTCTAATCATCTGATACGTGATCCGTGATCCACCTGCCGTCCTCACGCTATGCCCAAGGCGTGCCCAAGACCACTGTGACCCCGGATCCGAAAACCCAACTCCACCGCTATGCAACGTATAACTCATGACCTACAACCTGACTCTTCCGTCCGCAGGTCGGCCTCCAAACCATCTACCTATCCCTCGCCCGGACTCCGCCCGACCACTATTTTCATTTAAGCCGTCCACTCCTCCCATCCATTTTGGTCTCTTGCCAAGATCTGAAAGCCATTCCGGCCGTTCAACAGTATCAAAGGTGTTCCGTACTCGGTGTGCAAACCCCTGGAAGATGTTTTCATCTTCCTCTTCTGCAGCCCTTGTCGCGTCTGCAAGCCGTTGCGCTTGCCGCTCGCCAGTGTTTGAGCGAACAGGTTCTGGCCGCCCTGCAGAGGGGGTTGCTGCTAGCTGACTCCGTCGGCCTCCGGTACCTGTAGGTGTACTGTGACCCGAAGCTCGAGGTGACACTACCCCGTCGCGGCGAGCAGTCAGACCCAGCTGTGACGACCCATTCAATTCGCGCTCAATGAGTTCGCGGCCTTCACGCCATCCTCCACCTCCGAAGCCAGGTGGGGTCTCCTCGTCATCATCCTCGATCAAACCAAAGCTAAAGATGTTCTTGACTCGTCCATATATGTTGAAGAGAGCGGCGCAGACGGGCAGGAGGATGAACATTGGAAAGAAATAATCGAATCCCTTTCCAAGAGGCGTCAGGTTGATCAGGCTGCCAAGAAAATGGTAGAATGTTGTCTCTTTATGTATCCCGCCCGGAAGGAATGTAACAAAATTATAAGCGAGTGGAACGGTCAGTTTGGCTATCTGGCCAGAGTACCACGCAGCACTTTCACCGTATGTATTTCTGCGAACGAGAGCACGATTGCCCCAAACCTTTACGTCGTCGAAGCTTGCCAATGCCGCACTACACATGTAGAGGAGCCAAAGAGATGCAATAAGCTGACCGGCGAAAGTAACCTCGCTATCATCTCCACGATGTGTAACAACCGTAAGGCTGATCACAGATAGCTTTGGAGCAGCGAACTTGATCAATTCTGACCACACGACGAAGACGGAAGCCAAAGCAAAAACAACGGCATGAGCGAGCCTTATCGCCGGTATTATCTTCGCATAGAGCATGTAGCGGGTGTAAGGTGTCAGCAAAGTTAGCCTTTCCAAGACGGAAGCATGCGGTGAAGGTTTTCCGAAATCCAGCCGCTTGGTAGTAGATGCATCTAGTATTGCTTGTAGCTCGTAGGCCTTCCTGACCAGCCGGTCCCAAGCATCAACGAAGCGTATCCGCTTGTGCCTGGCCCGGTTGAGCTTCCTTGATAATTCTGCAAGGTATCGATCAGTAATGACAGCTGGTACTGTAGCACCAGCTGAGTACGGTGCGTTTGACAGGTACCGTGCCTCCGGCAGATCCGACATGTCGGCCAGCTCTTCAATCCATTCTTGGTGATCTCTAGATATACC
This sequence comes from Physcia stellaris, assembly GCA_018902385.1. Taxonomy (NCBI): domain Eukaryota; kingdom Fungi; phylum Ascomycota; class Lecanoromycetes; order Caliciales; family Physciaceae; genus Physcia; species Physcia stellaris. The sequence continues at coordinate 109,430 of JABSSW010000009.1, read as the reverse complement.
GTTCTTCCGCTGTCTCAAGAGAGTGACCTGTGCCTCCAAATCCTCAAGCTCGGCGATTGAGGTTGTCAGCCGATCGTGAACTTTAGGAGCGTTCGCCTGAAGCCGTCGAAGTCGCCCGCTGGTATTTGCATTCCGTATAAGTCTCCGTGGTATTGCCACCAGTCCATGACCCATGAGGTAAATCGCAAAGATTAGGCCCCAGCAATATGCAAGTCTAGCTGCCATTAGCCCTAGCTTCCTAGCCGTTATAGCATCAACATACGCCATGATAAGAGCTTTGACCGAAGTCCCCTTGAAGCCATTCTGCAGAAGGATATAGACGAGACCGGCAGTTCCACACGCTAGCGCAATCAGCTGGTAGCGACCATTGGAACGTAGGGAATATATGAGACGGTCCCTGGGAGTCCGGTAGCCAGAGTCGAGGTACTCGCCGAGTAGAGGCAGAATGAACCTGGTGTCACAAGATTAGCCTCGTCTAAGACGTCTGTGAGGGATTTGCCCACCACGTCAAGGCAAACGTCAACCAGTATATTATGCGCCACGCGACCAAGACGACGCTCTGAGGAAGCCAAATCCCCCTTGTGGCATCATCCTTGTTCCTTGAGCTTGAAGCGAGATCTATCGGTACGAGAAGTATGGTACTGATAGGTAAGGCGAGAGCAAGGAAAATAGGCACGAGTAGGTAGGCTGGCGTGGAGCGCAGTGGTAGGAAATGGCGCAGTAGTAGAAGAACCAGGGTACAGATGGCGAGAATTGCGGTGAGAGCGAACACGTTGGACCCCGCCGAGGAGGTCATTGCTACGATCCTCTGTTGATTCGACTCAGCGCATGATGAAAGCAGATTGTACGTATGTACAGAAGTGTACTCGTACGTCAGGAGATAAAGCGAATGCCTAAATCCGAATGGGCGGGATTTGCACAAGTCGCCTAGACGCTCGCCGGAGTCATTTTCCAACATCAATTACACGCGAACTCGTCTTTGCGCCTCCTTTTGCTCTCTCAGAAGACGATACTCAGGCTTACGCGTCTTCCGGGGAATGTTTACCGACCTGTCGAATTCCTCAAGCCTGCTTCAAACTGCCTCGGAGAATAAATTCAAGCTTGGGATAATTTGAATCGTTGCCTGGCTCTCCCTCTGCGATTTTTCATCACTGAATGCCATAGGCAGTGCTAGTTATGCACATATTAGGATTAGCCAAAACTAAGGAAGCATTGATTCGACGGCTCTGACTGCCTAAAGCTGTTCCCGATCATCGCTTGATCCTCGTGTAAGGTTATTTCATTAGCGAGTAGGGCGAGACAGAAATCTTTGCTCGTCTCTGCTGATCAGCTCCAGACAAACTTCATAGGAGAATCCCTCGAAATGCTCGGCATCCACATATTGATTTTGTTTTCGCATTTCCTCTGTGGGTGTAGAGCGAGCTTTAAATTCCAATCAGCATTACATCAAGACACTAAAGCCAGTAACCTGTTTGAAGAACCTACCGAGCGCTCACAGTGGTTTTCAGGATGCGCATGCGTCTCAGAAAACCAAGCGAGACCGAATTTGCCTGGGCTGACCTTAGTGCTAAAAGGCTGACCGGCTGGTGTTCCATGTACCTACGGAGTAGGTAGTAAACAAAAGACGAGTAGCTTGACAACATATGGACTATCAATTCAGCTTGTGCATTATCACTTACATCTGTCTATCATTCCTTGCAGAAAGTCCATGGAACCCCTTCGTCAAAGGCTTCTAAGCAGGAATATTACATGTCAACTACAAGGCCAACATCGTTCTCGGTGACTGATCTGCGTGTACTTGCAAAGATCAAGGCTTTGGGTCTTGGAAGCCTGTGGGGCTTTGATAGGGCACGCTGGACAAGGTCCATTTGTAAGGATTAAAACGGACTGCTCGTGACGCTGAGAGGGAGTAGGAGGCAAGTACCCGTTGTCTTGATTGGGCCATGGTTGTGGCTAACCGGATGCTCAGAAATCAAGACGATAAGCCCAAGCTTAAGTTGACGTGACGTACTAGACTCTTCGTTGATTGTATCTGACTAACGATCATTTGTTGGCGAGCCGCTGGCAGTAGCACGGCTAATGCGGGTGCAAACTGCTCTTGTGCTGTAAATCTATCTGACAAACTAAGACCGACTGATCGCTCTGCCAACTGGAAGATTATCTAACAGTCCAGTTGCTGCGCTGATACTCTGTATCTTTATATCGCCGCATCATGATATCGTGATCTTCTCTTCGAGACCTCGCTGTTGTCTTTGGTACAGGCATAGTTCCTGGCCGAGCACTGTACGACCAGACACTAGGCACCATATCTTGTCTTCGTCTCGAATCGAAAAGATGATCGTGGCTATTAGATTCAAGTGGAAAACCCCTTTCAAATTTGATAGACTCGTGTGGCTGCGCGAAATAATTCACCACCTGCTGCTGGAGCATGGAGCCACGACAATAACTGTAGTTTGCTGACAATACATTCCCGCAAGCGAACAAGTAGTCAGCATGCGCTGTACAGTCAATAAATTATCGTGAGTTGTCCCCTAGATTGCTTTTCTATAAGAGCACACAAGACCTCTTGAGCTAGAATACCCAGCTGGGACATTCTCTCAAACGTAAAGATGACATCCAACATAGCAACCACATCCGAGCTGTTCGATAAAACTCTAACAGAAGTTGGAAAGCTAGTTGAAAACTGGGACGCCCTATCTGGTACCCAAGGTTACGACAGATTTATTAAATTGAAGTTCATTTGTCTAAAGCTATGCGTTCCCAAGCACGACGATGCCTTCCCGCTCCAAGTCAAACAACTGCATCAACTTGTAGAGCTACGCGTAAACTCGGAGCCTATAGATCAATCTGCAAGATCCATCCTAGACGAGATCCTCCAAGATTGCATCCGTGGAGTTAAAACATCCTCCTCCAAAGAGAAAAGCCAGCTTTTTGACAGGCTCCTACTGCTGGTGGATTCGAAAAAGGAACTTGAGCGGCTACCAAGCTGGAACGTGGACGAGAGACTCTGGGGCGAGTGCCTTCCATACCTTGTGAGGAAGCTCAGCAACGAGACGGAGGGACAGCTGGAAGTAAGTGATGTGCTTCGCTTGTTTCTACAATGTGCTATTTCTCACTTGGTATAGGTAATACTTAGTAAAGAGTCACCTCAAGCCGGATTCAAAACTGGGATACGGCTTTTTTTATAGGTAGCCCCTTTTGGGCTGGATCGTAGACGATCTATCACGCTCAAGACATCGGAGACTTGGATGACAGAAGCAAAAGCTACCCACTTATCAATTTGAAGAATGGTTATAGGTAAACGTTTACGGCGGGTAGTCCACAGTTAGATCTCGTGGTTTTCTTGAACCTCTCCTCAAGCGCAAGTGATCCGTCATGCCACCCAAGGCGGTCAGTGCAATATGTTTATCATCAAAGCGAAAAGATACTGCAAAGAGACCTAGATCAAAGTTTCTAGCAGAGACGTCAAACACATTACTCTCTAGCAGAGACGTCGAACAGAAAAGTACGTAGTTCGTTCGATCCCTGAGATATCTAATCAGACTGCTGCGTACGCAGGTAGGCCGCTCACGTCCTTAGTGGAGCTTATTTTCGGTCCCGGCAAACTCTTCTCTTTACCTGGATCCATGTCTGAACACCCTTAGTAGCAGCGAGCCGTATAGGCAGTAACGCCACTAATCGCCTCAAGCCACTGAATCAAAGCCTCCGCATCTTTCTCATCCCGCAGCTCAAGCACGACCTCACCGCCGTCTCTTATCCCTATGCTGATCTCCCTGTCCGAGATGTCACCCAAGGACTTGATCTCGGCACAAGCAATCTTCTTATCGCCAATCTCAGCAGTAAGTTTCGAGTTGATGCCTTTAATCTCCAGATAACCCTCTTTATCGTTCAATCGCAGGTAGAGCTTATGGCCAGCGGACCGGCGGAGATGGTTCAAATCCGTGGAAATGCTGGATAGCTGGATCTTGTCGGAGGATGTCCGGGTACTGGTACTGCTGGTGATACTAGCTGCCACAGAAGGACGAGGGTGTGAAACAATTTGTTGTGGCCCTCGCTTCAGACTTCCATTCGAAGCTTGCTGCAATACTGTAAGCTAACCGCCACAAGAGTGGAAAAAGGACCCAAAAACTCACGACATCACCCTCCTCTCCCCCTAGCATACCTAGCAGCCTTCCAACAATCGCATCCAAATCCTCCACCACGCCCGGACAATCTCCCCTCAAATGCGCTCTGGCCTTGGTCAACCGCTTCAACGCCTGCAGCTGCTGGCTATACGACCCCTCAACACCGGACGCCCCCAGCTCTTTCGCTTTGGCCACGAAAAGCTTGTCGAAAGTAGTCAGTTCGGCATGTGTCAAGCGGTCGCGGATCTCGATGCTGAGCTCGAAATTGGTGATGGCGTCGAGGAGGCGGTCGATGGGGTTGGTGTAGGTGATTTCGGCGAACCGGGGGTGGCGGTGGGGATTGATGTTAGGATTTGGTCGTGGGTGGGGAAGGAAGGGGAGCGCTGACGAGGGGGTGCGGAGGTGGGCATTACGGGTGATAGCAAGCTCGGTTGGTCTTCGGGTGGGATACTGAGTTAGTTTCGTCAGTTTGTGGGGTTCAAGGACGGGGAGTGAGTTGAGTACCTTGAGGGATAGCGAGTATGCTTGGAAGTTGTGCCGACGGCACTTATGGGCTGATGGACTGGGAGAGCCATGTAATGTCGTTCTCCATATCTTGTAGACATCTTCTTGAGAACTAGGTGGTCTTCGATGCAAATAGGTTTTCGGTTGATTCGCGAATGAGAAGATCACCTTATCGGGTACTTCTTCAGCTTAACACATTTCGTGGCTAGTTCTTGCGGCGGGAGATACCACCGGACTGGGGCTCTCTGCTTAGAACCCAGTGCTAGTCACTCCGCTGGTAGAGTACATCTGTCCTTTTACTTACTTGTCCAGGTTCGTTGGGACGCCTTTGTCTTCCCCTCTTCTTACCCTTTCACTTTCTCCCTCAGGAGCCCGAGAAATGGTGTCCGACTCCAAAGTCTTCCCGCAGTCTGCTCATTCTTCACGATCATACCCTCAACGTTCTTTTTGCTACCTACCTTATGTGTAAGTGTGAATCCACCCTTTCAATTCGACGCTACAAGTCAGCGCAATAGGTCATGACGAGGGTGCACTCTTGAGTTCATACAGCGGCGTCCGAAATGTTCGGTAAGTATAATCTCCATGATTATTTCTCTCGCTGAGGTCGTAGCTGATTGTTTCCGTATTTAGAAAGAGACAAGGACCAGGATAATCGGCGTCCCCAACAAGACAATCGCCATCAATCTTGATTAGCTTTACTCGATCGCTTGTGATGGAGCGTGTTTGGTTACAAACATGCCGATCCAGAAGCAAAGAGATTTGGGCTTCATGAATGTCACTGGTTGCTAGTCGATCATGTGATCTGGCAAGCGAAGAGAAGCCCTAAGTCACCTAAAAGTTGGGCAGTAGCAGGCAGGGAGTAGGTATAGTATGTAAAGCAGGTAATAACCCTCAGTTTTTAATTTATTCATTAGAAAAATGCATTCTATGTGGCCTCAAATACTGACTCTTCTGCCGCATTCAACAATAAGACTTTTAATGGTGACAACAGCAGCTTTGGCCTCCGACAGATCTCCATAACATACTTTGATCGTGACAGTCACCCGCCGGTGTCGTCGCCTGGAGGTATGTCAAGCACTCTCATCATCACTATAGAAAGGTTAGCCGAGTTTGAGTGGACGATGGCCGTGGTCGCTTACGTCGTAGGAGGACTCGGGCTTGGCCCTTAATGTCTTCAATTCAGCTATGATAAGCTTGTCCAACTGACCGGTAGCCTTTTCACAATCGCGTGGTAGACTAGCCCTCCAAGCCGACCAGTGTTGCATCCCAATCGCTTCATCGTTGGTGAGTTTGATCGTCGATGTGGAGAACAAGTGAAACAGAACCTTGTCCAGCGTCTTAACAGCCGGGGTGTAACTATGGTATCTATCATATGGAAGAATTGTATTCAAGTCTCTGCCAACATTAACAATCTGAAGGAGAATCTCTTCGGTGATTATTTTCTCATTGGTGGTCACGCGGCTGTAGAGGAGTGAGGCTTGTGCTTTCACCACAGTGAAGAGTGCTTCCAGACATAGCTCAGTAGGTTCGTTGCGGTTGAGGAATTCCAGTTCATCGTTCTTGAGGCTGCACATGAACTTTCGGGTTTTGGCGAGCTTCTCCAGGCTCTCGAGGGGATCGAAAAGAGGGTCGGATTGATTCTGATAGTCAAGGTTAACCTCATCACATTAACACCCAACAGAAGAGAAAGCCAGTGGGAGCAACCAATGAGAACTCACTACGCTCATCTTGCTGTACTGCTTGATTGAATGTGCTTAGAAGTCGGGAACGTTCAGGGATTCGTATGAGTTCTTCAGTGTGTGTGTTCGTAAAGATCATGGGAGAGCTTCTAAGATTGAGGGGCTGCTGGGGTTTATATACCCAAGCGATGACACTCAAGGTAGTGTCACACGTACTACGTCAGTGATGGTGCACGTTTCACAGTGATGATGACCCACGGCTATAGCTGCGACCCTGTATTGCTTATGCGACTGGATCACGTTGGAGGGAATCACCAGTGACTCTGCTACCCTGGCAATCACAGTTTGAAATCGACATGAAAAGTCAAGTACTCATGAATTTTCCAGTTTTGTATTTCATCGATGAATCCAAAAAAGGATTGTCGTTGTTGTGGGATCATACAACCCGTTTGGATTTAAGTCGTGGCTAAAGTCAGAGATAGAAAACTTCTCCATCAGAAGGGTAAGAATGGCTGTTGATCATGCTTTTTACCGAGGATGAACTTACGTCCTGTTGCCATGGATTCAAGTTAGAGTCGCACCACACCAGACCATGCCACCATGGATCCATGGGATATTACTGGCACACCAAAGTGCACTGGTCTTAATCTTCAGTAAGGCACATTAGAACGGTGAACGTTTACCATCTCCTAACAATCTCTCATTTACTAACCAAAGAGACGCAATCTACCGAGAGGCTAAGGGATAGCTACTTAATCCTAGGCGTCAAAGCATCTCAGGTCCTGTTCCTATACTGCGGGGCGCCGCCAACCGCATGCTCTAGAATTTCTTCGCCTCTTTGGGTGCGTCCCATGCAGTATTCATAACGTCATACTCTCCACCCAGCTGGATGCAAAAGCTGTCATCAACATCTCTATGCGCCAGCATCTCCTATACCAGCGTCAGTAACCCAGCCACAACGAACAACAGCTCAAATACCTTTCGAAGCTCGCCAGCAACCTCCTGCTCCTGATTCAGAGCCGTAACAATAAACCTATTGATCTGCCCCACAGTCTTCACAAAACTTTCATCCACATCCACCCTCAACCCCATCACGTATTCCAGAGTCGGAGGATCTTGACGAGCTTCCAGCAAGAAGCACCATTGTTGCACCTTCCTTTCCATGATGCTATCCAGACCCGCCAGCTTTTCGTACTGAAACGCTGGGAAGTAGCTGCCGTAAGGGGTTCCTAGGCTTCTGCTGATTTTGACCAAGACGCCCAGCTCCATCGGGTCGTAGCGCGGGAATTGTTCGTGAGCTGGTAGACCGGTGATGAGGTCGAGGTACAGTGTGATGAGAATGTTCAGTCTCATGGCTTGGCTTTCCAGGAAGTTTGGGGATGCTGAAATGGCGGACATGGATTCGCGGATTGGAGTGAGTCGCTGGAGCGCTTTCAAGTTGCTGTAGAGTGTCTGTGGTAGAGGACGTCAGTATAATGAGCGATGAAAACTATCACACTGTGCTCGTGAAACCTACCGAGGCCATGATCTAGATAGGTTGTCTTGGTTTTCTGCTTTGATATTGTTATGCTTGATCTTCGTGAGAGGATAATCGTGAATAAGTCATCAGAATTGTAAGGGAATCCAACAGCCGACGTTCAGAAAGTCAGATGAAACCCTGCGTATGATAGATTTCGATCCCAATCACGGCAGGTACGACCTGCGCGGGGGCCCAACATCAGGCATCTATCGAAAGCGACTCGATGAAACTGAACGATGGATACATGGAGAGTGATCGCCCACTGACGCCACAGTAGCTCTAAGCTTCGGCTCTGTGGTGTAATCTCTGAAGCAGCGGCCAAAATTAACAGAACAGCTCGAAGGGGTGACTGTGAGTCGAGCTTTACAGCAGATCGTTGCCTAGATTAGCAATGGACCCAGATAATCCTTCGATTCACGGATAGCAACCGCATACAAGCATATGTACTTAAGATCTCGGCCAACACCCAAGACTTCTCCATTGCCTCTAATTAGTCCACAAACACAGAACCTTTGTCAGCGAGGGGCGTGAACTTTTTACAAAGATCCCCAGACCAATCATCAGCAGCAGGATAAATAGCAATAGATGTCGACGCTGTTGGAGTAAACTCACCACCAAAGGCAATGCCAAGGCGTTATTCTGTTATAGGCTAGCGTGCAAATTCTGTACAATAATTCACATCCATCACATGTACGATAGATAGTATTATCATGAATAATAAACACGTTGCACTTTACATATCTGTAACAAATTATGAATTCGACAATGTTTGTCAAATATCATTCGAATCGATTCATATTATTTTACAACGTTGAAACGTTGATTTAAATGCGTCGATCGAAAAATTTCTGATTGACTAAACGACGATCAAACTCGAAAACATTAAGTTGAATTCACAACGAGTTTATCGTCATTTAATGTCGTCAATAAAATGCATATTGTTTACTTTAACGATCGTCATTTAATTTTTCAAAAATTCAAAAATCAACATCGACGTCGATCGATGAAAACGTCATTCATCGTTCAAACGAACGTCAAATTCGAACGCACGATCGATCATTCGATTTCGATGAAAACGTTTTCAAAAAACACGAAATTTCACATACACGATTCGATGACTCAATGAATTCGTCATTGTTTCGAATCGATGTTTCGAACTCATCTGCTACGAAATGAAAAAAAAAACAAATACGACATGAAATTTACACGTTTTACACGATTTCACGAGTCACATACGTTTTATTTTTTTTTTTTTTTCATTTATACGATTCAAATTTTCAAACTCAAACATCACAATGATTACGTCAAACATCATTCACAGTTTTGTCGTTTTCATTTCAAAGTCAAAACAGTATTTCAATTGAGAAATCGACGTCAAAAACGATTTTCGAGTCAATCATGTTGAATGAACAATCAATTTATCAATAAAATCAATGTTTATCGTCGAATTTTTATACAACAAAAATATCGACTGAAATCTCATCGATGCAAAAGCGAAAGTCAAGTTCACGAATCTCATCATCGTCGTCGAGAAACACGAACGAAATCTGAATAAAATTTTTTTTTATTTGTTCAATGCAATGAACGCCAATCATCGCTTCTTTATCACTGTCATAACGAATTCAACATCATTGATCTATTGAACAAAGATAGCAAAACGCTTCAAAAAGAATACTTTCGTTTTTCTCGTCGATATCATTTTCGATCTCATTGATCGATTTGTTATCTTAGCGAGCGTCGAGTTTTACATCAAAGTCGTTGAATCATTACACAATCAATTGATCATCGAAAACGTTGATTCGAAACTCATCGTCAACGTATTTTGTCAAAATATCTTGTTGTTCAAAATGCACAAATTAATTCATTTCAATTATTTCGTGATTCGTCAACGTGACGAATGAATTTTCGAAAACACAAATCTCATCGAAACGAGAATTTTTCTTTTGAATTTCGTTAAAGTCATCATCGATACGATAACAAAATCAAACTCAATTGCATTGATCGTTGATCGTTTCGAAAAATTTAAACGTATTCGTTTCAACACATCAAGATTTGAATACATCGATTTTTTTGCATCAATCAGAAATGCATAAACAACGATCTCATCAAACATGATTTTGAAAAATGCTATTATAATCATTCAAAAAGCGTTTTCAAAAAATGAATTGACAAAAACATGTTTGATTATTCATACGACAAAATTCTGAAAAAATTCAAAATTTTCAATAACAATCAACGTCGTTGATTGAATCATGAAAACAAACTTTGTTCATTAGTCATTCAGTCAACGATATGTTGTGATACACAAATTCGAACGTCAACATTCACGTGTGCAAAAATCGAAATTTCATACATTTTTTCATGTTTCACACTGAACATGTTGTAGTTGCAAACAAAGCTCGCTTCATTGTTGAAAAGAAAAAATAATCAAATTATTGTTCGTTTTTTTTACAACAATGCAAATGATCAATTCATTGATTTTATTGAACGAATGTGAGTGACTGCCATTGCATTACATGCAATACTACCGAAGTTACGTACAGAAGTAAGTACAATTTGATTGCGCAGATGTCTCTAGTAGTGATCGATCTTGACACGTCTCGCTTAATCGATCAATCAGAAGTCTTTGATCACATTCGTGTCTATCTTTCAGTCTTTTGTCATCGTACTTTTCAACATTTTCACTCGATGACAATCATGTTCATTGCACATTTAAATGCGACTTTCACTGAACTCTGATTCTTACACTGATGTGGTTTTTATTGATTGCTGATTTTTGCATCGACGTAGCTTTCACTAAGCTCGAGTTTTCTTAATCATTGATGAAAGAAACATTGAATTTCTCAGATCAGAAAATCGAGTTCGAATGATCTCGAAGAAAATCATTCTGAATCATTATTCAACTTCAGTCTGAGCACGATCAACGAGCTCATGTTTTCAATCATAACTTGTCAGATTCGTACAATCGAGCCATCATCGCTTCAGAATGAAAGAAATGACGTAACTTTCACTAAGTTCGAACTTTCTTGATCATTGATGAGAAAAACACTGATTTTTTCTAGTCAAAAAATTAGACTCGAACGACTTCAAAGAAAATCATTTTGAATCATCATGCAATTCGAATCTGAGCACGATCAACGAGTTTCTGTTTTCGATCATAACTCGTCAAATGTGTACGATTCAATCATCAGCATCTTAGTATGAAAAAAACAGTTTTGACAATTGAGAAAAATCTAATTGATTTTCGATTTTTTCAATTTCAACTGCTTCACGAACTTTTTGAACTTATTTCTTGACAACGATTTAGTCAAATCATCGATTATCATGTCTGCACTTGAAACGTAATTCAATTGAATCAAATTTTTTTGATGCAAATTTCTGATGTTGTGATAAATCACATCAATGTGTTTTGATCGTTCATGAATATGTGCGTCTTTGATCAACAAATTAGCGATTTGATTATTTTTCAAGAATTGCATTGATGAACAGATTTCATGCTTATCGTTCTGGATGATTGCTATCTGATTTAATTCGATTTCGAGATATTTGATGAGATTCAAATCCCGAAAAAGCTGTGTTATTCATAATTTTTCTTTAACGCATGTCGATAAAGCCATGTACTCGGCTTCAGTGATTGAGATAGCGACCGATTTCTGCTTACGATTCATTCATGATATTGATTTTTCAGCGAACATATAAACGTATTCGAAAATCGATTTTTTGTTCAGTTTATCGACTGCGTAGTCAGAATTCGAATAAGTTTTGACTCTGAGACTTTCACTGTTGTTCAGTCTCAAGTCGTATACAAAATTTAAATCGATAATCGATCGAATGTAACGAAGCAAAATCTTCATTGTTCTGTCATGATGTTTCGCAAAGTCATTGAGATATTGACTTAATCGTTTTAATGCGAAAACGATATTTGAACGAGTGTGTATGACAACATACATGAGCTTTTCAATTTTGTGTTGATAATTTTTTGAATCAATTCGCTCGTCGTCCGATTCAGCTGATCTGAATGAATCGTAATCGTTCAAATGAATAATTTCGTACGTTTGTGCTTATCGATGTTCATATGCAACTCATCCAATATTTCGCTCAAATAATGAGTCTGATTCAATCGAATAATTCGTCTTTTACGATCGCGAGTGATTTTAATGTCAAAAATCTTCTGCATTTCTCTCAGATTTTTGACTTTGAATATCTTCTTAAACTCATTTTTGAATCAGTTGATTTGCTCGTTGAATTTGACGACAACAGAAATGTCATTCACGTAAAAAAATAGTATGATTTCTCGTTTTTTATGACGAAGCATACATGAATCAGTCGAAGTCTGTTCGAAACTCAATTTGTGCAATTTTTTTACGCAACGCTCGTGTCAATCTCTAGTTGTTTGCTTCAATCCATAAAGACTCCGACGAATCAGAAGTGCTTGTCCGAAAAATAAATTCACGTCGAGTGGCGATTTCATGTAAATTACTTCTTTTAAGAATGATTTCGTGAAAGCATTGTTGACGTTCATTTGATGACATTCGAAATTTTTCAACGCGACGATGACGAGAAACAAACGAAAAGTATCGAATTTAACAGTTGAAACAAAAATATCTGTATAATCTATTTCATATATTTGTGAGAAATTTTTTGCAACGAGTTTGATCTTCAACTTGTTCAACGTATCATCCACATGCATTTTGATCTTGAATACTCATTTACTGATGACGATATTGACGTTCTTCGATGAAATAACGACGTTTCAAATCTCATTAGCTATTAACGTCGTCAATTCGACTTGAATAATCTCGAGTCAAAATTTATTTCAAATGAAATCATTGACAGTCTTCTGATAGTTTTCGACACAGATATGATCAACTTTTCAACGAATTGTCGATTTGTATTTTTTGTTGTTGCGAACAGAGTTCACTCATCGTGCTTCGCACGTATCAAAAATTCTCGATCAGAAGTGTCATCATGACGCGTGCAATCTTGTTGCGATGCTTCATTTCGCTTTTTCTCGTCCGTAGTATCTCGCTTACGCTTAGAAATTGTCACGTGGAGAAATTGTTGCATCATGCGTGAAAATTTCGTGAAAATGCTTAATTTAGCACGCGTTTGAACTGTTGATTTCGTCGTAAATTCGTTGATTTCATTTTTTTCATTTGATGTATCGATGAATTCATCGTTCTTTTTCATGTGCATTGGCTGGATTTTTTTCTCGTTTTTCGAAATCATAGACGCAACAGAAATCGAGAATTTCGCAGAAACTGATGCAGCAAAAACTGATGTAAACGTCGATGTCATCGAAGCGATTGCAAATGCAGAAGTTATTTTGCGTGATTTTTCGACAGATCGTTTTTCAGATAATTCGTTCATCGTAATCGTGAACAGATTCAATGATTCGTTTTTTCATTTTTCATGCTCAAAAAACACTATTTTGTGATGCTTGATGACATCACGACGATCGAAAGTTCATATTTTGTATTGAATCGTGATGTTTTCGTCATAATTCATAAACACATCTGATTTCTCTGTATTGACGAATTTGTTTTTTCTATTTTTCTCAAACAATGATTTAGTATCGACGAACGAGTAACATTTGCATTCTCAAACGCGTATGTGATCTATCGACGACTTAATATTTGTTCAAACTTCAATAGAACTTGTTGAATTGTCGTCGATTATTGATTTCGTGTTCATACGATTGCGAACGTATGCATTTGTCTTTTTGCTTCAAATCAAAATTTTATGAGCAGTTTTGCGTCTTGAATCATTGCTCGAATTTGATTTTCGGACGTTCTTATGACACGCTCTATTACGTCGTTCTGAATGAAATTGTACGGAACGATGTACTGTGAAACAATGCCGATAAATTCGCATCAAAAATCGAGTATAAATTTCAGTTCTTTGACGTTGTCACAACGTATTGTCTGTAGTTTTCGTTGAATTTCTAGTTTCATTTTCAACTTTCATTTGTTGAAGACTTCAAAAGCATCGACTCGTTTGCGAAAAAATAGAATTCACGTTCGTCGAGAGTGATTATTCACGATTTCTAGAAAGTATTCGTAGCCGAATTTTGAAGCAGATAAGAATTCGCAAATATCAATAGACATCAGTTTCAATATATGAGTTTTGCGTTCGATTAAACGACGATTATGTGCATTAATCATCTTCGTAATCGCACATATCTTACATGAATCGCTGCGATTCTCGACGATGAAAATTGACTTGCGTAAAGTTGTGACTTTGTGCAAATTTCGAAATTTTGCAAATCTCATATGATCAAAACGTCGATGTCATAACTCGTATAGATCACGTCTTTTTTGGTCAGCATTTTGAATCAACATCAATACTTGAATCAACATTTGAATCAATACTTTGAATCAACATCCGATGATTGAAAATCGATCTCGATATCATTTCGAGAGTCAATATTTGCATCGAGCAAAATATCGTTCGAATTCACGATTGTTGACATTGCAAATGAAACAGACAAAATTTTAAGAAATTCAATTGCAAACATCGTGCTGCTCGCTAACAATGCGTATTTTTTAAATTCTGATGTGATCTTGTCTACTATGTAAACATCTCCTTGAACGAATGCTCGAAATACTTCAACGTTTTGCTTATTGCGCATGAACAAACTATCGTCATTGAAATTTTTTATTAATTTTTTTGATAAAGTGTCTGCCGAATAGAAAATTGACGTCGAAATCAGATACATAAAGCATTTCCGTTAACGTGCTTTCATCATTTTTGATTCGCATCGTCATCATGAATCACATTGATTTGAGTACAATTTTTTTTTTCCGATTTTGATCGTGCGCTTTTTAATCGATTTGAGAAATTCATTAAAGAATCGAAAATCGTCAGTCATGTGTGACGAAACATCGATATTTGCAATTCATACAGACTTGAGAAATTTATTGATCAGCTTTTTGAATAGAACGACGATTTTTTTCATGTGTTTTTCATTGTCTGAATCGATGTCGATGTCGAAATTTGAATTGTTGTTGAACGAAAAAAATCGACGACGTTGTACGCTTTGTGCTTTTATTCTTGCGTAAAAGCTTTTGATTTTCTGTTTTTTCGTTCATTTTCTTAATTTTTTCAGAAAATCACATTTTGCGATTCGATGTGAATCATCGCAAAAAAAACATTTCGTCTTTTTTTTCGCTTTAGTCTTGAGACGACGAGAACTTTCGTCGAAATTGAAAAATCGTCGTTGAAATATGCGATAAGATTGACGACGATTGTTTTTGATTATCAATGTCGATTCGACGATCTTGTTTGCAATGAGTTGTGTTTTTTTTTTTTTGCAACTTCTGAATAAATCTATCGACATCGAGATTGTTTTGTGCGTCGATTGCATCACGAATGACATCGTATTCGACAGACAAAAATGCTAAAAGTGTCTGAAAACGACGTTCTGATTTGAACAAATTCGTCATGTCTGATTGCATGCTTGCAACTTTGCGATTTTTTTGATGATATCGATATAAACGATCTCAATGATCACGTTTGAAAACTTTTTGTAATTCATGAGTTTTTGCAACAATTGTCGTCCAATTGTAGCAAACTTTTGTTTGTATTTGTTGACAAAAACTTTTCAAATCTTTTTGACAGTTTTCAGTTTCGTCATCAATTCTTGATCATCGTCATCGATACATTCGATGAGTTGATATTGTGCTTTTGCGTCGAACTTCTTTTCAGTCTCTTTTTCATCAAAGCTCAAATCGACATCTCATTTTGATTTTCGAAAATCATTCGACAACAATCTCGACACATAATCTGAGTCGACGATCATTCAGATTTTTCGTCGATGAATCATTGCTTCATTAACTTGAATCATTTCTCGCAATTCTGACGAGTAAGAATATCGCAAACTCGACGCGCGTTGAATTTGCTGATCTCGAAATCGTTCATGATGCGTGATGTGATATGTAAATATGTATTCGAATGTAAATTCTCTCTATTGCCGTGTGTTTTCTCGTGAAGCTGTCGATCGAATCGTGTAAATTCTTTCTATTGCTTTAACGCGATCGAACGATGAGTTTTTTTCACAACTGTTTGACCTCGTGACTCCGTGATCGAACGATTGACGCTGACAGTCACAAAAGTTTATGCTAATCCGAATTTCATAATCTATTGAACGAATGTGAGTGACTGTCATTGCATTGCATGCAATATTATCGAAATTACGTACAGAAATAAGTACAATTTGATTGCGCAGATGTCTTTAATAATGACCGATTTTGACACGTCTCGCTTAGTCGATCAATCAGAAATCTTTGATCACATTCGTGTTTATTCTTCAGTTTTCTGTCATCGTACTTTTCAACAGATTTGTCAATTTTTTACATGTCAAACTCGTCAACAAACTTGCTGTCAATATCAACATTCGAAAAACAAAACGTTTATTGAAACATTGAAAATCACATTTTCAAACATCAAAACAAATCAATCGAATATGTTTTTTTGCAAAACAACGAATTATACGTTTTGAAATTGCAATTACATCAAATGATTGCATTGTCAACAACATCATCATTGTCGTTCATCGTATGACATCGAAATTTGAATCACATGAATTTTTTTTATTACGTCAATATTTAAAAAAATTGAATCATTTTTATCAAAACGATTGCAAAAATAATCATTGCGATGTTTGCAAATTAATCAAAGCAAAAAAAAAAAAATCGAATAAAAAAAATATTCATCATGTTGAAAAACGTTTCATATTATTCACATTGATTTAATATTAATAACGATCGAAAATTTTAAAAATGAGCGTTATTATATCAATATCATCGATGACAAATCACGTTGAACGAAAATATACATCGTCAAAAACAAACACGAATGATTACAATGTTTTATTAAATACATCAATTGAATCAAACGTCAATTCGATGTTAACGTCAAAATCGTACGTACAAATTATGACAACGAATTTCGCAACACGCAATCAATCAATTATTTTGACAATCAAAACATTGAATTCAATTTAATTTCAACAAATGTTCAAAACGTCAATGATGTAATCGAAGCATATCAACGCATTCTCATTATCATGATCAAAACAACGTTATTGACGAAAAACATATCGAATTTTTGTGATCAAACATTTCACATGCAATGACGTATATCAAAAATCGACGTTCAGTTTCGTATTTGAAAAATCAATCATCGTTCGAAAATATTTACGAACAATTTTCGAAATTGACGAACATGTATTCATTCGAATCAATCGTTTACGTCGTCATCAACAAAAAAATCAAAAATTATTTGAAGTCGAACGTCGAAAAAAAAATTTTCATCGAATATGACGATGACATCATTTATCGAATTTACATATCGATTAGTCAAAAATCGAATGCGTCAAAAATTTCGATATTTATAATCACAAATCAACATCAAAAATTGACATCGAATTCGATAAAAATTTTATCGAATCAATTGTTGATTCAACAATGATAAATTTTTTTGTTATTCACATTGAATTCATTGCAAAAAAACAAAAAATTCAATTTCAAATTTTTCAAAGCATTGAAATTCGATCATATATCAAAATCAAATTTTCAAATATTATCATACAAAAATCAATGACGTCATGACAGCAAAAAAATTTTCAAAAAATTTTACAAAAAGTACGTTACAATGCGCTCAAACAAAAAGACAATTCGAATAAATTTTTTTATGAATTTTATCGTTTACAATGTCATAATTTCTGTCAGTTTCACGATGTTTCATTTAGCAATGCGTGAATTGTTCGCGAATTGAAATTCAAATTCAAATGATTTAATTGTTTTGTTCGACAACATTGTTGATTTTCAATCAATTTCAATTACAGACGTTGAATTGAATACGATCAATTTCGTTTTATTGTTGATCGATTACGTCGAAAACATCGACATTTTTTCGTTTAAAAAGTTCATAACAATGCTGACGATCGACGAAAAAAATCAAATAATTACAACGACGTCGCACGAAATTTTCATTTTTCACAATGATTAAAAGCAATGAGAAAAGAATTCGATTTTTTATCGAAAAATCACATTTGAAATCTAATAAATTTCACGCTCGATGAAAGAAAATCGTTGAACGATAAATGAATTTACAAATTCAAACGCAATGTCGATGACGTTATAATACGATACAAAACTAAATAATGCGTCAAAGAATTCTTACAACAATACGACATTGATTTTGATCAAATTTTTGTTTTCGTCGTCAAATCAATGATTTTTCGAGTTTTATTCGTCGTTATCGTTTTTTTGAATTTGAAAATTGAACAAATGAACGTGAAAATTGCGTTTTTATACGAATTCATTGATTTAAATATTTACGTTAAATATTCGATTGAATGTGACAATGACAAAATTATTTGCAAATTGAACAAAACATTGTATGATTTGAAACAATCATTCAAACTATGATATAAACGTTTGTTCGAATTTTTTTTACAAAAATTAATTTTCAATTTTTTCGACGCGAATCAAAACATATTCGTCACGAATGCTGATTTCAAGAATTTTATCATTATTACATGAGTCGATAATATCAAAATCATTGTTTTCAATAAAATCATGACTAATAAAGCAAAAACGAAATTCAATAACGTTTTCGATATGATTGATTTTGAATCAATAAATTTCTATTTTGATATGATCATTTTCAGAAATCGCGAAATGCACATAATTCGTTTTAATCAAAAAGCATATATTCAACGCGTCGTTAAGAAATTCGATTTACAAAATGCGAAATCAATTCGAACATTCATGAAAAAATCATTTGATTCACTGTTCAATAGCAATCAGATCATCGATCAAAATATCAAACAATATCAAATTATGATGAATTCAATCATGTTTGCAATGATAAAAATTAAATCAAATGTAACGAATGCGATTTTTATAATCAATCGATTTGTTCAAAATTTCAATTTTAATCATATCAAAACAGTCAAGCGTGTTATAATTTATTTAAATTTCATCGTCGATTTTTTTATAGTATACGACGATAATTTCAACAAGAAATTAGACATCGAAACATATTGCGATGCAAATTGAGTTCGTGACAAAATTTTCAAAAATTCATCGAAACATATTTGTTTCTATTAAACGACGATTCGATAAATTGAATGTCAAAATTTCAATTTATCGTGATCACGTTTATTTGCGTCGTCGAATATATGATCATTTCATTCGTCGTCAAAAAAATTATTTGATTCAGACAATTATTCGTTAATTTACGAATTCAAAATCAATCGAACAATTACGTCAAAATATTGATAAATATTGACAATCAAAACGTCAAAACATTCAATGAAAATTCGATACATCATGATCGCATCAAGCACGTCGATATCGTATATCATTATGTAAAAAACGAAATTAAAAAAAATCGCATTGAATTCAAATATATAACGATCGACATCATGTCAATCGACGATTTCATCAAATTTTTATTTTCGTTCAAATATCAACGATTTATCGACATGTTCGAAATGAATTAAACATCATGATTTTATATTTTTGCAAATTCGAGAAAAAATGTTGAAATAAATTTATCATCAAAGACAATGTCAAAACGTTATTCTGTTATAGGCTAGCGTGCAAACTTTGTACAATAATTCACATTCATCACATGTACGGTAGATAGTATTATCATGAATAATAAGCACGTTGCACCCTACATACCTGTAACAGACGCTGTGTACAGGTTTAGACATGAACATAATATCTCATTTGGGGTTGAACGCAAATAGAAATCAATCGGGTCCTGACTGGTGAGAAGCGTTCAAAGCTTCAGTTTTGCATGCATACTCTATCTTCATCCATATTCATATCTATCTGTCTAAGAACACGCTGTTTTCTCGCATGCACACGACTTCTCCGCTACTCTATCTCTAAGGATAGTACCCAGCGCCAGGTTCATAAAGTTCGACTCAAGCTCTCACTTCTTCCCTTTCGGCTTCGCAGTGGAGGAGGAATCGGCCCGGAGTTTCTATTACCAATCAGTCAAGTCCCTCTCCGTTTTCAGGAAAACCATACCTCAAGGTCAGCCTTCACAACCTTCTTCGCATCCCCCAAATACTTCATAACAGCCTTATCCGTCTCCTTAACCGCCAACGGGCACGAGCTCCCCATTATAGCCCTCAACGGGCTCAAAAACTCTGAGTTTCCACTCAGGATCCCCTTCCTCTTCATCATAAATCAGACACCGCGCGCGGATCTGATCGGCCAGGAACTGATCCAGGCCTTTGATATCTTTGTACGGAACGCCGCCCATCGAATCATGGCCCGCGGCCAGCGAACTGCTGAGCTCGATCAACTGCTCCAGTTCCTCGGTCTGCACACGGGCCGGGCCGCGCGCTTTGGCGTAGTGATCCAGGCAGGCTATCTTGAGCCCGATGGTGTCGATGAGGGCGGGGGCGTTGGCGCCGTGGGTGGTGTGCGCGAGATCTTTGCGGAGCTGGACGTAGCGCGCGAGAGATTCGACGCAGTGGCCGAATTCGTCGTCTTTGGAGAAGTAGAAGCTTGCTGCGGAACCCGGTCTGGAGTATTGCGCGCCGCTTCCGGCGAATGATGAGGCTGAGTTCCTCCTGGAGTACTGCGCGCCGCTTCCGGCGAATGATGAGGCTGAGTTCCTTCTGGATATTACGCCGACTGAAGACATGTTTTGCGTGGTTTTGGTTGTGCTTGGGTTGGGTTTTGTAGATGTTTGGAGATGTTGTCGAGGGAAGTTGTTGGTAATGTAGTTGAAGGGGAGAAAATTTGGAAGGAAACATCGGTCCTTATATATCCAAGGACTTCGATATGATGACTGCGGTCTGGATATTGCATCATTTTTAAACTATATTTTGTTGTCAGAGAGCTGACTCTGATGTTTATGATGTAAGTACTGCCCTTGATTCAGCAACGAAGTCCTTGATCAAAAATTGGATCATCAACTGTCCGGGTTTGTGTCTTGGTATCCAATGATGACATGACAATTTTGAGTCAGTGACGGGTTCAGATTACTATCATAAGAGCGAAAAATGCGTCAACTCTAGAATTTGTCATCGATGAAAGACCCTTAGACCATGGAAGATGACAAGTCAACGTAAAGTAGGCCACTAGTACTGTCAAGAGGATAGAGGAGCCTCAAGAAAGCTCACATTTCGATGACAAAAAGTAAAGACTCAGCGCCGGTAATAACGACCAATTTGTGTGACCGAAGGGAACATGGTCATCAGGTTATCTGTATGCAGTCAGAAGCAGTCTAAACAGTAGATATTTTAAAGCGCAATACATGTCGTGGATTGAATCCGAGATTTGGCGAAAAATCATGGCTTTCTGGTAACAGGGATTGTGCGCTTCGGATCCTATGCAAACCAAAGCGCAATAATAGTTAGCAAAGAATACCGTAAGTTTCTACTGCGTCGATGTGGTTCGCGGTGAAAAAAAAAAATGACACCGAGTGCTGGCTACATTCGACCACTTTCTCACGCCTGTGATACCCTGAATTAGCAGCATCCGCGATTATGTAAGGCAATGAATCCAGAGCACTGACTACCGACTCTCCAATGCTTCAATGAATAAATTAGTATAATTATCTATTCCAAAGCCTGACCTTTCATTCCCGTTTCCTGTGGATCATCGCCCTCAGCCACCTCCTCGATAGCCTCCTTAATAATCTGACACCCCTTCGCCATATCCTCCTTGGAAATATTGAGCGGCGGAATAAAGCGAATTGTATCGTATATCGAAGTCGTAAGCAGCAGCAGATCCCTCTCCATGCACTTCGCCTGGATCTTAGACGCGTACCCATGACCAGGCTGACACTCCAACGCCAGCATCAAGCCCAGGCCCCTCACGTCGTACACCACCTTCTTCGTCTTCTCATTCCTCTGAGCGCTCTTCAGCATATCCATCAACTCTTTGCCCCTCGCAGCGACATTCTCCAAAATCCTCTCCTCCTGGAAAGCCTTAGCTACAGCAACGGCAGCCGCACAGCTGACCGCATTGCCCGCATACGTCCCGCCCATTGACCCGGGCTTCTGCGCGTCCATCAATTCCTTCCGGGACACTATGGCAGAGAGCGGCAGTCCATTCGCTATACCTTTGGCCATGATCAAAATATCGGGCCTGACGCCCCAATGCTCAACCGCGAACATCTTGCCCGTGCGTCCAAAACCCGATTGGACTTCATCTGCGACAAGCAAGATATTATTCTTATCGCAGATCTCTCGCACCCTCGCCATGTACTCTGATGGTGGGGGAACATACCCGCCCTCACCCAGCACCGGCTCAATAAAAATAGCAGCCGTGTCCGAGGGCGCGGTTTCCCTCTTCAAGAGCAGCTCCAGCTGGATGACGGGATCCATGCAGCAATTGTCGAAGTTGTACTTACCGCCTGAATGCTTCGCTACGGAGCATTGAGCGCAGTAGGGAAACGGCACAGAGAACACGCCCGGCATCAATGGGGCGTAGTTCTCCCCATACACAGTCTTTGAGCGGGTCATTGCCATCGTGCCGAAGGTGCGACCGTGGTAGGAGCCCTGCATGACAATGATATTCTGCTTCTTAGTCGCATGCCGCGCGAGCTTGACAGCGGCTTCGACGGCCTCGGCGCCGGAGTTCCAGAAGAAAAACGTGTCGAGCGATTTGTGTGGCATGAGTGGAAGTAATGACTCGACCAATTGGAGATAGGGTTTTTGGAAGGCGATGTTGATCTGCCCGTGGACCAGTTGGCCGAGTTGCTGCTGGGCGGCTCTGGTCACGGCTGGGTGACAGTGACCGAGATTGGTGACGCCGATGCCGCAGGTGAAGTCCAGGAAGCGGCGGCCGCCGACCATAGTGACATAGCTGCCTGAGCCGCTTTCGATGACTTGGGAGGAGAGGCGGCCGATGCCTTTTGCTACGTGCTTGGTGCCGAATTGGGCAAGAGTCGAGGCTGCCATTGCGATAATGTGGATAGCAGAAGAGGCCTAAATACAATTCCGATCTCAGAGAAATGGCGAGATAGGAAGTGCAGAAGAATTCGGTGTTTACGGCAGGCTTGTAGATATCAGTCAATGGCCTGTGACATCATCGTCCCGCTATCTCCAACGACCAGTGGGGCCTTTTTAGAACGGAGCTTCACAGTTCTGCAATCGATAGCAGACCGAAGAGGACCATTGAAAGTATCATCGCACTGTTTGTATTTGCCAAGGTCAGTGTGGTAACAAAATAGAAGCCAAGAAGGAATCAGCGGGGAATTTCAGATCGCCAAGCGGGGCTGCGCTACCAGACCGTCCAATCAGCAACGCTGCTTAATCAGCTGGACCACCCATCTGGTTCATGTTTACCAAAGATATAGGGACAGCGGACCTTTATATTTTTGATTGGTGCTTGGATTAAGTTCGTCCTATCATCGAGGTAAGAAGCAGAATGCGAGTGTAGGTAAGATGCTCGAGCCCTGGCGACGCTATCGGCTACACGGCCCGAGACAAGAGATCTGCTAGAAATGTGGAGATCAGCCCTACAAGGTCGGCGCTAATCCCGATCTATCAATTTATCCCAACTTTCTGTTTTGTGTGAAGGTCTAACCGTAAAGTCCACCAAGCGAAAAACATGATAGCACTCTTTAATTCTCTCGTCAGCGCGTTTCAGGAGATATCCGACACCTGTTGATAATGTAGTAGTAATACAAAGCAAGAAGTAAAGAAAGGCACAAAGCCAATCTGTCATTGGGGTCGAATCACCAATCCTATTATGATTTTTATTACGGTCGAACTGTCTCTTAGGATAACACATCAGCTCAAATACCTCCGCCTAGGCTCTCATTACACACTGATCGCAAATCCTCACCCCTCGACTCGCTACGCCCATGTCTTCACCTCGGTAGCTGGTAGCTGTTCAACCGCTTTTTAGCTCTCGTACCGTAAGATCTGGAGAGAATCGCCCGCACGTCCCAAATTGCGTGTTGCTATGGTTTTGCGGATGCTGACCAGTCTGCATGATTCGGTTTGGTCGAATTTGTGGGCTTTGATACTTTGGTAGTGGAGGAAAAAATGGGATCCAATCGTTTGACAGGACGTGGGAATGGGATGGTGGCACGATTATCGCCTATCAGCTCCTGCCATTGGTCGGCAGCTTTCGGCGAGGTTGCACATTTGCTCGAGCTGATTGCTCAAGTCGTCTTTTCCGTGGCTATGGCCGTGGAAAATCTGGAAGGAAGGAGTTTAGCAGTGATGTACTGGCGAATGGTCCAGCCCTGCTTTGCTTAAACTTGCTACGATCATGATGATTGATGGCTGGATCTTTCTCCGGGCGTGATGTCCTTTTTCTCAGCAAAGTTGGGTCTTGTTAGCGAAAGAACATTCTGGTTGAGGTACAAAGGAGAAAAGGAAAATAGCAAATGTTGCCTTGATCATATTCAAGAAGGTTTATTACGGGGTTCAGAAGGCGAGGTTCGACGATTGATTCCACGCTACTAATTTGCCGCTGTCAGTCACTGGGCAGGCCTCGAAGACCAGTATCGATGAAGACAATCTTCTGTCAGATAAGGCTGAATACCTTGAATCGGGTAAAGACATTTTGCGGGACCCCCTTTCGCCATAATAAGGCGGCGTGGAAACGGCAGACACAGGTGGATCGTTCCTTCAAGATAGGCTGTCAGGGTTCCTTCAGAGAGACGCAAAACTTGCGCTGAGCGAGCCGTCAACACTTAATTGTACCCAGCAAAGTCAACTCGCTGTTATGATCTTGATTGAGATGACCAGCTCGAAGGAAAGATTGGTTCAGTGGTAGCGTCAGCCACTATTGTCATGCAACTCTATGCTGAACTGTCATGTTTTCAATCACCCTGAGGTCTAGCCTGGAGTTTGATGGCTTCCGAATCTTGGCTTGTAAGCGACCTTTGTCTCCATCGCCATATGCCCCTTCCCTCAAGCACGTTTGACGCCCACTTTTTTGGCGGCAGCTCTTTCTTCTTCTTCTTTGCGGAGGAGAGACTACAAGCCGGTTAGCTAACGGCACTCGCACATTTCTAGAACACATCGTACATCAGCTTTGCTCTTAGCATCTCTCTCTTCACGCTCATCAACTTCGCTCTTAGCATCTGTCTCTTCACGCTTTAATTCATCGGTGATAATCGACTCGATCTGCTTTCGAGCGCGCTCATATGGAGCGGGGATCTTGGCGTGTAGAGCGGACCAGCCATGTAGATGGATACGGGCTCCGGACCGCTTCAGCTTATCAGCTCGGTCGTTCACCTGAGCCTCGATGATCGCGTCAAATTCGGTCGTTGATTCGGAAGTAAGGAAACGACTGTTGGTGCCACAAGGGTTTTCGAAGGCGACACTGAGGTCGACTAAGCGGTCCACGTGGTCTTTTAAAGGGCTTTTCACATAGTACGATAGGGACTTGATGTTGTATGCAACAGCTTGCATGAGAATAGGATTGTTGGCACCCTCAGGGCCGAATTTTAAATGTTCTCGTGTTTTTGCAAGGTACTCAAGCTTGGTGAGGTGCTCCTCAAATTCTGTGTTCCCCGATGTGTACATTGCTTCCTGAGATATACTTTTAGTAATAACAAGATGCGGATGGGATGTTCATAGCGTACAGAGATCGAGTTTCTGATGACTCGATTGTCTTCGTTCAGTGAGTGCGGGGAGGATTGAAACTTTGGCCTCTTAACAGAATGGAGGAAGATCTTGCTGTGAAGCTGACCTAGTGAAACTATCTCGCAATGACCTAAACCGTGAATCATTTGTCGACCTCACCAGCTTTATCTATCATCTTAGTAGTCACTTCCGAATTTACTGCCAAAGATACAACTTACGAGTACAAGCCAATGAGGGTGACTAGAGTTTGTGCACTGTCACCTCTTGTGCCAAGCCATCGAGCAAAAATATCCAGGAATACGCTTCATTCAGTAAACCCATATGTCCTCAGCTCCTAGCTCTTTTGTCCTGAATCATTCCAATGTTGAAAGGTATCGAGTCAAACACTTCCCAAACAAGCTCCAAGGGCTCGAGATCCAATTTCTGGGTCGCAACTGGACGATCTCTTCTCCGTTTTGCAGCGCCACAATCACCGTACTACTTAAAACCCCTTGGGTTCGGGTTTTCTTGGCGAGAATGCCTGAGTGCAAGTAGGCTATATGCCGCGCCTTTTCGAGCTGCTTTGATGACGTGTTCAAACAGTATGGAGGGTTGGCATCATAAGGATTTCGATGACCATATTGTGTTCTTCAAAGCCGGCTCAAGTATCGGAAATCGATGCGTAACCGTTGAAGCGTAAAGTAAGACAGGTAGCGAAATCCCTTGGGTGGCTCAGGTGGGGATAAGGGCACCTCAGGCGAAACTCGTAACAACACCAATAGTGCACGAATTGATTTATTAACATTGACCCGGAGCGCAATTGAAGAAACTGAATGAATGGAATTCCTGGACTTAAAGATCGGTCCCGAATCTCACTATAGCTCGCTCTCACACCAAGATCCATAGATAAAGCTTTGACCAGTAAATCGTGCTTGTGCACAGTCCCATAACCTCAAGTGTTCTTGAAATAAGCCTTCACTCTCGTATAAGGTCTAAAAGCAGTCAGCAATTCTCTGAGGGCTGACCTCATCAGCATCTACTCACGACATGGAGACCCGGAATGCCCCAACATATTTCTCTTCAAACGCTGCAACGAAAGCGATGACGTCCTGGCTGCTTGCCAGTTCGAGTGAAAGCCATGGCCGATTGTTGGAGAGCATAAAAATAATCATGCGGTAATCAGCATCTTGAAAGAAGGCGTGCACTGTATCAGGACCTAGCATTAACCAACGACCCACACGACTCCAGTCGTACGAGATCTCGAGTCGGTATTGCCCCGTGGTTGCATCAAAGTACACGCGACCATGCTGCTTTTTTAGTGGTGTGAGTACCACTACATTGCCATACTCCACACGGATAGCTCTGAATTCTTGAGGTACTTGCTCTTCGACCTATGCACTACTTAGTACCAATCATCGCTTATTGAAGGATTTTGGGTAGTACATTACCTTATCGACATCCCTATCTTCAACCTCTCCTTGGACACTTGCCAGCTCATTGCTGACATCTTGGTGTACGTACGGAAGCCCATTTATCAACATGATACTCTTGACCCCTTCATCGATCAAAGCCTTTACAGACCCAGTGTCAAACCCAGCAGCCTTGATTGTCCCTTCAAAGTCTAGCAAACGGTCCAACAACTCATATTGGCTGAGGTTTGGATACCGAAACCCGCGAGTGAGGCTTCCGACTTTGTGGTCGATCAGAAGCTTGATGTTGTATTGATTGTCGCCCTCCAATCGCGCCCACAGCGGGAGGATCTTCGTGATCTGGAGCATCGCTCTCTCCATCCCTTCGCGTTGGAAGGATTCCGCTGTCATGTTGAAAGTGTTGGGATACTGAAGTATTCCGCGGGCTGAGCTGTATTAGAAATACTGATGGAATGCCGCCGAGGCGGGATTTGCTGAGTGATGTACTCAATTCCAAGGAGAGATTTGACGACCTGCTCTGAGTTTATGGCAATTCAGAAATTGGTGTCAAGGCGAGAAATTAACGGCCCGGTGTCACGGGATATAAAGTAAGCGAGGGCGGAACGGAACCTGCCGAGTCGATGTTGATGGCTGACAGATCAGAAATGCAAGGCCTACATAAAAAGCCACAAGGCGAAACAGATCAGTCAATACCAAAATGGCTTGGCAAAGGCGCCGAAGGTGTTATTTACTGACTACCTAGACTGGAGGAAAGGTCGTTGGTGATGACAGAAGGGGAACTCGACTGCGATGTTCGTCCAGGCGTCCACTCCATAATTGATTGGAATAGGATCCTGAGGACTCAGTCGAAATGCGTAGAATGCCTAAGCCCATATCCAGAAGCTTTAGGTACGGGTATTGGGTGTCTTCGGTCTGCGCGCAGGCACAGGTTCAGCTGTCTGTCAAGAGATTCCCTTGCTAAAGTGGGACGATCAGCCCTGCAAGTGGGGTTGAATGCCTGATCAAGGTCCTTTAATGGATCTAGCGGAAATCATGTGGGATAAGCAGCACGAGGATAAAATCGTGACTCGGCTAAGTGATTCTATCCATCAGCTACCTTTTCATGTTTCAAGGATGGTTGAGCTACAAGCGGTTTTTCTCAGTACTGCAGCCCAAGACCCATTACCGCAAGATGACATCTTGATCCATTTCAACAGAGTACATAGGAAACATGTTTTCCTCGGATTCCTCGTTGAACGCATCAAGAGGAGGTTTTCATGCGTTTTCTAATAATCCTTAGTTTCCGCTTGAATTGATGTCTGAGGCTTTCTACTCACCCGGGAACCAGGCATTCTTGCTTTCAGCATGTTCGACGAAAGCGCATGCTTGCTCAGCGCTCGACATCTCCAGACTGAGCGTCATGCTTCCGTCCTTTTCGTAAAAAACGAGCACGCGGTCCTCTCGATCGTAATGGTTGCGCAATATTTTGTTCAGAGTCCTACCGCTTATACTCACTCCAGTATCCGTCTTCACATTCCCTTGAATCTGATATAGCCTATACCGGTAATAGCCCTGTATTGTCCCCCAGACCTCTTCCTCGTATCGTAGCATATATGTTACCGTTGGGCTTGAGGACGCCGTAACAAACGCGCTCATAAAGACCTTAACTTCGAATTGTGGAGCATTTGCAAATGGATCCTATTTTAAGTCAGAAAGTGTGTAAGCAGAAAGGGGACCAAGTATAAAGCCTCACCTCCGCGCCTCCGGAGTACTGAAGACCATTCTTGTTCATCAAGTCTTTCATCTCCTTGGAGATTACGGATTCGATGGAGCCGAGATCAAACTTAGCAGCAACGAGCTTATGCTTAAGGCTGAGAGCACTCTCCATGAACTCGTAAGTGGGCTCGTAACGTGGGCGACTGCAGTCTTGTAGGAAGCGGATTTTGCTGTCGATAAGTTTCTTGCAATTCTGCTTGTCGTTGCCTTTGAGTTTAGACCAGATAGAGAGAAGCTTCTCGATTTCTTTGACCAAATCATATCGCAACGGCACGGTCGTCGTTGAATTTCCAGCCATCTCTGGTTGTCGAGCGACTGTACAGTAAGCTTCTGCTGATATGTGGTTTGGGGCTCGTCTCTGGTCGAAGTCAGGAGGTATGGGAGGCTGAAATACTCTCGCTTGTTTGTTAGTGTCAGGTGATGCATACATTTTATAACACAAATAATGAAGCGGATCGAATCCGCTCCGTGAAGGTTTCGGACTGAGGTTTGACACACCCTCGGGCAGACTTGATCTTAACCCGAAACAACAAAGAAAAGACTTGGACAAGGCATACTTTGCTATACTAGTGCAGCAGTAGCAGTAAGCAGATATGCAAGAGCGAGACCCGCAAGACAAGGTTGCCCACTTAGCCAACTCACAGCGACTGCCTGTGGAGCGTCTCCAGCGCGGCGACACGTCCATCATTATATCACCTCATCTCCTCCCATTCTCACCCATTTCTGCGAACAGCTACTAACATGACCACCCAGTCACTCCCTCTCGATCACCGCAGGAAAACTATCCATAGTCTTCTTACACCGACACAAGTTACGATCTCCTCTGATTCCCCCAATTTCCCCAAGCCCAAAGGGTGGTGCTGAGTGTGTGGGCGTGGTGGGTCAGGGTGGTGTTTGGGTAGTGCGGGTTTTTGGGGTGCTTGGTGTCGGATGAGGAGGGATAAAGGAACTTTGGGCAGAGGATGGGGTTGAGGAGGCCTTGATGAAAGCAGGGTTCATGAAAAACCGGTCATCACTGCGACCCTTCGACCGCATTTTCCAACCAGCTCACATCAAACCGTCAGACTTCCACGGCGCAGCTTCTCCCGACTGGCAGAATTTAGTAGAGATCATGGGAGATTGCGGCTGACAGCTAGCCGTACTTTTTTTATCTGGAATAGCGAGATTAAGTCCGTAGTGAAGCAGGCACCACGACGCCCTCAGTAGCGCCCTTCATGTAGGGACACAGGAGGCTCTCTCACGGAGCTGGCTTGACCTGCTCTTACAGATCGACGGAAGTGATCCCTCCGACCAAGCATTCCTCTAGACGAAAGAAGAACACCTCGTCCTCCATCACCCCTCTGAAATTCCCGTTCATTTTCTTTCCCTAGCGCCTTTTCGACGCGTTCCCTGCGGCCGAGCCTCCAGCTGTAACGACTTGGCACGCCAGCCTTTAGCCGCTTGATGTGATCATTCCTCTCGAGTCTTCGCCGCACGGCGTCTTTGCTTGCTTGATTCAATTTAGATCCGATGCGCCGCACGCTCAATCCAGCTGGTTCATCAATCACATCTTGACCCCACCCTCTACGACCGAGTCTTCGTTTGTAGGAACCCAGTACATCGTCCCTTCTATTCTTCTGAAAAGAATCTCCGTACCTTCGTCGCAGTGCAGCCCACCCCGCTTTATTCGTTTCGGCTTCGACACGCCTTACGGAGACATTAGAGGAAGGACCGTCGTCGATTTTGTCTTCATTTCGACGCCTATTTCTTGTTGTGAAGGATTCAGCCGCCACGGAAGATTGACTCGCAGACGATCGCCGGAATGATTGCGATTGGCTAGTAATGCTCGTCATGTCCCTAATCCAAGCGCAGGCTCTCTCGCAAAGTGATTTCATAGGTTGTTTTGCAGGGTAAGGAGCGTTGATGCAGAATTCTTCGCGTTGACCTCCCATGCGCCCTGCTTCAATGACTGTATACTTATATTGGTGATCTCCTTGTACGCAAAGAAGCTGCGCATTGTGTTCAAGCGCGGTGAATGTGTACTCGACGGGCTGCCGCTGTGTAACAGGGTCATCCTTGTTACCTCCGTACCTATAAGGGACCTCAATGGTGAGGCTTGATGGTGTCTTGAGCCGCTCAGAGCCCCAGAGGTTTAAGTTACTTGAATCTATGAAAGCTGATATTCTCGGATCTAACTCCGTGGACGCATTGACAAAATTTTCGGTCATGAATCGAAGGTCACTAGGCTGCTGAGGTAGCAGTAAGTCTGTCTTTTTAGTATTAAAGACAAAGCGGATTTGATTTGGCGTAAGCTGCTGATGATCCTGGTTAATGTCAAGCTGAATCTCGAGCTCGGGAAGAGGCGTCGGTGTGGCTGGCAGGAGTTTGCTGCCTGTCGACAACGATGGGGTAGATTTTATGGATGTTACGCCAGGGCTTAATCGCACAAGCAGGAATTCCCGTTGACTCAATTTTTTGTTCTTGCCACTGCGGAAGAACGGTTGCAGGCCATTGCTTGAACATAAGAACTCGTGCTGACGTGTAATTGAATCACACAAAATGGAGGACCAGCGATTCCTCTTCGCATGGAGCTTCGAGATCTTGACATTCTTTGCATCCTCTACTGGAGAAATAACTCGGCCAATAGTGACAGAATAATCTAACTCAAGCTTGGGAAGCCAATGGGGAGATTGTGGTCCTTCAAGCTTGGCTTCCTTTAGTGAGCCTTGTTTTTTGCTGTGGTGTTTTTCAAGGCCTATCAAAACTTTCTGCATGATTGCCTCGTCCTCTCTCAGTCTTTTCGGGTCGGGTATCTGTGTCGCCTTGTGTTCGGGACTTCGCCCTACTCTTTCCACAGTCCTAGACCAGCGACAATACTCTCCAGTCCTCTGTGCTAAGGGCAGCCCATTTCCCACCTCAATTGGAATGGGTGCAATCGCTCTGTCCCCGTGGCTTGCCCCGTATTGTACATTGACGGGTCTCGATTGAGGGTGCACAGACTGTAGGAGTAACCTTTCTGCATCATCAACATCTTCTTCCGAGGGGCCTAAGAAAAAGATTGAAACCTCACGTGGGTTAGCAATACATTTTTTAGCTTTAGGTTGGCGGATCAATTCACCTTTGTAGATGCACCTTTCTCTGTTAGCCGAGCAGTGGGTTCGATGATTGTGTTCGTGACCTGTTGAAGATGCCCTCGGAATGCTGTATTCTGCACTCTCTCTTTCGCAGAAAGCACCTTCACAGTCTTGTCGCGCTTATGAGATACTGGCGGTATCTCGATGTCTCGCTGCCGCATTCTCCCAAGCATGTAAACGATGAATTTCAGAACATCACCAGAAGTTGCTCTCTCCGCGGTGATACGGATGATGCTCTTCTCAGCAGAGGTATCGATCTTCGCACCGTATCTTTGCGAGAGTCGCTGTAAGATATCCTGGTCTGCCGTCTGATCAGCCACTGTTATGTAGCGCGAGAGGCACAAGATTTCCTTACTATGGTTTAAAAGTACCCTGAGGTACTCCGATCGAGGCCAAATGTCTACTTCACCTATTGCCGCCTCATCTTCGACGGACGTTATTTGCCAGCGATCGCGAAGGATTTTGCGCGTGACTACTCTTTTGGAATCCCATCGCTCATTCTTCACGCCGTATGACTTCTGCTGTACTTTCTGAGCATCGTCGGTTCCAGCTGCTTCATGATGTTGCAGCGCAGCTTTCCTTATCAAACCAAATCTTGTCGCAGCGTTCGCTGGAAAGCCCGTAGTTCCAATGTGCCAAGCAGAACGTGTATAAAGGTTATCCGAGTACGCCTTAGCCAAATCGTCAGGATTAGTAGTGCACTCTAGCGCTTCTTTCCCATAATACTCCGTTAACTGTTTCGCCGTAAATCCATCGCGTACAGTCTGTGCAAGCGCAGAATACTCGTCTCTGGTAGGCAGTTCTTTTGTCTTTAAGCTTGCGGCCCACGTTGATCTGATATCCTCCAGGTTCTCCGCTACCTTGTGTGCTCCAACAATCCCTTTCTCGGCGTCAATCCGGGCCAGCAGTTGTGACGCGCTCAACGGGAGATTCCTATGACCAAGCTTCTTCAAATAATTCACATAGATTCCAGGTCCTCTTTCGTTGTCACCACCTCGAAGGATGAGCGCTTCGGCGGGTCGACCTAGCGAGTCCATGCCGAGAGAATCTTTCTTGAAGAGATTCACACGCCTTTCCCCGTGCTTGAGGCCACGCTGATATTCGGCATCTGTTACATGACGGTCGGTCTTCACCATATGAGACAAGACCTGCTGTGCGTGTGCCTGTTGCTGAGGGAGTCTTGATGTGCGATGCATCTGCCTTGATCGGGGAGTGATGGATACATGAGGGGATCGGCGGGCAACATGCTGCCGCATGACGAGACGATACCGACAGGTGATGCATGTCTGGAGGCCTTCTAGATTGTGGCCAGAAGCGAACATAAGGCGATTTCCTTCAAGAGCGAGCAGAGAGCTTTAGCAAGATCCCGAAGAATTATGCCGGCGTAACGTTTTTGCATCTCCGATGACGGAACTGATCCCGTGCTAATAACCCTGATATTCTCACTTCCTGACCTTTAACCCTGAAATACTTCTACACGCCACAGAGTTTAAGATGGACGCTGGACTAGATTACAGGTGTTCAGTATTGATATATCGTGGACGCAAGTGTCGATTGATGTCTTGAAATACCAGAAAACAGTCGCAATAAAAACCTTGCACAACGATGATCGTTCAGGTCCAAGAAGGTATTACGTTGTGGAATGTCTGCGTTCGCAACGAAGCCCGAATTTTTGAACATCATGAAGGAACATACATCCAGTCCTACACCAACCCTTGGATCATCGCTCCTCAACACAGCACTTTCCAGTAGAGCCAATGTGCCCACACCAGCAAGCTCGGGATCGACTAGCGTCGATAATCTTGCATTACAGGGCGGATTCAGGTATGGGGAGATTACTTCGATTTCGGGGCCTCATGGGACAGGGAAGACTACTGTATGTAGACGATTCGACGTTGAATTCAACTAGGGTCGTATTGTAGCTGCCCACATGGTCAAAGACACTGCATTACACGTACACTGGTAACATTCCTGACATGAGTGCTAGATAGCTTTCCATGCCGTCGCCAGCCACCTGTTGGGTAAATTGAAAGGCGAAGTGGCCATCATAGACACCAGCGGTACTTTCTCACCAGTGCGTCTGCGGGACGTGCTTGCTGCCCGCCTGCGAGATCAGCGTCAGCGCACCACGTATCATCAATCTGGCTATGTCTATGCAAAGCAGCCTGCGGAATCGGAGCCTGTGACCGAGGGACTTATCCAGGAGGCCACGGCCTTGCTAGACCGCGTAAAAGTGATGAGAGTATTTGACGTGGCTGGCCTGATTGAAGCTGTCACTGAGGTTGCGGAAATCTGCGAGCAGAGGACAGATTCCGACGTTGAGAAAGGGGTACGGCGGCGCGTTGCAGTAGCAGACAGTGAAGATGGGCTCTCAGAAGACGAGGATCGTGAGGCATCTGTGACCGAGAAGCCAGCGGAAGAGTCTGGACCCCGGGACCATGATACAATGCTCGTTCAGGATGAAACGATAGGTATGGTCCTTATCGATACAATTGCAAACATCTTTGGTCCGCTCAATACCAAAAGTCAGGTGCAAGGTAAAAAAGATCCTTCTGACCTCTCGAGTAATGAACTCACTCGAGCGAGCCAGGCCAAGCACTACTCACAAGCTTCATGCGATCCGTACGTCACTTAACCATGGGACGACAGATCTGTACAATACTCATTAACGGGGTTGTTGGATTGGGATCCTCGAAGTATACCCGATACCAACGCCGGTATGGGGACGATGTCTCAATCTTCTCCTCGGTCGCTGGGAAACCTGCTCTTGGAAAATCTTTCACATATCTGATTGACACATCAATTATGTTATCCACAATGCCGAAAACTAAAGAGGATGCTGACTTTGCCTATGCCGACAACAGCGAAGGCCGTCAAGCTCACCGTTGTGGTATTTTCGAAGTGCTTTATGATAGGAACGCTACTCGTGCGGAAAGTTGGGCTGCCTTTGAGGTCGTCGATGGCGTTCATATCAAGAGCATGCACGTTGAAGGTGCATAATACTAGGATATGGTATGCGATGTGGTATGGTCTTTCGACATCGGACGAGCAATCTCCTAAGAGCAAGCCGCTCGAACCAGTGATCATACAGACCGGACCACTATCAGCTAGGCGGCGAGATATGCCAACTACGCAGATCTTCTCGAGCACTGAATTCGTTGATCTCATTGGATCGCTTGGAATCCCAGGGCTTTGATTTGCCAGGACTAGAATGTACTCGTTGCTCGATGCTGGCGCGACCACTCACTCCTCGAGCGTTTTGTATCTCATCATTGCTGTTCTTGGGAGAATGCCGTGGCGATCGTGGCTTAGTTCCAAGATGATTACCATAGGTCGATGACTTGTTGTCCTGCCTTCTCACTGTTCGTCTGTCAGTATCGCTGTCACGGTCCTCGGTACTGTCATCGCTTGGCCTAAGATGTGGTGTTTGCCCGTTTGGTGTTCGACTTCCCCACCCGTCACCTCCGGCGAAGATGTCCTCAATGCATTTGTCGGCCGGAAGCTCTCCTGCTTGTGCCGCCCAAGATGCTGCGAGTGTCCGTCTATACATGTCTTGGATTTTGCCCAGTTCTCGAGTTTTCTTCGACATAGAGGGCATGTGACCGAGGTCGTCGGGATCACCTTGTTCAGCAGTCATGATACCAGCGATACCTCCAAAGACTGCCGCGGTCCTTAGTGAAGGACTATCTAAGTTAGCATGTTCATCATGAAAAGTATCTTCAAGGGTCACTCACCAAGCAAAATTCCGGTCCCCTTCAAGTTGCTTCATGAGAATGCAAATCTGGACAAGAATCAGCGAATACCTCCCTTTCAAGCAATCTTATCTACCTTCAACGTGCTGTTTATCTTACTCTCCTGCATGAGATACCTCCTACAAACACCCTCCTCCGAGTCATCGCTCGCTTCAACATATTCGGCTAGGTTCAGTTTAATATTACCCAGTATGATCCTCTCGCCCCTTGCTCCAGACGAGTACTCCTGCATGACCTCGAAGTGTATCTCCGTCTCTTGAAGCATGCCATTGCGGTCCACCGTCAGGCGTACAGGTAGGGATTTCTCGTACTCCCATGATACTTTATGCTCCCTAATGAAGGCTTTGGAGGTACGTCCACGGTGTTCAGCGGAAGTTGAAGAGGGCAAGTGCCACTTGACGTAGGAGGTTCCCGAGACAAGAGGGACATTATTCAAGTCAATGATCTAGCGTAGCGTTAGCTGTCTCCCAGGGCAGACTCTGGGGTTGGCCTACCTTCAGATGTAGATCAAATTTTGGCTATGAATCATGTTAGATCCCAAAGACTATTTCGAGGAGCGCTGTACAATACCCTCCTGTTCTTTGGTACTGTGGCATTGATCAGCGACCTGACTGAGCGATTGAAGTAGCCTGCCATTGCAGTGGCGTAGCGCAGGAAGCTAT
This sequence comes from Physcia stellaris, assembly GCA_018902385.1. Lineage (NCBI taxonomy): Eukaryota > Fungi > Ascomycota > Lecanoromycetes > Caliciales > Physciaceae > Physcia > Physcia stellaris. Next base: position 73,326 of record JABSSW010000009.1, on the reverse strand, counting down.
TAACTTACCAAAAGCCTGCATCGTGACTCACGGGCTTCGACCCAAGACCCCTTGAACATTCCTTCAGCATGAGAAGGAGCGGGCATTGAGAGCTGGTCGGTACGGTACTTAGCCCTAAGTATGTACTATTGCGGATTGCTCGGGACCTGAATCCGTTAGGGTCAGGCCTCAAGCTAAATGTTATTTCTCGAAAAGCATGTGAAAATACACGGAATTGATTCCGGCCAAAGAGCCTTGAGCTTATGTAATTCTCAGGGTCCAACCCTTGTGTGGTCGGCGACGGCCTTGGACTACTTTATGCGCCACTTGAACTAGGTACCTACTGCATAAGTACTCAGGGCATAACTCTCAAGTTCTTTTTCTCAAATCAAATACAAGAGTGCGTGGGGACGGAGCTGAGGTCGATGTCGGTAGCTACTTCAAGTTTGGAAAATGGTCTGGTTAATGCCGTGTTCAAAGCGTTTAATGCTCTGCCCTCAAAAAGCAAGCCTATGCAGACAAATGGTTTGCAAAGTTGGGTCCCACTGAGTGGAATAGTGCTTTCTTATCGTGATTCTGTGGACCTTGAGTGCGTATCTCTAGGGTGAGGCTCCTTACCAAAAGACCACTTCCACCTCCTGGATGTACTCATTATCTCGCTAGCACTGGCATGAAATGTCTTCCAGCAGCGAAAATCTCAGAAGCCTCTGGATACATCCTTCATGACTGGCATGCCGAGATCTTGGCATTAAGGTCGTTCAATTACCTCCTTCTTCAAGAATGCGCTCATTTATTGAGGTCCCCTGAGTACCGTTCGAAGATTCTTCAATGGCGGATATCCCCCCACAAGGGTGATGGCCATGAGCAGCCATTCGCGATCCGTGACGACGTCCGAATCCACATGTATTGCTCGGAAGCACCATGTGGAGACGCCAGTATGGAGCTCATCATTGAAGCGCAAGAGGATGCCTCGCCTTGGCCAGTCAAGGTCGTTGAAGGTGGACAGCCATCCGTCATGCTGGGCCGGGGGAATTTCTCAGAACTTGGGGTAGTTCGGCGTAAACCAGGTAACGAAGCCGACCTGAGCTAGTTTGCCATTGTTGATTGATCATGTCAAGCCAGAGGTGATAGCCCGCCTACGCTTTCCAAATCATGTTCGGACAAACTCGCCTTGAAGCAGTGTACTTCCTTACTCAGCAGATACACTTGCCATCTCGTCAATCCTGCCAATGCATATCTCACGAAATTAATTCTGCCATCGTCCCAGTACAGAGAAGTAGCTTGTCAAAGAGCTTTTGGACCAAGTGGCCGAATGAAGGCCTTGAATGGTAAGCTCTGGAAGGGGGCCTATGGGTACCAGCCCTTTACCGTGCAAACCACCGAGCTCGAATTTCAATTCTCACGACGGCTCGTACCTGCCAATCCGGACTCTCCAAGGGGATCCAATATCTCGGCGGTCTGGAACTATCACTTGGGTGAGACTCTTGTAAACGGTGTCATCCAAGGCTGGAAGCAGGACGACGCTAGAGGCGCCAGCGCTATTTCTCAATTCAAGATGTCGCAACTCGCTAGTGAAGTCTCCAACCAACTTGCAGATCAGCAAGTGCGATCTGGATACGTAGCATTTAGAGACCACTCACAATCGGTATCTGATCGGGAAAAGGTGAAAGATGACGTTCGGAGCAATGCACTCAAAGGCTGGATCAAGAATGGAGTACCGCGAAATAGCACCGGGCTGAGTTCCTGAGCCTGACAGTACAAAGTTCGAAACACATGGCTGGCGTTTTGAGCTTCCTGCTTCTTCTCCCTCAACTGGAACCCACTCTGTTCAGAACATCCCATCCATCAGGGGTGATTATTGTCTCTGTAGGCACTGCTCCTCAGATTTCGCCGTCAGCCGCGGCTTTCTTCATCCCAAGCCAAGCACGGCGCTCCATCTCCCTAGTCTTCTTCGCGTTTTCCACTTCTTTTTCAATCTTCTCATTGCCGGCCTTGATCTCCTGAAGCAGATCTTGCACCTTTTTAGCCGTCGCTTGATATCTTAGCTCAATCTGATCGTTGGTCATAGTAGACAGGATCTCGGATTTCCGTACATCGAGAGCAGCTTGTTGTTCCTCTGTACGTGCTTCACCGGTGATGAGGCCATGCGGATACGGCGAAGATAGGGAATCGGGGAGCAGACGCTTTGTGTATGGTCTTTCCGCTGGCCGGGGGTTGGGCTGGGCTTGGGATGGAACGGATGTAGTTTCGGGAATCGTTGCTGGAGGCTGCTCTTCGCTTGCCAGGGGCTGTGAGGTGGAGTCCGGAGCAGGAGCAGGAGCGGGCGGAGGAGTAGTTGAGGTATCCATGAAAGTATCCATTGCCTGGTCCTCCATGGCCTAGATAAAGACCTTGGCCTCCACGGTCGCTTAACCCGCAAAGCTACAGTATTGACCGGATGAGGGTACGAGTACGAGAAGGTAGACGTATTTACTTCATGGTCTTGTGCTGAGTGTATTGCAGGGAGGATGAAGGCGCGCTTGGCCCGCTATAGTGTTAGGTAGTTGCCCATGAATGGCTGTAACAGCCACGGTTCTCTGCCAGTACGAGGATGCTGCAGGATCAGACTCGAGGTCGTGGAGACTCGAGAGGATGACTGAGGATTGAAAGCGCGCTTTTGTAAACGATGGCTAAAGTACGCGAACGCGGGTGATCTGCAGGGCAACCCTCGGGAGCCTTGGCATTGAATCCCCAAAGTCGGCAATGCGTGAATTCACGATTGAGGTTCAAAGAATATCAATGCAAGACATAGAGAGGTATAATTGGTGTCAAGGGGCATTCTACATACGAGGAACCAAACCTACTGAATGTACTAGTAGCGAGCAATAACAGACTTCCAATTATGATCCGAGTGCAACCTGACTACGGGCTCGCAAGGTCTCGGTGAGAGCGTGTGGCTTGGCCTCTTGTGGACTCTTGTCCATTCTTAGAACACGACCCAACTCCGCTGTCACCATGGCGTTCCCCGGGTCAAGCCAAGCAGGCAAGACTTTGATGCTCGCATGGTCATAGAAGATCTGGACATGATTCACGAGATGCTTCCCCTCGATGATTTCACCAACGTTTCTGGTCGTAATTGCGCTTTCACGAGATGGAATGAATGGATGTAGGAAGCCGGCAGTGCACGACATGTCACATATACCTTCATGCCTGACGGGAGAGCGACGGCCTGGTTGGGACAAGTTGATGCACCGTCGGCGGACGTGGAGGGATTTGCGCAGCGTTTAACAGGGGGCACTTGGCTGTTTGAGGGATAGATGAAGGGCCTAGCAGCATTTAGCAGCCCCGGTGTTGCGCCAATCAATTCCCAATGGAAACGTGTGAGACGAAAAGAGTCCAAGAGTCCAAGACCACCACTCGATCCCCATGTCCAGCACACACCCTCGCCCACTCTTGTGTTCCACCTCCGCTCTCCCTCTTCTTCGCTCTGTTGTTCCTGTACGAGTACAGTTGGTGAATCGAGTGTCGGTCTTTATTCTTCCTCGTCGCTCACGAATCTGTCCATCGCCTGCTCATCCGCGAGCTACCCGCTTCTTTGTGCCTTTCAGCTCCAGCCAAATCTCAACATACCACCCTACGTCTTTCTCCAATCCCCCAGCACTGGGACCTGTCAGCCGCTAGCCGGCCAGTCACACAATCATCTCAAGTTCAGATTGTCTCACGAAACGGGCACTTCATCCTCCGCTTCCAAGTCACATTGGCCTGGGGACTTTGCAAAGATCATGAACAGAGCTTGATTCGCTATATCGACACTGGGCACTGCTTAGCTGTCACGCCCCATTTCTGCCTCCGTAAGCAAGGCTGCCATATCGCCCTGACCATCTTCTTCACCTGTTCACCATCCCACCCCTGTAACTCGACGTTCCTTCCCCAAGCACTCGCACTCAGAGACTTTGCACTTGCTAACAGTCGTTGAGTTAACAGTGATCCCACCCTTGTTGCGGTCTTATTCCACCTACCAGAATCCTATCTCGAATGCTTCACCTTGACTCACCCACAGTTCAACCAATTTCCATACCGTCTACTCGCTCTGCATCCTCCACTCTACAGCGTCCAGCACTCGCCGACAAATCCTTTTGATCCTCCATCTCTCTCGTCACTCCACCGATACTCGACTAAGGGCGGGGAGGGGCTATCTAGTTGGAATAAACCATGCCCGGAACATAGGGTGACTTGGGATACATCACGCTGTTTCTGAAAGGAACAGCCCGTCACGCGCTGCAATGAATCCGGCCCATTTCTCAAACATGGGCATGCAGCCCATCGGGCCTCAAGGCGTGCCCCAGCAGGGCGGACCACAGCGGCCCGCGAATCAAGCACAAGCAGCTCAAGCACGAATATTTCAGTTGATTCAGCTAAACCAACAGCATTTTCCGACTCAAGGTTGGCAGACCACGCTACCTATTCAGCAAAGAGCAAACAATGTTTTCCAAATGTACCATGTCCCACAATTCTGCCCCACCATCATGTCTGACTGTTCGCAGCTTTTCTCAGGTGCGACTCATTAAAAACGACTTGAGTATCGATAATGCCATCCAGGTCGCAATCCAATTCGAACAAAAGACATTTCAAGATTCTCCCGACAGGGTATGCTATTGTGTCCTCCGTCCCTCTCCGATATAGCTAACCGACTGGAAAGAATCAATACGACCAAAGGTGCAGATCCAAGATGGAAGATATTGCCAAAACTCGAGCCCAGCAGGCATCAAAGATGCAACAGCAATTCCAGAATGGGCAGCCTCCTCAGATGAACGCCGCTCAGCAACAAATGCAGATGCAAGGAATGCCAAATATGAATCAGCAACAGTTACAGCAGCAACAGCAACAAATGCAGCAAAGACTCTTGCAACAGCAACAAAACCAGGCTCAAGGCATGGCGATGCAGCCTCAAGCACAAATGCAGATGGTTAATCCACAGGCGCGGATGCAGGGCATGCCACCGAACATGCCGCAACAGCCGATGCCAACGCAGCAGCAATTGAAGTATACTCCACAGGAGCAGCAGGAAATCCAGCGTAAGATCCAAGAACTATACTCGACCGCCAGTAGGAATCCAGATCACATGAACAAGCTTAGCGCTATTTTGCAGCAAAACAACCCAAATGCACCACTACCCCAACTCATGCGGTCTCACTTCCAACAACAAGCACTTAAATGGTTCGAAGAAGTGAGAAAAGCCCAGAGAGCTGGTCAACTAATGACGGGGCCCCAGAGCGTCTCTGTTCCTCAGCAGAATCGACCCATCTCACAAGATTTGACTCGTGCACCGAATCAACAGCCCACACCCGTATCTGCACCGCAGTCATTTGATTCTTCATTCATGGGAAGTGTCGATCAGATGCGACTGAGTGCACTAAGGTCCCAGGAAAATGGCCAAGTCGTGGTTCCGGCGAGCCAGCCGATCAACCCACAGCAAAGGGCTGTGGGAGGTGCACCGCAAGCAACTCCACAAAATGCTATGACCCGACCAGCACAAACTCCGCAAATACCACAGCAGCCTCCACAGATGTGGAATCAGCAGAGCGGTCAACCTCCGCAACCGGCAAATTTGTTCGCCAACGGTATGAATGGGGTTCCTCCGAATGTGTTGCAGGGCCAGACAGGCGGACTCAACAACGTCGCTCGCACACCACAGCAGAATGCCAATATGCCAAATCTAAATAGAGCTTTTGGGCCTCAGGCTGCACAGTCAAATGGGCAACCTCCGCAGAATGCTCCTCAAATGGGACAACAAAATCCGGTGAATGCTCAACAGTTCTTGCAGAACGGTGCCCCACGTTTACCCAATGGTATGACACAGCAGCAATTCCAACAAGTAGTGCAACAGATGCCAGAAGCTGAACAAAAGGCTTTTTTGATGAAGGTGCAGGCGACGCAGAGGCAACGGCAGCCAAATGGACAGGGTGTACAGATGCAAGCGCAGAGAAGTCAGCCAGGACAGCCCATGCCTGTAAAGGCTCAAGCCGTCCAAAACGCTCAACCAACACCGCGACTCACGCAGCAAAATGTTGCGCCACAGCAGCCAGTCAATGGCCAAGCTCAATCGCAACAAACCCAAAATCAACCGCAATGGAATGGCATACAGCGAGCTGCAAGAGCTGCTAACAATTCACTCACGACTGAGCAAGAGCAGCAGATGGATATGCATCATTATCCGACAGGTATACTCAATACGGGGAATGCTTTGTCCCAACTGCCTCCTGGCATCAAGACTTGGGGCCAACTCAAGCAATGGGTTAAGATGAATGCAAACACCTTACCTCTTGGGAGCGAGCAAAAGCTCCGAGGGCTTCAGGGACTTCACTACCAGAGTTTACAGCCTAAGAAAGGATTAGCACCCCAGGAAGTGCGAAATGCAGCGCCACCTGCACAAATGACGCCCAGACCGAACCAACCTCAAGCCAATCTCCAAAATCTGCATATCCCACAGCCAACGCCACAGGAAATCAATAACCTTCGAGAGAAGCATCCTCAGCTTGCTTCCCTAACGGACGACATTATTCAAGGCATGGTCATGAAACACAGAACTCAGGAAATCATGAGACGCAGGCAGGAACAGCTACAACAACATATGCTGCAGCGACGACAGGCAGCGCAGAATCCAGGTCAGAATATGGGGATAGAGATGGGGCAACCGCAGCAGCCAGCTCCGCCAGCGCAACGACCTCAACCGCAGCAGACACCGATGGTGAATGCCCAAGCCAAATCTCAGCCGACAGCGACACCACAAATGCCGGCACAAACCACTGCTATGCAGAAAGGCATCAAGCGCCCAAGCAGTGATGATGTCTTTGAGGTACCTAATCCAAATGTCAATCAGCAACGGCCTCAGACAAAGCCGCCGCCAAAAGCGCCCGCGGCGAACATGGGCCAAATCCCCCAGAAATCGACTGAAGCTCAGAAGAGTCAGAGCCAGGTTATGCAGCGTGAGAAGTCGAATGCACCGCCACCGCAAGCACCGACACAGACTCAGCCAAAGACCGCTGAGATGATCAAGTCGGAGGAACGGTACAAGTCGATTCTTAATGAAGTCCGACAAGCTACTCCTCAGCGTCAACCTGTACCCATGGATGCAGATACTAGAAGAAAGATGTTGGAGAAACTGGCGTCTGCTCGAGAGCTGATTACTCGAATGGGGCCTTTCCTGTCTGTTTTTTATAAGGTTTTCAACGACGAGAATGGACTCAGAAATCTTTCCCGAGTGGTAAGTAATTAATTCGGTCTTCTCGGAATACTAATGCTGACGTGACTTAGTATTTGACACTTGCACAGCAGTACAGAAACGAACAAGTGAAATTGGCAAGTCCTGTTGAACATTTTACCATCGGCCTTGAGGAGCTGGAGAGCAATATAACCACATTGCACGGGTATTTCAATACGACGATGGATAGAATGAATCGGCAGAAGGCCTTGACGCAGAAAGTTGCGGAACAGGCGAAGGAAAGCACTCTTGCTTTGAGTGCTGCCAATCTTCAACAGCATCAAAACAATATGAAGCTCCAGCACCAAAACAATATGAAGAAGGAGAACAATCGTGCGCCTCCTGCTCCCACCTCGGCTCAACCACGTAATCCTTGGGGTCCCTACTCGCCACAGGGTGTGGCAGCTGTGTGTGATGGACCGAACCCACTCACCCAAGACAAACTTCAGCTTCCTGCATTAAAGAAAATCAAACACAACACCAGTGCCGAAAATACCCCGGCTCACATCCAGGGCACTCCTATTCCTGCCGCTTCACCTCTCATTACAAAATCTCCAGAACTTCAGAAAACACCCGCTCCCGTCATGCTACGTTGTCCAGTGCCAAACTGTTCGGAAAGCAGAGGCTTTACGACCCAGATCGACCTGGACAAGCACATGGTGGAACATGAAACGAAGGAGCCTAGTATTGACGATCCTCTCAAGTTCGCCCTTGAGCAGATGCAACTTGCCTTGAATCTGGACAAGAATGGAAAAGCGAAGCCAAAGGCAGAGGTTGATCCTGCTGATGCTCCGAAGATGAAGCAATCGGCCTCGTCGCAGGGCGTCAAGCAAGAATCCGCTACACCAATGAGCCGTGTGCCTACTGGTCCTTCCCCAGCCTCGAAATCAAAGACCCCTCAACCGCATAAGACGCCCGCTCCGTCATCAAGTGTGTTACCAGACGTCATTCTCCCAGATGACCCTTGGGCAGCTTCCTCCATCCGCCCAGATGTTATACAAGAAGCATTCTCTCCCCTCTCCACCCTTCAAGGCCCACGAACATGGACCAAAATCCAAGATTACCTTACCCCTGAGAGCAGCTCCGACAACACCGACCCGTCCAACCCCAGTCCGCGCCTCAGCGATGTTAGCGAACACGATGCCGTCAAGATCAGCATGGACGTTTCGCAGAACCCCAGTCTCTCGAAGAATTGGATTCCAATCGATTGGATGGATCCCGATCTCACAGCTGGAATGGATGATTTCGAATTGCTAGATTTGAACGTGGAACCAGGTGTACAGGACCCTTCTGATATGGATTGGGAGGCTTTGTTCAACGAGACGGAGGAAGAGGCACGGGCGAGGGCTAGTAGGGATAAGGCGAGGGTGGAAAAAGAATTGGAGGGGGGTGGGACTGGCGTCACGGAGGAGTTTGGAAGAGTATATGGGTTCGGAGAGATAGAGCCCAAGTGGAGTTGAAGTTGGTGAGAGGAGGTAATGGCCTTACTGCAACCAAAGGGCGACATCTGTTTTGGGTATTTAGCGAGTGCGTTCCGGAATCTTTGGTATGGGTTGCAGGTGGATCTTGTCAATCCCCAGCTGAACGGGGTCGGGCGGTGTCTTTGTTTTGGTCTACTATTGTACTTGCGTACTCGGTATCTCGATTGTATAGAGATGATTGGATAGACATGCGCGACATGCATTTGTAATTTATATCGTCACCTCGTCACGAGGTAGAAATGAAAGAGAGTCCTGTAAAAAACCCGGGATTCGGTGTCTATATCTTCTGCTCTGATATCCCTGTCCCAAAAAAATTTCCGCCTACTAATTAATACAAAGAGGATGAACAGAGGATAAGGTGAAAAGACAAAAAAGGGTGGACAAAATTGGAAAAATAGATTGCCTTGCCATGGAATCGAACCATGAACCTCGTCATAGCGTGGTGAAGTACTAGTGACGCGCTCTACCATTGAGCCAGCAAGGCTTGAACTGTTGTTTAATATTTATTCAATTTCTTATATATCCACTATTGTAACAAAATCCAATCTAGATGAATCTGAGCTTAGCTGTGAACTGAACCCTACCATCAAAGACTCTCTTTAATCAAGGAATTTTCCAAAATAACTTATGTCGAGCAGGACAGAGTACGTAGCAACCATGTTTCTTTTGAAATCTACAATTTGACTGGAAGAAATACATAAAAGGTACATTATTGTTTGCCAATGTAGCATCTGGTCGCCATCGTATTAACAACTCTTCAGCTACAAACGACACGTGACACAACACTCATTCCTCCAACGAAGGCGACTCTATTAGATGGATTTGTTACGTCGACGTCAACAGACTCCGAAGCATCATGATCCCTAGCTGCTACTTCGTTGTTTCTTTTGAGCACGGTCGTGTTTGAGAGTCGCTCAGCTCGTGAGACCGCCTCGGGTCCTGAGACTCGTTCAGAGGCCGGGACGCGTTCGGGCTGTGGAACTTGCTCAGAGGTTGACACCAATTCCGGCGATGGGGTTTCCCGAGGCGTTGAGACTGCTTGCGGCTGTGAGGAAAAGAACTGTTTTCGTACCGTGAAGCCATGGCAGTAATGGATTGGTCTGGCCTCTATTGGCAGTTGACGAACTCGACCGCGAAATGGATGGCATTGATAGCTGATCTTTCTGCTGCGGACGTTGAAGAAACAATGGATAGTTGAGCGAGAACGCATGCAGTGTCGAGAGCGTTGGATGGCGGAGCTTGAGTGCCATCACATTAAGCTCCGCTTGAAGTAGTGTCGCTCGAGGAAAGACCTGACTCGGAATTGGAATCACTTCTCTCAGCTTTATCTCTCAATTTGCAGGTCTCTGATGTATAATCCTATCGTCGTTCTTACTTGTCACTAGGTTGTGAAGCGAAGGATTGATTTTCACGTCGATTGCTTTACGATTGAGTTGATTCAATGAATCAATGCTTCGAAAAATAAAAAAGGATATATTCTATTATAAGAATTAATCATGCGTTATTTCGAGAGAGACATGTAATTGTTTATTATAATTGATATACTTAACGCGATTCGTAATTGTATTCTCATGAATAAACGAACTGTAATCCAACTAGAGATAATGGCAAAGTTTGAATCATTGCTCATGTATGACTTAGCAATGCTTGAGATAGACTGTGAAAAGACTTTTTCAAGGGGTATAGTCATATTCGCACGAGTAATTTGATTCTGGTCTAGCAATCGGACGTGTCGTATATCGTTCGCCTTACTGCGCAGTGACAATGGCTTCGAGGTCTTTAAATATGATGGGGAACCCACTGATCGTAAAGGTTCTCTCCAAAACAGGACCAGATCCACGTTTTCCATCTTTCAACGTTACAGCTACGTAAATGCGTGAGTTTTGATCCATGGTTTTGATAGTGATAGGGATCGCGAGGTGTTCGCCTTGGGTTCTGATTTTCGATTTCCATCCATCAATCAGTGGTACTATTGATGATTTGGAGTTAGTATCTGTATTGTAAGGTAGGTGTTGGGTTGTATTATATGTTTTGCGAGTAAACAGCCAATCTCCAACAAAGACTCGTGTAATCGAATTTGAAGGCTCCGAGACACTTACCCGGGACCCACTGATTCGGAAACTTTACGTTTTCTTCCAAATACCGAAACGCGCAGATTCGGTCGATTAGTAAGATCAGTGCATGACTTCCTTTGGGTAGTCGACACCAGATCTGCCCACGAATCCGATGCATGCGGTCAAATGGCTGCAGATGTGTATCCGGAGGAATTGGTTCAAAAAATAGGAGGCTTGCTATGAGCTGAGCTGCAATATCTTGTACTGCATTCATCTGGTGTCTGGAATGTTGAAAGTGCTCCTGAACAATTTTATTTAGTGAATTCATTGACTTCCAGTCGTCAAGGCCAACGTAGCTTCCATGCAATGGCACATTGAGGCGGTGATGTCGAAATTTATTGTAAGATCTCTTGCGCCTGAAATCTTCCCAGGCAGATTCTGTGTCCAAGGCTTTGATAAAGGATAGATAAACCTGTTTTAGGCCTCCGATCTCGAAAGCATTGGGATACTTGTCTTCCCGGGTCTGCTTTCCAGTACCAATCGACACTAGGACGTCAAGGTGGACTTCTCCGCCGTAGGCAGGCGGCTCTATGTTGATCGATGCTGATCTCTGTGAACTCGATTCGGGGTCATCGGGACGGATTTCGTTCATGATTGTCGCAATCTTATCATTGATGTCGTTAACATCTTGCAGTTCACTGATTGCCCGTCGGGCACCGAAGGGGGGCCAGATTTTCTGTGTTTCCCACAGTGCGTAGTCAACTGGAAGATTAGCGTGCAAAGCGCCGTCGACGTAAAGCTTAGGTGGTGAACCGCGCTCGCCTCGCTCTAGAGGCTTGAAATATACAGGTGCGGCAGAAGTTGCCAGGGCGCTGATTGAGCCCAGGTGTAAGTCACGCTGCTAATGTGGATCAGGAGAAGGGGTCAACCCACGCTTCCCAAACTCTAGCCTCCTTTAATTGCTCGTCTTCACGCTCAAAATCCTTGTCGTCTATGTTAATCAGGATATTAGCTCTGTGCGCTATGTGTAAGCGAGGTGACATTACCAGTTGCGACTAGCCGGTTGTAATTGGTGAATATGCAAGGATCTCCCGAAGTTGTTGAAGTCACTGCGACTCTAACCCTTCTTTGACTCTTTGTGGTTGTGGCAGCTGGGAACATTGACATATCAAGACCGAAAAGTTCGATCAGACCCTCCCGTAGGGGTGTCGTTTTATATTTGCTTTCCCAAGCCTTCATTGCCATGAGTATAGCAGGAAAGACATTGAAAGGATCGACGGCAGATAAAGGTCCCCCACGGTCTTTTTTGAATGTCTTCTCAGACAAATTCACAAAATGAGTCTTCATCTCGTGTATATCGTATCCCGTCATCGCCAACCCCAGTGCGATGATACCACCTGCGTTATGGCGATTAAAGTCAGATTTCTTCCGGATGATACTGAACATGCGCGTGTACTCGCTATTAGCACTTACCTGTACTGGTCCCAACAATGAGGTCGAAGAGTTCTTTAATTGGTACCTCGAGCCCAACTCGCTGCTCGAGCTCTTCGAGGATCGCAAGCTCAACAATACCGCGGACCCCACCACCATCTAAAGTAAGGACTCTGACTCCCGCGCATCTGGGTTTCATCCTCATCAGCTGGGGCGATTGAGTGCCCCATGACTCGAGACACAGGACACACTGACTCATCTCCACCACATATCTTTGGCTATCGCATTGCTGTCCGAAGTCATTCACACAGTGCTCACAGTACATATGCCCACAAGGTAGTGCGTGATCTGGCACCCACTGGAGGCAGGTAAAGCAAGTCTTGCTACTCTTAGAATTTTGCCAAAAGCTCGATTCCATAAGGGTTTGCGAAGTAAGTTTCTGACATCGATAAGCTGCAACCCTTGCAGGTGGAGCCAACCGAAGCATCGAGCCATGAGAACAAAGCTCTGTGAACATGGTAATGAACAAGCTTCTGATCTTTCGAATTGTATCATCAGGTGCTTCGTAGTAGTCAGAAGAATCGAAGATCCCAGGCATTGTGGTAGCCCTTGCGTCTGAGCTACAGTGCTCGGGGTGAGTGAGTCGAACTGCTTTACATAGTTGCCCATTGCTAGGGAAAACGAATGCGCATTGTTGATACTTGTCCTGATATGTTTGTATACCACTAGCACACACATGGCGCAGTGTGCGATCAAAAATTTCACTGGGTTCGATAGCTGCGACACATCAGTAAGCAAAGCACTGATGAATAGTTCGGTACTGGAATACCTTGCCGGAAGTCACGATGCACAAAGGTTATGAGACAAATGGCCACAACATCGGGGATCCCATTCAAACGCAAATCTGACGCCTGCAGGTAGCGCAAGAGATTTGCAATATGATCCGCCATCGTCACTGACATTGGATTATCTTTTCTCGCTGCTTTGTAGAAATCAAAAGGCCCAGACATTTTCGCAAAGTGATGAAACGCACGACCGAAAAGATGCGATAAGCTGGGCACATCATATCTAGTCCAAGAAACAGACCGAGCGTGCTGGCCTGCTGCTACCGCTTGAACGATCCGCTCTCGTAATGATCGATACTGGCGAATCACTTCCGGCGATGTCGCGAAGCCTTTATTGGGTATGTAACAGACTTCTACGCTTTGAAAGAAAATTTTGAGAAATCTTTCATTGCTATGGATCTCACCTTCTCTTACTTCAGATTCGTTATCGTGGTTTTGCTTGAAGGCTTTCAATTCTTTGGACGTGGTCCAAATATTGTCCATAGATCCAAATAGCGACCTCTTGAGAAAAGCTTCTTCGTAATAATCTGGATTGTGACGCGCAGGCATGTTTCGCACTATAATAAGTGTCTTTCTAGGCAGGTGGTTGATAGATTTATGGACTGCGGAAGCAGCCCATTCCAAGAGGCGCTGTATATCTCCATGTAATTGCTGTTCATTGTTGGTGACAAACACAATCACATCACTAAAGGCGTACAAGAAACGGGCATAATACAGCTCCGCACCCGCTTTGCCAGCATTTCTTATCTCCGGTAGAGTGATCTCCAGCTCGTCAGCAATATTCCTGCCATGATGTGAGCTCGATCGAGACGGCATTGTGACCAATGATGCTGCAGAGTAGCTTCTAGGATGCGACGAAGCGCCTTGTACACTACGCTCTGCGTTTGGCTTGTTAGTTCCACCCCGGAACCCTTCGCAATCGGCGAACAAGATTGGGACTACATCCTTCTCTTGGCTTGGATGATATCGAACGCTGGTAATATCTGGGTCAAGATACAAGTGGACGCCAGAGCTCGTAGGCTCCGTTGCACGTTGAGGGTCTCCAGAGCGCGTGACGGGGCCATTCTCTCTGGCCTGCTGAACTTGAGGTAAATTTGAGGGTCTTCTTGTTGACAAAGATGAAATTGGGCTTGAATATGTCGGTTCACTTGCTATTTGTTTATCAATCTGTCCTATGACAGACATGGCATTCACAATTGTTGATTTTCCCACGCCTGTATCGCCGATGAAGGATACAATACTTGGGTACTGCTCGGTGCCGGATCTTTTATTGACGTATCTAGGATCACAGAGTCTACGAAAGCGATCTGTTATCTGGACCGTGGCCTCGGAATCTTCAAAAGTGCCAGATGTGACTGTGAACCACAGAGCTTTGCGATCTCTTTCGTGCAGCCGAGCCTGTAGCTCACTGTTCGGCTCGGAATGAAGGATGAGTCGGGTGAGGAAGTCTGGAAAGGTATCAAGCTTCTCATGGCTCTGTCGACCCTTCCTAGGAAGATGGGAATCCCAACAAGACTCGTGCCCCCTGACCTTGCAATGCTCTGCATGGCTGCAGTCTGTTTCTGAGCAATGAGCTGCACAATAAAATAGCGAGTCACCTCCAGCAGGTCGGCAGGTAGAGCATTGATAGAACTTTTCCGTCGGTCTCTGAATGTCGCAAACACTGCAGGTGGCGAAGTTCTGCTATCGGCCGGTGTGAGTGCACTAAGCCTTAACGTTTTAAGATAAAGCGCACTTACAGTACCCATGGCATTGAAAAGACCGAATTGTGAAGAGCGAAGCCTCAAGCTATGATTTTAACTCGCCGAAAGGTTGATCCAGCCTCATGTACATGTATAGTCGTCGGTCACAAAGCCTTTCCAAAGTGAGACACGCATCCGAAAAGGTAACTACATTCCACAGACTACTATGATGCAATTCCTTGATGCTATGAGAAATTCCATGAAGGTCCGGATTGATGCGTATTTATCGAAATCTATTGATCCACCATGGGGATGGACGATGAGAATGAGAATTGAATGGATTTCAATCAAACGTTCGACCTCGTCCGCAATCTGGGTTTCGTGGTTTCACGGCGGTTCTCTGGGGTAAGAGGAACAGCGCCACGCTAAACTAAGCCATGAGATAAGTAGCAGGCTGCCTCCATGGTAGGTAAGCCAAACGGTCTCGACTTTGTGCGGCTGGCCCAGACTTCTGGTCCAATGAAGCTCCCGCTCTAACTCACGATGTCGGGATCCGCCCAAAAGACATAGTGTGACAGCCCTCCACCGTTCATCATTTCGTTGCTACCATCTTCAGCTGATAGCTGACTCGACAGCTGACACGTCACTTGTACAGTTCTGTCATTGGTCAATGGGTACGCCACAGGGCGCCAGAGTGGCCATTTTGGGCAAAGCTTCATGCAGTATCATCAGGCTGTGGTATTCGGCGTTATGATCGGCAATCAGCCTTGTAAAGAAGGGTGTGACAGATAATCCTATGGTAAGGCTTTGGTACATCCTCTGCTTCGCTCGTGTGCAATTCTTCTCACTCAGAATTGGAATTACGTACCCTGTTCCGATTTCACATTCGTTCCAGCGCGTACAGAACATGGATCCTAGTGTGACGAGGTCCAACGAGATTGCTCTGGCCCCTCCATCGCAGCTCACAAGCAGAGCGTCAGTGTCCACCGACCTCAGTAATGATATAGCGCAAAATACAGGCTCCAGCGTCTCTGCAAATGACATGTCATCGACCAAACCCGAGCTTCAACCGGGCGATGGCTTTGATCCCATGGAAATGGAGGCACCTCATGAGTCGAGAATTGAAACGATTAGCCATCCGACTGAGTTGAGGTGAGTCAACCTGAAGTTCTCTCTGTACTTGCTGTGTCTTCAGCTTGGTTCACTAGTGATTGTACAACTGACTGGTGCAACAGGAAGACCCTCGACGAGAGACATACGAACATGATCGCTTTCTCCTCGGTCGTTGGAATCGGCTTTTTCCTTCAATCAGGAAGAGTGATACACTTAGCTGGCCCTGGTCTGGCGTGGATTGCGTACATACTTATGGGATCGGTCCTTTGGTCTGCCATAGCTTCACTTGGGGAGATGACAGCTTTATTCCCCGTAAAAGGCGCTATATTCGAATTTCCGAGCAGGTTCTTGGATGCCGGTGTCGGCTACGCTTGTGGTTGGATGTCTTGGTAAGCTATACGAGAAGTCGGCTTTTGATGGATCGGCAGGAGACTGAATAGCCATAGGTTCGCCTGGGTGGTCATTATCGCTGCGGAGGTGACAGCTGTAGCCCACCTTTTCCGTTTCAATTTTGATCCCAGATACCTTGAGTCCGTCCGTTATCCTCCAGGACACCGAATTGAGTGGACTTCGACCTCATCAGTCTCGCCGGCCGTTTTCGTCGCACTTTGGCTCATTTTCATACTATCAGTCAACCTCCTTAGAGTCCGTATCTATGGCGAGATAGAGTATTGGATTGGAGTGGTAAAAATGGTCTTCTTTGTGGGTCTGATAGTGTTCAATGTTATCAACAATGCTCGTGAGAAGACACACTTCAAATATTATCAACATCCTTACAGTTTCGTGTCCAAAAACTTCACTTCCCACTCAGGCGCGATTCATGGAGGAGGACCGGGTCATTTCGCAGCTATGTGGACCGCCATGACGGTGACGGTGTTCTCGATGATCGGCTTCGAGGCTGTGTCCATTACTGCCCCCGAGAACAAGGACCTTGAGACGGAGGAGAGTATTAAACTCGCGACTAGAAAAATCTCTCTCCGGATACTCTTGCTTTATACGCTCGGCACATTCGTCGTGGGTCTCAACGTTCCCTATGATGACCCACAACTCCGCGACGCCGATGTGAATGCCATTAACAACGGAGCGGGTTCTGTCTTCATCGTCGCTGCGGTGCGCGATGGTGTCCTAGGGTTTCCAAGCCTGTTCAATGGAGTGTTCATATTTTCCGCCACCTCGGCAGGTCTCAACGCACTGTACCTCTCATCCCGTTTACTCCATGCCTTAGCCAACGTGCCGGCTGTCTGGCCCTCATGGTCCATTGCCCAATCGATAAGACAACGGCTGGAACGCACAAGCGAGTCAGGTGTACCCCGAGCTGCTGTCTTGACGAGTTGGCTATTTGGATGGCTCGGGATGTTGTCTGCTGGGAGTGACACCGCTCGCGTAGGTTGATATCTGGGAAGAGTGTGCTGTCGTCAAAGACTGTTGATTGACCATCTCCCAGGTGCTTGGCAGGATGGCTACCAACTCAACGGTGTCGATTATGATTGTTTACGGTGTGACCTGTGCTACGTACTTGCGCTTTTACCGAAGGTACGCGCGGCTATTTTGATGATTCCGTCCATGCAATGACGCTGTCGTCCGAGCGCAGGCTAATAGGCGCAGCATCAAGAGAGCCGCCCAAGGCCTGGAGAACATTGAGCAAGACCAGGCAGCGTACAATCGAGAGAACAAGAGTAGCTACCCGTACAAGTCGCATTGGCAATATGCACGAGCTTGGTTCGGTCTGCTTGCCTGCAGCCTCGTGGCCTTTTTCAATGGATGGCAATCGTTCCATCCATTTTCGGGAGGTGACTTCATTGCGGCCTACATAAGTGTGAGTTGGCTCTCGGGGAGATCGTTGACCTAGCCGTTACTCATTTCACGACAGATTTTGATCTTCTTGATCCTTATCGCAGCATACCATGTGAAAATGGACAATACATGGAATCCTTTGAGATGGTCAAGAAGCGCGAGTGAAGATTTGGCCAACCCTGTGAAAGCCGTGCCGCAGGACCCATCCCGACGGAGGGGGAAGCTCAGACGTTCTCAGCGTGATAGTGTCATCAGCCAGCAGAACGTCTTGAGCTTCTGGGCATGGGTATGGACGTGGGTACTGTAGAAGTTGTGGCGTCTCGGTACAAAGTTCTTTCGGATATTCTGACCACTGTAGGACTAGTGTAATTCGCTTCTCTACGAGAGTACTACTAGTAGTGGGGTATCGTACCTTAGATACCCAGTAGTTAGTAAATCCGCAAACTTCTGGAGGCGGAAGTAGTGGTACTTGGTCAAAACCGCGCTCGTCAAAAGCTCATATACAGAATCGCTACATTGGCAATTGTTGCTGTGCAGCATTAAGACTTAGAGAAGAAGAGATGATTTGACCCCAAGCTGTGCACTCGCAGATGACTAAGTAATGCGGCAATTCGCCACATCTGGAACCTTTCCTTCAAGGCTACGAGTGATACTAGCTCAAGTCTGTCGATGAAGGTTACGACCTCGGACCCTTTACTCTAAATGTCACGTTGGCCTTCCAAGGCCATTACCTGTCTATTAATGTGTAAGAATCATCATCGCGATGCTAAGATAGGCAGTTGACAACACTTTCGAGCAGCGAACGGCCAACTTTGAAGCCCCCGAGCCTTGCTCCAATGTCACACATCTCCCTCTCGGCTATGTGGAAGAGACTCGAGGAGCGAAAAGATGTAGCAATGACTATACGTGAGGCTATCGGTCAATATGTCATAGAGTTAGCCTTGAATGGCGAAGACCGCTTCGCACCCGGGTCATTGCTGGCTTTCGATCGGCTTGTGAAACTCATCATTGTCACATTCCAGCTTCAGAGAACTTATCTACAATCAGAGAGCCCTTCGCAAAAGACACTGCAGTATCTCATGGAGCCTTTTGAGGTCTTCGAAGTTCTATCTTACCTTTTGGCCGTCCAAAATAGCTGCAGGGGGGCTGTAAGCCAAGCTTCCTCGGTCGTAGAACCCATATTCCGTTCTCTGGGCGCTGCAATTTTGTCAGGGCTTCGGCTGCTGACCCTGCTGAAAGCGAAGGTCAGATCGACTATGGACGTGGGTTGGACTACTCGGGCCGAAAATGTACGGTGTAGCTTTGAAAGCTGGCCTTTGCAAGAAGACAGTCTACACAGGTTTCTGAACCAGGAGCTATGTCTCAGACTACTCGGCTACTTGTCGACTTCTACGGAAGACCAAGCCTTACGGAATTTCAACGATGGATGTCGATATCATGAGCATAGTTCGAGTCTTAGAGGATTTGTTGATCTGCCAGAATACTTTGACGGATTGGTAAACAACTTCGTGAAGTCTTCTCTGCTACGGCTGGCTGACAGATGCAGTATCCCTTGAAGGTCGAGCTTATCCAGGTAATCTCAGAGGTTACGCTATGCATCCGTGGCCAGTGCCCTTGGTGGTTTGATAGTTTCTGTGCCTGGTACGACATATGGTCAGCCATGATCGCGGCCTCTATTCAAATGCATACTCGTGGCTCAAAAAATCTCAACAACGAGGCTACCGCTCTATTTTTCAGGCTCTACGAGGAGTTGACTACAAACGTGCTTGGTCATGATGAGCAAAACAGTGACAGTCGATGGCTTGTTTTCAGGAAAGCCTTGCTTTCGTTGAATCCTTTTCCGAGATGCTCAACAGCAGGCTGTGACTGCTTTGGTCGCCTTCTCACCCATGAGTATCAAAACGTAAGTTCGTCATAGTCACCAGAGAAGACAAGATGCGCTGACAAGTAAGGATTCTCGGGCTCTCGACGGTAGGAATGGACATGCTGATCTAGATGTGACACATATTCAGTCTCAAGTATCAAGTAACCTTAGATATCGTCAACATCTGCTGCAAGATGCCGATGGCCACATTGCTCAACTTTCGGACAAATTGAGGGAGGATATCAGACGATGGACAGCGTTTCCAGCAACAGAGAATCTAGAAATAGGGCAGTGTGATACCTATGTTATCAATTGCCCAAAGTTACACTCGTTTACTAGCTTGGCCTTGAAAAACATTCTCTTTCGCGCAAACCAAATTACTTTAATCCAAGTGAGTTCTTGGCTTTGAAGCTACTAAAAGGAAAAGACATTTCAGGGCTAACGAGTCATCTGATGAGTAGGAGGTGGAAAAGTCGGCAGAGATCATAGCAGCGCTTGGGATTAGCATCCCCTGTCCCCATTGCCGTCCCTACTCTTTCTCGCAGGCTCGTCTGGTAGAACCACTTCGAACGATATCACAGGAGCTCCAGAAAGCTGCTCTGCCCTTTTCTAAAAATGACGAAACACTGCAAATTACGACTTTGCAATCTACGAGACCCAACAGACAATCGTTAACTTCAGAACACTCTCCAACTACCCTGGCCAGTTCTGCTTCCATACTGTCTCAGAAACCCCAGAGTTCGGCAACAAACAACGGAACGAGTAGGTCAGCTGGACATAGCTCCCGCACGTCTTCACTTGGACGGATTTTTCCTTCTAGATCGTCAGGTCCTGCCGCTCCGGTAGTCCATGTTTCATACGCCATGTTCACTGATGCTAACTTTGTACTTGCCTATTCCTCACATCGTATCTCCTGCTATGACTGCGAATTAAAGTTGTGGTCTAAAGGTTACTCATTCGTAAAGATAGTCATGGCGGCAGGTAGTTGTGCGAGGTACGCAGTGATCTCAAAGGAGCCAACGGTAAGCCACTAGCCAAATTTCTGAGGAGCATGGACCAAAAGATTGACATCTCGTACAGAGATATACTTTGACCGTATTACGCAGAGACTTAGGAGCCGAACAAGAACCCTGGTTGACCGATCTTCAGGCACAACCATTCAGTCTTGCAATTTCGCGTCAAGGAGATAAAATTGCAGTAGGGTATGCATTAGGTACCCAACTGTTCGATGCTATGACGAGGCATTCAGAATTGTTACCATCCGCGGTTCCAAAAGACTTCTGGGATCCGGCAAACGTTGACAGCCAATGCTTGTCGTTTTCGAGCGACAGCACTCGTTTAGCCGTGGCTACTCGCGAAGCGAAAAACGGATCAGTTTTCACCGGCCTGCATAATCTGGTGCCAGGAAGCCGGCAGAACCGCCGCATGGGGGATTTCAATATTCCGATCGTAAGTTTACTTGCCGCTCCAGACCCAACATTAGGAATTCAGCACTCGAAGACTGATCAAATTCTTTCTAGCGTTATTCCTGCGATTTTCGTCTTTCTTCGATTGTTATCGATGGCTACACTGGCAAAATCATCGTCTGCTCTTCGACATCGAAGGGGCATATCCACATCATTGACAGCTCAACTCGAGCCGTGAATTCCATGACAAGAGAAGAGTTCGATCCTTTCCCAGGTGATCAGATACAGTTCGCT
Organism: Physcia stellaris; assembly: GCA_018902385.1. NCBI lineage: Eukaryota > Fungi > Ascomycota > Lecanoromycetes > Caliciales > Physciaceae > Physcia > Physcia stellaris. Next base: position 52,143 of record JABSSW010000009.1, on the reverse strand, counting down.
GCTGTTGTACCCGGTCCATCCACCAGGATAGCTCTCGTCAATGATAAAAATAAACTTTTTCTATTACGACCAATAGACGGTCGGTGGATGTTCGAATCAGTCAATTGTACGCTGGACGAGACTCGCTTGGACATCAAAAAGATCGACGAAAGGGTCTCTGTGGCCGCGAACGAGACTGGAACCCTTAGAATATTCTGGATGCAAGGAACTGAAGGCCGGCTGCTGAGCATAGATATCACAAGATCTAACTCTTCGAAAGCCGAGAAGATCCTCACGCCATTCTAGCCGACCTTGTTCAACAAGGTCTTATCTGGCATCGGTATTGCCAATGAGCTCCTAAACAGCCAACTTGTGTCCTCATAATGACAGTTGAGACGATCACTACAAGTCACTATGGATTCAATATGCCTCAGAAATCTGTATTAACCTAGGCTTTAAAAAGGAATCGCACAAATCTAAAATAAAGTAGGAATCAGGCCGCAATTCATCCCCGAAAGAGGCGCATTTGCTCAGGATCACCCAAAGTCGCCTGACGATCACTCAGGTCGCGCGGTTATTATCTAAGGCGGCGCTCGCCCGATTCCTGGCAGATTGCTGTCTTCTTGGCGTGACTTATCTCTCCGTCGTTTCCATCCACTGAATACTCATCTCGTGCCCTATACGCACATACGATATACCTGCGAGCTCGATATAATTCTTGCTTCTGCTCTGCTCGAGAAATCGACAGATTTCTAATACAAATAATTAGGGAACTTCTGCACTTGACGAGAGCGATTTATCAACAAATTACGCGCATCATTATATAATCTGCTTTCGTACTGCCACTCGATAAAACAATCGAGATAGTCTCCATGAGTCGAAGCTTAAAGAAGATATAGAGCAGGATATGTGCGTGTGCCGACATGAGATATAATCGCTCAGTATTCATGTCTCAGGAGAATTAACCGAAAAGTCGTGTGCGCGTCCATGAACATCACTGTCTATAGTATATTCGAGGCAGCAGCAGCATATATAATAGTCGAAGGGTAATAGTATTGACTGTATAGGGCACGGGGTGTGCGTGTACTGGAACGGGATGTGCGCGTACTGCTAGTCTGAAATCACGAATCAATAGACGAGAAATCAAAACGATGTTCGAGGTTGGGAACGACTTGAGCACCAGAACATCGTAAACGTTTTTTCTTCATCCACAGTCCCTTTTTTCGCCTTTTTTCAGTCCTTGTGGTTTAGTTCGCGATGCGTCGGCTGCATAGGCTGCAACGCCATCTCACTTTCCTTGCTTCCACGCGTATCGAAGCTTTGTCTGTGGCCCGGCTTTTTCCACTCTCTGGGCGTCTGCCATGCGGCGTTTGGATAATGTTCCTGGCCCCCATGCTCCACATCCCCGGAGAGTTTCTGCGAGCTCTTCAGGGTGAATCTCGATCGGATGACAGACGGGATTAGATTGCTGAGTCCGGACATGCTTTTCAGGAGGGGGGTGAGGGCTGGAAGACAGGCGATGATGATGGAGAGGCTGAATTCGATGGAGACTATGAGGAGTCGGTCAGCGTAATGCGGCTTTCGGGTTCGAGGATCGTATGAATGGGGTGGGGACCTTACGCCAGACGATGTTCCTGGTGGCGACCCAGTCGTCGGTGTCTTTGTTGGTGTGGTATATGATGTACTGGCGTACGATGGAAATAATACAGATCCTGTTCGGCGCCGTGTTAGCATACCTATTTCCCAGGATATGTGCCATGACTTACACTATGCCTGTTGCGAACACAAAAGCAAGACCTAGTTTCTTTCTCATGTTCATCTGCAAGTTCCAGACTGTGACATTTTGCATTAGTATTTCCATCCTTGTGGCAATGTTCAGAAGAATGACCTCCTAGAGTGACTTACCTAGCGGGATTGGCAAGATGAGCAGACAGAAATCAGTGATGATGTTGCAGTAGCCTTGGTAGATAACTACGTTTTGAGGCTTGCCACAATGGGTTTTTGGGTCGAGTCGCAGTTTGTGATTCCAGGTTGCATTGATTGGGCTGCATGTGAACACCATGAGGAAGAATGAAACGGTAGTCTGATGTAGCGTCAGCACATCCATTGTACTAAAGGGATAAAGACATCCCAGAAGCTCCGGGTGTAGAGAATTGTCGTCGCATATATTTCAGGTGGGAGATCTAGTCAGAACATGTAGATAAGAGATACCTACCCAAATAACCACGACTGCTCCAATGATCCAAGATACAACGCGGAACTTGCGGTCGACACGAAATATACGATACAAGAAGAGAAGGAGAGAGACTTTGGCGAACATGATGCCTATCACGTATATGTAGGTACAAATGCTCTTCAACTGGGGCAACGTCAGTGAGATGCCTTGGCCATGGCTAAGAAGATACTGACTTGTATGGTGGGATCGATATATTGCTCGGGCAGATCCCATGCATGGCGCCCACCACCATATCTAGATCCTCGTACCTAGTCCATGATGACAAATGCGAGGAAACATAGGAACGATAGGACGGATGTGTAATCTTCCCATCCGGGAGACTTTGACACGTAGACCTTGGTGTAACAACGAGCGACGACGGCCGCAAGAGCAAAGCCAAGTCCAATGGAGTCGGCAGTGTACACTTTCCAGAAAGTATTCGGCGGGTTATTCCAGTAGTTGGGAACATGGCCGGAAGATAAATAATCCCCAGTAGACATTCTGGAGCTTGTGCTTGCGTACTTTCTATCCAGAAATGTCGAGGTAGGACATGCAACTGGATCCTTCAAAACGCACGATAGCCGGAAGGATTGAGGGAAAAGGATGTGGGAGATTCGAACACAAACATTCCTTCACGGAGCGAAAGCTCGCAAGGTATACAGCGCTGTTCCATGGCAGTTTGCACATTGCTACTCTCCACCACTCGTTAGTTTGCACTAACGTAGAGTCGCACTGCAGGTCTCAGTCAGACTTCCTTTCCGGCAAGGTTTTAAATCTGACTTCGCTAAGAGGACGAGTAACCCGCAGAGAAAAGGCACTGTAATCGAGCCTTTCTTGTCGGGAGGTTTAAAAGTCTTGACATTTATCAAGCACTACAGAAACGACGGCCTGCGTAGCTAGGCCCGTGTTCATTCTTTGCATAGGAGCGCGTACGTTCATCGTGCTGTACTAATCGCGGGGCTCTTATAGGGTGTATCCGAAGTTTTAGAGGGCGTTTGGGGCTCAACCGGAGAGTTTGGACCATCGGCCATGTGGTTAGAGAGTTAAGAAAGTGAGGTCATATGCGAATGTCCTAGGCGAGCGACCTGATATTAGCACATTCTGAAAGACTGTGATTGGAGCGCCAGTAATAGCGCTGGTCTAGCTTTGGCTGTTTTAAGCCTCAAGCTTGAGGCGGCGTGAACTACAGTGTTAATAAGGCAAGTCGCACACTTGCCGTTTTCCAGAATCTTGAATTTTCTGCTGCTTGCACAGAGAACGAGCAGGCTGACAGGGTCGACCATGCTCACCCAACGATCGAAGCACTTAGGCTGGCAGATCTATACGCCGGCATCCGAAACTATGCCAGCACGGTCAGTAGTCAGTACGATAGTACGTACCCCTCATCGAACCGCTGGATAGCGTTGGCTAATGAAGGTGAACTTCGAGAGGGCGAGGCGCCCGGGCAATTAGCAGAAAAATTCTTCAAGAGCAAGCAATTGACCTCTACACAATCGGAGATACTAAACAACCGTAAAGTGAGGATTCCGAAATTTGATTAACATAAAGGCACTCCGTCGTCTCATTTAGCGTTGGACACTGATCTTGCGCTCTTGCGCTTTCAAGGCCCTGGCAGGGCACCAGTCTGATTAGGGAGTCAACGATTGGTCATAGCTTGATCCGCGAAACGTGCTCGATAGACGATGGCGGGTCCTGGGATCTTAACATCGACGGTCTGGGAGACAGCTGGAGCGCTGAATTATTCTAGAAAGGGGTTTCCGTCCTGGCAATCCTTCCCGCCCGGGTTCCTTTACTTGCCGTGGCCCCATGAAATCCATACAGATACACGATGCTCGCTACTGTGGATCATTGCATTACTATCGTGGATTACCTGAAGTGAAGTAGGACTTTCATTGTTCATTACTGAATAAAACTTCGATCGGTGAAAAGGTTCGATTTCGACGGCAGGGCGCAATTGAAGCACGATACCTCTCGCTACCATATCATGCTTTCAACCATCAGCCTCGTTACGTGGGGTATACTCTTTACAATACCCTATGCCACCGCGGCACCTGAGCCAAGTCCTATTGTAGAGCTTGGCCAACGAAGCGGATACCACGGCGATTTCAATTGCAAGCATTTAGTCTTCACCGTCGATGCTACAGCAACCAACCAAGTGATCGCATCCCCAGCAGCCTCAACCCTCAGCACGCAGGAAGGCGTCAACGCCTTCTACGCCAGCCTCAAAGGTCTCGTCGCTGCCTCTATCAAACAAACGAGAGGCGGCACCTATAGATTAGCGGCAGAATACTGCCATGCTCTCACTCGTCCAGAACTCTTTTCTGCGCCTCTTCAAATCCTCGTACATGGTAGCGCAGGCTACACCAAGGGTTATTGGAACCGCGGATCCTGGGGCAATGCACCTCTCGAATACAGCTGGACTCACGCAATGAACCGTGCAGGTTACTCTACGCTCGCTGTGGATAAATTGGGAAACGGCGAGTCTTCTCACCCTGATCCAGTCAACGACGTGCAGCTGCCGCTTCAGATGGAAACTATCCACTCCCTCATCACGCTCATCAAGTCCGGGAAGGCGGGTATTCCCATGCCGCCTGAAGGCGGCTTGATTTTCGTGGGCCACTCTACTGGCTCCATCATGGCAGCCGAATTGGCGCAAACTCACCCATTAGACGTTGACGCAGTGGTCCTGACAGGCTATCCCACCGGCGGGAATAACAAGGGGGGCCTGCCGAGTTATCATTTCTTCCCTGCAGCATTGAGTCGGCCAGATCAATATCCCAAAGGTTTGAACTATGGATATTTGCGTATGAACAGCGAGTTCAACCGTACAGCTGGGTTTTACTATAAAGGGCACTACGATCCTAGGATCGCGCATCTGGACTACGAAACGCAGGGCGCACAACCAATCGGCGAGGGGATCAACCTAGGTCTAGCTACTCAACCAGCATTCAAGGGGAAGGTACTTGTTGTTACGGGCACTAAGGACCCAGCGATCTGTGGATTTACGCCGGTCGAGGAGTGCAAGTTCAACTCGACAATACTCACGGCTGTGGGGGAGAGGTTTTCGGGTAATAGTGGGTTTGACTGGTATAGCCCCGTGAGTGGACATGTTCTGAATTGGCATTACAATGCACCGCAGACGTATCAGGTTGTGATCCAAAGATTGGGGATGTTGTTGGGGAGGGCGGCACCGAGCGGTGGGGTATGATGAGGGAAGCAAGTCTAATAAAGACAAAAGAAAATTGAAGAACAGACTATTAAATACGTCAGACTCGAACACTCTTTCATGGAACATGGCACAACGATCCGTAGTTGGTCCGAGAGACAAGCCTGTGCAAGTGTCCATCCCAGGACCATCAGATCGACACATATCAAGTCGACGGGATTCAGCGACAGAAGCCAAAAGCTAGATCTGATTTCAATGAAAATTCAAGCGAAAACGCAGAATGCGGATAGCTGCCTGCGATCGGCCCCAAAATGTCAGCTCGGTATCTACAAAGCCATCATCTTATCGCGCAAACTTTTCCTTCCTCACATTTGTTTATGCCATTTATCAATCTCCTGTCGTATACGAAGTAGGACACTCTGTCACTGGTACCGCGCTTGCACTTCCGTGCCTGGATAATGGGATAAGCATGGGAAGTGATCCCGCTTTGAAACGTCAAGATACATTCGTAGGCATCAATTTGGTATGGTGTTTTTTATTCTTCTCGCTGTCTGCATTCGCCAATATTCGCAAAATTGTACGTTTGCTATCGTATGATTCTGCGACTTGTATTGTCTTCATAACGTTTCATTCTACGCCTACAGAGTGTATTGCGTGTATTTCACACTTTTCCCAATGACTGATAACAAACTCATTGACGTTGTCCTCTGTCGATTTCCTGACTACTGCTGCAGACAAGGCTCGCTATCTGATCGTCATGATTCTGCCTGGTGATAAGTGGAAGTATCACCACTTTAAGTAGTCATTTGAATTCGGACTTTTCGAATTGGGGTTTCTTCTAGGTTAGACCATTCTTTTTCGAGCTGGACTATGATCTTGAGAGACTTCTTGGAAGGGTTACGGTTGTATCTCGAGAATGATGATATCAATATGGAAGCACATCTTAAGGTCGAAAGGCTATTGTACTATTCACCAACCGGAACAGGACCGGTATGTCACCCGCCGATTTTGACAGCAGCTGGAATAGTCTAATTCTTCCCTCTACCGTATGCAATCGGTTTCATATCCTCAAGATACAGCTCTCATCTGTAAATGTCATTCCAGCACCGCGGGGTAAACCCCTGCTGCCAATGGCACCGGTTCTACTGGATAGGCTACCTATTAATGGGGAATTTTCGAAAGAAGAACCGACCTTGTTTTATTACTGCAGCTTGTTCCCAGATAACTTATGGTACCAATCTAGGATTAGCAGCCTCGATATCTCGGCCTTATCAACGTCCTACAGAGATCCGTTTCTCTCTTGTTCAATTATTATCAATCGTACTGTTTGCAACTATCCGATATACACCTTACTCAAGCCCGAATAACGAGCTCACCCTCTTCCAGTGTCTGGAAGCCGCTGCGTGGGCCACTGCGGGATTGGCCTCTTGCGCTCTGCGACGTATCCAGCGTTCAAGCCGACAATCTAACAGAGGCGGACATAATATTCGAAGACATTGTTACTGAGAACCTGCAAGTACATTACCACGCGGCACAGAAATGGTATTACCTAGAAGACCAAAAAGCATCCGAGCTGCTTGTATTTCGGCAAACTGAATCACGACCCGGTGGACCGATTGGTATGATCTGCCTGAGTTTCTTGGTTAACACAGATTACTCACAGATTTCTTAGGCGTGCCTCATACGTTTTTCCACAATCCGTTGGCAGGTCCGGATGAGCTACCGAGGGAAAGTATCGAACTTCGGATGCTTGTCTCTTACGGCATTTAAACTCCCCAGGTATTTGCATTCGACTTAGGTAATTCTGCAGAGTTCAATCTGCAAACTGGATATTGGAAACTGCAGGATCCGCATCACCATGAAACCCACTGTTTTGGTTGGGGGCTATCGCATCATAATTGAGAAGTAGTCGACCTTACGATTGTTAATTGACAGTTTGACACGCAATAAAGATCGAGTATAGGCCATCATTTACGGAGTAGACTTTGCCTTTCGTGCAGACCTACAAACCCTTCTGTAGAGATACAGAGCTTGCGTCCGATCATGATATGAGTGATGCAGGAGAGTTATCTCTCAAGAACTGATGTCTTGGACAATAGTGTTTTAGCTCTCAATCAACAACGAATCTAGGTTGAGCAATAATCAAACCGAGACTAGGTCATCAGGGCTAGAGAACGAAGATACGCTGGCAATCTGTAAGAAAAATGGATTCGCCGCTGTTTGCAAGCTAAAAGCGTCGAAAGGGGTGAGGAGATTTCAGACAACCCTGATAGAACCCTAAATTGTCTGCGGGTGTGGCTGAGGGGATGAATCGCCCTGGATCTCGCCTTACTCGCACACACCAGCCTGTCGTAGTTATCGGCGTGAAGTCACGACTCTCTTTCTGCCTTCTTACTCTACAGCTTCCTTCTCCAGAAGTCACGCCTACGTGTCGCAATGATCCTCTGTGAGTTCCTTCTCCCCGCCACGTCACTTGCTCATACTAACATCCTCCAAAAAGTCTGCCCTTACGACTCCACCATCCTCACAATCGCCCGTTCCAATCCTTCGGACGAGTTCCCCAAAGGCCAGAACGCATATACATGCCGCTCTTGTCCGTATGTGTCGCCGCTTACCCATCGGATGTATGATCGCAATTACATGAAGAGAAAGGAGGTGGAGGATGTGCTCGGTGGGGAAGACGGTGGCGGGTGGGGGAATGTGGACCAAGCGGATGGTGAGTCGAGGCCGAAGGAGAACAGAGACTACACGTCCACCTGGATGAAGAACCCAGGCCGCGCCTCGCTGAAGCATCTTCTGGGATTGGAGATGGTTGATAGGCCAGACTGGTGGTGCGGTAGGAGGAGGAAGGAGGGCCAAGGGGACATAGACTGTTGTTCAAGGCCACGCGCTGACGATTTATACGACAGCGCAATGTCCAGCCGAGAACTGCGATGGCTCGAAGGCATACTTCTATCAAGTACAGATACGGAGCGCGGATGAGCCAATGACGACGTTTTATAGGGTATATTTAGTCCCCTTTTGTCCCGATCTACCAACGCTGACGTGTGATTCTTGGACAGTGTACTACATGCGCGAAGAGATGGAAGGAGAATTAAGGTTGGTGGGTGGGGGATGGTCGAGGATGGAGATAGGGGTGGCGACAGTGAGGGAGATTGGGGGAACCACTTGGTGCTATTGAGGGAGGATTGATAGACCTAAGAGGCCTGAGTCACAACTTGTTTACGAGGTTCTAAGGTATTGCTTAATGATTAGGCTTGCGAGCGTCTGCTAATGAGCTCAATATCAGGAGGGCACCGATGGTACTGAATTCAACTTTTTCCCAACAACCAAGGTGGCTGGGATCGTGCAGGTGTGATAACCTCCTGCTCTAGTCATTGAACACAGTTGAGTAGAAATTATAAAGTTGGGAAGGCAAGAGACTAAACCCTATTGTTTCTCAACGATCTAGGCCGCTTACGAGCATTAAACCTCGTCCTCTTCTCCTAGGACTCGGGGACTGGACAGGAACATCACGCGTGAGATCTCCAGCGGCAACCAAGTGGTTTGGGACCCCTATTTCCAGAATCTCGCAGGGCCATGGAACCATATTCCCTACAAGAATAACGCCGCCAGCCAAGCAGAAAGCAATAGTGGGTCAAGCGAGGTAAGTGTCAATAATGCCGATGCTGGTGTCGAGGCTAGGGGTGGGAACGCAGGAGGAAACAATCAAGCCCCGGCAAACATCTTCGCCGCACCTGTCACAGCTGGAGTGAACCCTCTGCCAACATGCGGGGAGCCCTGCTACGGCCCCATCAACTCCTGTGATCCGCTCACGGGTTGTAGCTGCATCGCCGATCCGCTCGATAGCCCTCTAAACGCGATGTATACGGGACAGTGCGGCGTCGTGTATACCTCCGCTGCGACCCGGAGACGGCGCTTGAATTCGCTTGACTTCCTTGCTCGGTCAGAGAACAATGCAAGCAGCAGTGCTGCCGAGGGTGGGGCCCCTGCGAACATGCCGTTGACGCAGATCGAAGCCATACCCCAGCTTTGGTGCGTTATGCGGCATGCCCCTGTTACTGTACGTATGTCAGTCATGCATGCTGTGGAAGTTTGGATGGGGTTGTGCGCGAGTCGCCGAAGTTAAGGCTAGGGGCGCTAAAAGTACCGTCTGGCAAGACCTGCGAGCAGAGGTCCGGGACAGTGATTAAGGGTATTCTCCAGAGAGAGAGTGTATATCTATCTACTCATGACATGTCTATCAATGCCTCTTGGCTTATTCAGAGACGATAGACCATCGTATTAGGCCTCCGACATCAAACTGCTAATGCTCCACAGGCATATTGGCCATCAGCAACAATTTCTTCAGCACATCCGAGTCGATCGTGATGTTTTGCGTCGTAGCCGCAGTCCCCGCTCCCTCAAGTCCATTTGAAGTCGCAACATCCGGGTTTGGGTAGTACCAAGATGCAATAGCGATAATCACATAAACAATCTATCACACAGACACATCAGCTATCGGTAAGCAGCATGCCAATATATGCTTGTAAGCTTACCACCAGGAGCGCGCCTTCAAGCCAATTGCTCTCGCCATCGCGCAGAAAGTTCCCCACGACGATAATGCCAAGCACAACGAGCACGATCATGAAGATTTCAAAATTCAAATCCATCGGTTTGCCGAGTGCCCAGCCAACGAGGACGACCAGCGGACCATTGAACAACGCGGTCTGGATGGAGGGGCCTAAGCAGTGATAAAGAGCAACGTTGATGACGCCATCGTAGGCCTCGTCGATAGCGGTAAGGTGCTCCGCAGCTTTCTCAACGAGGGGAAGCAGGATTAGGCCGAGAAATTGATCGGGTACACCGCTGTGGACGACGGCTTCGATCTCCTCGACCAGGTAAATGAGAAGGAGAGTCGCGAATATGAGGGATATGATTAAGGCGACGGCACTACAAAAGAGTAAGCGCTGGTGACCTGGAGCTCGCGCTGAACCACAACATTATGGGTGTTAGACTTACGTTTCCGTCCCTGTATACCTCATCCGGGCCTCATCCTCCTCGCGATCCATATCTCGGTGCTCGTCCGCTTGGATTACCTCGTCGAAAATGCTGTGCTGACTTCGAGCGTTATACCATACATAGCATACGAATGCAATAATCAACACAATACTGGTGACTTGTGATATCTTGAGGATGTCCCTCTGCAATGTCTCAGGTGTGAACTTTTCTTTCAGGATACTAAATCCCAAGCTATCTTTCTCGATCGTTGTTTCCCCTTTCAACGCGCTGTAGAATGCGCTCGGGATTAGCAGACCGAATGCTGCGACCAAGAGAAGGCCATTGCCCGTCTCGGAAATGGCTGCATGGAACTTCTGGGTGGTCTGCCGAAGACCACCAACAAAGAAACACAGGCCAAGACACAGCAGGAGGTTAGTCAGTATGGACCCAAGAATGGCCGCCTGGATAATCGGGATCAAGTTGCCTTCATCTCCATTTCCATCATCTTGACCCTCGTCTGGCTGTCGATGCTTCAGGATTAACACAACAAAGAGGATAATCTCCACTATACTCCCAAATGTAGTCTCGATTATCGTCCCCGCGACCTTCGGAAGCTTTTTGGCAAATTCTTGGCCCGCGAAGCCCAGCAAATTAGCACTGGGTATCATGCCGATATATGCGAATGCGAAGACCAGGAGTGGGCGATCAGAAAAGACATAGCGAAAAATGATGGCGAGTGGGACAAAAGGCCATAGGATATTAACGTATTGAGAGACTAGGTTAGAGGATCTGTAGGTTACCCCTAGGAAATGACGAGGATGGAAACCATGACGGCCTGACTCGCCCTCGTGAGCGACCTTGCCACGGAGTAAAGATGGAAGTAGAGCGCTTCGCTCATCGTTCCCGTCGTTATCGTTCTGAGAGCTGTGTCTGTCATTGTGACCATTTTGGGGGCTTGATTGCGCCATGACGATGTGGTGTTGGAATTGAAACAGCCAGATTTGCTTAATGTCTCATGAATGGAGGGCTCCAGATACCGCTAAGACGAGAAAGCTCGCGGTTTGCTTTGTTGTGGGGGTGTGCGAGTGTACGCTCTACAAAGTGTGTTTCAATAAGTGATTGAGCAGCCTCGTCCCCTCCAAACCTCAGAGGGAGTCCACGAGCATGTGTCAAAGGTGGTGTCGTTGTTGACAGAAACACAGCGGACTGTGCCAAGCCTGAATTACCGTGGTCAAGAGTCTTGGTGTGCTTGGCAGAGGCAAGAATAGATATGGATGACTTCATCTTGCATTCGACCATGTCTTAGGTATCAAGGAGCTGATTCAGAGATTTGATCATGTTTATGGCTATCTAGTAAGTAGACTGGAACTCGCTAGACAAGGTTCGAGGACAAGATACATTGATAGCTTCAGATCTGAGTTGGTCCACTCTCTCGAGATATCCAGAATCAACCAAGAGCATGTATCCGAGCTTTACACCCGCCACGATACCACGGAGCTCTTGCATCAACGCCCCCCTACTTGCTCCGATTCTACATTCTCCAGGCTGTATGCCGCTTGACTATACATCTATTGTTCATCTAGTTCATTCGGCGATTCGCATTTTGTAAGTCAATTACCCATACACAAGATTGATATATCATGGACACGAAGAATTCGTTCGTCAAACATTCTACGTTACAGGACCATTCGCAGCCCATACCAATCGTTGAACACGCACTAAAATCGAAACTATCATCCCAGTTCCAACAGCTCAGTCAACCGCTCGTTAGACTTTCTTAGCTATGACTCAACAGTGCGCCACAGGCATATTTTCAACTCGTTCGTTCAACGCAGGATACAAAGGGTGTAAAGTGCTTCCTCGGTCACTACGACAACTCGATCAGCCTGCGCCAGATCATCTTCCGGCCTGATTCGAATGAATTGGCACTCATTGCTCATTAGATAATGACGTGTGAATCTCCAATACGGAAAAAACTCGATTCTCTCGAGTCAAGTCAGTCATTTGAAATTCCGCCACAAGCTCCATAATTTCGAAAAATTTGCTGGATATCCGATTTACCTTTTGGCTTTCTCTCTGCCTTCATCGGTCGGTCTCGACCCTCTGAAGCGACGCTTTACAAGGACTCTTGCAAACAATTAGTCACATTTGATTTCCTTGAACAGAGACCGCCAAGATGGTGGATAAAGCGAAGCCGGGAGAAGCTCAGTCATCGTCATCAATCAGTTGTGCATCTGTTCGAAATCCTCAACTATAGGTTTGTGTATTCAATGATTTGCCGAGACCCGCTGATTATATGTGTAGGAATCTCGATGAGTTTCATTTCTTTTTCCAACTACCTCGAGAGATCCGGGATCAAATTTACCTCCTTTTGTGCGGTTATAATGAGATCAAGAGCGTGAGAGATTGGAAAAAAGGATTGAAAGTCGTCAAGATGAGCAGTGGGCCTCCTGAACACTGGGAAAGCCCATCATGGAAAAATACAGCGTCTCAACTCCAGCAGCTACAAGTCTCAAGTCAATTCTACAAGGAGGCCGCCACGATATTGTATTCGAGCTCTCGCTTCGACTTTGGCGAACCCAAATCTGTTGCACATTTCCTTTCCGCACTTCACCCCAAGTTTCAGAGCCGAATACGTCTCCTCCACCTCACTATTAGTGCGAGCCAGCCCGATCTGCAACTGTGGCGGAAATTGTTTAAAGAGTATGCAGTGACTAGATTTTCTAGCTTGCGTGTCATATGTATCGATGTTCGGGTTGCTAAAGAGAGAGATATGGCAAAATTACCGGAGGTACGCTTCTACTCATCAAAATCTTTGCCGATGCTGGAGCACGCGACTGTCGTCTTTCACCGCATAAACATTGAACCACTGTATTGGGGAGAAGGAAGCTTTGTTTCTCATCATCGGGAGATAATTTTCCAGGAGATCAGCGAGTGGCTGACTTGAGGTGTACGCACGTTCCACCGATAGGGATAGCGGTAGAGGTGGTCTTGCTTTAGACTTGATCGATCGATGGAGGGGCGAACTATTGTGCTTCTTTTTCGGTGCGTTAGATGAATCATTATCTAAACATGCGATAGATGCCATTCAATCCGCACTTCCAGTAGTACTTAATCTGCGAAAGTATAATATTGATAGTGGGTTCTAGACCAAATCACCCTTTTCGTTTCACGTGGTTATTCAAGGCTTGACTGTGATCAGCTTCTTGAAGCATTTGAAGAAATTCAAGATAATCAGTCCTTGTCAGGTGTGACATCTGGTGAAGTGACCTTGATTTCGCTACATCTATCCATCAAACTTGATCAGCTCACAGGCCGATAGAGGACGATATGCTCGACTAGGGAAATAAGCCACTGCTAAACGCTGTTGGAGGGTACGCGATTGTGCCTTTGCTGAATGATTCTATTGCGTAACCTCATGAAGCAGATGTAGTATTCCCCTCCAGCGGCTTGTTTGACACTATTCTTCAGAGATCAATATCTAGTACGATTGATTTTGCGCGTTGATAATTAGTTTCGTTTTAAACACGCGACGAATACGAGACTCAGCTGCTAAGGTTCAAGCGCAGGATTAGCAGGAAGGGTCTAGTATAGGTAGAGGATATGTCTAGTCCCCATCGCCCATTGATTGTTTGTGGCTCCATGGTATTCTGGAACAAAGGATTTCTTGGCCTGCTTAGAGAAAAAGGTATTTACAGTAGATTGGCAGAGAGTTGAAGGTCTGAATAATTACTCTTTGTCTCAAGATTTGAGCGCTTCGAGTGTGTCGCTTGTCATTGGTGTGCAGTGTTCTACTTGATACGCCAAAAACCCTCAGCCTCATCCTTCGTGTGTAAATCCGCCACATTCTCAACTTGAGAAAAAAAAAAAAGCTTTGACAAGGCTGAAGGCTGAATGCACGTTCAAGTTTGAGATCTGTTAATTTGAGCTGCAACGGCGACTATTGATCGAAATATGAGGCTCCGCCTAGATGAAGGATTCCATTGTGAGGTTATTAAGTGGGAGCATTTCGTCGAAATTCCACAACTTCCATCACTGCTACTACTAGATACCTGCTCAAGCTCTCCGAATAGACTCACATCTATACTCTTCAGTCCCGAGACAGAACTCCGCGCGTTGCGACTATTCCGCCGATCATGGCCGACATCTCCTCAACCCCCGAGCTCGCATCAAGCGCCAGCAGGACAAACACAACAGTATCCAAAATGACAGACCCACGATCCATTCTCCTCCGTTCAGCATCTCTGTTCGTACTATTTCTCTCGGGGATTTTCCTCATAGCGGGCCTCATCGTCTATGCCGCTACTGGAATAGGTCAGAACAGACCTTACGACGACATGGGTGGTGACGGCGATTGGACTGAGTTTATGTTGCTGGGTTTCGTAAGTCACTGCCGTGCTCTTCCTCGTCTTTTCTTTGCCCTCATTCCCCAAACAATATTTTTTGCGAACTAACAGACGTTGTAGCTAGCACTATCTCTCCTTACCAACTTATTCTTCATATTTAAAGCTTGGAAAAGTCCTGACAAACCTCTCCATCTCGGCTACTACATCGGCTTCGATCTCTTTGTCTGGCTGGCGCTGTTGAGCATCTGGGCCACTGGCCTGGCCATGTCGCGCTTCGTGCTGGCGGTCCATGATTGCTATGGCTCATATTCCACCGAGACCTTTTTCTGCCATCCGAAATGGAAGGTCGCGCGCGGCTTGTTCGTGACCGGATATGCATTTGCTATGCTATTGATGTAGGTGCTATCTCAGGGATCTAGGAGATCTAGACTCTGGAGGCTAATGTGAGCAGTGTCCATCATGGGTTGCTTTTCGCGTTCGCTGCAAGGAGACTGGACCTTGAGGCTCGCGCCGGGAGGAGGGAGCGCAGGGCGGGCAGAGTGGTGGTGGAGGATGAGGAGCGGCTTTGTGGTGAGAAGAGGGAGGGCGCAGCTTGACACCGCGGCTTCCTGCGCCAAGCTTCACAGCCCCAGAGTGGACTTAGCATTCTCATCGCCTACAAGTCATCTGAGTAGCGGTCGGAACTGGATGTTTTGCTGCTTTGAATTAATCCAGAGTCCTGTATAGTCCTGTATCATACGTATGGGTCCCACAAAAGCCGTCGTGAATCCCCCTATTGACGAAGAGATCAAAAGGGCGAGTGTAAGCCAATTTGAGCTTCAAGCCTGTGTTACGGTCAGCTATATCCCCGCCAATTGATTGAAGCGAGTTGAGCTGCTTGAGCTTTTCTTCGGCTTTCTTCCGCACTCATGCTCCTAGCCTCCTAGTCTGAGGTTTCCACCTGCGGAAGTAAATTCGAATTCTAGGAAAGGCATCCTTTGCGTGCATGAAATTGCGAAATCTTCAGCTGGTAAGCTATGTAAGCGCTTACCCCTCACGGTAGCCAATCACAGCCCGCGACCGGCACTTTCAGGCGCCATAGCGTATCCTGAGGGGGAGGGTGAAACACTTTGGAAACTTGGGGCGAAATATCATCAAGCCTCTGAAATACTCGTATCTAAGCTCTGCTCAACATGCGACGATAACGTGCTTACAGTGGCCCATACAATTTGTTCACGCTCCATTATGATGAAGTGATGAAGAGATTTAGTGCTGATGACGACTAGGCAAATTTCGCTACGAGAGTCTGGATCGAGGATGGAGGAATTCTGACTCCTCAGTCCTGAGGGGCGGGGGCCGTTACTCAAGGAATTCTCGAGTGCCGAGAAACGCATATGCTTGCCTCATGCAGAGCTGCAGACCTCGCCCTTCGGCCTAGGGAGAACGATCAAGCCGGTGACGATTCACGAGATGTTTCAAGAGGAACTTCACGCTGGTCTGAATTCAATTCTGCGATTACTGTCCAAATCCAGGGGGAAAAACAAGAGCGTGAGATATTGATGGTATCATAGTACGAGCGCCTTGCCAGCCTCATCCTCGTTCTCCAACATCGTGGGAAATAAAACCCGTCTTGCCCAACCTAATCCCAGGAAATGCCATAGCGTTCCAAAGGAATGGCGTCCAAGAAAGCCAATTTCAAGCCTTCCGACCTGTTCAAGACTTCAAGCAGAGATGGCTACGAATCCCAAGGAGCTGCAGTTTTCATTGGTCCACGGGGCACAACATGCCCCGGTTCATGCCTCTTCCTCGTTTTCCACCCTTGATTGGGATTGGCGACCACGGGCCCTGCGTATGTAGGGAAGGGCCTGGGGGGATCGAAGCCTTGATAGACAGCAGCCACGCAGCTGCTAAAAGCGGGATCCATATCGAACACTTCTCGGGGAGGAGCGATCATGGGAGAATATGGTCGTCCGGGGTTATACTGAGGGTTGTAGAACCAGCTGTCGGCTGCCGCGACTTCTGGCGGCGGACAGGGGAGATCCGCGAAATTGAATTCTTGGGTTACGCCTGTATTTCCCACGATTGTTGAGATGGCGCCTGGTGCAAAGGCTATGGTATGGTCGTAGTAGATGTTCCCAACACGTGTGCATGCGTTGCCTGCTGAGATCGTCGGAAAGACAAGGTAGTTACTCGGATACTGCCTGAAATCAAAGTCAGCAGCGGCCTTGAGAGGATATTTCGAAAGGCCTCTTACGGAACCAGGTCTGTCGGAATCGGACCATTTGCTTCCTCTGTAACACCGGCCAAACAAGCTGTATTGTTTGTGTTCCCTGTGGGCCAGTAATATGCGCTAACATATTGAAAGAATATGGAACATTGGTTGCAACTCGGGTCAACAGGTCCAACACTGGACGGTACTGCACCTGGCGTAGGGGTAATACCAGCCGGAGGTACCCCTACTGTCGACGCTTGGACCAAACCACCAGTTGCCGCCACGAAAGGGATGACGACACCACTAGCAGGATCAACCCCTCCCGCAGCGGCGACAGTGTTCACAGCTTCGCCTTGACCTTCGCCATGGCCATCAGCGAAAACAGTTGCCACGGCGGTTTCAGTCACAACTCCTTGCGGTGCAGCTAACCAAGTTTAGCAAGAGCTCGAAGCAATCGCATAGGCGTACCTACCGTGAACAAGCAATGAGATACGAAGAAAGCTGATCAGTGTTGAATAAAACGAGCGTGAGGCCGACATGACTAGAAGTAGACGGAGACTATGAGCGTTGCTCAATCTCTGCTTTTACAACCAGCCGTAGACGCTTGATTGCATACGTGAAGGAAAGAAAAGACGCTTAAAGAGTGTAATAATGTTGGTTAGGAGAAGCTAAGAGGGGACATCTACAGGTATATAAGAGGAGCAATCGGCACTTGCAGTGGCCGTGGCCGCCGTGGGATTTCGCTTGCCTCGTAATCAAACGAGGTATCAGGCGGGCAGCATGCGATAGCGGAGAGATATAGCAATTTTGCGGCTTGTACTGAGGTGCATTGCCCAGAATTTCCGATCGGCTTATTTGAGACGCTCATACAATCGAGGGGTCACCTTCTCATGCCAAGTCTGTCGCCACCACTTCTGCGGACACCTGGAAATGCTCAGTCTGACCTTCGGTACCTGATCTATGCTGCATCGATTACGGGCCCCCAGTCCCAATATAGAACAGCGCGAGGAAGGTACCTACCTCTGCACGAGGGTCACTGACGGTGGGGGCGAACTTATGCATGCGAACAAACCAACATCGAGCCTGAGTTGCGGAAGTGTGCCTCGAACAGTCCATTTGGAACAAATTTTAAGATTCGCATGTTACACACTAATCTGCTGGTACCTATAGCGAGAGCGCAATGCAGGGACGAATGTGTTGTTGTTGGCTTGCACTGCCTGAAAGGGGACTGTGCCTCCTAGGTTGCATAAGGATTTCGACATGAAACATCAGGCAAGAACACAAAAAATGATCCTCACGGAAATTAAATCCTCTTGGACACGAGGAGGGCCTGACGAAGGATTGTTGCATGACTGTACTCGAGAAATGAGCAAAGAGAGAGGCTCAATCTTCATCTCAAATAGCAGAACCTTCGACGATGATGCTGAGAGGCTTTTCGATGGTCTTAAGGCCTCGATAGTCGCGCGGTAGCAGCGTTAAGTGACGGGTACCTGGGTCGGTCACTCGGCATGAGCCCGGAGCAACACCCGGGTCATATCCGAATGGCCGCTTCCCGGCCAAAGCCAAAGCCCATCTCATGGGAGCCAAATGGGATATGGTAAGATATCATGGGCATCATGATCCCATTTTATTAGAGCATTGTTGACCATTATTGACCGTTTTGATAGGGATGGGGTTGATGGGCTATGGTCTTCTTTTTCTTTAAGGACGGGCACTCCTGGACAAGTCTCTCGCGTTCTTCCTTCCACAGCGGGCACGGCCACCTGGGTCGTTAACGAGGTGGGATGTCAGTTGGGCCCGAGCTCTTTCTCCGGTTGCGCAGAGAGTCGAGGCAACATATTCCACAGCAATGCTTCGAAAACATGGATCGGCCAAGGAAACTACTCGTACAATATCGAGCTAAACCTGGGCCCGAAGTTCAATCTAGGCGGCCCTTATGGACTCGATACTGTAGCTCTAGCGGAAGGTAATGCTACTGGAGGCCCGTCGCTCGAGGGACAGGTTGTTGCAACAGTGGCCACCGTACTGTACTATACTGGCATGTTTGGGCTCAACAATCAGCCGAATAATCTTAGCACCGTGGACAACCCGCATCCCAGCTATCTGACCAGCCTGAAGACGAAGAATTTGATACCCAGTCTATCTTGGGCATATACAGCAGGAGCCTGGTACCGTAAGTATAAGCGTTTCTATTTTCTCACTAGTGAACTGTAGGAGCGCTCTAAGATTTGAGATATCATTGCAGCATTGCGATTCGAGACTTAAATCCCGATCTTGAAGCGACTATACATCGAGTGCATATCTCGTTTCGTCACTAAAACACTGAACCCAAGGCTCACCAACAGACAGGTAATGGCACCTTCGGCGCTCTAGCAAGCTTAACCCTTGGCGGCTACGACTCCGAAAGATTCACCCCTAACAACGTCTCATTCTCCCTCGCCTCAGACATCAATCGAGATCTGGTCGTCAGCCTAAAGTCAATGACATCAACAACCTCAAACGGCTCCTCGATAGCCCTCCTCTCAGATCCGATTCTCACATTCATCGACTCCACCGTCCCACGTATGATCTTCCCCACCAAAGTCGCCAACGCCATAGCCAAAAACTTCGGCTTACAGTACGACCCAAACTTCAACATGTATTTCGTCTCTGAAAAAGTGCACGCTGGTCTCTCTCGAGTAAACCCCAACATCACCTTCACGCTCGGCAACTCGCTGAACGGCGGACCATCCGTCGACATCGTGCTGCCATATTCGGCCTTCGATCTGGTCGCCAACCCGCCCCTAGTCAAAGAACCAGTCGGGTATTTTCCGCTGCAAGCATCCGATAATGAGACCATGTTCACCCTCGGTCGACCCTTTCTACAAGAAGCGTACCTCATTACCAATTACGAGTACCAAAACTTCTCTATCTCGCAAACGCGCTTTGACAACTTAAATTCAAATTCCACCAGAAAGAATATAGTCGCTCTACCTGCAGCCACTGAAGTCGCCAACAAAGTCGGCAACACCCCAATCGCCCCAACCGTAGCCCCAACGCCCATTCCGTCGAGCGCACCCGATACAGGCGGACTTTCTCATCAAGCCAGAGTGGGCGTGATAGCAGGGAGCACGAGCGCCGCAGCCATCAGCCTCCTCATCCTAGTTCTTTTCCTTTGGCGGTGGCGGAAATCTAGAAACGCCGATAAACTCGGCACACCACACGGGAAACCGCAATTGTTAATGACGCATTCAAAACCAGAAATGGACGGGCACGGCGTGTCTTATAAGCCGAGATTCGCTGCCATGAGCTATGCACTCGATCTCAAGGACCAGAACTCCAACGGGCCGCCACGGTACACGGATGCCGAACTAGGCTCTCATGAGATCTTTGAAGTACCTGGACCTGATAACCCGGAATTTCAGGAACTGATGACTCGTCCCCCACGCTCGTGGGTTCCGAGGGGCCGAGATCGGAAGTCCCGTAAGAATTACTTAGACTACGTGAATGGGAAAGCTGGAACGCGGCGGCTGAGAGGGGCGTTTGGCGATAGAGGGAGGGGAGTAGAAGAAGCTATACAACCGCCAATAAGCAAGTTCTGCAAAATTCCCGTGAATTGTCTGCCTAGTCGCGGGAGGGACAGGGGAGGGATGGTGAATCTGAATCGGGAACTACCGCCTATCCCGGTTTGGCAGACGCCAGCGGCGATGGGGAGGAGTCCGTTGCCGAATACTAGAAGGGTTTTGATGGAGCCGGTACAGTAAATCAAAGCAGAAGGTGCATTAGCTTTGGCTTGGATGGGGTTGGATTTTTCTTTCTACGATACCCCGCCTGTTGGCTTCTCTGTTGATATTGTTTCATGGCGTCTTCACTCACGGGGTGTGATAGAATACCTCACTTTAGCCCTCTAGCGTCTTCGCACGAGGATAAATAGTCTCTCCACCTCCATCGCAATTAAGGTACATCCTAAGTTCTACAATAGTACAACAACATTAAGAGAAGCTAAAGACCTCAGATCCACCTAGCAGCGATGTCTACAAGCCTTCACAAGCTAGTACAGAGCGGCTTTGCCGACGCAACGACATACGAAACCCACCGACCCTCTTATCCCCTGCAGTCGGTTGATTTGATGTTGAACAAATTAGGGATACTTGATACGCCCGGAGCTCGAATACTCGAGATTGGAGCGGGTACTGGCAAACTCACCGAACAGCTTGTGGGCCAGGACAAAAGTTACGAGATCCTCGCCGTCGAGCCTCATCCCCCCATGCGTGTGGTCCTTGAACGAAAATCGCTGCCGGGAGTCCGGGTTATGGATGGAACAGCTGCCAATCTTGAAGGCGTGGAGGATGCGTCGGCGGATGCGGTAGTGGTAGCTCAAGTGGGTTCAAACGCATCTATCGATACCACAGGATAAACTGCTCATCGCATATAGGCTTTTCACTGGTATGTAATACCCATTCCTGAGCACTGCGGCAAGGGCCCACGCCAAATCTCATAGGTTCGCCAACATGGAAGCGCTTCAGGAAATCCATCGAGTCATCAAGCCATATGGGAAGCTTGCCTTGATCTGGAACCTTGAAGACTGTAAGTCTCTTCGCTCCAGTCATGAAGCAGCTTTGAAGGCTCCCTTCTAACGCGGGTTAGATAATTCGGGTGTTGAGTGGAAGTCTACGACCGAATGGGAAGATACGCTTAGAAGGTTCTTGCGGCCAAATGACAACGACAGGGAATGGCAGGCAGTCTTTCAAGAACAGCCCAATCCGCCGCTATACTCAGCTGTGGAGGGTGATATTCATCATTGGACAGTATGGCTAAGTAAAGAGGCTGTGTGGGATCGGTTTCGCACTATCAGTACTATTGCTTCTCAAGGTAGTGATGACTTCGAGGTAAAGTCCCCCGTGGTTAAAGCCAGCCAAAAAAATAGGTGGTCTGACGCAGCTAGAAAACCAAAAAACTAGTTTTCAAGACTCTGGAGGGTCATGATGTCGAAAAGAACGAGACTGGGAAAGTTGCGCTGCACGGGCGCACGGAGCTCTTCTGGACCACAGCACTTCCAGCTACACTCCACGGCAGTTCTTCTTTGTGAGAATACACATGCAAGACCTAAATGTTAATCTGGCCTGAGTGGAGAATCAGGTGATTCGATTGGTTGACGTCTCCAACCAGGTGATTCGATTGGATGACGTCTCCAAATGTATGTCAAATGTATATTAATGTGATTCTATACAATATCCATTTCTAGACTGAGTGCTTGATCAGTCGCAGGAAGTCAAAGGCGCAGCGACAACAAGGCGACACAGCCTTTACAGCACTTAGAAAGGGGAAGCTATTCAATGATGCTCCGTTCTTTGAACCCAATCACTTGCATGATCGGCAAACAGAGGTCATTATTTCTTATGCGACTTATCCCGCAATAGACTTTTGAAATCGCAATGAGAAACGCTAATCATGCTCATAGTACCCCATAGTCCGGATGATCTTGATCCATCCCTGAAGCTTTCTGACCGCCTTAGGGGTTATCCGTTGGCACTGGTTCATGTAGCTGCAATTATTCGACGTAAAACCTTGACGCTGAATGAGATGTTCGAACTCTATGGTGGGGATAGCTTTAGTTCGGAGCTGCAAAGCTCTATCGGATTTTCCGCCCACGACAAATATGCACATACGCTATCTACAGTTTGGAAGCTTGAGGACTGCGAGCAGGAAAGGGTAGTCATCCAGCTCCTTGGCATTATGGTTTCTTAGACCCAGATGCTATCGGCGAATCCATATTGCAGACAGATGTCGATGACGGCCTTGCTGCCGAGTCTGCAGCTTATCGAGCATCCTTTGAAGAAGCACGAACAGTCTTAACAGGAGCCTCACTAATCAAAAGAGACCATGAGAATAAGCAGTTGAACTTACATCGAGTGGTCTAAGAAGGGCTTCGGAATCGTATGTCACCACAAAAATGCCAGACGGTCTTTTGCTTTTGGCTTTGCTGTCTCGTTGCTCCTAAATGCATGGCATCACGATCCTGGGAAGAAGTTTGCCCATAACAGTGCGCTGTGAGATTGAAGCTGCAGGGTACGACTTGAACCATCCTTTTGAAACATATCTATCTGATGATGACCGAAGGATATATTTTGACCAGGCTTTGAAAAACTTCGCCCTTCACCCATTCGGTAAACCTGAGCTTGCTTTGACGAAACATAAGAAAGCTAAGTTCATACAATTTATCGGTGACGATGAAGCTGCCAAAAAGCTTGCTGGAGAAGCTCTAGAGACTTACAGAGAATTACTGCTGACGGATAAGGCGAATGGTGCCACATCCTTGAAAGACACGGACTTCGAGAAAATTGTCCCACTCTGGTGAATATCGGTGGTCTTCAATAACTAATCTGCAATAGCATAGATCATTTTAGGAGGCAAAGCTAGTCAGCAAGTTCTAAATCACTACTCAACAATGACTACGGGATGTTATTAGAAAACCTTACAGTCGAACTATTGAGATTGTTGAACATTCTATTGAATTCGATATCGTCAAAGCATAGTTGTATCGCATCCATCAATAGTCTCAAGCGAGAGGTTTGTCTTTTTGCAAGTTACAGACCGCTAAACTAATCAAATACATATATAAGAACACCAATTGCCCGAGGGCTACCGTCATGTTTGACCAGGAGATGCTCAATGCACATCGAGATCTGCTGCTCCACTACAATATGGCTTCCCTCAATCGAGCTAACAACCTTCCGTATGATCGAGCTGTAACTATTCAAGTGCTCCAAGAAAATACTGGATCCAATATGTATATCACGAATGATTGAGGTATAGCGTGATTGGATCGTGCTTTGTGAAGTCGATGGTAGGCAGGGAGTGTCAAATCAAGTGTCAATGATAAATGATTTCGCCGTAGGAGCATTGAGTGTATTGCTCTAACTATGAGGTTTTTGGCGTCCAGTACGATTATTCTCAGCAGCTCGCTCGTCAACCTACACATATAAATATCAATATTCTCTATTTTGACACTCGACGTAAAACCCGGACTTTTCACATTGCTCATGCAAACGAGCTTCGCATCACCTCCATTCTCTTCCCTAACAGAACCCATCGAGGAGCACCAGATGGCAGACACCATTGGTTTACCGATGACCGGGTATGTTTGAAAAGAGCACTATACGTGGGCCCAGGTAAAGCAGCGCGCAAAGGACATCTCTGGTGTCGAGTGCTCGCTAGGAGGATTTTGCGAAGGAGGCACAGACTGCTCGGCTCGCTGTACTGATTGTATTGACGGCAGCACGTATGTGGTCAAAATTTCCATACGCAGGTGGAGAAGTCTCACGAAGGGGTATGGATGCCGTTTGCGGGCCCCGAGGAAGCATTGCAGAATCCCGATCACAGGCCTCTCAGGAATAAAATACCTCGTGCCTTCACTGACCTGGGCGATGATCGAACTTTCGATAGGCCGTTACATCAAGTACGCGTGCTTCTCTCTGACGAGTCAACAATGCTGATCAATCCCAGAGCAATATTTGAAGCCAATCCACACCTCGACCTGCCCTATGCGTAACCTACTTTCCTTGGAATTTACGCTGTCCCTGACCATGGATGGCAACTTCTTGAACCTGGAAGTTTTTTTTCAAGCGATTTATACGCCACCTGCGTTCCTAGAAAGTCCATGGATGATGTTTTGGATCAGAACGAAGAGCTGGACACTTTGGAGACTCACCAACGTCTTCTGAGGCAGTTCGGACAGATTCAAGCTGCTTTCCCGAACTTTCCTGAAGATCGGGGTGGCTCGCCTCTGTGGGATTCTCCTCAATTCATTCTCAATGGGTAAAGACGGTGTCACTGGTGAAGGTCCCTTTCTCAATAGTGATCATTACGAAGCGAATGCTCGTCACAATTGCCAAGAGGAGATCGAGCATATTCCAGAGGTGACCTCACCGGTCTATTCGATTTCGGTGCCATTTACTTGCGCTGGGTATCTAAAACGGTTACATGACGGCAAAGGCGGATTCTCTCTTGTCAAGTGAAATATGTGAGAATATAACATCACTGTCGATGACGACCCAAAAATCATTGGGATCTTTGATCTTTTCGCGGTGGCATTCAACCATGGGGCCATGGCATTCATTGAACCTTGCTGCTCGCAAGCCAATCTTGAGCCAGATATTTGCCTCTCGCCATTTACGTAGGAGGCACAGAACCCGTTGTCCGAGGACGCAAAATATACATGTTATATCAATACCTACCAGAACAGTTTGCAGGAAATCTCCCTCGCGTACGGCGAGATCACCAGCCTTCGAAACTCGATGGAGTGGACTTTTTCTAGGCTCAGATCGCTATCATGGCGATCCTAACATAGAATCAAGGTGGATTCGAATAGTGCGCGAAATCATCCACGATGACGAAAGAGCAGACGAACATAATCGCTTATCGATGATCAGGCCGAGGATCAACATCGATCCAGTGTGTGATCAAATTGACGACTGCCATCAATCAACCGCGTAGACCAAACACTGCAGTGCCTAATTCTCAAGCTTGCCGTCTACAGATGGAGTGGGTTTGTGGGTGAAGATCTGGGGGCTGCAGCAACCTGCTTTGCGGCGCTTTCAGTGTAAGCTATGAGGCAAAAAGCCTCTAACGATTCTTGAACGACTATACATTGCAATTCGCAGTGTGTTAGAGGGGAAAAACAGAAAGAGACCTCGCGGGTATACTGAAAGATGCCTTCGAGATACGATCAAGCACCCACACCCAGCTTGGCACAACAGCAGTTGTCGATTTCCGAGAACAAGCTACGGCAACGAAGAAACAGCTGTCTCCCAATAGAATCATTGATTTCATCCGCAAGAGAGGGCGGATATACAGAGTAGGCTCGAGGAGGTTTCGAAAAACCTGGTGACCCTTAGGAACACCGCTAACGATGCCTACGAGACAGGACGACATGTGTCTATCTCTAACATTCCGACCCAAGGGGAAATAGCGAAGGCAGAAACTTCAATGCTCCTTCAGATGGCATTGGATAAAAATGAGAAAAGCCTCTACTCAGCATTTGTTATGAAATGTCCAAGGACTGATTCGATCTCAAGGAGCTCTATATTTACAAGGACCGAGTGGCAAGCTCGATTGAACGCGCTTATGGGTGACGACTATACCAAAGCTACAAATTTTGTTTAGTCCGGAGGACGGGTAGACATTGGGATGTTGTGCATGACAGAGAAGTAGAGCCAGACGCACGAGAAGCGGCCTATCTAGGAGTCCTGAAGGAGTATTATATCAGATCGTACCTTCCGTAAGTACTCTCCAATTCCTGAGTCAACCTCGATTGCAACTCAATGCGCATCAGCATGCTCGATTTGAATGAAACAAACTTTACGCATGAGCAGTAATGGTGAAGTGACGGAGGAATAGGGTGCTAGACAGAGGCAAAGGGATTAAAAGAAACCCAAATAAGTTCCCTCCATCATACGAGGGACCAGTAGGAAAGCAGTTGTTGAAAGACGCCCTACGTGGATGTAACATGACTGCAGGCGTAAAAGCTACGTTTTGCTCGGCTCACAGTTAGAGCGGGTACTATATCGCTGTTCTGCGATGATACCAGCGCCGTTCAGCCTTGCTCATTCTATAGCCAGAGGTGACGTTACTACTGGCTGAAAAATCGCGCAGAATATCTGTGGTGACCAGAATATTATGCAGCAATCGCCCTTAAGCAAGTAACAGCCAGCACAATCCCCAGACGTTATGCCATCAAGTACTTCGGATTGTCATGTGCGAGACGCCCAGCGAGGACTCGGTGGCACAGGTCAGAAATACCGAGCCAGTCAAGCAAGCCGTGTCACCGTCACTTCCCTCATTGTACCTTTACATCCCCGTTTTCTCCTTCAACTCCCCAATCTTCATGCTCGCCTCGCTCTTCCCCATCTGCCCAGGCACCTGCTCCCCGGCCTCCTTCGCCATCACAGCCACATACCCCATCTGCTTGCCCGTCGCCGGATCATCACCCGTCGCCCAACCCTTGGGATCTTGTATCGGTGCACCTGCCTCTGCGTCCGGGTTCTTCGTGTCTTGATTTTTCAGCTCGTTGATCTTGGCCGAGGCTTCGGATTTGTTGAGCGAATCGGGGTTGACGTCGGCGTTTTTGCTGGCGGCGAGGGTGGAGATGAAGCCCTTTTGTTTTTCGGTTGGGGCGTCGGCGCCGGTGGCCCATTGTGCGGGGTTGTTGAGTTGGGAGGACATTGTAGGATGAGAGGATGGGAAGGGCGGACGGTGGAGGTGCAGGTGGAGGATTGTGGGGATGTGGTCTCAGTCGGTGGGCAGGAGACGACGATAATTGTCAATACCTCCGAGACAGTTTCTGTATTCCTGACTGAGAGGTATGATCTCAATTGAAAGATGTGGAGGTTGACGTGAAGTTTAAACAGACGCGTCGAAACTCAAAGCCGTGTCGATGACGCCTACAAAGACCCTGTTTAAAACTCCTCCCCGCATAAAACCCACCTACGCGTCCCCAAAAGCCCTAGCAGCCGCTTTAAGAGGTCCTGAAAGGCCCTAGGAACTGCCCCTCAAATTCCCCTAAGAATCCCCTAACCGCTTAAAGGACCCCTAGATCTTAGCAAGCTTAGGGCGGTGTACGGGGGTCCGCACGGGCTTAAGGTCGAGCGTATGTACGAGTACTGATTACTGTGCGTTGCCTGACTTCTGAAGATATATGGGATGAACAGCTTCCCCAATCCTCATCGAACGCTACGGGGGGTTCAATATTCATCAGCTCGCTCTGCGAGATGCGAGAGCCTGAATCGTATCTTGATTCGGCTGAGCCGTAAAGCAGCCGGCGGTCGGAATTAGAAATCCTATGATATTTTCATAGGAACCACATGGGTATCTAGTATATGCAGTCCGTCTCATATACACCATCACTACTATCGTGAATCATTACACCCGGGAGCCTCTTCTATAACGCCCTCCCAATCTCCATCTCATCCACCGTATCCGGACGGAAATCATGCTCCAAAATGCCCTTCAACTCCACAATCGGATCAACCGTGCTATACCGATCATCCGCCTTCCGAACGCCATGCAGCGGTAAATGCAGACTCTGTACACTCGGCACCTGACTCAGCACCTCACTCGGCACTTGGCTCATCACAGGATTATGCTCCGCGACCACTGCATTCGGCGGTCTTTTCCTTCGATGCCAGTCCCTCGTATATCGTACGTAAGCGTCAAAGGAGACTGGTTCGTTCTGGCCGTGAGATGAAGATGCGCCTCTTCGGGCGCCACAGGTTTGCAGCCAGCGCGAGTACCAGTGGTCGTGTTTTGAGAGATTCTCCTCGCTGTCGAGGCGTTCTGAGGATCGTTGTGTTCGTATGCGTTGGCGCACGGAGCGCAGCAGTGGTTTCATGAGGGGGATGCAGGCCGCGATGATGCCAAGATTGATTTCGAATCTGCGGCCTTGTCAGCTATGGTATGTGAAGAGTTTGATGGTAATTCCTACATTCTAGCAAGAGCGTTTCCAACCCCGACCCCTGCGATGAGTGCCATGATTAGCTAGTGAGGATGAATCGCTCTTCAACGATTACTCACAAGTACTGTCCTCAGCCTTGACTTGCCATGACAGCACCGTCCGTACAATCGTAATTCCGGCCGTGCTATATCCTGTCAGTCCAGAATTCCTAAAGGATCATTTAAACGTACACAACGCCCAGTCCCATCAGAAGGCATAATCCGACTTTCCTCCGTAACGGTATGTCGACCTTCCATAATAGGACCACGGGAAATGCAGCACCAATAAAATCCGTCACAACCGAGACGACTATCATGCATCAGCCAAGCCACAAACATCGGATGTTTCATACATACCGCCCTGCGCTATGATAATCCTCTCCCTTATTTCTTTCGACCAACAGGTACCGGGTGAGTCTTGCAACCAATATTTCTCAATAGGCCGACATTGCACGATCATAAGAATGGTGAGAGGTAAGTGACTGAGGATGAGGAATGCGATGAGGAACCAAAGAGATCGCCGAAGATGGTCGAATTTGGAGAGTCGTAGTAAGAAAAGTAAGATGGAGATCTTCATCAAGGCCAAGGTGACAAAAACTTGTATCCAGTCCAAGAAGTCAAATTTGAGGAAGCGCGACTGTTGGTACGTCGACAAGAAGTGCTTGTGTCGCCCCAATCCGTAAAAAACCTCGCCCATGACAAAACCCATTCCACAGGAATTGATGGCCTGCGGAAGTTAGCTTCGCAATTTAGTTCGACTTTAGAGATGATGAACCTGGGTAATCAACATAACAATGTCGTCCCAGCCCAAGTTGCGCGTTATCCACGTTCTTGTTATTAACCTCAATCCCACCATAATCGTCGAAGGGCCAAACACCATCCAGTTGATGCCAACTATGATAGGCCCCAAGTTTTTGTTCGCTCCTCCTGACGCAGGCGGCGTCCCATTGCTCGCCATGCCAATGAGCTCAATAGATTATGCGACCTTCCAAGAACAACTTCGCCCGGGCATGTCGATACCATCAAGTTACGGCGTATCAGGTTGAAAAGGCGATGGTCGAGTCCGTTGAGGTAGCGTAAAATGGATGAAGAGCTGAGGAAGAGGCGACGAAGGAAGAGGAGCGATATTCAATGATCATGGGTGGCTGATCCCTCCGGTCGTATAGTATGGTGACGGCGCTGATCCTTGGGATTTAGCGTCTTCGGCGGTATCAGGAGACCCAGTATTCCCAAAAGCTAGACAGCGAAGCTAGGGAACAATGGTGGATCTTCGTATTACGAAGCTGAGAGCTCATTGAGAATCAAAAGTACACCTCGGATAACTGTCACTATGGCGTCTCGATCAATCTGATGCCTCTCCGAAATAGTAAGAAGGCGACCCTTGAGACGTCCGAACCCATCTTATGATCCCGGTTTCACCACAGGCAATCTCGAGCTGTGTGACGATTGGATATAGAATTCTCCGGTCACGAACCTTCCCCGCGATCCGTGCTCGAGAAAGGAACAAGGCCATGCAGACTTCGTGTTCTCCAAAAAGCAAGATGCGACATTGGTCCAATGATTACGAGTCTGAGCTCAGCTTTATGCGGGGCCATCACTGACCAGGCCAGGGCGTCGGTGACTGCAAAGCATTGGAGCGCAAGAGTGGCATCTATCCAATCACATCTCGCCTTTTTATCGCCTGCCTCCGTCGTCGCAAGCGAGATGACGGAATTGTCAGGACTGGCTGAGACGCTATGGTAGTAACAGGTAAGCTGCCATCCAGAGAGGGCGCTAAGAATCCTTCTGGAAGCCCGGTGGAATCATGGCTTGCATTGATAGATTGGCAGCAGGAACTAGTCACGGTGATGCAATTGAGATTTGACGGGAATCTAGGAGCACCCTGAATGTCATCAAAGCTCAAGCAACGGACCGATGTTGACGGCCATCAGTCAACGAGACGGTTTCCTTGGCTTTTCATCGAGAAGGCCCGTTAGGAAGTTAAGCTTTGTCGAACAAATGACTTGCGGTCGTTTCGCGAAGGAGAGCCCAGACTATAAAAGGATATAACACTTGACAGTCATGCATCCCTGACGAAAGATCAGCCATGGTAAAGTATTCTACGATTAAAGGTAGATCGTGAACTTAGAACTACCTACAGTACATATACCTAGCACGAGGGATTTCGTAAGCCGGATTCAACTTCACAATAAGGGAATCTAATAAAAGATTTGAGGAGGCAACTCTTGAAAATCGATGTAGAATACTCAGCCTCATAGTTCTAATCTATTCAATTGCATGAGAAAATCGTCATCTTCTTGTGTATGAAGTTGAGGCGATAAATCATCGAAATTTGAACCTTTCATAGGATGAAACACTGAGACCTAGTAACAATCGACGAAACGTATGCAAGTTAATGAAAAATTACCTTGAAGACACAGCCTTGAAGGTAAGACCGCCTCGAGACCGCTCACTGACTCGAGAGATATCTAGGGTTGAACAATTGTTCACTCGACTTAGGGTTCTGATCTAATCTTCGCGTGGTTTGTCCGTCTCCTCTCAAATCATTATTCATTTTCTCGAACCTCCACGAATCCCTCCACTAAATGTAAACATGGTGCGTCCCCCTTCCTCTCTCTCCTTTCTTCTTTCATGCCATTGAATCTTCTACCCGTCTTCGCTCCCTCCCTCCACATACCCCCACCTGACAAGAACAGGCCGACAAACTCCGCACAGCCCAACAGCTCGAACAACTCCAATCGCGCCACGTCGGCACCGGCCACGCCGACACAACAAAGTACGAATGGACCTCTAACATCCATCGCGACAGCTGCGCTTCCTATGTCGGGCATCCGGGGTTATTGGGTTATATCGCGCTTGGGATGGGTGAGGCGCGGGAGGTTACTAGGGGCGCTTTTCTAGAGGTATGTGTAGCGAGTGAGGTTGGGAGGTGGAAGGGGCAAGGATGGCGCGAGACGCGAGACAGGAGAGACAAGCAGCGGACAAAAGCTGACACGTCACCCCAGAAAATGATCCAGCCCGTCGGCAAACCGCCAGAGGTAACAACCCCACCTAATCCCATCTGACCCTCACCTTACCACCAAAAGCAGAGAGCTAACAGCACATCAGGTCCAGGACTAAACCGTCCCAGCCTCACTCACAGATTACCATCCCGAAAACATACCTCACCTGGCATTACGGATGGCTGGCTGGCTAGCTGGGTTCGAGGGCATGCATCATGCTGGAAATGGAAAATTGTACATTGGGCTCGAAACCAATATCATACCTCAAGTTGGAGAACGCAAGAGGGCACATTAAGCTGGGATTGAGAGCACAAAGAAACGCCAAACTGGCGAAGAGAAGGGAACATCGCGAATGCAATACAGCGTAGGAGGAGAAGACATGGATCAACATCCACAGTTTGGAACCGCAGATCTATTTCCATCCATAACCCTGCCGTAACGGCAATGAGCCACTTCAACAGAATCATTTGACCCACCCTCCTATCAAGCAGCGAAGACGAACACCGCTTCGCGGACTGCTCCATTGTGACGGCATTAACCTATTCCCGAACATCAAGCGTAATTCTCGAGACCACTAAACGGGGAGAGATCAAAGCCGTACCGTAATGACATTAAGCCTTCGAATCCAATCTCTAATACTAGTACCCAAGGAGCAGGTGTTCCTTGCTCATTACCTCAACTGACTTGCTAAGCCCGAAAACACTAGGGCTACAAAGAGTGCTCGCAGAACTCCCGGAACCAGCCCTCTGTTCGAATAAACCCTTCACCCACCTTTGTGCATCCCTTAACCAAGTATCTTACCGTCCAAGACCAAAGCATCCCACCTCTGGATCCGGTGGGTCTACCTCGCCCGTCTTCCACCCTTTAAGCTCTTCACCCTGCTCAAGAAGCCCCCGCCGCTAGTCTTGCCCTCTTCGGCGGCAGCAGACCCATCATGAGTGACTCTTCTTTCCAACGTGCCTGGCTGCGGACCTCGCCTAGAGTTACTCATCGCCCTTGGCCTGCTGGCTTGCCCCTCTTGGCTTCGATTCTGCTCCTCGGCGATTTGTATGCGAGCACCTTTCTTCTCGTACTGCTCGTCATAATCATTGAAGAATGGATTGGTCGGTTTCTCCTTGATCTTCGGCATTCCGCTTCCGCTCACGGGTATTTCTCTGGGGCTCGTCGGACTTTGCGGTCCCCGCTCGTAATCAGGCGAACGTATTGGGGCAGTCGTGGAGCGATCACTGCGATTTATACCACGGATCTTCTGGACTAAGCTCTTCTTTCTTCCCAGACCACCGCCGATTCCTCCATTATCAGATTCGGATTCACGACGCTGGATGGCTGCTCGTGGGGCAGGGGCACCCTCGAGGAAGGTACTGGTACCTAGACCCAGACTTTCGTCGCCATGGACTGGCTCCACTCGATCAGTAGCATTGAAGCTCAACGCCCGGTCAACACCAGGTCGTACGTCACGGCCAAAGCGTGTTGGGGCACTCGCGCCGGCGTATGATTCGAATTCCTCCGTAGCAGAGCTATTGACACCGGACTGCGAGTAATCGGTAAATCCTTCCTGACCTCTGCCATGGAACTGAGCAAGATCAATATTCTTATTGACGGGACCTGACCCCCCGATTGCGTTGTTGGCGGAATCCTTTGCGAAAGCTTGCATCGGCGCTCTCTGAGAGCCTTTGCGGTTGCGATGAGGATTGCAGGCATCGAACGGGCCATCATGATGAACCACTGTAACACGTCAGCTCATGCAATTGACGAAAGATTCACTAGGTTCGCTTACATCCAGGCCCATATATGCTGGTACCGTCTAGCTGATCGATGATGTCCAGGTTTTCGCCAGGCTTTTTGCTTGGCCTGCCGTCTCGATGCCTTGCATCACGTTCCCGGCGACGGCGCTCTCTCCTTTTCTTCTCGTCATCGGAGCTCATCTTCCCGCTCTTTTCTACTAGTGAGGACTCTGAGTTGCGTCTTGGTCTGCGAGATCTGCTCATGTCTTGCGGATCTGCGAATATGTCTGGATTTTGTTGGCCCCGAGGCTTAGCGCCGCTCCGGAGACGCTGTTTCTCCTCTTCATGGGATTTTGATACCTGGTGTGATGAAGGGCCGAACCTCTTGACAGGTGGCACGTTTTCTGGCCGTGATGGTCGAGATGGATAGGCTGATGTGTTGGCTGATGCTGGGATAGTACTGAGAGAGTTGTTGTCGAGGGCTAGATTGTTCTGTGACGGGCAATCAGATTGATTCTTGATTACATGATTTGGTGACCAGACTTACAAAGAGCTCAGCTGTATTCCCATACAACTGCCCCCTCTTGGGCGACTCTGGCGCAGCCATTGTTTTGCGCGGAGAGGTAGACGTGGGGTTGGGATCAAGCAGGTTCGGAGGCTCGGTTTCTGTGTGGTCTAGGAAAGGATTGCGCGACTTGGGCCTCTCTGACGGGGCGCTTTGGATATTGAAGCCGGGGGTGTGGGGTGAGGATTGACCGGACAAGGGAGAGGCTGCTCGATTGCGGAAGGGGTTGTTCGAGGGTAAGTCAATGGTGAGGTTGGGGGATTTGGCACGTTCTGTAAGTAGAGGATGATGTCAGATTCCGTTCCCACTTTGGTCAAGCAAGGTCTAGGAGCTTTGGGTGTTGAGCAGCTAGGGGCCGAGGAAGGTGAAACTGGCACGGATAGTGGCAGATAAAAGGATCGTGCTGCTTGTGTTGCCGCTGCTGCCGTGATAGAGAAGCACGATGCAGGGGAGGTTGCATACCTGCGTCCTGCGCCTGACCAAGCGCCATAATGAATCCTTCGCGACTTATCTTCTTGCTATCTCTGCCTCGGAAATGGCAGCAAGATGAACGAGTGGACTGAATGCTCAATCGTCAATCGGCAGGCTTTGGTGGAATGCGATCTGTAGTCGGGGACAGGGGTTTAAGCGAGAGCCGGTAAACAAAGATGCAGTCGGATAAATGTGGGAAAGTTGATGCTCTGTACAAATGCTGCAAGCTTCTGGGCAGCCAAGATTGATTATTGTCTTTGCAGACTGCGACTTTGGAAAACTGTATGTATGAAGGAAGGAGTGCGAGTGTTGTCGAAGAGGGACGAACTTCGACCCCCTTCCCGTTCCAGTCGTTTGCAGGGCGTGGCAGGCACGAACGGGGAACGGGCTTTTCACTATTATCAAGGGGCCAGCCACATTAATATTGATATTGATTATTGATACTGTAAATACGGATTCATCCTCGCCTAAATCGAACTCAACACCATAACCAACCTCAACCCCTCAGAGCCTTCAAGTTGGGTTCACTGTTCAGGCACTCCGGGCCATAATCTGCAAAGCACCACCTGGTGCCACTGCCCGCATAGGTACTGACTGGCCCCAGATATCTTTCTCCAGCCACATTTCTTCTGCTCATCTGCCGGTCAGCACCACCCGACAACAATCCGTCGCTTCTCAGCATCTGGAAGCCCGACAGACAATAAGCCCACTCCCATCCCCAAAAGCCATGAATGCCCCGGTCCCTACCACAACAACTTCTCCTGCTCCCACCACCACCAACCCCACTCCCCTCTACGGCGGCTTCAGTCGCTTCGAATTAGAGCTGGAATTCGTCCAATCCCTCGCCAATCCTTTCTACCTCAATCATCTCGCATCGCAGCACCTGCTCCAAGATCCTGCCTTCGTCGCCTACCTCGGTTACCTACAGTACTTCTCGAGGCAAGAGTATATCAAATACCTCAATTATCCGGGGCCGACACTGAAGGCGCTGGAATTGTTGCAGCAGGAGAGATTTAGGCAGGAGATCTTGAGCCCGGAGGTTGCGGGGGCGTTGGCGAGTGGGTGGGCGGAGGAGTCGAGAGGGGCCTGAACGAGCGGAAGTGGAGGAAAGAAGGAAAAAGAGCCCCATGGCGCGCAGTTCAAATGGCATGTCATGGCTTGTTATGGAAGGGCTTAGGGACACGGTGGGATGGAGAATTGGGAAACAATACCCGGTGTGAAAGTGTTTGGCCGAGGACGCAATCCGGCATGCAGAAAGCCAAAAGAAGAGCGATCAGTCGTCCTCTTCTTCTTCCTCACCATCATCCTCATCATCGTCCTCGTCATCATCTGCTGCTTCTTCTTCCACCACTTCCCTCGCTGCGCGTCCACGTCCAGATGTCCGCTTAGTTTGCCTTCTTGCTTTTCGTCCACCCCTCGCACCCCCTCCACGAGCATCCTCTGGCTCCCCCTCCTCGACCTCTACCGCTTCCTCACGTCGCGCAGGTTTCTTCTCCAACACCACCTCTCCCAGACTCCGCACCAACTTTCTCTCCAGCTCATCCTTCTCCGCATCCTTCTTGCCATATACCCTTCTCGCCATACCCGCGACACCTCTCTCGCCAATCTCGGCTTTACCCCTAGGACCCACCATGAAGTCCACACTCTCTTCTCCGCCTCCGTCCCGTTCGCGGATTTTCACGATGTACCCCTGCTTTTCCATCCTCTTCAAAATGTTTTCCGTCCTCTCCCCATTCAGGAAGTGATTGTCCGCGTTCACTCTCCCTAGTGCAGCTTCTAGGCGCCCCTCGGCCATCATTCCTCCTTGGCTGAAGGAGATGATCCCGACGATGAATGTGTAGAGACCAGTGTAGGCGGCTTCTTCCGAGGCGGTGGGGATGCGTGGGGGAGTGAGGATGGCGGGCGTGCGATACGGGCGGGGGAGGGTGGATGTGAGGACGTAGGCTTTGGAGGACGAGGAGGAGGATTGGGTTCCGGCGCGCTGAGCAGCTAGGAACCCAGGTCATTAGATCCATAATGCCTAGGAGCAGGGAGTCACACGAACCTCGTTTCTGAGCCACAGTGACTTTCTCCCTCTGGGGTAGCTCCGTCAATTCCATCCCAAACACATCGCGCAATCGCTGTTGGGCTTCCTCGAAGATCTGCTTGAACTGCCGGCCAGTATTTGGAGCCATCACTAAACGGATCTTGATCAGCGGGTCACACATGAGTAGAGTACAAAGCAATTCGGGGCGCACCCTTCGCAGTGATGTCGGCCCTCCTCACCGGCGCCCTCGAGTACTCGCTCGCTAAAGCTAGGCGCACCAGCTTCTTGACCATCTGCTCATGACTACCGGCACCGGCTTCAGGATCAGCTGCATCGCCGTCGACATCTTCGTTGGCGGAAGAAGCTTCTGAGACGGATGAGGAGCGGCGCCGGCGGGTTGGGGGTGGGGACGGTTCGGCTTCAGCTTGCTAAGAAAGCATTCAGTGTTATTATCGCGAAGCACTTGGATGGGTACATACAGAGCGTCGTTTTCTGATGAGAGGCATGGTGACAATGAATAGAGTACTTCTTACAATTATCAGCTTGACGCGACCCTGGACGCCTCGACGCGTTGACTGAAAATAGGCCGGAAGGTTTCCGCTCCAAATCTCTCACCACCACCACCGCCTAGGGGAATCGCACCATCTAATCGGCTCATGGCCTCGGACCATCCTTTGAATCATGGTGCCACTTCTGCTTTCACAACAACGATTCAAGGTTTCACGCTGATGCGTTGAATGGTTCCTGCTGGGAGTATTGGGAATCTTCGCACTGCTTTGGCTGGATCTCGATTTCTCATCGAGCAATAATCAGAGACTGAGCGACAGTACTCGTTCCCTGTCTGCTCATAGAACTACGTAAAAGCTTTGACCAACTCCTCTGAACGGCCTCCCCGAACGTCAGGCACGGGCTCGCGAATCTCCGACTGACAGGACAGCCTCCAACAAGGCCATTTCACTTCAGCAGGCAAGTGCACAAGAGGCGTTCGACTCCAGACTTTCAGAGTTTACCGCCAATGAATCAGGCTTGAGATGGCGCGTGATGCCTCGTGGCTCTCGGGAATTCGGACCCATATCGTGGGAGTGTGGCTGGAGGTCATCTCGACAAAATTGACCGGATAGGTGCTAAAGCCAATAAACTTCCTTTAGCTCCCCTTCTCTGGCGCAACTCTTTCATGCTGACGGTTTTCACTTTGTGCTACTACTGTCAAGCCGGATTGAGTGGCAGGTTGACCCGGCATGGGGAAGAAACGCCCTGGATAATACAGCAACCCATTACTGGTTGGCAATTTTCCGGTGGGGACTGCATCGAAATGATGAGTGGCTTTGTTTTGAGAAACGAAACCCGAAAACCCTGTGCTACAGAACAAGTTTGGTAAAAGGATTTGCAGCTTTCTTATGCAGGGCCTTCGGGCAGCAGAAGGAATTTTCTGCTGCATTATTTTCCAATTTTCCTCCCGAGGACCAATAACAACATGGGAGGCAGGGTCGTTATCGCTACAAAGGCGGCTGCTTTTTCCTTCCCGGAATATCGATGGCTCCCAAGCATCCAATAGCGTAAGTGAGGAGACCAACAGTCTCAGGAGAAGTTTTGGCCGTCCTTGACGCCGTTTGCGCGAATGGTGCTAGTGACAGTTAGTCTTATATGATCGCCAGCAAAACCCTTGTCAAGAGGCTTATGCGAGTCCCACACAAACCCCACATTCTACATGCACACCGGAAGGATCCGAGAACGACAATCGAGATCGAACCATCTTGTTGCTTGCTCCACAGGTCTGTTCATAACTCATACCACCTTTCAGCCTCGACTTGTATTCATTTCTAGGGGTCGTTGGAAGCAGGCCATAGAATAAGTGGATGGCTCGTGCAGCTAGGAGATTTCTTCGCGTTTGCATGGCGGCGGTCTGCAGGCAGCCTGGCCCGAGATATCAGAACCGGAGTCTGACTACGGGCCAGGATGGCGGATCTAGCGGTCACGGAGCCTCGAGGTTTGGAGTCGATCTTCCCGGTACCTGGCAGCTCTCGCGACTCAGACACCTGTCTCCTCGCCAATCACCTTACCAGAGCCTGGCTGGTGTGCAGGCTAACATCGAGATTGCACCCTGTCTAGTAGTGTCTACTTGTCTAGCCTGTGCTGATGATAAACTACTCGTAGTCTCGTACCGTCTGGCCCCCTGTCATGCGATGGTCCATCCTCTCTTGCTTTTCTCACGGACTTGGTTCCGGCCCTCGTCCTCCTTTCAAATCCATCCTCTTTTCCGCTGTTGTCTTTCCTCTCTGTTTTTCCTGTACTTCGGGGTCATTCTGGGCTACTCGCGCAGCATTCATCGTCCATGTGTTTCCGCGGCTGATGTAGCTGATTTAAGTGGTTACTGAGTGTGAACCTTTCACATTGCAACCATTGATTTTGTTAGAACCGCAGTCGTTCTTCATTCAAATCCTCCCTGCCCATCACTTTCATTGAAGCGACTGACGCGACGGCTTAGTCTTCAAGCCCGCCAGACTATAGCAATCCTTACGTTCGCTTTATAACCCATTATACCTTCAAAAGAGATCCGTCAAGCCGGCAAGCAAAGTCTTTTCCTTTAACCACATCGGGTGTCAAGATATTCGTCCAGGGAGACCTCCAAGATGGTTTATATGAATCCAAATGGCTTCGACCTCAGCCCAAACCCAAACCTCGATGGATGGGGGATATCACACGTCGTGGTTGGCACCCTCTACACACTGGCTCTCTGGGCGGCATGCTTCTACGTCTGGCTAAACCGTGAACACCCTATGCTGCGGATGCGGAATGTCCCTCTCATGCTCCTGGCAATCAATTGCTTGCACCTCTACCTTTATCTCCTCTTTGTCATTTACGCCATGAACGGCGCCTTTTCCTGCCAATGGGAGTTTTGGTGGATGAGTATCTATTTGCCCATTGGCATTGGACTTTTCCAAGCTCAGAACCAGCAGTTGCTGCTTGTCAGCCGCCAGCAGGCACAGCTGATGGTAAGAGATGACATGTACAAGCCACTGCCGTCAAGACCGAGAGGGTCTATTGGTGGGCCCAAATATTACGTATACCGTCTTAAGATATGGTGGAGGGACGTGAATCAGCAACGTAAATACGAAGCATACATCCTCGTTGGCATGGTCTTTCAGGTCTGTTGTGTCACAATGATATGTCCTGTCTCTCACTGACAGAAGCCCAGTTTCTTGCAACTCTAGTCCTCTACACTGGGTCTCGTCGGTTTCATCCTTACGGAGCATGGGGGCATCCCGTATCCCGAGCGAAGTGCCGGCACGGCTGGGAATGGTTCGCCACACTTGAATGGATATGAAGAGATTGTAACTGATAACCATTTAGGGCCCCTAGTATCATCTGGCAGGGCCTTTGGAATTATGTTCTTGGCCCTTATTCGCTTTGGAAAATCCGCGATATTCATGACATCTATCGTTGGAGACTACAGACGATTATCACTATCGTTGCAGGGTGAGCATAGCCATCAGCCTCTGCGTCGTGGTTTTTCATTGACAGCGTTCTAGTCTCCCCGGAACACCACTTTGGTTGATCAGCGTGTACTCCAGTAGTTTTGCCCCCCTAATAAAGTACTGGATTCCGGCTTTTTGGTAAGTGACCCTGCACGCAATGCGTGCTCTGGGAATGCTCACTGCTTGTTAGGTTCGTCCCTGGCATGATGACCATGCAAATCGTAACCCTTGGATTCCCCATCTATCAAATTATTAGTCACAAGCGTCAAGCGCATGAAAGAATTCGCGCTCTAGAAGAGTTTGACCAGAAGCGTCTCAATCCCTTCGAAGACTCCAGTACCGAAGGCTCAGCATCTATCAAGCCTCGCTCATCACATTCCAAGCGGAGCGGAAAAATGTATTCCATGGAATCTCTGGACAAGTGTTTGGCCTCCAACAACTACGAACTCGAAAGCCTCCAACAGTACTCCTCTTCCATGGAGCTTAACGGCGAAAACATTATCTTCCTTACCCGCGTCCTCGCTTTCGTCGAACAATGTCGTCAAACCTTCGAAAATACCTGCAACTCCTCCCCCGACTTCCGCCGAGCAAGAAAGACCATGTTCCGCGTCGCCCTCAACATTTTCATGACCCTCGTCCACACTAGAACGGCTGGCTACCCTATCAATATCGAGCACGCCATCTATCAACGCCTGGAGTCTTTATTCGGTCCAGCTACTGCCATTGTGGCAACTCAGGAGACCAGCCGCACCTCGACCATCACCAGCGATTCGGACGTCACGCCATGGGACGAACAGCCGGCACCGGATTACTTTAACAAAGGCTTCCCGGATGTCAGCGAACAGCAGATATACCCCATGCATAGCCTCAGCAGCCCAGGACCGATGTCCCCTCGATCACCCCGGTCCCCGGGTGTCCTGAGAGCAAGCCGCCACCGCAGTGAAAGTAGCGAGTGCATCGTCACCGCCGAACCTAACTTGCATGCCGACACCCCCGGTGAGCAAGAGCAACCTTCCAGCGATCCGCTACAAGGCATGAACATCCCCTCTGAATTCGATGAGAAGGTGTTTGATGCTGCATTTAAGAGCATCCGATATATGGTCTGGACGGAAACGTGGCAGCGGTACATGAATCTCAAAAGGCGATCCGGATCGACTGTGACTGAGACTCGTGTCTGATGTTAATGGAATATATCTAATATTGTGTTGGGAAAAGTACAACTGTCGTTTAGCACTTGGGCGTACGGAGCAGACATGTTGGATGGAATAAGTGGGATCCGAGCGACTTCTGGTTGGGTTTTGATATGCATCCGGAAATATGGGCGAGTTAATCTTCTTGTGTACATACTTGAATCTAGTGCTCATTTAACTACCTTTTTTCTTCCTTGGCTCGGCGCTGACGTGTGTAACCAGTATGAAAAACTGTCAAAAGTTTCAAGGAGCGAATAAGCATTTTCTGTTCAGTTCCTGGGTTTAATAGCTTTTATCGCACGGACTGATCGGCTGGCTGAACCAGGGTGCTGAAGCAAATGAGACGAAACTGCAGTGACTGGGGCTTGGCACCCCCATATAGGCGACCTTTTCTTTGAGTTCTGGCATCTGCAGCTTTCGTCTCTTCTTTTCTCATCCATTCACGCTTCAATGATCGTTTTTCTGCGTATCAAATTCACTTCGGCAGGAGACCCCGTCGTATAGATAGAGGGAGTTTGATTTCGACATAGTGACAGCTTCAGTTTGGCCCGTTTTGTAAGTTTCTCGTGAGCTATTGCTTGCTAGAAACCACCGCCCACACACCCATCGTTAATATCTTGTTTGTTGTTCTAGCAATCAGACGAATGAGGCTTTAGCTACCAAAGTATGAAAAAATTTTCTGGATACATCCTTACAGACCTACAATTACACAACACAAAACAGAATCAGAAGATGACGTCTTCGCTGGGGCAACCTTATCTGCTAGGAGCCATGAAATGGATAGCCACTGCCAACGAAGCTGTTATCAGGGACCATTTGTAAGTTGCAAAGTTGAATTTCGTTCATTGTATCCGAATATGGACCCACAAAAAAGAAGAAACGGTCGCGGATGACAAACACAACGGTCAGGTAAAGGGTTTACATGAAATGACGAGTACCACCACGCAGTAAACCAAATCTCAACTCTAGGTCCAGATTACATGAAGACCTCCGAGTCGACAAGGCGAATAGCCAGGAAAGACCGTCATCGTCCTGAAAGGTGGCAGGTCTCAAGACATTCCATGCCCATCTGTCATCTGTCATTTGCTGAGCTGTTGGTCTTCGGTATGTTGGCAGGGTGGTCCTTTTCTTTGTTTGAAGCGGTTAAGATATTTGATGGCTCACACTGCATCCAGTCACTCAAAGCCCCATCTAAGTCTGCCTTCCATGGTTTCTTCCTCGTAGCCCACGTGATACCAATCTTGAAGAGTTGACGATGTCTTGGAATATTCTGTCTACACTCACGGTGGTAGCATTTGTACAATAAAAAGCCGATTCCCGGTAGCAGCTGTTTATTATGATGCAGAAGGATTGCAAAAAGCAATGAAATTCGTCGTCGATATCAGGAGATTGGGGATAAGTTCCCTTAGCCTCGATAAGGACCGGGTGTGGTGTTATAGGTGGATGCTATACATATCGTGGTCGCATATCACGAGTTGTAGTAAAAACGGAGCAGTCATTTGGGACGATGCGGCGGATTCCAAGAAGCGTGATGCTGCTGTTGGACGGTATACGCGCTGCTGGCGACTATGAAAGGGCTGTCAAACAAGCGACATTCAGTACGCGCCAATTTATTACATCTGCATCCATCTTCTTTCGCCTCAGTAGCCTCGTGTTTTCGAGTAAAGTCATAGGCAAGATGCTTCTGCTTCTGGTTGTTACGCTAGTGCAGGTTCTAGCCTCCTGTGAAGCTTTTGTATTGAAACTGAATCATACTATTACGCATGTAGTGACTGGAGCCAATGGCTCGGCGTCTGGAAAGTAAGTACGCATCCTCAAGATGTTTTGTAACATAAGATAAGTTCTCTGTTAGAGCGACATCGCGCAATGTATTGATATGACTGATTTCCCTAGTCCCCTACCTCCAGGTCCACTTCCCCAAGATCCCTGGACATACTACTCAAGATACTCGAACATCAAGATCAGATATTCCGATTACGGGGACTATATCCCGCGGCAAATCTACAAGAACCTCTGC
This sequence comes from Physcia stellaris, assembly GCA_018902385.1. Lineage (NCBI taxonomy): Eukaryota > Fungi > Ascomycota > Lecanoromycetes > Caliciales > Physciaceae > Physcia > Physcia stellaris. Next base: position 9,326 of record JABSSW010000009.1, on the reverse strand, counting down.
CAGCAAGCCGAAGCCGAGGAGGAGAGCCATTTCCATGACACGGAGGACCTGATGCCGCGAACTCCGCTGATTTATCTGAGTCCAATCGCTAAGCTGGTCGTCATGCCCTCGAGTGCGATTACTTGGGAAGTCTGGGGCGATGTAGTACCCCTCCTGGAGGCATTTGCGATTAAGTATCAGGGCGTTGAGTTGCGGTTCGAGGTGCATGAGATGATGGGTCGTCAGAGACGTCTTGTGACAGGGTACTTTAAGAGAGAGAATTGGAGGGTCGCTCTGATATGACTGGATCCTACAGTGGTCTTCTACAGCGGATGGACAGTCTCACTTAGCAGCGTGAGAATTAAACCCTTGTCCAGCATGGATATTCTGGATGAAACTTGCTTCTTGAAGCCAGGATACACTATCAATCACGGCTACGGCTGTGAAAAATCACGGTACAGCTGTGCACAACACCGAAAACCGCGTGTCTATCAGACTACTGATCGTGTGCATGGAAATTTGCAGAGAGCTCTGGCTTAAGCAGTGGCGACCCCCCTGTCATCTGCAAGTGGTTGGTGCGGTCTGATTGTGATGTATGCTACCAATTTTCCACCATACCAAATCTTCTCTCGTTCCACATCCTGCCAGATGTCTCTCACAGCCCAAGCACGGAGTGTGAACAAAAGGCTAGCAGCTAACTGGTCCCATGTCAACGTGGTCGGCATCGTATAGGTCGTAGTCAACTCGCACACTTGACCAGGCACTTTGTGGAGACGCAGTGTGCCGCCCGCAGGAAAACGTGCTTGCACGGATGACGTGGCGCTATTCTTGAACGCGTACCAGAGCATAGATGAGAAACAGCAAAGCCAGTCTCTAGCCTTCCTTGTGACGGGTAGAGGATTCATGCTGTCTGTGGGACCAGTCAGGGCCTTTGCGGCGTTGCCGAAGAGGCTTTGAGCGGTACTGTTTTCTGGCACTTCTTTGAAGGTCTCGGTACTGCGACCGAGGTCCTGTCTGACACTGAATTTTCCGATTCTAATTGGCGGGCTACTTTCTGTAATGTCAGAGTCGAAGCCTGCAGGCCAATATCGTATATTTGTGAAAAATCTGTTCGTCAGGAGGAGAATTGCAATGCCCAATTTCATCTGCGACATATGATGTGGCGCAAGGGCTGTAGGTTCTAAGCTGAGCTGGATCCTTTCAAAAGGTGGGATTCGGTCTCTCTGTGTGCGTTGGATGGGTCCATCGCCGGTAAGTCTCCAAATTTTATAGGCTTCGGTGCTGAGAACGTAGATAAGTTGACCCCCTTTGAGGGGAGGGCCCCTTCGAATAGTCCTCAGATCGCAATCGAGGTGATATCCAAAATGATCCGATGGCTTAAGAGGCAAAGTGAGGTTGTGCGACACATCTCCTGTGATGATGGGCGGGCTGAATGTTGTTAACATTGGTCAGCAGCGCAGTTCATACAGATACTAACTTCGACAATCGTGCAGCTGCCAATTGGAATGGAGTTGGCTGCTCACGATCACGGATCACTGGATCTGAAGTATCCCCCAATAACGCTCTGGCTGCGCACGTAGCTAGGCATACATCGAAACCGAATACCAATACATACATACTTGGGTGTCACTTCAGCGTAGAGATCATATATCGACACACATGACTGCCAAACAAATTAGCTGGACCAAACTTGGAATCTTCAAGTACATTCATTCGTCAAAGCTTTCGTATCTATCAGTTCTTTTGTAGTTCGAATCTATAGAAAAGAGAATAATTAGCACAGAGCAGAAAATCACGAATCGAGATTCGAATAGATCATATATCGAGTGCAATGCTCCTGATTGTAAAATGTGTGAATTATGACTATTTAAAAGAATGCTACAGACGATTTTGTAAAAAATCGAATGTCAAACATTTAAAACTAATCACGTGCAATTCGTTTATGAATCAATTATCAATTTTTTGTTATTTCTTTTCAACAGTTTTTTTTTATAACAAAGTGTTGTTTTCAACATCATTTCACTAATTATTTTCAATCAAACAATATAGATTTTCTTACGTATAACAATATTGACATCGAAAATCAAGTCAAATAGATCACGTTGTGCGCGTGAAGATCGAAAATTCGTAAAACAAATATCGAAGAATATCGAAAAATCATAAAAATAAAATTTTATTCTCGTCGCAATTGCATGATATCAATTGATTGTTTTGCAAACTCGAAATGTCGAAATCGTATGTTAATTCGAAACTTTCAAATTCGAACGTTTTTAAATTTTTCATATTGTCGAAAAACAAAATCAATTTGTATGCGAAAACAACAAATATTTCAGATATATTGATTTTTATTGACGTGTTCGAGAACGTGATCAATTTGTATGCGAATTCTGCAATTATTTCAAAGATTTTAATCGTTGTTCGATGTCAAAAAACAGAACAATTTTGTATGCGAATTCGATAAATATTTCAACAACGATTTTATTTTTTGACTCGATATGTTTCGACTTTGATAATCTCTTAATTTTCATTTTCGATAATTTTTTGTATTTCGATTTCGAAATCAAATTCACAACAGAATTCAAAAATGACATTCGAACAGAATTTTTCATAATATTGATCAAATTAACGATCAAAATGAACGCATCAATATTCACAACAATAACAATAATAACATCAACAATATCATCAACAAAAAAACAAAATTGTTTTTTTTCATAAAAGTTCGTATTCACAATGATAATACATTCGATGATAATCGAAACAAAAAAATACATCGTGAAACAAAACAATTGTTTTTTTCATAACAATGAATATTCATGATTTCAAAAATGACATTCGAAATAATAACATTGACAATCGAAACAGAAATACAAATAAAAATCGAAAAAATACGACGATCAATAAAATTTATATTGCAACGATTTCAATCAAATGAGAATGTTTCGATATCGAAATCACGAAACGATGATAATTGCGACGTTTGTTTAGAAAATGTGACAAATTGTATGATTGCTTCGATATCAATTGTATAAATTTCGAAATCGATATCAATGCTGAAATCAAAAATGAAAAACGCAAGAAATTCGTAAATGTAAATCGAATTCTTTTTCAATGTTTTCGGATTTTCGATATGTTGTGACGACGAATTTTTCAAAAATGCATTTATTGCAATATCAAAATCAAAAGTTTTAATAGCAAAATCATTCATGTTCATGAAATGTTTGAAAAATGACATATTTATTGCGATCGAAATTTTTAGATTTTCGAAAAATAATGCGAACGAATTTTTCGAAAATATATTATACGTAACAATCAAAACAAAAATTTTTTAATTTAAAATTTTTATATTAACAATGTTGCAACGATTTCAATCAAATAAAATATTTGAAATTGATTGATTATCGAATGCGAACGAAATTTTCGAAATTTGATCAAATATATTAATAATATCAAAAATTTTCATTTTAACAAAAACAATTTATTTGTCAAATTTTGAAACAAATATTTTATCGATTGTTTTGATATCATTAAAATTCATTGTAATTACATTGATTTCGAACAAATTGCATTGTATTTTTTTCAAAACGAACGAAAACTCGTAAACATGTAAAAGATAAAAATTCAAAATTTTCGAAAATACGATTCGCATTTCGTCAAACAATTCGATTATCGAAATTCGAATAATTTCGAAAAAATCAATTTCAATCATTTTACAATTCGATCAACGATAAATTTAACAAATTTATATTGTCAATCGAAATCGATCGAATTCGTACGATTGAATAAATAAAATGTAAATAAAAAGTAATTGCAAAACGTAATCTGTTTTGTAACGATTAATAAATCAATATATTACATTTCAAATTATACATTTTTGATGTCAATAATTCATTAAATTTGTTGAAAAGTACGATGACAAAAAACTGAAATATGAACACGAATAAAATCAAAGTTTTGATTGATCGATTAAACGAAACGTGTCAAAATCGATCATTATTAAAAACATTTGCGCAATCAAATTGTATTTATTTTTGTACGTAATTTCGATAATATTGCATGCAATGCAATGACAATCATTCACATTCGTTCAATAAATTATGAAATTCGAATTAACATAAATTTTTTGTGATTGTCAACGTCAATCGTTCGATCACGAAATCACGAAAATCAAACAATTGTGAAAAGAATTCATCGTTCGATCGCGTTAAAACAATAAAAAAAATTTACACGATTCGATCGACAATTTCACGAAAAAACACACGACAATAGAAAAAATTTACATTCGAATACATATTTACATATCACATCACGCATCATGAACGATTTCGAATTCAACAAATTCAACGCGCGTCGAGTTTGCGATATTTTTACTCGTCAAAATTGCGAAAAATGATTCAAATTAATGAAACAATGATTTATCGACGAAAAAATTTGAATGATCGTCGATTCAAATTATGTGTCGAAATTGTTGTCGAATGATTTTCGAAAATCAAAATGAAATGTCGATTTGAATTTTGATAAAAAAAAAACTGAAAAAAATTCGACGCAAAAACACAATATCAACTCATCGATTGTATCGATGACGATAATCAAAAATTGATGACAAAATTGAAAATTGTCAAAAAATTTGAACAGTTTTTGTCAACAAATACAAACAAAAATTTGTCACAATCGAAAAGCAATATTTGCAAAAATTTATGAATTACAAAAAATTTTCAAACGTGATCATTGAAATTGTCTATATCGATATCATCAAAAAAATCGCAAAATTGCAAACATGCAATCAAACATAACGAGTTTGTTCAAATCAAAACGTCGTTTTCAAACATTTTTAGCATTTTTGTTTGTCGAATACGATGTCATTCGTGATGCAATCGACGCACAAAACAATTTCGATGTCGATAAATTTATTCAGAAATTGCAAAAAAAAAAAAAAAACACAATTTATTGCAAACAAAATCGTCGAATCGACATTGATAATCAAAAACAATCGTCGTCAATTTTATCGTATATCTCAACGACGATTTTTCAATTTCGACGAAAACTTTCGTCGTTTCAAAATTAAAGCGAAAAAAACGAAATGTTTTTTCTGTGATGATTCACATCGAATCGCAAAATGTGATTTTCTGAAAAAGTTAAAAAAATGAACGAAAAAACAAAAAATCAAAAAACTTTTAAACAAAAACAAAAAACACAAAACGTACAACGTTGTCGATTTTTTTTCGTTCAACAACAATTCAAGTTTCGACATCGACATCGATTCAAACAATGAAAAACACATGAAAAAAATTGTCGTTTTGTTCAAAAAGTTGATTAATAAATTTTTCAAATTCGTTTGAATTGCAAACATTGACGTTTCGTTTCATATGATTGACGATTTTCGATTTTTTAATGAATTTTTCAAGTCGATTAAAAAACGCACGATTAAAATCGAAAAAAAAAATTGTATTCAAATCAATGTGATTCAATGACGATACGCGTCAAAAATGATGAAAACACGTTAACGAAAATGTTTTATGTATTTGATTTCGACGTCAATTTTTTATTCGACAAACATTTTATGAAAAAAAAATTGATAAAAAATTTCAATAACGATAATTTGTTCATGCGCAATAAATAAAACGTTGAAATATTTCGAACATTCGTTTAAAAAAATGTTTACATAATAAACAAAATCACATCAAAATTTAAAAAATACGCATTGTTAACGAACAACACGATGTTTGCAATTGAATTTTTTAAAATTTTGTTTGTTTCATTTGCAATGTCAACAATCGTGAATTCGAACGAAATTTTGTTCGATGCAAATATTGATTTTCGAAATGATATCGAAATCGATTTTCAATCATCGAATGTTGATTCAAATATTGATTCAAATGTTGATTCAAATATTGATTCAAATGTTGATTCAAATATTGATTCAAATGTTGATTCAAATATTGATTCAAATGTTAATCAAAAAAAACGTGATTTATACGAATTATGACATCGACGTTTTGATCATATGAAATTTGCAAAATTTCGAAATTTGTACAAAATCACAACTTTACGCAAATCAATATTCATTGTTGAAAATCGCAACGATTCATGCAAAATATGTGCGATTACAAAAATGATTAATGCACATAATCGTCATTTAATCGAACGCAAAATTCACATATTGAAGTTGATATTTATCGATATTTGTGAATTTTTATTCGTTTCAAGATTCGATTACGAATACTTTTTAGAAATCGTGAATAATCATTTTCGACGAACGTGAATTTTATTTTTTCGCAAACGATTTGATACATCAAAAACATTTAACAAATGAAAATTGAAAATGAAATTAGAAATTCAACGAAAATTACAAACAATACGTTGTGACAACGTCAAAGAATTGAAATTCATATTCGATTCTTGATACGAATTTATCGATATTGTTTCACAATACATCGTTTCGTATAATTTCATTCAAAACGACGTAATAGAGCGTGTCATAAAAACGTTCGAAAATCAAATTCGAACAATGATTTAAAATGCAAAATTGTTTATAAAATTTTGATTTGAAGCAGAAAAAACAAATGTATATATTCGCAATCGTATGAATACGAAATCAATGATCGACGACAATTCAACAAATTCTATTGAAATTTGAACAAATATTAAATCGTCGATAAATCACATACGCGTTTGAAAATGCAAATGTTATTCGTTCGTCGATTTCAAATCATTGTTTGAAAGAAATAAAAAAACAAATTCGTCAATACAAGAAAATCAAACGTGTTTATGAATTATGACGAAAACATCACGATTCAATACAAAATATGAATTTTCGATCGTCGTGATGTCATCAAACATCACAAAATAATGTTTTTTGAACATGAAAAATGAAAAAATGAATCATTGAATTTGTTCACGATTACGATAAACGAATTATTTGAAAAACGATTTGTCGAAAAATCACGCAAAATAATTTTTGCATTTGCAATCGTTTCGATGACATCGACGTTTGCATCAATTTTTGTTGCATCAATTTTTGCGAAATTTTCGAATTTTGTTGCGTTTATGATTTCGAAAAACGAAAAAGAAATTCAATCAATGCACATGAAAAAAAACGATGAATTCATCGATACATCAAATGAAAAAAATGAAATCAACGAATTTACGACGAAATCAACAATTCAAACGCGTGTTAAATTAACATTTTTCACGAAATTTTCACGCATGATGCAACAATTTTTTCACGTGACAATTTTTAAACGTAAACGAAATATTACGAACGAAAAAAACGAAATGAACATCGCAACAAAATTGCACGCGTCATGATGACATTTCTGATCGAAAATTTTGATACGTGCGAACACGATAAATGAATTTTGTTCGCAACAACAAAAAATACAAATCGACAATTCGTTGAAAAATTGATCATATTTGTGTTCGAAAATTATCAAAAAATTGTCAATGATTTCACTTGAAATAAATTTTGATTCGAAATTATTCAAATCGAATTGACGACGTTAATAATTAATGAAATTTGAAACGTCGTCATTTCATCGAAAAACGTCAATATCGTCATCAATAAATGAATATTCAAAATCAAAATGCATGTGAATGATACGTTGAACAAATTGAAAATCAAATTCGTTGCAAAAAACTTCTCGCAAATATATGAAATAAATTATACAAATATTTTTGTTTCAATTGTCAAATTCGATATTTTTCGCTTGTTTCTCGTCATCGTCGCGTTGAAAAATTTCGAATGTCATCAAATGAACGTCAACAATGCTTTCACGAAATCATTTTTAAAAAGATAATTTACATGAAATCGTCATTCGACGTGAATTTATTTTTCGAACAAGCATTTCTGATTCGTCGAAATTTTTATGAATTGAAACAAGCAACTAAAAATTGACACGAACGTTGCGTAAAAAAATTGCACAAATTGAATTTCGAACAAATTTCGACTGATTTATGTATGTTTCGTCACAAAAAACGAAAAATCATATTATTTTTTACGTGAATGACATTTTCGTTGTCGTCAAATTCAACGAGCAAATCAACTGATTCAAAGACGAATTCAAGAAAATATTCAAAGTCAAAAATCTGAGAAAAATGCAGAAAATTCTTGACATTAAAATCATTCGCGATCGTAAAAAACGAATTATTCGATTGAATCAAACTCATTATTTGAACGAAATATTGAATGAATTGCATATGAACATCGATAAACATGAACGTACGAAATTATTCATGAACGATTACGATTCATTCAAATCAATCGAATCGAACGACGAACGAATTGATTCAAAAAATTATCAACACAAAATCGAAAAATTCATGTATGTTGTCATACACATTCGTTCAAATATCGTTTTCGCATTAAAACGATTAAATCAATATTTCAATGATTTTGCGAAACATCATGATAAAGCAATGAAAATTTTGTTTCGTTACATTCGATCGATCATCGATTTAAATCTGATATACGATTTGAAATTGAACAACAATGAAAATTTCAAAGTCAAAATTTATTCGAATTCTGATTACGCAATCGATAAATTGAACAAAAAATCGATTTTCGAATACGTTTACATGTTCGTTGAGAAATCAATATCATGAATGAATCGTAAACAAAAATCGATCGCTATTTCAATCACTGAAATCGAATATATGATTTTATCGACATGCGTTAAAAAAAATTATAAATAATACAATTTTTTCGTGATTTGAATTTCATTAAATATTTTGAAATCGAATTGAATTAAATAACAATCATTTAAAACGATAAACATGAAATTTATTTATTAATATAATTTTGAAAAAATAATCAAATCGTTAATTTGTTGATTAAAAATGTTTTTATTTATGAACAATCAAAATATATTGATATGATTTATTACAATATCAAAAATTTGCATCAAAAAAATTTGATTCAATTGAATTACGTTTTAAATGCAAATATAATAATCGATAATTTGATTAAATCGTTGTTAAAAAATAAATTCAAAAAATTCGTGAAACAGTTGAGATTGAAAAATCGAAAATCAATTAAATTTTTTCAATAATCAAAACTGTTTTTTTCATGCTAAAATGTTGATGATTCAATCGTACACATTTGACGAATCGTGATCGAAAACAAAAATTCGTTGATCGTGTTCAAATTTGAATTGCATAATGATTCAAAATGAATTTTTTTGAAATCGTTCGAATTTAATTCTTTGATCAAAAAAAATCAGTGTTTTTCTCGTCAATAATTAAAAAAATTCGAATTTGATGAAAATCACGTCATTTTTTTCATTTTAAAGCGATGATGATTCGATTGTACGAATTTAACAAATTATGACTGAAAACAGAAATTCGTTAAT